>OZ029916.1:28363086-29563086 GCA_964023275.1 Norana najaformis | reverse complement strand
ACGTTGCATTCGATTATTGACTTACTTATCTTCTTTATACAGCGCTGACTTCGTCTGCTAAATTGTAGTTTCGTCGATGTAACGGATTGGTAAAGTCAACGGTTACTCCTCGGATACGATGAGCATTAGTTTCATATTAAATTCATCTTGTTTCCTGCAAGATGTATACCTCACGTGCCTAGCACGCCGACCTCAAAGGCAGGTAGTCAGTCAGACAGACACGCTGATAGATTGACTTGTTGACTTCAGACTGACTGACTGACTGAGTGAATGAATGAACGAATTAATTAATTAATTAATTCGTTAAGTAACTAATTATTTAATTAATTAATTAATCAGTTAATTGATTAATTAATTAACTCACCTATATAACAGTGGCGGCTCCAGCATTGCTTGTGTGGTGGGGAAAGAGCATTTCCAGAGAGAGCTACATTCTGGCAGTCAACCACGCATGGGTTTGGGCTTAGGGGTGCCGGCACATAATCAAGATGGGCCAACCCCCCCCCCCCCATGCCTATAGCTAAATCCGCCACTGCCGCATAGCCACTCATCGATGAATGAGATGGCCTAGATAAATAGGAGGATGGATGAGAATCCACCCCGTCTTAGACCTCCATCTGTCCACTTACATCCACCAATCTATCGATCCGATCATATATAGTCTTTCCGTGCGTGCGTGCGTCCGTCTTTCCCCCTGTATATCCATTGGGTTGTTTTGAACTAACCTCAATTGTTCTAAAACTTCTTTCAGGGTGATGCTGGAGACAGAGGGCAAGCGGGACAAACAGGGCCTGCCGGTCCTCCTGGCCAAAATGTACGTTCCTGCTTCATTCAACAAATCCATATTTATGTGCTAAGAAAATATCTGTCGATCTGATTCCCACAGTTAGCGATATCCTTACACTAATTAACATTAATTAATTAACCAATTAACCTTCCCGGATGGAATTTAAGTGGACTACTAGCTGTTGGTTAAACAATTCTCCTTCGAACCCCAATCAGAATACTTGGCCAAAACCTGCCTTTGGTTGGCACAGTCGTAATTAAAAGATTTTATACAACTATATGGAAACCTGTTTAACAATATATATATATATATATATATATATATATATGCACATAGAAACTTTTGGCGACCCTTTTAGTCATAGATGTTGCTCTGGCTTTCTTAGAATTTCCTCGGTTCTTTGCTTTAAAAGTAGGCCTACGGATTATAATAGCCGATTCTTCTGTCGGCAGCCCTCTCCGAAACCGGTTTGAGAGTCAAGTCAATGCGAAAGCAGCCATGTAAAATGCATCGGTGTATTTATGACTGACACACAATATATAATACGTAAGGGCAACTCAAATTAAATAAATAAGTTATACGGTAAGGTAATGAATTTCAAGGGAGACAACCCGAAATTCCTATATATATATATATATATATATATATATATATATATATATATATATATATATATATATATATATATATATATATATATATATATATATATATGTATATATATATATATATATATATATATATATATATATATATATATATATATATATATAACGTACTTACGCAGTAATGTGCTTTGATAAATTGATTGTCTCTGAGACTCTGTTGTAATGTGACAGTGTAGTTAGGATAGGCCTACATTCTGATTGGATTACATTTTACTTTCTATAATGAATTAGGGGCCCGCAGGGCCACCAGGGCCGCTGGGACCAATGGGTCAAAGAGGCCTTCCGGGACCACCAGGGCCCCCGGTAAGTGATTCATGGTTTCGTCACCATCAGGAGTCAAAATTCTACTATAATTAGTGTTTATTGATTTAATCAGTCGACTTTCGTTGATTCATGCACACGTCAGTCCGTCCACCTTCCCATTCATCTATCCTCCATTCAGTCATCCATCTATCCGTCCGTCATTCTATCTTTCATTTATCCATCTATCCATCTGTCCACCCACCCATCCATTCTTCCGTCCGTCCTATCTTCCATTCTTCCATCCATCCATCCATCCAGTCATCCATCCAATCATCCAAGCATCCATCCACCAATCCATATTTTAGTTCAGTATGTCATTCTGTCGTTTTTCCATTTTACTGTGGTTTTCAAGACAGAGAGGCACTGATGGTTCTGTTTGCTCCAGCATTTAGAAACATGTTTTGCTCTCGTCTCCTTGTAATTGTAATGGAAATTTAGAAAGCACCATTTCAAGAAAAAGTCATCAAAGGCGCTCCCGTCGTGAAAACAAAACAAAACACGATCGAACAGATTGGTTTTCATATGCTGACAGAAAGTGACAAAGAAAACTCAGGAAGCTTATATCTTAGGTTGCCAGGCAACCGATTCCGGAAAGATCATCGAAATACTTTGAATAGCCTACACGTCTGTCTTGAAGGCCATTTATTGTTTATCTTGGATTTTTCATTTGTGCTTTAATTTAAATCCTTGTTTCTTATGAATCTTTTCTGTTTTCTAGGGCCCAACAGGACAAACATCTTCTGTAAGTTCATACAGATTCTACACGTAACAGATGATTTCCATTCTATTCACCGTTTTGCGTTTCATTGCATTTTAATATTGTATTGTATTGAATTGCTGTATCACATTTCACTTGAGTGTTGCATTGTATTGCTTCTAAATTTATTTTTACGTAGTTTCCTATTGCACTAATTGGTTAATGTAACATTGTATTGCATTTTATTTTATTGTAATGTCATTTTGTACTGTGCTACATTACATTTTATTTTTATTGCATAGATTTGCTTCGAATGTCAGTTGTTCTCACTGCGTTGGGAAAATAATTGCGAATTAGGGACATTCATGTTGCGCCCGTATTCTTCGTGGGTGTTCGTCGGTTAATTGGAGTGGTTTATCTTGCAGTTCAACTACAGCGCTGCCATGCTGATGTTGCCGTCGACACCTGGAACACCTGGACCACCAGGAATTTCGGTTTGTCTCCCTGGACAATCATTACCACGCCCTATAACTTATTTATTTAATTTGACTTGCCCTTACTTGCTACATCTTACTTTATTAATTAAAAAGTTCTAGAACGCCTTTACCCCCACACCGTACACGACGTACATGCTTACAATATACCTTACCATATACCTCACTAATTTTATTTTGATCTTTTTACCTCACATTACCTTACACTGCTTTGTTATAGTATGCCTTACCTTATTAATTTTGCCTTATCTTACTTTCACATTGGTCCTTTTTGCTCTTATAAATAAATAAAAAAATAAAAAAATAAATATAACTCGTATTACGCGTTTTCTTCAACGTTCATAGTGTACGCAACCTTATTTTCCAATTCCATTTTATCGTATGACCTCCCTAGTCCCTATCCCTGTCTTGTATTGTTGTAGGCCTAATGCATTACGTGAAAAAGCCGCTTTTATTGCGGAGTTATGTCTTCTCATAAAGTGCTACAGTGGGTTTTATTTTCACATGCTATATAATGATAATAATAATAATTATTATTATTATTATTGTTGTTGTTGTTGTTTTTGTTAGGTTAAATTATCATGCATTTTGTCTCACTCTACCTGCTTTATTTTGTCTTACCATTCTTCCCTACCTGATACTGTCTTGTAACGGAGTGTTTTATTGTCAACAGGGCAAGCCTGGGCTACCAGCGCCACCTGGCCAGGTAAGTGAGTTACCCAGATTTGAAAGAAATCCTAAAGGGACTAGGTCTCGAAAGAAAAATGTCTAACAGGGTACGTAGGTGGTAGGTAACTGGCAGTCAGTAAGTCACAAACATTAGCGAAGTGCTAAACTTTTAAATGGTAGCATTTGTATTACTTCTGCATAAACTTCGATATTTATAATTACATTTGACCTTGTTTTCATTCTCCAGTCTTATAGCCTTTTTAATTTCCAAGTTTGATAGGCAAAACTAACCCTAACCAGTTTGAGGGACACATAGAATAGCCTGCCCTCCCCAACTCAGATGGGAAGCAATATCCATTGTTCCCTCGGTCCGCCTTTGGTGACTGGTGACGCTATATGCGACTTTTGTCAACTTACATAGCATGACATTAACATTGCATGACGTTGCGTGGTTTCCCCTGCAACGGCGCTATAAAAATGTATGATTACAATTACATGAGCCTGAAGTTGTTGAGACTTGTCATGTATTAGACTCTGCTACTCTTCAACAGCCAATGTTCTCAAACTAAAGGGCACCTGACTTGGAGATCTTATAATTTATATATTTAATGTATTTAATGCACTTAATACTCACACATGGTCAGTAAATCGGAATCTGAGACGCAAGTTAAGTGTGCTCGAAGACCTTGTCCAAGGCTGTTACACGGACAGCAGGCTCGAACCCGCAATCGTTGGATTACGAACCCAGTGTGCTACCGAACAGACCGTTGTCCCGACTAAAGAGACGATATGTAAAGAACGTGTTATATTAGATTTTTTAAGTTTCTGTTTCTTTTTCTTGTTCAGCCGGGTCCTCGTGGATATCCAGGAGAGCCTGGCCAAGCTGGTTTGAACGGAGACCCTGGAGTTCCTGGAGCAAGTGGAACACCCGGACCACCTGGTCCTCCTGGACTCAGAGGACAGGCTGGCATGCCGGGAGAGCCTGGAATACCAGTACGATTACATACGTCTAAATATGTAGTTATATGTATTCATATATATGCATTTATATAATTATATATTTATTTATTTACATTTATACATTTACTTAACATCTGAGTGTTTGGTCTTTAATTAGCTGAACGTGAAAGATATAAATAACTTGCATACTAGAATATTGTGCACTTCTTTGTATTTATTCAATTGATAAACCTTTCGTGCAATCATTCATGATTAATTCAGTCAGTCAATCATTTTAATAAGTTTTAAGTTATTTAATCATTCACATTGTCAATCAAGCAGCTATTCAACTGGGCAGTGAGTCACTCGTTCACAGTCAGGCAGGCTGACAAATTGACAAACTGACTGACTGATGGCCTGATGTATTGACATGTATTTTCAGCATAATAGAGAAAGACAGTCAATCAATCAATAGATCAATTAATGTGTGTTGCTGGACCGGGTTGTAGGTTTGTCTTGTTTTGTTCCAGGGTCGAAGTGTGACCTCGACTGAAATCCAAGAAATCTGCATGAAGATCCTGAAAGGTTGGCTGTGGCCTAGAGGACTATTCATATGCCTACACAAGAATCTATGCAGCTACCTTATTTAACGCGTATAGGCCTAAAATAACTTCACGCTTGTAATGTCTTATTCTAAGGTGCAATAATTTGCCAGTTCTGTTATTATAATAATAAGTGCTACAGACCTATCGAGTATCGGCGTGCATATGTATGTGGCAGATCAACAGTGTTTAAATTTGTTAATTACTAATCATGACAATTGATTGATTGATTGACTGACTGATTGATTGCGTGATTGCTTGATTGCTTGCTTGCTTGCTTGATTTATTGATTGATTGACTGAATGATTGATTGACTGAATGATTGACTGATTGATTGAATAATTCATTGATTCATTCATCAGTTGACTGTTAAATCGGCTGTTAATCAAATGACTGTCAATTTGTCAGTTGATCTGTTAACTGTCAATCCATCAATTTCGTTCATTCATACCGTGCTACTGTTTTGCAGAGCGACTGCAAGACATTGCATCTGAGATACAAGGTCCACCCGGTTCACCTGGAGTCGGTCTTCCTGGAAAGCCAGGTCCACCTGGAATGCATGGCCTTCCAGGCAAGTTATTCTTTCCTAGTTTTATCTGTTGTTGAGCTGAGCAACCATTTAGGCCTGGGCAGGGTTTATTTATTTGTGACTTAGTTGACGATGATGATGACAATTGCGGTCGTAATAAAATGCTAATTTTAAAGCCCCAACGTCAGTTGGGCGTCGTTATCTTCTGGTTGCGTCATAGTTGAGACCATTGCTTTGCAGGTGACGAAGGCCTTCCTGGTTTGCCGGGAGAAAGAGGCCCCGCGGGGCCACCTGGTTCGCATGGGGGCGCTGGCCCACCGGGACTAAAAGGTCAGTCACCAGCAAACTAGCTTGATACCTTTTCTATTCAGTAGTTGAAGGAATGAGAAAATTCACAGGAAAATCTCGATGTTACACTTCAAAACGCTGTTTATCTTTCTATCTCAGCTAGTCCCACATAACTCGATGCTACAAGTTTAGAATTCATAACCAATTACGTTTTACTCCCAGTCTGTTATTGATTATTTTTTATTTATTACTGTATTTAATTGCTAAACAATTAACAAATTATTTGTTATTTATTTGCCACAACACGCAATGCGTATCATTCCGCACGCTCATGCAGCATGACGCGAAGAGATACATTTAACATAACGTAACGTAGGCCTCAATAATGTATCGACCATTTAGATAGCGCCCTCTCTTCTGAACAGCATTCAGCCTTTCACGTTGTCTTTGTCTCTGTCTCATTGTGTGCGTCTCTGTCTGTCTGTCTGTCTGGCTGGCTGGCTGGCTGGCTGGCTGGGAAAGCGTTCGAGGTCTGTCTTATAAATTGACCCAGAGTTCTATGTATTTGAAGTTGGTGACATACTGAATCGATGTCTTTGCAGGCGAAGCGGGTCCAAGGGGAGAAAAGGGGCAGATGGGAGAATCCATCCAGGGAAATCCAGGCAGTACCGGCCCACCAGGTACGTCTAGACCTTTAGCCCAACAGCTGTTCACAACTACTTTGTCCCGCAAATTAACTAAAAGTACGAAAGGTTGGATGTTTATGGTAGTAGTGGTTTGCGCGCTGGATTGTCGACCCAGAGGTTGGGGTTCGAATCACCGCCTGGATCGTCGATGTTTCGGGATTTCTTTTATGTTCACGATCAGCTGCATTGATGACGGAAACAAGGAAGAGGAGGAGGATGAAGGCTGGAATAGGATGGAAGTTACGAAGAAAAGAGGATCGGATGGAGGAAGCAGAAAGGACGAGGAAAGGAGCAGGAGGACGAGGAGAAGGAGGACGCAGAGGAGGACGAGGAGGATAGAAAGAATAAGGGAAGCAGGAGAATGAGCAGGAAGATGAAGGAGGAGAGGAAGAGGGAGGAGATGTTGTGTGGATAGGTAGGAGGAGGAGGAGGAGGTAGAAGGTAGGAGCAGGAGGAGGAGGAGGAGGAGGAGGAGGACGAAGAAGGAAGATGTGGAGGAAGCAGGAGGATCCTTGTGCATCACAGTTACATGTATATATATATATATATATATAATATTTTAATTTGATGTTTAGTGTTTTATTAGACTTTGGATGTGTTGCACAGTATCTCAGTTTTGTTGTTTTTTCCTCAAGGTCCACCTGGTCCAAGTGGCGTCGGATACCCAGGAGCGACTGGAGAACAGGGTCCCTCAGGTAGACAGGGAGTACCCGGGGTCGCTGGACCGCCTGGTCCACCTGGGGCTCCAGGCGACTGCGAGAAGTGCAACGGAGGACCAAAGGTCGAGGACTATCTGCTCAGACTACGAGAGGGCGACAATAGACGCAACGGCTAGGATTGGAATCCAGACAAAACAGACAACGCTGCAGCGTTTAGTCGAAAAACTTCAGGCGTCTTACCTCAGCGCTTAAGCAATCCTTCGTAAGCTCAGCACGCTTAAGCACCGAGTTAGCAAAGCGCTGAGTTATAGGAACGCGATCCTCTGCTGTAGGCTTAGGAGATTGGTGGGGAGTTTCGGATTTGGGGAATTGCGAAAACTCGGGAGAGGGATTTTAAACGTAAATTTGAGGGGAGGATGACGCTTTACCAAAAGAAAGCCGATCGGAATTGTGCCTTTTAAAACACTGCCATTAAATCTGATTTATTGTTGGAGACTGAAATACGCCGTGTTGATTACAATTTACTAAACCGCGAAGTTGTTTCTTGGTAACGATAGCAGCGCCTCTGGGGACTGTGAGTAGAAACAGTGGTCATTGTGTTCTTGAGTTTCACCTTAGTACCCTCATGCCTTGCGAGCTGTCTCGAAATGCCACTCAACTTAAGACTTCAGCTTGTGCTCCAAAACTGCTTTGAACTCAACCTACAGTTTCAGATAGCAGTGTAACAACAACAACTAACAACAATAACAACAATTATTGGCCTAGGCCTAATCATTGCAAATATGATTACTTTTATGATAAATGAACTTTTAAAGTTTTTAAAGTCTTTTAATTATCAATGCACCTTTAGACTATTGATTCTATAAGGGAATTTTTGTGCGAAATTATCAGGGTTAAAAGTTTGGAATGTCTGCTGGGATGGAAAGACTGAAAGGTAAAGAAGTACCAAATTGCGATAGAAGTCAAGTTACCCAGTATTAAAGTGTGTCGGAGGGAATACTAATACAGATTTGAATCTCGAGCTAGCGGGGTCCGCACACGGGGACCTTAAATGTCGTGGCACGGAGACACCCATTCAAACGGGCAGCGGTGGAGAAGGATCTCACCCAATTAATTTACTAAAAGAGTAGGAGGGTCGAGGCCATATGGTCGTTATAGAGAAACGTTCACATAGTTATCTTACTTGTATATGTGTGTGCATGTGCGTGCGTGTTTGTGTGTGTGTGTGTGTTTGGCACGCCTTAAAGATATCGAAACCGGGTCGTGCTCAAGATTCGAACCCTGATCGCAAAAGGTGAGAAGCCGTCGCGTAAACCGCTTGACCAACGTCTCACCTCTCACAGTACCGTCTTAACTGTCTCTTTGCATCAGGTAAATTGGCATTTACCCAATTCGGCTGCTTTGATCTGTGTTCGAAAACAGGATTAGGTATGTGCTTGTTCCTCATTTTTCACCTGATAATGAGCCGCTCAATTGATGAACTGTTTGAGAGGTTGTCAAAAATGTTGTGCGACATAATTTACAGATTTCCTAACTTGGCTGTCCCCTTCCAAACTCCTGGAACTGCCAATGTCAGGGCTTCCCCGTTCTCAAAATACAGCAACTGCCGACATCCCTGATCTTAAGATGAGGTGGAAGTCGATTGTTGGCCATAAAATGTCGTTAATCGTGATTTGATGTGAAATGCTCTGTCGGAAGAAGCGACGTAGGATCGAATGCTTTAGAGAGTGTTTACCCTTTGGAAATGGAGACCCACCAAAAAGCTGTAGCCATTTAATTACCTCAGGAATAGGTTCGACAACAGGAGGCACTAATTCAACTCTGAAGAATTCTATGCAAGGCATACCTTATGTAGCCTCCCGGAGGCCCTTTTCCACTCAAAGTAGAATGCACGTCCCTTCCTTCCTACTCCTTCGTCCCCGGGGTGGAAAAACATGTGATTACGCAGAACAGCTTGAGCTATTGAATGATTGAGAGAATTTAAGGAAGGAATGGCAAGTGCTAGGCTTAAATTCAAGAGTGGACTCCACAGGTCGCATCGATGCAGGAGATCTAAGCTGTGCAATTGATTATAAAGTTATCAAAAGTAAGCTTTCTAGGTTCTTAAATTCCGCAGGATAAATTTGATTGCCGTAGGCTATAAATTCTTTGTACCATATTTTGGAAGAAGCACGCAGCCTTCAGTAGAAAGGACAGTAAAACATGGATTGGTATAAATTGTGTTTAATTTTAGGGTAACAACTTCCCCTCAAATGTTTGTTTCGCATGGCCAATGCTAAATTCCTAATATTACAAGCCTAATAACACCTCAACTTCTATATAGTTACAAACGCATGCAAAGAGTTGTGACGTTGACTGGGATTTGCGCTTAGTAGAATCGGTCGGACAACCGATTCTAAAAATAAAAGTCAATGCTGCTGTAGGAATTTTGGAAGCCATTTTAAAAAGTGAACGTCGATATTTGCATTAAAGTGTAAACATTTGCGTATTTTGCACTGAATGTATGTACATCGTTTATTTATTGGTTGTCATAATTAGTCACTCTACTTATCAATGAATTCAAGTGATTATGGTATTAATCCTTTCTATTTTGAATTGTCCCTTATTCCCATAAGATGTGGGAAGGTACGCGGGCAAAAAATTCTCACATACTTCGAAGTGATTTTTTAAAATTAGGTGCACATTTACTGGCATCTTGACCAACATCTTCTGTGGCCAGCTTTTAAATTCTGAAACATTTTCTGCCAAAAGATTGCTCAAACGGGTAGCAGCATATGTATTATATTATCGCTCACGCGTCAGAATTGAGGTAAACTTAATTTTAAGACTGATCTTAGCGCTGAATAGGCAGGTCTGCTGATAATTTGACCATGTCAGTTAAATAACGAACAGAATACAAAATATATCCTGTTTATCGATAACAAGTAATTTTCACATTGGTAATAACTCGACCTTCAGAGACGCTGGGCCATGGAGGTTTTGTGCATGCTCATTCTTGCGAGACACACTGGCAGATTGTTAACGTGTTTGCCTTTGACCTCTGCACTGAAGGTTCATTTCTCAATACATAATGTGAAATTGAAAATTTGTTGTCAACCTTGTATTCTATAAGGAAAAGGTGCCAACTTGTTAGATTGCAGTGGTGGTGTTTGCACATCAACCTTTAGATCTTTCAGCAGTGGAATCAAACCTCTGAGGATTTATGATGTTAAAAGGGGCATAAAAATAAAATGAGATGTAAACTTTACTTTGCCTTCCAATATAATTTAGTAGACTAACGTAAAAGATCACCAATTCAGGTGTGGACTGAAATTTTGAAAACTTTTTGTTGCATACAGTATAACGTTTTGAAGTGTTTCATGCTGATTTACTTAAAAGGAAAATGTTGCCATGTTCTTGGTGCAGATGGAAGACGAATGTGTAACTAACAAGAAAGAGGCTTCATCTCTTGTCGTTCCAACTGTTGCTACTTCACCACAAAACCATCACCCTCGTAAATTGCCAAACATACCTCGCAACCCAGAGATTTATGAACCCTCCCCAGGAATCTTTAAATACATCCGCAAAGACAACAAATTAACAGTACCTTCACCATCATCGGCTTCTCTTAAAGATACAACTCATGATTCTTTGGCCAGTTCTAGTACAAATTTATCTAAGAGCGTGGCAACCAGCAAACCGAGGACATCCGCTTACACAGACACAGAGAGTGAAGAAATGCTGATGGAATTGGAATGCTATGATGAAGCTACTCACAATGCAAGCATGGTCCAACAATTAGAACCACTGCCAGATCTTGAGAGCAGTCGTCCAAGGATTAATGGAAACCCTCCCAAACCAGGCATCAAACCTTGTAGTACAAGCTTTGGGACTTGCCCTGAAAGAACTGGTGCCAAAGTGTCTAATATTGGCTACAAACCTCCAAATCTTAACTACCTGCCTCCAAAACTCGGTGATCATGTCCTTTGCACTTCACCACAACCGAAAAACACAACTTTACTGTTGGACTCCGAAGCAACAGAAATCCAGCAGTGTGTTCCCACTGAATTAGATGAATTTGATACCCTCAAAGCAAAACTGAATCGTGCAATGCAGTTGTACACACTGCAACGTAGGCAGATCGTAAAACTTTCCGGGCGGGTGAAAAATCTTACTCGGACAAATGAACGCCTGACCGACCGAGCTCGACTGACAAACTCCGGATCAAAAGGCGTTAATCGCCCCAGCCCATGCCTTGCCACGGACACTAAGTACATAATTCTTTTTGAGAACCTGATAAATCCAGATGCTATGAATACCATCACTTCAGCAATGTCTACTTCAGAGAAGCCAAGTGGTTGACCATCAGATGACTAAAACGTTATTAAGCTGGAGGATGTCAGGGTTTACTATTCATATGTAACTGCTAAATGTGTAACTGACAGTACTTGACAAATAAGTGTGCTATTGTATTGCTGATTAATAGACAGGGCATTCAGGTGTCCTAGTTATACTGATGATGATTTGTGCTGTTAGTTTGCGATCTGCAGTGTTTTCGTGTTAAATCAACATTAAAAGCAGTTTGTCTGTACTTTCACAAACAAAATTTTGTTTCTAGTTTTCAGAACATCAAAGAATATAAAGACTTGCTACAGCACTTGTTTCAACACAAGATTTGTCATTTGTCTGCTTTGCATGTAAACGGGTTAAGCAAGCATTGACAAGGCCCTGGGGATTTTTTATATATCCTGTTCTGAGGCTCAACATATGGCCAAGAGTTTCAGCAGTTGAGCCACAAATCTACAGGTAAAAACTTTGGCATCTAATTTTTTATGATGGACTAAAAGCCTGGGAGGTCAGCTGAGAAGGAAAGGGGAAATGTGAGACATCCGCCTGATTAAAAGAAAATCGTGACATGCAGTACAGATCCAATTTACACATTTGCAATTTACTGTGTAGCCACATCCAACTGAACAGATTACATTATAGAATTTTTATTTCCAATGGGTAGTGTTTCAAAATGAAATCTTTCATATAACTATGGTTCTGAAAATCATCTTCTGTACTACTTGTTGACCAAGATTTATTATTTATGAGGATGGTAAGAAGCTATAGAACCTTTTTGTAAGGTACAGCTAGAGGTCTGAAAATCATCTGAAACCTGCACTGTAATTTAATCCAGTGATAAAATGGAACTGGCATCAATTAAAAAATTCTGTGGCAGTGATTTAGACCAGGCAACATAAATCAGCATAGAATGTTGGCAATATCATGGGATGGACCTATGCACTTCATAGGTACTAGCAACCAAAAAGAAACAAGGTACATCTTTGTGCAAGTTTTAAACCTCTTGCCACCAAATCATACTATGAGAGCTAATGACAGCCCAATGCACTTTTCCACCAGAGTGCCTTTGTTGTAAGGGGTCATTCCCTAAAGGACGTCCACAAAAATTACATACTATGGACCACTCAGTCCCTTTTTCACATCTGCATTTGGCATTACCCTCCCCCACCCTCTGCAGACGTCCACACTCCAACCGAGTACTAAGGCCTAGATTAGGCTATCCTGTTCAGCTAACAGTGCAATGGGATGGTGCATTCTGATATTGCTGCATCCAGCAAAGGGATTCAAATTAATCCAGCACAATTCACACTCCTTCCAGTTCCCCTCGCTGGTTGTCTGATTTAAGTTGGCACTTACGGCAAGGGCTGCAGCCAAAAATAGCTATGTACCAAATTTCAATGTGGACATCCACACTGGGCAAACCCCTCACCTTTGTCCGCATTTGGGAAACCCCTCCATCCCTCTCTTTGCAGACTTCCTTCATGGGTGACCCCTAGTAATGTCTTGCAGCCAAGTGCTACAAGATCTGGAAGCCATTTTCCAAAAGGCAAACTCTGAAAGGCATTCCCTGTATGACTTTTACAGTGGCAAACAAAATTACAAGTTTTTGCAAAGGAAACTATTCTTAAAGCCCTTTTTCAGAGGAATGCCTGTTGCTCCAGTACTTTAAGGCATTTATGATGCAATTATGAATTGGAATTTTACTATTTAACCAACTGCAGTAGCTCTGGTCAAAACTTACTTTCTGAAAACATCCCCATCCCACCCAATCTCTTCACCTTACTCACAGCTAAAATCCTACAGACACAAGACAATGTTCAAACAGCAAGTAATTCAACTTCCAGGTCTATGTGACTTAACATCTATTAGTAATCACAAATGACAATGTTTTGCACATGTTTTTTCCATTTTCAAGATTGGCACTTTCAGTTTTTCATCCTATAGTTCAACTGCTAAGATCCTCTAAGCGGGCATTGTGCCAATGGCTAACAGTCGTTAGTTTAGTGACCTTCCACGGCTTTCTGAAGAGCGTCATAACATTCAAGCGCTATTTGGGCCTCAGCTTTAGCCTGATCTGACCCAGCGGACAAAAGATCCTGGGCCGCCTTCGTCGCTCCATCTCTGATCGCCTGCAATACAAGCGTTAAACTCGTTAACAAATGCATTCATCATGTTTTTAATTACTATTCTCTGTCCTAAAGCAGGACCACGGTAGCTGATTGGTTAGAGTGCTCGGCTTGCAACGTGGAAAGTATAGGTTCAAGCCTCCTCTGAGAAAGTTGCTTTATAGGGACCTTGACCATGTCCTTCACTCACAATTGTTCAATGCTATCGACTGATACTTAGTCATTAGATAGTGGCACTTTATAAATACAGAAATAATAATGATAATAAAGCACCACAAATTTTAAAGAAAATTTACCACTGTAAAAATTCTGATATCCAAATGAAAGGTAAGAATATAGTATGTACTGTAATTGGAGTAAAATAAAACTGTAAAAATAGGTTTCACAAGTTGTGCAGATATTTAGTTGTATCACTGGACAAGTCATCTGTGCGACTGCATGCTAAAAATGCACTGCCCTAAATCGATGTTCATAATGAGAGATGCAAGAGGAAGACAAAGGCACAATGATAAAACTGACAGTAAAACACATTTGTCTTGGACGAGACAAAACAAATGGCTAAGGAAAGAGGAAAATAGTGCTGCTTGATGTGCAGAGCTAAATAAAAAAGCAACAAGTGACTTCAGAGTATGTGGCTTTACTTTCACCTCTATCTTTGGGTAGACAAGTGTCAGTGTTATCCAAGGGTTTCCACTGGATTTTCTTTTAGGGGATTGAAACATTTTTCGTATTAAGTGATAATTTTGTGTTATTATCTTCATGATAAAAGAACCATCTTACATTTATGCTGGAATTGACTAAGCATCCTTTTCATGTTAACTGATTTTGTTTTAAACGTTTTTGTGCCGTTTTCCACTGCCCTTCCTACCCCATGTTTTCACAGGCGACAGACAACTGCACACTTTTCAGTTGTGAGCCAGTGACTAAAACAGCAATCTGCTTAAAATAACTTTTATGCTCCTTTGGCTGCGTTTTGGTATATATGCATTCCAAGCCCGAATGCCACCCTCCGGGCAGGTGCCCAGGCCTCCAGGTGCCCAATGACAGGCCCATCACCCACCCAAGTGCCAAACCCAAGTGCCAAACGGCATTGCTTAACTGGGCTTCCCCTTTAGATATCCACAACAACATGCCACAGATCCAAGTGAAAAATTTCAACAGCAGGAACAGTGGTGAAAGGCTGACCAACTAATCCATCCATTAAATCTGGCAGCTACCTTACCTGTCCATCTAACTGATCTACTGGACAAGCTTCTTCAGCCAGGATTTGAACAGATGAATCATCATTTATGGTGACTGAACCACTGCTGACTGAAAAGCAAAGAAAAAGTCAAAACTATACTTTGATTTAAGGACTTATTTCTCACTTCAAATTTCTAATACACATATTTACCCATCGTCTATTCATGATTATGTAACACTGGTATTTCAATCTCTAAATATGGTGCAACATATTTTTTGCTGTTGCTCAGGTCAAATCTTTATGGTACAGTGGAATCCATCTGATAGCACAGTGTTTCAACAAGGTTTTCAGTGTAATGGACAAGCGTAAATGTAATTTATATAGCACCATCTTAGATCAGTAGCCTAATGTGTATGATACATATGAACCTGTTTATTTCCCTGATTGGTAATTTTAAATAAACTCTTGGCCGCTTGTGGTCGCTCTGCTTATAAACAATATGGCTACCCCCAACATGTGCAATGCCATTTTCGTGTCAAAATACGGTTACCTGATTTCTTCATTTAATGATATCAATAAAAGTATTTTTTAAAATCTGTATTAGTCTGTAACTTACTGATACTCCCTTATTCATTGAAAGTCTTTATGGTACAGTGCATTGCTTTAATTTCTCTCGCAATATAGGGTGGCCATATCGTTAATAAGTAGGGTGATCGCAAGTGGTCGTTTCTTAAGAATTACCTCATGACTTTATAGAGTTTTTAAATAATCATGAAAGACAAAACTGACCAAAGTATTTCTTTAGGGCGCCATCTTGTTCATGAATAATTATCACTCCTGGCTTGAGAACTGCCAACAGAGGAACATGCTGTGGCAAGATGCCAAAGCTACCACTAAACGATGGCACATCTATCTGCTTCACATTGGCTTTGTTATAGAAAACCTAAATACAAACAGATCTGAATGATAAGTAAACGATACTAGAAGTGCATAACAACAAAACTAGTTAGAATAATTCACTGATACTCCAAGACTAGAATATGAACACTGCCTATCTCCCCCATTCTGTTCAAAATCCATCACTGAACTGATAGGGCCCTACAACGACAGTTACTATTACTATTATTATTAGTATTTGAGAATTATCATTTGGATAAGACGGTAAAACAGCTGAACTCTGAAGAATAAGTCCATGCCTTGGTCAAAATTGGCGAGGGCACAATGTTCAGACATCGCGCCACACTGATAAACCATATTTAACTCAACTCACAGCACTATGTGAATGAAAGCAAATCGAGTTTCATAAATTAAATCTATTCATGCGCCAAACAGATAGCCAAATACGACTCAGCACATCGATAAATGCCTTCGTACAAACTTCAATGGGTAGGTAAGCAATCACTTCTCCACAACCTAGCGCCAAGACCTACGTACTGAAGCCGACGAAGCGAAGGTGAAAGCCATGTCGGCGTAGCCTCTCCTCTGCTGCGCCTCGAAAGAGGCAATCCGCGTCGCCTGTCGCACAAAACATGGCAAAATCCGGCCCGTCTTTTGAAGAAGAGACATTTTTGACCGATTGGGCGAATGACCTCTTCAAGCTTGATCACGACGGACACCGGAAGACTAACACGCTCCCACAATGCAGCGCGACCATATAGTCTGCTTCACTACTTCCATGCTCTTTCTTTTTACCTTAGCGCCTTCTTTGTATTTAATCCTAATCGTAATCGCAAACTCGATTTCTACAGCGCCCAAAGAAAGCTAAGTCGCGGGAACCAGCTTATAAACAAGCGCTCAGTCAAAACAGTCAGGGCCAAAGAGCCTTCAGTTGTAGACTGCACAAAGGTCCAGGAAAAATATTTTCATGCTAAGTATATCCTGTCTAATGTTGTACTGGAAAAGCTTGCTTGCCCGTTTTCAACATTTTGTGGTAGTAATTGACAGCAACACCTGAAGCTAATAAGCTTACTGTCTCACAGGCAGTACTTTAACTTGAAGTTACCAAGCTCTCTGAAGCTGCAGGTGGATATTATGGATGTCTGAAGTTTCAGAAAGTAGATCGTCAACATCCAAGCACCAAGAAAACTTGCAATTAAATAAAAATGCAAGTTTCTTCACAAAAGGACACTGCATTGCATAAAGCATTGAGAAATCCACAGGCTCCATTCTCTCCAAATTACAAAGACATAATGAAGCTCAGAAACCAGTTTGATCTGCGTCGTCGAGATAAGCTGCTTCATGTTCATGATGGCAAACTTGTTCTCATTTATAGATTTATGTTTGCTTTAAGGTTAAGCCCTACATTAAAATTAAATCTGTAACAATAAATGACCTGTGGAATACATGGACAATTAAATGTCTCCTTAACACTTGACCATTTGATCTGGAACCTGGACTTCAGCAAGGCCAAATTTCTTGACCTCCACCCAAAAGGGTTGATTAGCCCTGCAGTGCAGTCCTTACTGTCTTACATCCTCATGGCAGACAATCCTTCTAGTTACCATAAAAGCCACGTTTTTCCATGCCTGACTGTAGGTCATGGCAACAGTGTTTGATCATTTCACAAGCATGTCTGGGAGCACTAGTGCATTTTGAATGTATATGATCTCACCGAAAGCAGGCTGCCATAGTGCTGCAATCTAAAACACACACTGACGCAAACGTCAGTAGATGGTTGTTCCAAAGTGAAATAATTAGTTTGCCAAGTCAGGGCAAATCAGCTATAGGTTAGGACCAGAAGGGTCACTTGCAGTTTTTCCTTGAATGTGTGATTCAGCAATTCAAATGGCAATATGCTGATCTTGTGGTCAAATGATCCTTTGCTGCATTGGCAGTGCTAGAATTTCTAAAATAAGGGAGCCAAGGGGAAACTTTAGAGGACCAAGAGTAAGGACCTCTTTCAACTCATTCCCAGACTCACAATGAGCCATATACATGTAAAAAGGAGGCCTACAATTTTGTGGGTATGGGCACTTTGGGGGTCAAAGCTCAGTACAGGGCCATGGGCTTTCCTTTACAACTTACAATCTTACATCCCTTGGCATCTTACAAAATGGCCTATTAATTTTGGAGGCAGGGAAAGGGAGCCTGGAGGAAAAGGGGTTAGCTGGAATGATCTTACAAGAGCTACTACATAAATATGATTGTGATTACTATTGTAATCAGTCACTTTACTAATTTTATACAGAAAAATTTCTCCAGTGATTAGATCATCACTGAATCTAAATAACTAACTACGTTCACTTAACAATGTATTTAAATAATTTACCGTCTGGCTCATGTGCTTATAAAAAACAATTCCACATGGCCAACCAATTTTCCACCAATGTATATAGCGCCAGCCTATATAAAAACTCAACTAAACTCAAACAACACAGCTATCAGTTCTTTTGTCCAAAAATCTTAAAATCTAAAACGTTCAACAAGTTCTTTTGGCCCGCTGTCTCTGAATGGTTCAGTTACCGAAATGTACCGTCGAAAAACTCATCATGGCACATTGCACAATTTCGAGTCGGAGCGCTGGTTAACAGTTCACAACAACTAAAACTATAGAACTAAACACATGAAATAGTCTATCCTAGAACTTTGATTATCTGGCAGAAGGTTTCAACTGATGAACAATTTTTTTATGGAAAACTGTCCATGGAAAAGAATGATGACAGAGGATTGTGGTTTGCTTTCAATGGTCCTCTTCCTCTTCCGCGTGTTTCCTCTTTACACCGCGTGACTGGCCTTGACCTGGAATAAAAGGTCAGAACAAAAGGAGGAAACCAGCACAAACAACCGAGAATACAACTTTTATTTCAACAGCATTGAGCCTGCATGTATATAGTGCCACTAGGTAATTATGAAGTGGTGCTATGGCAAAATGCATTAAGCGATACTGATGCTGTTTTTATATAAAAGCCAAAAAACAATCAATGTTCATTAAGCTGCTTTGCAATTTGTGTTATTTGAACAGAAGCCAAGACATATGTTAAGACTGTTGCTTTGTGTATTTGTGGCTAAAATTTGAAATTATTTTATAGTTTGGGTGCTAAATTGTGTCTTTGCTTGACTGTATGTCAAAACTGATTCCAGTTACTGAGCTGTGTGCATCTGCACATAGTGCATTTTGACATACTTATTATGCTTCTTGGTTTCAACACAATGCAGCTAGAAATGCTTCATGCCATAATACCAGTTCCTGTGATCACATGGCTCAATCAGATAATGTATTTTACCAATTATGAATAGCTCATGAAGTGAAGTTTATTAACTTAAGATATCTCAGAAAATACAACTGCATACATGGGAATTGGCATCGAGTTCCACTGCGTTTCAGCAGAGTGATGGTATTCTTAACTCAATTTCAGCCAAATATGGAGTTAATACATCTTACCACAGCACAGCCTAGATGTATGCCAAATTCTAAAATTTAAATTTCCAGTGAATTTCCCCATCTCACATCAGAATTCACATCATAATCTGGGCAGATCCAAAATTTGAAGAGGGGTCAAAGTAGTAGTGGAGTGTGGGGCACAGTGAAAAATACAATTAGGAAAACGCCAGTCTGTCATGTTCAGGGGAAGGTATATTTCTTTTAGCATTGAAACAAACACATAAATAGCATACTCCAATGACAATTAAGTCGCTACAACGAAATAATTCAATTAGTTTGTAAATAAACATTGCATTTAATGTTCTGTATGTGACTGTATGGGTTGTTTGCAGTTGTTATTTACCTTCCTCCTGATCATCTTCTTCATCAACATCTTCACCATCCCCTTCACTGTCCTAACATCAAGAAAAACAAAGAAATTGTAAAGAACTAAGTTTCATAAATTTAAAATATAACATTACCTGTTTTTCGTAAAGATTAATGCTTTGTTACATTATTGTTAAAGATTCGTGTAGTTAGTTACAGAAAATTGTAACAGCAAAGATCACTGATGAATTTACCACATTATTGCTATGACTCACCACCACGCAGTGTTACCATGATCAACCAAACTACGGTTGTTTTTTCTTAATGTACTTAAATCTTAGAAGATATTTTAAAGTAAAGATATTTCACTAAAGTTCAGAACATGTTTCAGTAAGTCTCAAAAGATATTTCACTAGGTCAGAGAATATATTTCACTAGATTGGAGAACACATTTTATTAAATCTGAGAATATATTTTACTACCTCATCATCATCATCGCCTTCATCATCTTCTCCCTCTCCATCATCCTCATCAAAATCTACAACTCCATCACCATCTTCACCTGGAAACAGCAATACAACAATTAAAACTGTCCCAAGTTTTCAAACCTTCAAAAGAATTACTCAGTCATGAATCAACTGGATGCTAAAAAATTAATAGATCTATATTTGCACAGCAAGGGTTATCTCATTTCGCAAACAACTGAAGACTTATCTTTTTACAGCTACCCGCATTTTTGAGGTGAATTCATAAATTAGCACAATATAAACATCTGATTAATAATAGTTTACTGTTACTGCTTTTGACAGGTTCTAAAATACCCCACATATAAATTTCAAATACTCAGATACAAGCGTCCATCATAAGTAATGTTCGTCAGAACTAAATAAAAAATATTCTTTATAAGATAAAGGAAGGGAGATGTTACAAACTACAACCAATACACCCAAAACCAAGAGTGACAAGTGAAACAAATACTGGTACTTGCCCTCATCCGATGTCTCATCCTCTTCAGCTTCTTGGTTGTTCCGGTCGAATCCATCGAGGACATCAAGTCCTTCAAGAAGCTGGAAAATCCTTCCTCGGAAGTCGTCAGTGAGAGACACCTCACAGTTGAGCAGATCCAGATTTTTCAACTCCTTTAACTCTTTCTGTACAACAAATTCAATCAGAGGTGCAACAGAAGTCTCAAGATCAGATCTGATAAAAGTGCCATAGAAGTCTATAGATTAAACCAGATCTGATAAACTGCTGGTCTTAGTACATCTACCAACAATTGTTGGATTCCAGACCCAGTGTACATACTGGATCTGTGACTTGAGCCAGCTAAGCGGACTTTGTGTAACAACCCTGGACACAATCTTCATGTACATTCGTCTCGTTACTCAGATTCAGATTTACTAACCTTGAGCAGTGAATCGTAAGTACAACAAATAAACACAAAAGTACAAGTAGATGTGTTACCTTACCAGTGGTTCTAACGTTTCAATGTCCTTGATTTTGTTTCCACTCAGGTTGAGAGAGACGAGGTGTGGACAGCCATGAAGTAGGTTCAAACCACCAGAAAGTTTGTTATCAGTGAGGTCCAACTAAACATTGCACACAGCAAAACATAAAATATTTATTTATTTATGCTACTTAAATGCTAGGATTCAGTTTCTAAAGTTGCATAAAGTAATGGTGACTTGTTCAGCGCCTACCTTTAAGAGAATGTGCAAGTTGAAGCCTCTCCTGCAATGGCGTACAGTGCGGGCATCTTTAATAGTAATCCCTTGATTAACAATACCTTAGTGTCATTGGCTTATGTACATTCCATGTCTGACCAAATACTCAACAGGTGCACTCAAAGTATGCTCCTATAGTGACTCAGAAACAAGAGACAACATATATGTCCTTGGAATAGCACCTCTGCTCCCAGATTTTTTAGTCGGGGCATGACCTGTGGTTCCTCTGTGTCAAAGCCTTTGCAAAGAATGCACCTAATATACTTGGTGCTAAGCCAGGACATTTTAAATGAAACAAATATGGTGCATAAAACAAAAGACCAAAGCTCTGAAGTTAGAACAATTTGATTAGTTTAAGCAGCTACTTGTTTTTACAGTGGTGGCACCTTTCTGAGATTCGGTAGTTTGGGGAATCCCTTGAGTGATGTTAGACCAACATTGACAAGACTCAGTGACACAAGGTTCTTGAAGTCGTCTGTCAATCCGGATATTTGTGCTGTGTCACAATTATCCAAATTCAACTTCTTGATCTGTCAAAATTGTACAACAAATTCTGCATGAACAAATTGCTTAAGAGCCTTACAGAGGGAAGCTCAAACCCGTAACTTTTGTGTTAAAAGGTGAGCACTTTACCAATCACCTTATATAAATTTTAACAAAGCCTACTTACTTTGTGGACACTCAGAAGCCGAGAAATGGCTCCATTTACACTCTTAGTGAGCCTTCAATGCCTACTAGAAGGCAAAACTTTATTCAACTATTAACTATTTGGAAGGGACTTCGAGTTTCTGCATTGTTTGTGGATAAACATCACAACGATGACTATGAATATCGGGACAAATGAAATTTATGTTTTCTGTAGCGTAAGAAACTATTTTTAGCAACCCCGTTGATTCATACTGCTCGCTATTGATTGGCTGAAAATAGGTCAACATTACAATGCCTAATAATAAGCAATGAACTATTGGTTATCCCAAAATAGGTCAACCTCGCACAGCCGACGATATAAAATAAAAATGCATCACCTGCTATAACCTGTTCTAATAAAATTACATCAGTTATAATAATTACTATTCATATCTGGCTTATCGCTAAAATGATTCAACCGCAGCACCATCTTTGTTATCGGATTCGTTTTATCGCGGTCACCATTCCTGGCACCTCGCCAACTATTCTATTCAATTGTGCTTTAAAAAATACACAATTTTGCATAATTTCTAAAACATACTAGATTTTCTAATCGATAGTAAAGTTTATAACATTCTTTAATCGGTTATACTTTGAAAAGCATTAAACCAAGTCGATTATGTGTGGATAATTCGGCGTTTGGATGACAAGACAGAAAAATGGCAATGCTGATAGCGCCAAGATGGCGGCCATTCGATATGCGATCAATAACTGCCGTAATGTGCCCTAAATATTTCATCCAGTAGCGTTTGACTACATTCCGATTTCCATAAATCATTTGCCATTAAAAAAATATAGTAAGTTATTTGATTTTCGGCTTCTGCGCAGATACAGTCGCGCTATTGGGCTGGGCCGAAAAACAAAGACTGACTTCATTCGACCCTGGCACAAGGGGCAAATTTCTATTATGCTAGACGTTCTTATCAGTCGTTGGCTTATACCGTCAGGGTATTTGACCGATCTTTTAAGAAGAGAAATTTCTAAACCTGCCCGCCCAATAACCCCGAAATTACAAGTGTACGATTTGAGACAATAGCGGTATCGCTATGTCACAGAAGATTCACTGCCACTTGCAGGCCAGCTGTTTTCCTAAGTTCTGACGTTAGAGTATTCATAATATACATGCTGACATACTGGATGACATGTCGCCGCACAACCTTTTTATAGTTTCCCCAGCTATAGGCACCCGGGAATAAGATATTTTTGTCAAAATTCTAGCCTAATTAACTGGTATGAATCAAGACTGTTGAAACCAATATCCTTGTTTTAGGTTTAACTCACAAGCTTACCGGTATTCGTCCTCTAAAATACATAAATATCTCTTCTTAACCAGACACCTTGCCTAAACATTGAAGATGCCTGTCCTTGGCCAAAAAAACCCATTTATTTCATACAGGTTGCTACTCCACCAAGAACGTACTTCCTTACAAGTTTTATCACTTAATATGAACTAATCACTTAGAAGTGCAGATTGGCATAGGGAAGTGTGGGTCTCCAAAACCTTCCAGACAGCTTTGTTTCACATGGGCCAAAACCTCTCAAGGCAACAACTTTATGCCTGTTGACATCTTTACCTGGAACCGAACACTTTTGCCTACCAATTTTGTTTTGACTGAGCACCTGTGAATAAGCTGGTCCTGTGTTGTGGCATGTTTTCATTGAGCGCTGTAGAAATCTCGGGATTACAATTACGATTACGATCTCATTAATATTGGCCAAAGCTTACATTTGCATATACAGTATTATGCAGAGCAGGCAAATATCCTGCCTGATAAACCTGTAAAGGTGAATAAACACTTAGTCAAGCATATACATAAAACAGTGACAAAAGATGTATAATGGATTAAAAGGTGAAAACAAAAAAGCAACTCAGAGCAGTTTCCTTGAAGTGGCACTAAATAAATGTATAATTACAATTGTAGTTCAGAAATACTGGAAAACCTCTAACAGCTATGATATAAAAGTGGAGCTAAGAGTATAGATTGAATTAAATGCACCTTTCTTACGACAGTACCAATGCAAAAATGCAAAACATGACTCACCAATGCTTAGCTGAAAAAGAAAAATACTTGAAGCCGCTTTATCAGCATCACCATCATCACCACCACCATCACCATTTCTAACTTTTTGTAGTCTTGAAATTCCTGCAATTTTCTGCACCAACTCATTTCTGCTGCAAGGATTATTTTCTCATTTTGCTTGCGCATAGTCCAGCACTCTGATCCATATAGAAAAATGGGTGGTATCAGTGTGTCACATATACCCTTGCCTTGGTTTTCTTTGTTATTTCCCTGCTTCTCCATACCCTGTTCATTCTTCCAAATGCTTCTGAAGTGCGTCCAATTCTCTTCTGTGTACCTATATTGCTGTTGCCATCTGTGGTTATTAGATCTCAAAGATGGACAAATTGGATGCCAATAGTTAGTTATTGGTATCTCTTTAGTTTTATCAATAACCATTGTTTTAGTTTTCTCTGCATTAATCAGTATGCCTATTGTTTTAGTTTTCTCTGCATTAACCAGTATGCCTAAACTTCTACTGGTTTTGTCTGTCTTATAGTTCTGTTTTTATTCTAGTGTGGAGGCAAAGCTTCGTAGTGTGTGACAATTCCCATTTATACTTTCAAACAGTATCTAACAAGCAGTGACCAATTTCTATTGTTTGTGGAAAAGCTAAGAACTCTTATGTCTAATATTCCTATCTTCTTTTTGCTCCAAGGTAATGGACTGCTGTTTTACACAAATTTATAGTTCCCTTGTAATGATGGTAATTTTGATACTTAGATATACTGCCGTGAATTTCCGTATGTGGATAAAACGGGTTGAAAGAAGCACAAAGGCTTATACTGTGGGTTTGCGATACCTAAATAATTGCGCTAAAAGCCTGATGTGCATCATATGTTTATCAATATATCAACGCAACACTGTTGCGTAACAAGAGGGTTTAAGAGGAAACTGAATTTTACGATATAAATTTCGCGTTTAACTCAACGGTCAAGGATTCTAATAAACGAACAGCGCGGTTTAGTAGTTGAGTTGATCATTAAAAAAGCGGCAGCTTTAGCTACACGCAACATATTTTTGTTTATTTCAACCAAGAGCATTTTTCTTTCGTCGGTCCATGCCTTTCTCGAAACCACGCAACCAACAACCACCGTCTGTGATCGCAACCATCGTTTTGTATGGTCCACATCAACTGCCGAAGCAACGGACGGAACCACGGCCCTTCAATCGCTCCACGGACCAAAATCACCCGCTCCCAACTGTCGCCGGAGGGCGCGAGGCTCGCATTTAAACTGACGGCGGCGATGGATAACCCTGTGCCGAGGCCTCCTTCTAGGCGTTGCCCACCGATAACGAAACTTCAGCGGGCGGACGCCGGCCTTCACGGTTACGGCCCGTAAGTTACGAATAGGGACAGAGTTCGTTTGCACGATCCGTCGTTACGTTGGTGATTTCGTGTAAAGAAACCCGGTAAGTAAGCGCAATAGAGTTGCGTCCGATGACTGCGCGAAATATGGAGCCGCGGCGTCGGCACGGGCTTCTTTCGCGGGCGTCGCGGCGCCGGATGGGCGAGGTGATGGCGACCCGGACGAGGAAGCTATTGCTGCAGAATACGATCTTGACACGCCACTTACCTCTTCGGCCGGCTTGCCTCCTGTTTCCTCGATAATCCGCTTTTTCATGTCCGATTCCATTTCCAGTTTCCTAGACTTTTCTTTGTTTACGCCGCCGATGCGAGGCAATCGCCAAATCTACAAGGCTTGTACGCCGCGCGTTCGTTTACAGCGTGCGCAATGACGTCGGGCAAGCGACGTGCTATGAATATGCATGAACGGTAGCACTGCGCTGGCCCGCAATAAACTATGAATATTCATGAATATTGCCTCTGCTTCTTTTGAATATTTATAACTAGCAACAATGGCCCAATGCCATGTGTGATACATATGCATCAGCATCGCTGCCGCCCAGTGAAGGATGATAAATATGCATAAACGCTGGGCTTTAAGGCAGCCAATCAGAGCTAGCGTCGTTGTCCGTTTGCTAGGCTGAAGGTCGGTGCCGCTAGATTCAAGTATGTTGTGTCGTGTGCGTGTGTCATTTGTTAATGGGCAATCGCTGGGTGGCAGTGCAGCCACAATGGTCTTTATGGTGTAATCGTAAACTCGAAATATCTAAAGCGCTACTTAAAAGCAAAGCTTATTCACGAGCGCTGCGTCAAGTCAGTGGAGTGCCTAAAGATTAATAAATTACTTAAATTTTTATTAAGAAAGATGCCATGTCAAGAACCAAGTCCGGTTGCCAGAAGACCAGAGAAGAGGGAGAGGAGCTGTTAATAATTAGAAAACTTCTAATGCGCCGGTGTCTAATGCACAAGGCATCAGCCAAGCCGCAATCAGGTCAACATCCAGAAGGCCAGTCCACAAGACAGAGAGGCAGCCTACAGCGGATAAGCAATTTGAAAAGGTAAGTTTTAAGTTGATAACAGAAATGACAGAAGCGTCTGAGTAGAACGATTACACAGGGAGGGAATTCCAAACTTTAGGTCCAGCAACCAAAAAGCCCGTATACCCAGAAAGTACTAGTCCAAGGTATGACCAGAGAAAGACAATCGGATAACCTTGCAGAATAAAGGTAAGTATGGGGAATAAGGACTGATTTTAAGCATTGTGGTTGGCCAGAGTTCACTGTTTTCTAAACCACAAGTTCCAGTGTGAAACAAATCTTTTTCTGAATAGGAAGCCAGTGTATATATTTAAGCGCAGGGGTTATATGCTCATATTTTGAAGTATTTGGTATGGCTCTAGCCAAGGAGTTCTGAACTCTGAAGTTTCTGCGTGTTTGACTTTGCGATACCAACAAGAATTGAGTTACAGTAGTCAAGGCGACTAGAGACCAGTGAGTTAGAGTGGGTTGTATTTAAGCTGAGAGAAACGTCGCTCGATCGTTTTCTTTCAGGATTACTCGTCGAGCGTTATGGATTCAAACCCCGCTGAGAAAGAATATTGCTCTTGACATATCAGTGTACAGCTTTGTTATATTTGTTGTTTGTATTTGTTGTCTGTATCTGAATTACGACAGTTATCTGACCCGTCATACGAACTCAACAACGCTTTACCCCTTGGATTTTCTGCGCAGATCTTTCACTCAAAACTGAAAGAACTCATCTTCCAAAAATCTTATCATGAATCTTCCCCTTGTCTTTCTTTCCGCTCCAGTGCCAAACACCTTCTGCACTAATTAGCCGTTTGACTGGCTACCTGTCTCACTCTTGGATCTTGACCTGGAATCGAACCCTTCCTGCCTATCGATTTTGTTTTGACTGAGCGCTTGTGAATAAGCTGATTCCTGTGACTTATCTTTCGATGGGTGATGTAGAAATCTTGAGCTTACGATTCCAGTTATTGGTTAAAGCGTAAGTCAAGACGCCTCTGTGCGATTAATTCATTAAAAAATGAGCAGGGTAGTGGCCATATGTTCGCTATGGGAAAACATGTACATTTACATTTGGTTTGTTTCGGTGTCCGGTCAGAATCCAGGGTTCAAGTCAGTACTCTTTAAAACCAGTTGCCAGAAAACTCGATAGGGGCGCCACATTTTCCGTTGAGACGAAAGAGCTATAATAGGTTGACCGAGAGCCGCAGTATTGCCCAGTTGCGGTAAACAGGCTCAAAGTGTTACGCTAAAGACAAAGTCTAATCGTAGGTTGTAGGAGTTAAGAATTAATGACAGGGCTTTGTAGTCTGTTTAGCCTTTAGACGGACGCATGTTGGCTTCACTTTGAGCCTAGGTAAGACTGTGAAATAAAATCTTACCCTAATTTTCCCCTTATCTCTTTTCTCGCTCCAATTTCAAACACCACCCATCGTAGCCGTCCGGTTGTCTGTCTGCCTGACTCCTGGATCTTGACCTGGAAACGAACACTTTCTGCCTATCTATTTTGTTTTGACTGAGCGCCTGTGAATAATCTGGTTCCCGCGACTTAGATTTAGGTGGACGCTGTATATAGTAGGCCCGAGTGTATGGGAATTATATTAAATTTATCCATTAGCCTTTATTTTTATTGGGTAATTATTTTAACTGGGTCTGCAGGAGCTTAGTGTAGCTGTGAATTGCTGTGAATTAATTAAATTATTTATAATTTAAGCCGAAAGAAACAAAGCGAAGGGAGAATGTCTGAACATTGTCTACGTCAGGGTAAGATCGCTTCCGTAGTCAGCGTCATCGTTATCGTCGTCCTGGTCATTCTAATTGCCCGTCATTACTATCGTCGTTGTTGTCATCATTATCATCGTTACATCATCATTATATTTTTTGAACGATATTAGAAACCACTACGGCAAAAGTATGATCGAAAACTGAAACAAAAATTTTACTTTATTAACTTTCAAACACCTTAAAACGCGTTGATAAAAGACAATTTCGTTGAATAATTATTGTCATTTAATGCGATAACAACTGCATGGATAATTGACTAATTGATCGCCAGAGGGCTATGCAAAAGCGACAGGAAATGATTTTCGGTGAAAGGCGGCTTCGGGAAGAGACGCAGGCATTTGATGACTGGATGGCCAATGCGACTATGAAACCACTTGAGATTTGCAATGGACCTGGCGCCGAACCGAAGCTGACGTTCTACATGTTAAAACCCTTTCTGACCATAGGCTGGAAGTTTTGGTTGGTCAGAAACTTCAAATAATAGGCAGTCCACATATTAGGTGTTGATACAAGAGGTTTTGCTTGATTCTAGAAAGTTAACCGTGCAAACTCTAAATTAGTCATAAGCCAAATTATGGCAAATGGATGTCAGCCTTAAAATGTATATATAGGTTTGCATAATACGTTTTCCATCAGCAAGAAAATAATTTCTATAGCAGCGTAATCGTAATCTCAAGATTTCTACAGCACCCAACGAAAGTCAAGTCGCGGGAACTAGCTAATTCACAGGCGAAGACACCGAAGCTAAAGAAAAGGGTGGTGTATATGAATTAAGAGATTTAGCAAGTAGGCCTAAAAGGAGATGTTGGTAAGGAATTATTTAGACAAAACACACTCGCTGTTCTATGCGCAGGTAGTATTTTGGTGCCAGCGACCTTTGACCTTGTGCGTCTCTACAGCATGAGGTTCTGTCCATTTGCACAAAGGACTCGTCTTGTCTTGGCTTACAAGAATATTCCGTGAGGATGCACTGTGGCTATTCATTTTCTGTATAAACATTGTAATTGTAATTTGAGATTTATATAGCGCCTCTTAGAGGATAAACTCAACAGAGGTGCTTCCGACCCGAAAAAGTAAAATCACTGTTGAACAGTACAGTCTTCAGGCGCCTGCGGAACACTGAGAGGGGGAGAGAAAGGAGCTCAAGTCGCAATACTCGAGGGAGACGATTCCAGCAAGTGGGACCAACGTAGGCAAAGCTTCTCGACTGGGCTGCAGCGGTACGCATGCGAGGGACAAACAGGAGATCTTGAGTGGCCGAGCGAAGGTTGCTACGGCCGGGCAACGAGGAGACCAAAGTGCAGAAGTCCATGAGATAAAGGGGTATACAAACATTCATATTCTATCATGGATAGGCCTATTCATATATTCTTATGGCTATTTATGTTATGCTATATGGTGTTTGATCCAGTTAGTTAGACATAGGGGCCTACAAGAGAACTAAGTCACAAATGACAGAAACGCAAACCCCAACTCAAGTCCTTCTAAGCAAGTATAGACTTTCGAGGGTTGGGGTTAAACTTAAACCCCTTTTAGGCCAAAAATCACGTTAAACCATTCTAAAATTTCAGACCGGGATCGATTTACCCCGGCCTGTCACCGGCAGAGCTTAGTCTCGTCAATTATACAAATGTTCCATCGTGAGAATGAGTATGCCAGATGTAGGCCCCCTATATTTAAACATATAGACTATAATTTGTCTCTATATTTATGCATATAGGCATGAAGTAGTGAACGTGAATTTGAAATATAAGCCGACATGGTTTTTGGAGAAGGCTCCGCTTGGATTGGTTCCGGTCATTGAGTACAAGGAACACGTGATATATGAGTCAGCCATCTGTGACGATTTTCTGGAGGAAGTGTTTCCTCAGCCTTCACTTTTCCCTACCTGTCCCTTCAAGAGGGCCGCCAGCAGAATCCTCATGCACAACTTCGATGAAGTAATCTAACTGAATTTGATCTAGTGTCTAAAATTTTCGCATATGTAAATTTTGGGCTAATCTAATCTATTCTAGTCGTCCTAGTAAAATCTAATCTAATCTGACATCTTAAATAATCTTATGTGTAAAATCTAATTTAATCTGATCCAATTATTCTGATCTAATCTACTATAGTCTAATATTTTCTAGTCTGATCTAATCTAACCCCATCCAACACTTTAAATAATTTATGTTAAACCGAAGCAAATCTAATCTTCTAATCTAAAATCTAATGGTAGATCTATTCGTATGTCTGTGTATCTGGACATTTACACAGTGCCTTCGGGGATCTGTTTATGCATGAGCTGTTTTCTAATTTAAATTAACCTATTACCTAATCTACAAAATCAACAACTGACTGCAGCTTGGCACTTTTGGTACACGGTGGTAAGGTTAGTGTAGTTAAGTAGTATACTTAAATCCCTAGAATACCACTGCAGTTTGGTGCCAACTCAGCCCTCAATCCTATTGGGGGTCAGTAAATGAATTTTAATACAAGGTGGGAGATTACAGAAGTTGGCTTGTTGTTGGATTGTTGAGGTCATGTTTGCGCCTCAGCCGAAAGATCTGTTAACCTGGGGATTATGCTTCTGAGGCATTTCTTTTAGAGGCATGTAATCTGAAGTAAGCATGTATGTTACCCTGTTACCTTTCAATTTTATGTCTGATCAAATCATATATTTAATCTAATCAAGGTCTAGGTCTAAAAACCTTTTACCTAATCTAATCTAAAGTCCTATCTTACCTAACCTTCTGTCACACCTAATCCTGTATTGAATATAAGCTTATAGGTAAATGGTAATGCAACATAATACATATCATGGCAAGTTTCTAAGGCAGTCCCAAATATTTGTATGGCACCTCTAAATAAGTGTTATACATAATTTAACATAAAGTCACATTGCATAGCAGGGCCATAATGTTTGCCCAATGTTGTTATTTTGGTGCTATTGTATTTCTGTTAAACTGGTGCACTGTTGCTTTCTCTTTCAGACACTGGTTCCCAGCTTCTATAGGCTTTTGTCTCGAGACTTAGAAAAACGAGAGAAGGCTTTGTCATCGATTGCGTCATCATTACGTCACTATGACAAAGTTTTACAAAACCAGAAAACAAAATATTTCCAAGGTATTTTCATGGAAAATATAGTCTGGGTATAACTACGACTGGGCCTGGTACTCTTATGGTAATCGTAATCAAAGTGTGAGATAAGTTAGTTCTAGGCACTTAACATAGCACCTCTTAAGTACCACACAAAAGAGCTGCCTAAATGATGTTAAACTCATTAATAACAAATAGTTCGTTAGTAAGCAAATGGAGCTCAGATAAGTAGAAGTCCCCACTGGCTGGCACTCGCACACACGCACAGCCCAACCAACAGTTTCCTATCTAAAGTTGACATTTAACGCCATGTTCAGATTCCAGTATTTCTGAGTCTACGTGTTTATTAGAAGATTATCTGGGTATCGGGTACTTTTGTGATAACTGTATGTAGTCTGGGTATCAGAGTAAGAGTAACGGTACGGTTATTCCAAGTTTCACTTCACACACTGAACGTTGGGCTACACACAGCCTGGAGAAGAGCCCACGACTGGGGGACAGTTGGTAGAGTAGTGGGCACGGCAACGCTCCGGAGAGGGGCACACCACTAATGATGATGATGATGATGATGACTACCAAGGTGACACAATTTACTGTTCTAGGAATGCCTTTTCCATAAGTCATGTTGTTTATAAAATGCATTTTATCACTCACCCGTCTACAGAGAGAACTGCATAACTGACAGTTTTCAGCATACTTTACTAAACAATTTTTTAGATGTGTTTCATAGCCATGTTCCAACACCATAGAGAAGTTATTATAAGGTGCTGTATAATATCCAGATACATACCTACTAAATACGTGTACACACCTACATACATACATATGTAGGCCTAAGTACATGCATGTACGTATTTCTTAGATCTGTTATACCTGTACATATTTCTTAGACTGTTATATAGTCCTGTTGCAACACCATAGAGGCTATTAAAAGATGCTAAACAGCGTACACACATACATACATACATATTAGTGCTGTCACCAAAACCCCCAAACCCCATCACTTATGTCCTGTTCTTAAATCACTTCACTGGCTTAAAATACCTGAAGGAATCTAGTACAAAGTCCTATCACTTACCTACAACACACGCCAATCCTCCCAACCCTCCTATCTTCGTCAGTTATACAATCCAGCCACTCCGCTCAACCCGCTCTTCTTCTCCCCCGGCACTTCTCCGCCCGTCCGTCACCTTAAAATTTGGCAATCGCTCCATAGTCCCACCACGCTGGAATAAACTCCCCTCAGAACTGCTGCAGTTATCTGACCCATCATACAAACTCAACGGTGCGTGTTCCGATTGTGGCTTATTTCAGAGATTTAAATCTCGGACTAGTACGGGGGCCTTAAATGGATGGCGCCCGTTCAAACGGGCAGGGGATGTGAAGGATCTCACCTGATAAATTCATTGCAAAATAAGTAGGGTCGAGGCCAAACGGTTGCTATCGGAAAACGTGAACATTTGTATTTACATATTTACATCAGTTTTTGCTTTAGAAATACTTAATGGTGGCACTATAAAAGTCCTTCTAATTAGACTCAGAAATACTTGTGAAACAAAAGATTCTTATTACAGTATTTGCAGATATACATTAAAGTGGCACCATACAGGTTCTTTGGAGTAGATTATGTAATACTTGTCTAATGGCGAGTGTTTATATCCTCTGTTTTTCAGGGGATATGTGTGGAATGGTGGATTTCCATTTCTGGCCATGGTTTGAGCGTTTTCCGGCAATTCGTCAACTCACTGGCATCGAACTGTTTCCAGCGAGTGCCCTTCCATCGCTCCACAACTGGATTCAAAATATGGAACAGCAGGAGGCAGTTCAAAAGGTCAGGTATCCAGTGGAGTGGTATGCCGAGTTTATGGTCTCCCTAGCACAGAGGGAACCAAACTATGACATAGGGTTATACGAACAAGCCAAGTTATGAACTCTGTTTTCATTTCTGCCTCGGCACCACACTGACTGACCTCACACTGAAAACTAATCCAACAACGTAACTTTTGTGGATTTGATTAATAAACTCTTAATAAACTCAGTTCTTGTGTTGCGCTGAGAAACGTAAGTGATTTACATCACACATATTATGTCACTGCAGAAACCTAACGTCACTGGTGTGATTACTGGTGTGATTGAAGTTTAATTACTTAAATAATCTGCTGCTGCGGCACTGAGAAATTTTGGTGAATTACATTACACTGCAGTAAATACTTATGTCAGGATATAAAGGCATCAAAGATAAAGCACCTGCCTTACACCTTCAGTATGCAAATTTCTTACATAGAATTTTCTACAGGAATCTTATGAAACAGCACTAATGAAATCCGTATTGATTTTCCTAATTTTGTTCTTTCTTCATTGGTAATTACTGTATTTATATACTAAACTTACAGCAATATGGTAATCACAACAGACTGATAACACGTGTGTCTTTCACCTTTGAGTCCCCCCTATAAATGCAGAGTCATCAGTACAGAAAATGGGTGGTCTGCAGACCCAAGAAACCCACCCACTGTGCTGCTGATAATATATTCCTTAATGACCACAAAAAAGGTAATTCACAGAACTAAGCAAGTGACAATTCATCACAAGATTTTCAATTCTAAAAGCCTTTTTTGGTTAAAGTGTTTAGCAGAAATCAATTATCAGACTTTTTCCAGTACTTTGCCTGCAAGAGATTCTGAAAATTGCGCTATATAAATGTCCGGATACACAAAACACCAGTACTACAGAAGTCAGTTACACAATTTATTTCTGTAAGACTGTTATTCTCTTTTACAGAAGTCTACTGGGATAAGAAAAAACTGAAGAATTTGGTTAATATCACAATTTTTAAGTTTTAAACATCAGAACCATGATCATTCAACTCTGGACAAGAGTAGTTTTCTCTGTTCGAGCATTCACCTTGTAGGAAGAGAAGTATGGATTTGTGACTCCCTTAAGATGCGCTCCATTTAAGAACCTTGAGCAAGTCCTTCTTATACATCTGGTTTGTACCATCTATTCTAACCTTTTGAATTCTACATGTATAGCACTGTTATCAAAATGCACAAGGCGTCAATCGATGGCGGTTTCAAGTGAAACTAGTCTAAAATCATAATTCACATACCATCAGTGCCATGACATATATAAATAGAGATACTAACAACACTAATAATAACAATAGCAAAAATAATTATATTATTTCCAGAGCTGCACGAGAATTATGCATTAATTACAACAATAATAATAATAACAATGCTTAATAGGAGGGATCCTTTCTACATCTGGTAAATATAATAATAAAAGTAATAATAATAATAATAGTAATAACGATGATGATATTATTATAATTAATATCTGTTGCAATCCAGTGCTTTACTGACGATGTCGCCTATCAGTTGCAATCCAGTGCTTTAAAGCCATTTCCTTCCACAGAACTTTCTCTCAGCCAGAATTTGACGAGGTTTAGTCAATCCAGACAAATTCCCCAGAGCATTTTTTAAAATCCTCCGGGATCATATGTAGCTCAGGAAAAAACAAAATAATATCCAGCATCAGCACAATTGTTGTCTGCACCTTAACTCATCCAGAATGCAGTTTCTATGGCAACAGGCAACAGCTGAGTAAAATAGACTTTTCGACCATAGCTACTGACTTCCCTCACCTTGTTTTCTCTACTTCCGTTTGTAATCTTGGGGTTGTTCTGGACCAAGAACTCGCTGCCTCTGAACATGTAAATCTTGTCTGTCTCACTTGCTTTTGTCAGCTGTGCCAACCGAGGGTTAGTTCTTGTTCAGTTTCAACCAGTGCTGCAATTACCCTTGTCCATGCTTTCACTAGCAACAGGATCGACTACTGTAGTGCCATCTATGGGGACCTGCCTATGGGGCGCATTGAGCAGCTTGAGCTCATGCTTCGTGCAACTGCAAGTCTTGTTGGTGTCATTTCCTAGTTTGATCACGTGTCTCATTATAATTATGCATGATGTACTTCATTAGCTTCCGGTTTCACAGTTCATAAAATTTAAGATTTTGGTTTGGGTCTGGCGATGTGAGCTTTGTTGCCCTGTTTCCAGTTTGGCTGGATGCGGAAATATTCATTCCATGACCTAGGGCGAAATTGTTGTTCCTTTTGCAAGCATTACAACAATGCTACATTGCCCCTTCTCGTTTGTAGGACCCAATATGTGGAATGGCCTCCCTCTTAATCTGCGTGTCCTTCTAACAATGGATACACTTTTTACCAACAGTTGAAAATTGTTCTGTTTCGCTGGAGCTGGGATGGAAGCACCTCTGGGTTTACTAATTGAAGGGGTGCTATGTGAATGCTCTGAATGAGTGAATGAGTTGCTAGGCATAGTACCTTCATTAAGCCATACATAACCCAAGCTTACCCATTCCAGATTAAACCTCTCTTTTAAAAAAATTTCATCTTTTTTCATCTTACTCTTTAAATGTAATGCTTTGGGCTAAAAATTAAATACAACAATAATAATAATAATAACAACAACAATAATAATAATAAAAAGAATAATGATAATGTTAATAAAAATAATATGAAAATGATTAATATCAATAATAAGAACAACGATATCAACAAAGGCTAGTCTTTCCGGAAAAAATGCTGTCCCAAATGTTTATATCCTGAGGCATCATATGTACCTCTGGCATAAAAAAATAATAATGCAAAATAATACAGGTAATAATATTTAAAACAACACAAAAGAACCAATGATAAGAAACTTGACTCACAAAACCAGCAACAAAATTTTCCACTGATACAGTTTTCACACTGTGGTCCATTTTTCTCCCCAGTTTAAAAGGATACAAATGTAATTTTATTTTACAAAACAAAATTAAAGCGAAATGAAACAACTCAGTTAAGCGGTATATGTTCTCAAACATAATTACCATAGGCTTGTTCCGCCTAACTTTGGTAATTGACAGAATCCTGATTTCCCATTTGTTGGGACTGAAACCAGACCAGTGGGTTCGATCACACGATTACTATATAATTGAACAGATGAATTATCATGTGGTTACAGAAATACACACTAAAACATGAGGGTGGATCAAGGTTTCCACACATTCTGAAATTCTGTTGCCCCACTGAGTGCCCCACTGTCAAGCATGACTCACCACCCACAGACTGTTCACATAATCGGGGACTTGAACAAGGCTTAGAAATTTCCCCCAAAACATTTGGGGTCTACAAAAGTCCATTTCTGGTTATAATCGGGCCATAAACTAACACGTCCTCTGGTCCAAATTACACTTGATACACCAGGGCCAGGATTCTGTTTGTATTCCTCTCAGCATCTGTTGTCCACCTTTAGCACCAAATGGACAAAGAATTCCAATTACAGTATGTGTCAACTACGGAAAGGCATTAAATGGTCAGTTTCCTACAAGTTCATGACATATTGCTGACTGATCAATCATTCGACCATCAAATCAATAACAATCAATCCTAACTGCCATCCTTCTGTGTTTGAGCATCATTTAACTGGAATCTATTTTAGAAATTCAACGCTATTTAGCCTAAAGAAGACTGCCTTTAAAATGTACTATAGAAATGCCCATACACATATATACATCTGCGTATTTTGTTGAAGCACATCTACAAACACTGGAGTGGCTCTGATAAGTTTCTCATGAAGTGGCACTCTATAAATTAGCGATTACAATTACAATACTGGTGTGCTACTCCATCGCCATGATTGGAGAAAATATTAGTACATTATGCATTGAATAACCTTGGAACTTAATGGTTTTGCTGCATTCTGGTAAAACCATCCTAATACTGTGCAACAGAGTGGTCCAATCAGTAATGCACCTAGTGACGCAACGACTGCACGTTCAATCCTGCCAAACAGCCTTGGGCAAGTTGCTCATGTTCAACTGCCCCTATCACCAAGCTGTACAATTTGGCACTGGAGTGAGCCGACACATTCAAACCCTGCAGTGCACTGTTCAGTTCGACTGGATTTGTCCCACGTGCCTCAGGACCTCGAAAACAAGAAATAAGCAGTTCCTCTGTAGGACACAGGAACCTCTACTTTTGCACACTCCCAGAGAAATCACATCACTATGACGGCAAGTTTGGGTCAAGAACAGCACAGATGAAAAGGCACGGATGAAACTTCTACGACTGCTTGCCACTCACGTTGGCAAAAAATGTTGCATGCTGCTCTTTGGTTTGGCCTGAGAAAACCTCATGCTGCTACAATGGAAATCCCAGTGTCCTTTCCCCAAACTGGGGAAAATGTTGACCTTGTCCCTTTTGGGTCAGACTGAGAAGATTTCATATAGAAGGGGTGGAATCTTGATGTCTGTGCACCACTCCATTCCGATCTTGCCCTCCTGTCGTCGGTGCATTTCGGTGAGCGTGCGCAGCTCCGTCATGATCGCAGCCACCTTGGCAATTAAGAGGCGATCACCTGGCCGATGTTTCTGCCTCAGATGCTCCAGAGTTTCCAGCATCATCAACTTGCATCTCTCGACGCACTCGGGCTGCTGCAGGGAGCAGCGATCTGGAAGGAAACAGCTGACGGATGTAGAAAAATCAGTCGGTCGGTCAGTCGGTTGGTCAGTCAGTCAGCCACCCAGCAAACCGGTCAGCCAATCAACTAAATACCCAACTAACAAATCAATCCAATCCTGAATACCATGCTTCAAGAAGCATCTGTGTTGAGAGACATTATATAGCACCCAACCTTGAACATCTTGAGGAAAGCACTTCTTCTAAATATCTTGAGGAAAACACTTCTTTTCATTTTAAACTACAAGTCAGCTTTTCTCAGAGAAATGCAAAATACTCCAGCAAGGCATGTGAACAAATGCATTACTTACTTTCTTACTTACACTAGTGTTACTACACAGGCCCACATGACGAAGGTTCAAGTCTCCTCTAGGATAGTAAGACATTCCAAGACTTTTGTTTTCACAAGTTCCTCCTAGCAAATTCTGCCAAAAAATGAGTACATCGACTGTAAATATCGGTGGTAAAATCAGCCATATGCCAAGGCTAAGAAAATGAAGTCATTAACACTTCATACCTATGGCTGACCGTTGGGGTTAGGTCAAGCAGAATTGGGACCGCTCTTCTTCTTTTCCTAATATGGAAGAAAGTGAAACTACAGCAGCGATTTCCAGCTTACCACCAGAGAGGACGAGGATTCCTTTGAGGATGCATTCCTCTTCCATGCTAAGGTTAAGCTTCTTGAGGTTGCGCGCCATTGCGAAGACGTTGAGCAGGAACGCACGGTCGTAGAGGCGACTCATCTCGTCAATGTGAAGGGTGTAGCCACAGACATGCGTGAAGATGAGATGTTCTGGGTTGAAGGCTTTGTAGGCTGAGATCAACCATGCTTCAAACCTTGACCCTGCAATGGTCAACAAATCCAGTGTTACGGGGGAATGTCATGGGGGAATGTCATGGGGGAATGAGGTGTCGGAATCACTGAACCGAAGAATGAACTGGTAGACGAAATGATGGATAGATAGAATGATGGGTGAATCAAAGAATGGGTAGATAGTTGAATAGATGGTATAAATACCTTGTGTATGTGTATGCGCATGTGTGTACCTAATTTGTAAATTTATTGATAGTGCATACCAGAAAATATTGGACTTGCTCAGCAGACTCATCTCAACCAAGACTGTAGGGCTCTGACTTTCTTGGTTATTGGTCCACAACTTTGGGATTTGCTGTCCAATTCATTGCATTCTGTAGGTTCTTTAATATTATTCGAGTCTAAACTTGAGATTAGTCTATTTCAACCAGCTTACCCACCCTAGCCTGAATTCTGGTTTCTCTGATCCATCAGACTTTGACCAGGTTTCTCCAGTGCATTACAATTTTTTACTACGAGTTAACTTGCAGCAATAAACAATTGATGCCTTGTGCATTATGATAACAGCACTACAGAAGTCATTATATTAGATAAGATTCAAGAGGTGAAATAACAAATTCACAAACATGGATGGAATGATGGATGTAGAATGAGATAAGGTAATAAAAGACTATACAAGATAAGAAATACCTTTAATCAGTGCAATCTGGTCGTCCAGTGACAGGTCCTTGAATCCAGGCAGCGCCTTTGCAAACAGAATGAAACGCTTGATTGCTTTTTCGATGCACGGGATCATGTGTCGTAACATATCCATTCGGCCGTCAATGTCAATGCCAGTTGCCTGATATATCGTCACATACTCGTGGTGAGAGATTGGTTTCATTGTTCCAAACATCTTCAGCTGCAAAGATCTCTGCTCCTGCAACATTTAAACAACAACATCATCAACATTATTACTACAATTAAGTTATTTATTAATTTTATTATTAATATAATTAAAATTACTATTATTATATTGGTCTGCCCCAATGGTCTGTTTAACCATAACAGGTAATATCAGGTTAGAGTAAATGTCTAAATATGAAATTTACAACAGAAACAAACAAACATAATTAAAAGAAGTTTTAAGAAAAGAACATTCCATTAATAAGCTAGTCTCGAGAGGCAGCCATGGATACAAAGTGCTCATAATTTCATTCTCTTTGTCTCAACATATGAACAAGTGGTCAATTCACTCCATTGCCGTCTGATCTTCCCATCGACAGTTTATTTAATTGTATGTGTTTGTCCATGCCTACGATTCCTCGCTCTACCGATGTACCTATGTCACATTAACAAATGCATTACTCACTTACTTACTTATTTACTTAACAGCGTGCTCCTATTGTAGCCGAGTTCACGAGAAATGGAAGGCAAAAGTGCAGCAGAAATCTTGAAACAGCGAAATCTGAACTCCCACCTCTCTTCTGACAGTCCAGTGTAATAACCAACAGAGTATCATGCAACTATCAGAAGTTAACAGGTAACATCAGGACAGGGAAAATGGCTAACCAAAAATTCATATCAGGTAATGTTAGGTAAGAGAAAATGTCTAACCAGAAATTCCTTCTCCTTTTGTGGCAGCTTTTCGAAGAATTCCGGAGTGTGTGGAGTCTGCTGGACGTGGACCTGAGTTATCTGCTGGATAATCTTTTCAAGTTTACTTGGACTGAGTGGGTCGTAGCAGATAGGTGGCAGCTTTCCCTCACTCAGCAGCTTCTGCTGTTGTTGAAGTCGCTTTACTTCCTGTATGTCACGCGTCTTTTTCTCATGTGTGTAGCGACCCGTCTTAATGGCTGGAAATGTCAACAAAATGTTCAGAAGAAATTCTTAAAAGTAACATTAAACTTGAGACAGGTTTCAAAGGTTCTTAAAACATGCTGTATAATGTTCAGATACGTATATTTCTACTAGTAATATTACTCAGAGGCATGTTAATCACTTAAGAGATTACACACCTTTGTAAACATCTTAAATGCACTAAATAAGTTTTCAGATATGCACATCTCTGTCAACAACAGTTGTCAGAGGCATGGTCCTGTGCCTGAAGGCACCTTCTGCTGATCCATAAGACTATAACAGCAATTCAACCACCAGACAATCTATTTCTTGCAGGTTTCGTGGCACAGCAACAGTTTGCCAATTTCACACAAAGCTCTGGGATTTAAACTCCAGAAACAGCAACTAAAAGCAAATGCATTAGCACTCCGTCAACACTGTTACCCGAAACTGTTTTAAGTTTGTTTTTTAGTTTTGGGAGTTCACTGACCAATTAAAAAATATGTACCTGACAAACTGGACTACTTAAAACAATATCAGTAGCCCACTTACCCATTTTAAACAAATGTCACTACCTATTTTGGATAAAATAACACCCAAACATTTACACAATTTTTGATTAATGTCAATTACCCACTGATCTAGTTTAGAAATGTTGGTCACCTAGTTTTGACATTCCGACTGAGAGGCACTTGTGGTATCTACAGGCAGCACAAATGCTCCGCTTCCCGGGGAGGATGTCACAACAGCCACTACCCGAACACTTGTATTCCTCTTTCCGTTGCAGGCTGCGTCGGAAAAACCCCTAGGAAAATGCCAGAACATTGGGAATAATATTGTGGGCCAAAAACAAATATTTGTTTTCAAGGATTTCAGTAGCAATGCTTTCAAATAATGCAAAATCATGACAATAACACCAATAACACTGATCAACCTACTCAATTATATATACATCTATACATTAAAATATATACATAATAAGAGTAAGACTTTGCTTACAAAAGTTTACATTTTCACTACCAAAAATCATAATAATACAATAATAACAGTAATAATAACAAATAAAACAACAATAATTATCATTAAATACTTGATGGCAGCTACACGAATAGCTTCTATTCTAGATGCAGTTCCTACTCCCCAGAGAATATCTAAATCCCGAGGGATCAAATGTTCCTTGAGGAAAAACAATAATAAGACTAAGGAAAAATGGGCAAAAGCAAAATACTGGTGTTTAAATCCCTGGGTAGCGCAGGTCTGTGCAGCATAAATGTTTTGCCTTAACCTTTGGATTCAAAAGTGACAATTTACGGGTAAACATTTAACATCATTCAAAAAGTTGATGTTAAGAAATCCTGATGATGGAAGGGAAGATGATGATGCCTAGCATAACAGCCATAAATAATGCATTGTCATTAGATAGTGGTAGTATATAAAATATATCAATAATAAATAAAATTAAAGTAATAAAATAAATAAGAAGATAAATAAGCAACAGGTGGTCTACCTTGCATGCCTCGCAGGTGTTAGCACCATAGTGGAATCCACTTGCTTTTTCTCCGCAGACTCGACAAGGAGGCAGCATCGGCGTTTCACTCATGAAGCTCTGAGTGGGGCTGCTCTGTGGACTCGGATCCAGAGTGTTCCAGGGTCCGGGCGTCAAGGGCATCAGAAGGTCAACAGCCGCTGCAACCTCCTGGCTTGTTGGGGAAGACACAGGGAAGATATAGGATGTTGACAGGTTAACCTCACACATTCTGCCTGAATTCTAACTTTGAAAACTGAAACAACAATAACAATAATAACAACACTGACAGCAAAAGCAGGAATAAGAGTAATAGCAACAGTACTAACAAAGTAATAAGTTAGGAATTACAGTAATAACAGCAACAACAGAAATAACAGCGCCCAGTCCAAAAGCTTTGCATATGTCGGTCCCACCTGCTGGAACCGTCTCTCTCGAGATCTGCAACTCGAGCTCCTCTCTCTTCCCCTCTCAGGGTTTCGCAGGCACCTGAAGACTGTACTGTTTAACAGTGACTTTACTTGTTCAGTTGGAAGAGCCTCCGTTGAGTTTATTCTCTCTAAGAGGTGCTTTATAAATCTTAAATTACAACTACAATTACAACAGCAATAACAGTTAAAAAGCATAACATTTGGGATTGAGTGAATGCCATGTAACATAGCACACGCTTATATCTCAGCATAATTTCCCGAGTGTTACAGTTACACTCTTAAAAGTAAAGCTGTCTGTTGATAGCAGACATTAATGCAGCTACAAAGTTCACATGTCAAGTAATAAAGCACAGCAATAGTTGTCCACAGCCAGACATTTTACCTATCAACCAAAATATAAGGTCTGTTCTCTTGTCTGCCTCAGTTTGTTTGGCTTATGCCCAGGTTTCCAGCCATCTCCTGCAACTCACTTCTTACTGCATTTCAAAAGCTAACTTGATGAAGCTTCAGAGTCCAAAATACATTAGCAAGAACTATCATTAAACTCCAACATATGAACTTATATCACTGATCCTAAAATCATTCCATTGGCTGCTATATAAAAACAAATAATATTCAAGAATGGTATAATTGTATACAAAACTCTACATTTCCGCCAACCTCTAAAGACTTATCGCGTTCTTGACTCACTGCCTGTGTAGGCTGCTTCTGTCTCTTCTCAGATTCCCTTCTTGGTTTTTGACCAGAATCACCTTGGAATCTGGCTTGGACAATAATTTTGCTTAGCAGCGACCATCGACTAATGCCCTGAGCATTATTAAACTGGCTATACAAGTTCTCATAGTTTTATTGTTATTACAGAACGACTGACATGAAGCAAAGATCATATATTGCAGAGGGATCACCAAGCAACAATAGTTTGCAAGTAATAACCACTTAACAACCCAAACACATTCTTTGGATCCGCAACTGGCCCTCATTGAGCCACTCGGGACAATTGGTGACCAGCAGTGGGTCTAATGTGGGCCCCATAGATATGGCTGTTCTGTACACAAATTATTTAATAATTAGTTATTCAAATAAATAAATAAAAATATGAACTCTGTATTATCGCAACTTCAATCCCCATTGTCATTGTATTAACGTCCACTATTAACCCATTTCCACCACTTTTTTCAAATTCTTCTTGTATTGTACTGGAAATATCACGGTAACCATTACCACGTCACTTTCTAACTAACATTTCCCGCCCATACTTCTCTCTTACACTTGGCTAAAGGGGCTGCAAACTATATCTCCGACTAATAAAAAACAGCTAAGCTAACCAATTACAAAATACAAACATAACAATTAACTAAATATAGACTAAAGCTCAGTAAAACTCAGTTGATACAGTGCAGTTCTATAGAAAATTTCTGCTACAATAAAATACAATGCACTGCAATACAAGTAACAATACATAACAACACATTAAAATGCAATACAAAGCAAATAAAAATACAATATAAATACAACACAATACAATGAACTAGAAAGCAAATAAACAATACAACAAACTACAATACAGAAGACATTATTACAAAACAAGTTCATCTTCTATCTTCATCTTCATCGTCGCCGCCGCCGCCGCCGCCACCGCCGCCGCCGCCGCCGCCGCCGCCGCCACCGCCGCCGCCGCCGCCGCCACGGCCGCCACCACCACCATCATATTGCATTTATTATGTGCGCAAGATCAGTAAATCTGAACCTGAGGTGCAAAGCACTCATAAGTGAAGGATCTGCTCAAGGTCCCTACACAGTAACTGTCTCAGGGGAGGCTCGAACCAGACCCTCACTGTTACATGGCGAGTGTTCTAACCAATTGGCTACCATGCCCCACAATCGCCTACTGTGGCCCACAATCGGCTGCCATGCCCCACAATCGGCTACCATGCCCCACAATCGGCTACAGTGCCCCCACAATCGGCTACTGTGCCCCCACAATCGGCTACTGTGCCCCCACAAAGGGTGTTCCCAATGGATTGTGATTTCAGAATGCAGTTTCGGGTTCATCAATTGTTTCTCTGCGTATTACGACATTGGAGTTACAGAAGTTTCCAAATTCGATAGATAAGATACTTCAACATACCACTGTACCTCTGTCACAAGAGAGCTATCATCACCTGATAGCAGGACTAAGTCATCCCTAACAGTCAGTCGCCAGGCAGAAGTTTATCCAGAAAGAAGACAAACCTAATTTGCACGAACAACCGATCAACTGGGGCTAAAAATAACTGGACGACGACGAACATCAGTTACTTATAATATTAGCATCCAGGATCACAATTATTTCACTCTTCAAGTAAAAACCCACACTCGACCCACACGACTCATTTCTTAGTCAGCACGTAAGCATGATAATACTATGTGCGCTGTATGTACGCAAGTATTTAACATATATCTCCTACAAACAAGTATATGTAGCTATATACAGTCAAACACACATATGCGCGCATACATACACACACATATATGTATAATATAGGAACACATTAGAAGGTCTTGCATTGAGGATCAACCTAACTGACTAGTCGAGCTGATAGGCACGGATTCAGCCAGCTAAACAGCTGTGGATCAAAGTTCACAGACTTGACAAATAGGGCAGCTTATCTCTCCCTCCATCGCGCCTCCGCCTACCCCTCCCCACAGTCCTCGCCCATTAAGGGCAGATAAGTAAACCGATAGGGTTGACAGGTAAGATGCAAATAGTTAGTGGCTCCATAAATTAATTAGCGTCTCCTTTCTATTAGATGTAAATGTTCATGTTTTTCTATAGCGACCGTATAACATCGACCCTGCTCTTGTTTTTTTATGAATTTATCGGATTAGATCCTTCACCACCGCTGCCCGTTTGAATGGGCGCCACGCCACTTAAGATCCCCGTGAACGGACCGTGCTGGCCCGAGATTCAAATCTCTTAAATACAGCCATGATCGGTAGGCGAACCGGCAGTTTTCTGACCCATCATACAAACTCATCGATGCTCCACCGCTTGAAATTTCTGCTTCGGCCTTTAACTCAAAACATTCATCTTTCACAGATCGTACCCTGACACCCCTTCTTCCTCTTATCTCTCTCTCCTCTCCAACCCCAAACACCACCCCCGTCGCTGCCACGCTGTTTCTCGGCCTGACTTTTGGATCTTGATCTGGAACCGAACCCTTTTGCCTATTGATTCTGTTTTGACTGAGCGCCTGTGAATAAGCTGGGCGCTGTAGAAATCTCAGAAATACGATTACGGCATCCTCACGATTAGAGGCGCCTCGATGTGTGCTTCAACCAATGTAGCTAAACAGGCAGCATAAATATTCTGCACAGCTGTTAAGACAACCTAAAATGCTGAGAGAACAACGATAGACCATCAGCACTGGGGTTTAGTATTCCTCCCAAGTTGGTCTCAGCATAATTTTGGCCTCGACATGTATAGATTGGAATATTTGGCCCAGAAGATAATCTGTAAAATTTGGCCATCACATAATTTTGGTCTGTAATATATTGCCCAGATATTTTTGGCCTCTAAGATTCATCCCAGAAAGCTTCGGTTGGAAATATCTCATCACCTGATCCAGAACGGTTTTTGTAGCTGCAGCAATAGTACTAGAAGTAGTAGTAGTAGAAGTAGTAAATGACACATAATATAGTGCAAATCTGAGTACCTCACAAAAGCGCATCACCTGTGACTATCTAACTAATCTAAACGTGTGCATTTTAAGATAGCTTGCAAACGTCTACTGCATCGATTCAAAGGACAGTACAGAAATCTAATGGCCGACTGTAGGCCATTACATTTAAAACAAATAAAATGCAATAAAAAATGAAATAAAACAAATCAATGTACACCTCACGTGCTCTGCCACAATAAAGTTAGACTGAAGGGTATTTGATATGAGAAACTTCTAGTCTAATTACCGGTATCTTGAGAATCCAAACACCGTGTGTCACTGGTGTTACCGTGACATCAATGACATGTCAGTGGCATTGATGTCTAAACGAGTTGCACCAAGACAGTAACACCAATAACAGTCTGTAGAATACAGGCATATTATGGTGATGCGAGTTCTTAATTACTGTTCACATGAATGTGATAACAAATCGTCACAAAAGACTTAACAACACTGTTAAACATCACCACCATAAAACTGTCATCATATATGCATGCATGCATGTATGTATCACAGTGTGTATGCATTTCATTGCAGTGGCGCTATATAAATGTATGCCAAGAAGAAACTTGTGGAAGGATTACTGTCGGCCTGTTTCTGGTGAGACTGCCAAGACACAAAAGAAACCCTAATAGTGTACCCTTCCAATCGAATCTGTGCTTTAATCTAGCAAGTCCTGCCAAGAATGTTGGGGAATTTGAACTTCCCGAACCCCCTATCTTCTCGATAATTGAAATGTGGCATGGTGGTCCATCAGTAGCGCGTTTAGTCAATGATCATGTGGTTGCGGGTTCGACTCCTTGTAATGACCCTGGGCAAGTTACACATACCCTGCCTCTGTCACCAAGCAGTATAATTTGGAACCAGTGCAAGCTGGGAAGTAAACGGCAAGTCCTACGATGCATTGGCCCCTTGTCCAGGACCTTGGGATTCATCCATTGCTAACTGCAGGGTCTAAAGAAAAGGAAATGAGTGCCTCCCCTAAGTCTCACTTGTGGGATATTACTTCACTTTACTTAACAAAAGTTTAACATAAACTGTTACTTAGAATTCAGCAACCTTGAAAGGTTCACTTCATCAATAAAATATATTAATACGGCAATATTAATACATTTCTGATGCTTGCACCTTAGGCCTTGGACCTCGTTTATGCCTACAGTGACCTGGATCGCATTACAGGACATAATATATTTAATACAGAGAAACCAAAAATTGCTAAAAAAAGCCAAACATTGTAAGAGCACTTCTGATGCTAACTATAAAGGACGTCAGTGTTGTGCATATAGACAATGCCAACATGTGTGCACACATACGTACAGACACCAACAAACACACTGACACACACAGACGCACATACACACAAACTCACACACACACAAACCTTGAACATAACTGTCTGGTCTGTGGTAGTAGACAGACGCTGTCGAAGAAAAACTTGGAAGACGCAAATGAACAAAGTTTAATCACCAAAACCGAAGGCACCAGGTCCTTCTTAACCAAAGTTTAACTTGTCTCTGAATGCCATGGTCTAGGGTTAGAATATCAATCTAGAGGTTGGGGGGAAATCCTCACAAGGGCAAAAAGAGACTCCAAAATTTCTGTTCCACCAGCACCCCATAGCAAACTCTGCTATAAAAGAGTATATTGTCTTCAAGAAGAAGAAAACTGTCCCTCTGCCCTCATATGTCGAGGCTAAGAAAATGAAGTCATTAACAGATATTAATTGTGTCATATATACATATAACTGCGTTGGTCCCACATAGACAGCCATGGATATGAAGTCAAATAAATACATCAGGTCCGGTTAACTTAACGACTGATCTCTTCCGCTTTTTATTTCCACAAATGCAATTCAGGTTTCCACCAGTGGCGGATTTAGCTATAGGCGTGGGGTGCGGCTCGCCCCCTCCCGCACCTCTCTTGGTTTATATGCCGGCGCCCCTCAGCCCAGACCCGTGCATGGTGGACTGCCAGAATGTGGTGCCCCTCTAGAAATGTTCTTGCCCCCCCCACGAAAGCAATCTGGAGCCGCCACTGGTTTCCACAACATAAATTTGAAACAGCATTAATGTACCCTCAGGGTGACCAGAAAATCCAAGAAGAGTAAAACCTCTGTCCGGAAGAAAGATAAAATGGATTCACATGGAGAGGATGAACAACACCCATTATATTTTGACAGGCATTCAAACATCTTTTTAACATTTAATACACGATGTTAATTAAGTGGTGTTAATTAAATATCTAACGTGTAAAACAGAACCTGGAGCAATGTATTCTATAATAAAGAGAACTGTGTGTTCAGAATGTGGAGGACTGTGTGTTATAAATAGCTGTCCACTATATTAAAACACTAAATCAAAATGGGCTTAAATGTACAGCTAGTACACACAATTTTGGCCATACGAACTTCATATTTTACACATAGCACTTGACAAGAGCAAATGACAGGCGAGTCTTCATAGACTCTTTGTTTAAGAATCTGACAACGTTTATCCATGGGAAACTATAAATAAATCCAACACTTGACAACCATCGGTTATGCGATTTCACGAGAAAAAGTTTGGTGATTGATTTGTGTAGAAAAATTATGTAATTCTATCAACTGCAGTCACATGTCAGCTGCTTAATTACAAATTTAGTTAGCATATTATTTAATATAAATCTGACATGGCCAATATGTCTACCCACGTTACAGCCAAGTAGTTCTTGCTTTGCGATGTGGTGATTTGAAACAAGTAGACTTGACACTTCTGGAGAACATCCCAATTCATAAATTCTCCATGACACCTCCTAGAAATCCAGTAGGACGTCAAAATCCGGTTTTTAAAAAAAATCTCACCCTAAAGTCGAACAAAAATCTAAAAATACAACAGATAGCCGCTCATTTGCACAGATCGAAGCCTGGCGCACACAAGGTTATAGCTAAACTGCGACCTCTTTAGCAGATGAAATGTCATCAGAGATAAGAGCAAGCTGCAATTTATTTGATAAAAGTGGATCGACTCAAGAGAACGGTACAACGTCGTACTCTAGAGCCCGGTGGGGCCCGATTGAGCTCGTCGCTTGTTTTGCCCGAACGAATCATCGTCTGCCAGTAGCCTTGACTCAAGACAAATTGCCTGCATAATCATTTCTGTGGGAGAAAAATAATAGCCCGATAACGAATGGTTCTGATACGGGCAGATGACGCCTGCTTACAACGGAATAACAAGGCCATAATATAAAATATGCGGCGCCTTAACAAAGCTGAAAATATTCATAAAACGGTGACCATATAAGTTCTGTGTTAATACAGGAAAAAACAAAGAGGACAAAGTAAACAAAATCTTAAGACATTAAGAACGGCTTTTACTGCTCATGTCCTATTTGCTGCTATAAAAATGAGCCAAGTTCACTAGATGGCGCTGGCAGAGCAGAAAACTTTGCAAGAACTTTTTCTGCTCCGGAATGATTTTTAACCTCTGACCTCTGGGTAGACAATACAGCACACTAACCGCTAGACTATTGCACACCCAACTCAATATTATGAGTTACGATTAAACTGTCATAAATCATAATCACCACTGCTCTCATCATCACCATCACCATAGCTCTCATCGACTGTCTACACAATCATCATGATCGACATCATGCACACTATCATCATAATCATGATCCCTATGATCATCATGACGATAATAATCATCACAACTATCACCATCACCACTACCATCACCACCACCACCACCACCTCACCATCATCATCACCATAGCTCTCACTGACTGTCTACACAATCATCATGATCGACAACATGCACACTATCATCATAATCATGATCCCTATGATCATCATGACGATAATAATCATCACAACTATCACCATCACCACTACCATCACCACCACCACCACCATCTCACCATCATCATCACCATCACCATAGTTCTCATTGACCGTCTACACAATCATCATGATCGACATCATGCACACTATCATCATAATCATGATCCCTATGATCATTATGATGATAATAACCATCACAACTATCACCATCACCACCACCATCACCACCACCACCACCACCATCTCACCATCATCATCACCATAGTTCTCATTGACCGTCTACACAATCATCATGATCGACATCATGCACACTATCATCATAATCATGATCCCTATGATCATTATGATGATAATAACCATCACAACTATCACCATCACCACCACCATCACCACCACCACCTCACCATCATCATCACCATCATGGCGATCATCACCACTCACCACTCTCATGATCACCATCATCAATAAGATCATCATGGTCCTGATAATGATCATCATCACCACCTTCGTGATCACAGTGAACACCATCATCAGTTACCCTACATCACTACAATGAATAGCTTTAACAGAAAACATAACTGCACTACACGAGCACAAACAACAGACAGCCCAACACATCTATGAAGCACCAAAATACGGTTGGTTTAACTCCGTGTTAAAAAGGAGAAGAATCATGGTTCCAATATCCAGTGCCCACACAAACACCATCCACTGTAACCGTCTGACTGTCTGCCTGCCTGACCCTATGGATCCTGACCTGGAATGGCATCAGACCTTACATCCCTGTCGGTTTTGTTTTCATTGAATGCCTGTGAATACTCTGGTTCCCATGACTAAGCTTTCTTTGGGCACTCTAGAAAGATTACCATTACGACTACACATGTGTAAAAAGTCTCTTGAGTGAACCCTGAGCAGCAGCTACTGATATGAATTGTCAGCATCTTCATTTTCTTAGACTTGGTTTAAGGGGGCAGGTGGCCAGTCACCCTAGCCATCTGATTTTTCCACCGACACTGTATAGTCGACATACTTATTTTATGGCAGAGATTCCTAGAAAGTGTGAGTGGGACAGAAATCTTGAAATACTAGATTATTTTGCACTTATGTAATAAACGATATCTCACACAATGTATACAAAGTTTTCTGTGAAGTGGTCCTGATTTTAACGGATGTTTTGGCTGAAGCACAGACACAACAACTGCTATCCAACAACCAGACAACCTTTCCTTATTAATGATTCATGGCTTGACAAAGCGGGTGATTGATGGTTGAAGATGGAAATTGGCAGATACTGAGTGGTATCTTAATAATCAAGACTTATCATACCACTATATAATGCATTCAGTGTTCACTATGCACATTTTCCTTGCACGGAATGGTATTCAACATTTGCTGAAAGAAATACAACTGCCGGTATTGACACAGACACTACGCAATACTGAAATAATAATAAAAATAGTAATAATAATAATAGTAATAATAGTAATAGTGGTAGTAGTAGTAGTTATTGTAGTAGGAGCAGCAGCAACAACAACAACAGCAACAAAAATAAATAAATAATAATAACAATACACCCAGACAACTTTGGCCATTCCATACTCGTGTTTGAACAATTAATCTCTTGAGTTTTTTCAAATCTTCACAGGTCTCGTAAAAAATTATAATAAATTGTAATAAGCTCAAAATTCATAACATTTAGACTATTTTTCTGAAGTCGAGAAGGAAATGATGATGAGGCCGATATAGACGATCACATCAACAACTTACTTGTAAACAAGAGTCAGATGCTATCGTTATTCCGTCAACCATCAGTTTAAAGAAAGCTTTGATACTGTTAAAGCTGATCTAAAAACTTGTGAGGTCACCCCACAATGGTGGGAACTACCAACAGTTGCACTCAATGGCGCAAAGGCAAGCGCCCGAATGAGTGCATCATCATTACTCATTTATCACATGCTGGTCACGCAGTTTCACGATTATATCAGGCCTAAGGCCGGGCCAAGTGAGTTATTTTTGAAACACGAAACCACTAATAAACGCATAGCCTAATCGGTACGTGGCTTCCAAACACAACAGCGCTCTGGTCGGTGTAAAATCCGGAATTCAAAGGTTACCGTTATCCGAGTTTCACTTAAATGCCGAGGAGGCCTAAAAATCTACATTTTTCTCAGCGCATGCTTCTGCGTGCACTCGGCCCAATACCTTACACCGGATGCATGGATGTATGATGCTCAGCACTCCGCTGCAGCTCCTGCGTCGATGGCTGGAGGGACGGAAAGGCAAAGGGAAGGCCTAGAGATTCTGTGGCTAATAGGTAGGGCCTATATTTGTTAGATCCCTGAATAACGGGAAGTGTTGACCTGAAACTGCGTATTTACCACAATATACGCAGGCGAATATAGATGTGTTTAAGTAATACTTAGAGGTAAGTCTGGTCTATTTGACACTTGGTTTAGAGGACCATCAATATTAACGCATAGGGTGAAGTTTTCTCTGACTCAAAAGTCAAAGGGTCATGGTAAAAAAAAGAAACGAAATAAAACCACAGGGTCGAAACATAAATATAACATCTCGTGGCCAGCTACACAATAGAACTGTGGGTAATTAATATTGGTTAGCCCTAAATCCATACTCATACTTTAACTTTCACTTACTCTGTTTTTAAGCAGTTAAAATTCAACTAAGCCGCGGATATGATTTATATTATAATTTGAAACAGCTTTTGCGGTTGCTTACTAAATATGTTGTTTCTTCATGAAGGTATAGAGTATAGAATGTGCGACGCTAGTTGACAAGATTACTGCATCTTACGGGCTATGGATTGAGAGATAACATAAACAACCAGTAATCTCTGTTTATAATAACTGGACAGCTAATGGGCGAGGAAAGTCCGGATTATCGCTCGGTAAGGGCAATATTTCTACAATCAATTCCAACAGTGATTTCTAGATTAAAGTATTTCAATTATTAAAGTGTTTTAATTATTAAAGTACTTTTGATAATTTCGCTACTGGCTTCACGCTTTGAGATAGTTGCTTTATGTTGTGCAGTGAACTGCCGTATTGCGGGGTACTAGGTAGAGTCATACACATAGGCACAGCGCATATACACTGCTCGCATTCAACACTAAATTCTCAGCAATAACCAATTAATTATTTAAAACCCGCGTACGGATTGTGACTTATGTGACATATAAATCTATGGGCTTCATTACATTTTGCAGTTACGTAATGGATTTCTTGACAGAAATCTGGAAAGTTGACGATTTTACGCCTAGTTTCAATGTAAACAAACTCTTCCTGCCCTTGCCGGAAGTCTCGCCTGATTCGCCGGCGGCTGTAGCCCAATAGTCGAAGCTATTTCAGTCGAGTTGTATTAATAGAAATCAACGTGTACAACAGCGCAAATGTTAATTGACTAGACAGACAGACAGACTGCGACATTGCGGCCTGCGTAGGCTATATCGTGATGTCTATTCGCTAGATGGCAGCAGCAGACGAGGGCGTGTACAGTGGCCTGCGTCTTCGGCGTCGTTTGCGAAGTGTCTCGGGCGTAGCGCGCCCCCCGGAAATCGACGCGAGAGACGAAGAACGGCTCTACTACGCCATCGAATTTGACGACTCCGTCCTTCTGCGAATGGCCATCGAAGTAGGAGGGATCGACGCCAACTCCCGCTTTCCCGGTCACCTGGGCAAGAGCGCCCTGCAGCTGTGCTGTGAGAAGGGCCGCATGGACTGCGCACGGCTGCTTCTGGAGGCCGGGGCGGACACAGAGGCTCAGGACGACTGGTTTCATACGTCTCTAGTGTCCAGTGTTAGCACTGGACGCTGCGACATGGTCAGGTTGCTGGTCAACGCCGGATGCAACACAGAAACCAAGGACAAGTCAGCAGCATCTCAGTCATCAACTCTGTTGTCGTCATCATCATCGTCGTCGTCGTCGTCATCATCGTTGTCATCATCATAATCGTCATCATCATCGTCGTAGTCGTCATCGTTTGATCATCGCCGTTGTGGTACTATTTCTGGTTAGAACGCTGTGGGATGGGAACAGTTTCTGTGCGTGAGACGGAGACATGATAACTGGGGGAAATGCAGGCCACTACAAGTAGCACCCTGATCACTGTCATCATCATCGTTGTCGTTGTCGTCAACACCATCATCACTGATTTCCTGCTACATGGATCCACTGGACATACTGTTTAGCTGCTTAGGTACGTGAGCACATGACCTCCAGCAGATCTGGAGCAGTCGTTGACAGAGTAGCTGGCCAGGGTGAGGTTCCCTGGTGGTCTGCATCTTATTCTTTTCCCAGGTGATCTCCAGACGGAGACGCCTTGGCGTCTCTTCCCATAACTTCCAGCGCTAGGAGTAACACTTTTGCCATCTGCGCCAACTAGTAAACATCGTCAGCATAGTCTAGTTTTGCAAAGACCTCCTCTTCGTCAGTGACGCCTACCACAATAGACTGCGGCCACCATAATTTCGTCCATTCAGGGTGAGGTGTACAAGACACGCATGCATGAGATTGACGATCTTGGCCGGGAGACCCCAGTTTCGAATTAGGCAACACCTTCACCGAGTCGAATGCGGCCATCATGATTACGTATGCGAATAAGTCACTCTGTCACCAGCAGTAGATTGGGAAGTAAACAGTAACTCCAGTAACACTGGTCAGTGTCCAGGACATTCGGATTCGTCCATCGCCGGCTCAGAGGCCTAAGAGTTCCCTAAGTTTTACTACGGCTCATGGGAGTTTTACTTATTTGCTTGCTTGCTTACAGTGATTACGGTGAAATCCACTTTGCGAGTATATAATAAAGCACCGTCCGCCATTGCTAGCATTCCTCAGCAGAACTATGCAGAACGTCATTATGCCGTCAGTGCTGTAGTCAGCCAGGCGCACTTGTCAGGCATCTGCATCGACCGACGATGAGGCTGTTTACGACGCGTTGGCGCAGTTGTGCGATGTTGTACAACGGAGCCAATAAGAAGAATCCAGGTCAATTTCATCAGCACCAGGTCAATGCGCAGGAAGGATATCGATATGAATGAACGAACGGACAAATGGATGAATGAATGAACTAATTTGATGATGATGATGATGATGATGATGATGATGATGATGATGATGATGATGATGATGATGATGATGATGATGATGATGTAGCGGACACTCTACTGAATCATAGTGTTGGGGACTTGGGGTTTGTAGATTTGGTAAGACAGCGATTCACTACGCGGTCAATGACTGTGAGACTGGTTGCCTCGCTGAACTGATCAAGGCCTCGGCGGATGTAAATGCGCTGGACATGAACGGCAGGGCACCAGTTTGGCTGGCAGCAGAGAGCGACGGAAGGACGGAGTACATGAAGATGTTAGTGCAGGCCAGCTGTGAAGTCAATGTCAAGGACAAAAGGGAAAAGAGAACTCCGTTGCAAGTTAGTACCCCAAGAGCCGCTTAGAGCAGCAGCACAGTTTTTTTTCAAAACCGAAACCTGTTTCAGAAAATTCAACACAATAACAGCCTCATACGCTTGCGGTCATGCTCGTGCTGTCTGTATGTGAAGGTGAACGCTGGCGCTATCGGGCGAATGATATGAGAACAAAAACGTTGTTTAGACTAGGCGATATGCTGAGGTAAGGACTGAAAACCGGGAATTGTTGGCAGTTGCTAAGGGAGAGAAACATGAGGCTGTTTGTAGAAGAGACTTTTGGAGTGCTATATCGTCCAGATGCTCTACGTACATGGGAGGGCTAGATGGTTTTTAAATGGTACCCTATAGTTAGATTGCTGTGATCGTGTTGGCGCCTCAGCCGAGAGATCCTTCGACCTGCTGTCACATTTCTGAGGAGTGTCCATAAAGGCGTGTGAACAACTGCGTGTTACCTTTACCTTTTTATGAAACCAACAAACTGTGCAAAATATGTTCAAGGGATTCCCGACTACAGGTTATTTGTGTCATTTCTTACCATCTGTTTGAACATTTCTCTAGTCCTGTGGCGGATTACTCTTCTCAACTCAGTTCAACTTGAACAAATTTGATTGACTGTCAAATGTTTGTTAGTACGGATAGTTTGAAGTTTATAGGCCGTTACTGACAAACAAGATTTTTACAGTCAATGTGTCAAAAAGTGAAACCCAGAAGGGACAAGTTGTCCCGCAAATAGGGCCCCATTACGTCCTACTCTTTTACTCCCTCCTCTCTCTCTCTCTCTCTCTCTCTCTCTATCTCTCTCTCTCTATCTCTCTTTCTCTCTCTTTCTCTTCCTCTCTCTATCAGTCTGTGTCAGTGAGTTCATTGGATGAAGATCGACCTCGTATAATGAGTTAATTGATAAAAATTATGGTGTGACTTAAGTCACGACCAATCCAAAGCCTAAATTGTTGAGGGGAGGGTAGGGACTCGTTGCCGAATAATTATACGTTTCGGCCTATGTGCATTAGGCTTATACGCTGTCGCGCCATATAACTTAATGTTTATTCTTGATCTAATTTTTTATTTTTCTTCTTGTAATTGTGGTTATTGCTGCCGGTACTTTTGTTTCTTTTTTCCATGATTTGCATCAGGTCGCCATCCTCAAATCGAGCGCAGATCTGGTCAATTATGTGAAAATCCTTTTGGAAGCCGGGGCTCAGACGGACGTCGTAGATTTGCTGGGGATGTCGCCGATGACCTGTCTGATCCAGAGGGTCACTGCGACCCAGCTTCACGGCGAGATCCAACACATCGACGAGCCATACATAGACGTTGCCCGTCTACTATTGGAAGCCGGCTATGACGTTAACTTTACGTCAGCGGCCCATTACGCGTTCCAGTTTCACGGGACGTCGTTGAAAATGGCCGTCGACCGCGGAGTTGTTCCCATAGTCCAACTTCTGCTCGAGTATGGGGCAGATCCAGATGCTTGCGGTGAGAAACTGAGTTAATACAGTACACATTACAACTGAAATTTTATAATACCCCTTAGAAAAGTTCATATGTGGACATTGAAGCCGGGCAATAAGAAACAGAATCTAATCCAAGCTAATTTAATCTGAGACGTTCCATAGTGCCACTGTAATAATGCTCAAGGTATCGGATGATCGTTGCTACTGAGCAAAATCGTTGTGCATGTCCGGTCGAAACCCAAGAAGGGAATCCGAGAAGACACTGAAACAGTCTGCGGAAAAACCGTAAACGGATTGGAAGAGGTACATTTTAGGTTTAGAACAAACGATAGTCTCGACAAGAAAGTTGCGAAGAAGAGGACATAGAGGGTTCCAGATATAAAATTGCCCAGCAGCTGTGAATGAACACCGGCCAAAGACAAGACGTGTAGCAACAATTCAGACACAGGCAGTGTAATTACATGAAAACATTGACTGACTCACCGACTCACTCACTCACTGCTCATTGCTCATAGATATACTTCGTCAGTCAATAAACTCTGCAGGGGTCTTAGGCCATACAGCTCTGTTGTTTATTTTAATGATAATGACATTCAATGTTAATATTGTATAAGCAACCGATACCAAATCCTATTCAAAATTTACATTGTTATTTGGAACAGACGACAAGGATGCCACTCCGTTGCACGTGGCCGTCTGTCACGACTTTCGACAAATTGGCAAGCTTTTGATTCGTGCCAACTGCGCTTTGTTCGCGCCAGCGGATGTGACGTTGTCTGGTTGTCTGCACTGTCACGTGACCCCTTTCGGTTGCGCAGTCATCTTGGGTCACGCAGAATTTGCCGAACTAATTGTGGCTGCTGGTTATGACATCAGACAGGAGACGGCGTCGCTGCTTGGTCTGGTGATGTCAGCGCAGAGCGTGGTGTCGGAGGTTACGTCACCGTCGCATCCGATGACATCATCGATTGCAGACGATGACGTGGCGGAGAGGCTGAGATATTGGTACAGGAATCCACGAACTCTGGCGATGATGTGTCGATCGTTGGCGAGAAGTCTTCTGGGGAAGGACATTGAGAGAAAGGTGAACGGACTGCCACTCCCGATCGGGGTCAAGAACAACCTGTTGCTCATTAACGTCATTTGATTGACACTCAAAAAATGCTTGCCTTGAATTTTTTGGGTTTTAATATGTAATCCGGCGTATCCCGTAACATCCATCTGCCCTGATGTGAATCGTGACCCATCTGCTTCAAGACTGTCCCCTTTTTCATACTACAACAGTCACTAGCAGTCATTCAGATGGTCTCCAAACATACTAGACATCTCTTGCCGTGCTCAAATTCACGTCTGGCTCCAAAAACGTTGTAGCTCTTAGTAAGAGCTTCTGACTCAAAAAACCTCGTGCAGCTCCAGGAGCGTTGGAGAAAGGTAGTTGTAGCAGCTGATGTAAGGTCTGGTTAATAGCCAGATGGCCGCAGTAGCGTTCTCGCTCGAGCGTTAACTTCCTGTATATTGACTACCATAGTAAAACGGGTGCTGGTCAAGACATTAGCATCGCGACAGAAAGGATGGAATGACAGTAACGTAACTAAAATGCAATAGTGATATGTCCTAACATGAAAAATACTGAACATCTCGTGTGTTACGCTTCTAGATATCTTCTTGCCACTTTTGTTATTTTCTGTAAAGCATATGGATGATGTATATAGGTTCGACCTGTTCCAGCACAGCGAATAAATTTATTAACAAAGTTAAGATTGCATAAGCTTACACAGTCTTAACTTTGAATAGTATCTGGCATGTTTTGGTTATGCAATGTTAACATTGAATAGTATCTGGTATCTGAAGCATAAACTATCTTAAATTTAAATAGTATGTTACATCACTGGTCATTAATGTGGCCAGAGTAACGCCGAGAGTTTCATTAAGTTAATAAAGCCAGCTTCGATAGATACCGGTAGGATGTGCTTGGAACTCTGACAGTGAAGGTCCCCTGTCTATAATCTTCGGCACTTGGCACACAGACCTTCATCCCGACCTACTGCGCACGGGGGACTTGTCTTCGCACTTCAGTCAGTTCTCCGAGCTGTGTGTTATGACTAGCATACGTGGAGTCGGTATCATCCGTGTCGACTCCTGTTCTACTTGGGTAACCCCATCCGGGCTATGACGTGTCGGTTAATCTTGGTTTGATTTAATTTGTCATTAATCTGGTCAAGTTTAGATGTGGACTCTCTCAGTCTTCACCTTGGAACACTGACCCGCTGTAGTTTCCCGTTGTATCTTCCCGCCGACTGAATTGGGACAGTTAGTAATAACGGGCTTATCTTTCCTCGAATTTCGCGCAACCTTTTACCTTCTTGCTACCTAGAATCATGCCGTCCCTTGAACTCGTGACAAGGTGAGCCCGAACACTGAAATCGGATCCTTTTGAGTCGGTTTCTGAAATGGACAGCGGATATTTCGACTGTGACTCTAGAGTGTACTGACAAGTTTCTCGAACGGAGAGGGTGGGGTAGGCTTCATAATGCAACCCCTTGACAGACCCGCATAATTTGTTCTTTCCCGAGTTTCACACAACCTCTTATCGCTATCTAGAATCAGTTCGTCTCTTGACCTCGCAACAAGGTGGGCCCAAATCCTAAAATCGGATCCTTTTGAGTCGATTTCTGAATCAAACAGCCAACGCTTAGGCTGTGACTTTCTTTGTTGCACTGACGAGTCTGTCTTTTACCTGCGATCAAACAGACTTGGTTTTCGAACGGAACCGGTGGGGTAAGCTTCCGCAGCGTTACCTCTCGTACAAAGACTGCTGTGAAATTCCGAAGTTGAGGCGCTTGTACCGGTACAAGCCTCAAAGAGTTGCGAATGTTGTGATGTAACGCGATTCTAGATGCAACTCAACCCGATGGTAATCTGCACGAAGATCTAAAGACAGTTGACCCATTTACTGTAAAGAGGATGTCATTAATTCCCAGCATCCGATGACGTCCACGTTTTACGGCGCGGTTTATTATCACATTAGAGCGCAGGCGTTCGAACCACTCGATTTAGTTTAGTTTCTATTTCAGTCGCTTGTTATCAGGCCAAATCTATATTTCGAGCTAAGTCCGAGAGTACATTTAAAGTAATGAATGGGTTTCTTAGGATGGGCGTATTATGGCCTATTGTGTACACGACTGAATTATTTTCCCCAGGATTTCTTTACCAGTGTACCCGAATACACAGTTCTTTGAAAGGACTCTTAAACGTATCTGATAACGATCGAGAGATTCTCCCGGTTCCTGCCTTGCTGATCGAAATACATTGGTTTCAAACTGACCGATTTTTCGGCTTAAAGTGCAGAGTAAGAGCATCTTTGGCGGATTCGTACACGTGAGTTTTGTCGTTCGTCTGACTACTGTAACTGTCTATCTTTCTGTTCTGTAGACCAACAGTTGTTTATAGTATGCCACTATGCCAACCCCATTATGCACAAACACTACAGCCTACTTTCGATGAATTTCACTGGAACCTAAGCGCACGTGTCTTTAATGTCATGAAGCCGTCCAACACCTTCTTTAGCGGACAACCTCTGCACTTTCAGTAACAGGTGGTTAGTTTTCAGAGTACCCTTACATTTCCAAGAATAGGTGCTTGAAGGAAGGGTGTCCCATAAATCGGACAACGCATGCGTACTGCGAGAACGGGCGTCCTAAACGGGAAACACGGGAGAGGTGGAAAACGGAAGGAAAAATCTGGGAAGATCACGCGTCGTTGGAAGGTCACCAGAAGTCTGGAGCGTCAGTGGTTTCCTGCCCGGCGGAATAAAGGAGGCATCGATTATACGTGGTACTAAGAAGATGATAAAACACCGGGTCCGCAGTCGGTGCTCGTCGTGCACCCGCGATGATTCAATAGGCCACTTCCGGCGAAGACGTTGACGACGAGCAAACAAGCTCAGTAAATGATGAAGAGGTACTCGGGCGATTGTAGGGTCTGACTAGCGGCCTCTGGCGTCGACGCACGTCTGCACGATGGCGAATAATTTCAGCAGTCGATGACAAGGCAAATAGGCGTCGTAAAGCCGAGCCTCTTCCTACTCGCGCGATCGTACGAGAAGAACAGCTTGGTCTCTAAGTGGTATATGATCAATTTGGTTCTGTGATCTATTGGATCATATGAAAATCTTATCGCTCGCCCATATTAGCGTCTGTCGACGCCAATGTCCAACCGTGTTGTTCTATTCCCCTTTCTACGCCCTCGCTTGCAGAGCGATCACGTTGTCGTACTTTGTCGACAGAGGGTCTTATTTTAGAAGCCGACGACGCACGTCGTGTCGAAATGAAAAGCTGGTTACAATGTGCTGCTTTTAGTGGTTCTAAGACAGATTAAAAATCTTCGGAACCATTTAAAATCCAATGTGTATTATGTTAATTATGAGTGTGCTGAAACCAGCTGAAATGTCAAGAATAAACTTACTTACCCCAGTGCGTATTAAGATTTTAGATTTTTAGACGATGCAGAGTTGGGCTAAAGTCTCATCTTCATCGTAGTGCTCAACATCCTGGAATTCATTACCTGTTTTCTGTTCGTTCTTACAACAGTTATGTGATGTCATATGGATCAGTGCTGAAGGCTCATATCTTTTGGATTGCTTATCCTCAGCAACCTGTCTTCCGGTCTCTTGGAAATATGATGTTTCTGTCTGAACTATACTGGTTCTGTCCAAAGGATTGTGATTTTTGAATGCAGTTTTGTTTTTTAACGACCATAGATTGATGCTTTGTACATTACAATAGTAGCGCTATAAAAGTTTCCCGAATAGATTAGATTAGGAGAGATTGCTAAAGCGATGATTTGGATTGTTTTGCTCTGGCGTAACTATGGCACAGAGGCCTCAGACTCTGGAAGGTGCACGACCCTTTCGTATGCTCTGTTGTATTGCATTTGGTGGGGTTGGGGTTCGATCTCAAGTCGAAAGTACCAGTCATGGCCGAGATTGACTTTAAATAGGTAAAATAGGCCCCTAGTTAGTCTAAATCACTCCGTAGACACCTAAATTTCCTAAAGTCTTAAATCTAAATTTCGACCCCCGCCCGACTAGAGTTTCGTAAAGAAAACCCTTATTGTCTGCATGAAATGCACATCGATAACCATTTCGTTGCAGATCGCAAAAGACAAGCAGAAAAGCAGAGCTGCTAAATTAGTCTTACTTTCGTCCGTCAATACCTGCCAGAAAAGAGCGAAAACAGGCAAAAAATCAAAGTTCCTAACCGAGAATCTGATTAAAGTTCGTATTCTACAGATGGCTCTAGATGTCTTTGCGGTCATGCGCAATCGTCACCGTGCTCATTTCCGGTCTTCCTAAAAACCTGTACGATGGCTTTTGATCGTCGGTGATTGGACCACAAATGGCGCCGAGAACAGATGACAGTTTGAGTGGTTTTTGGACGACGTGGCAAAGCGATGAGATATGCTGGCTTATGGAGGGACGAATGTGTGGGGGGGGGGGGGATGAGAGTGAGAGGGACAAAAGAAGGAAGGGACGGACAAACGTAAACGTACATGTTTTTCTATAGCGACCGTATGGCCTCGACCCTGCTCATTTTTCAACGACTTTGTCAGGGGAGATCCTTCACCACCGCTGCCCGTTTGAATGGGCGCCACGCCATTTGAGGTCTCCATGTGCATGGACCGTGCTAGAAGGAGGAACAACCCAAATTCGAGGAACAGACGATCAAGGCAAAGGCAGGCCTATATATTAGGAGGAGAAGTTGCGGAGGGATGGGTTGAGAAGAGAAGAGTTGGGATTAATTGAATATCTGGGTGGGATCAGTAGGGTGATGGCAGAAAGGTTAACTTTGCCGAGGGAATGATTAATAGGGAACGGCGCAGGCGGATGACATAACTTTGCAAATGAGGGTTATACGTATTTGGGTTATATACGCAAACTGGGAGGTGTTGGGATGTACTTCGATGAATCCAAGGGACCTGTCGCTGTCTGAAGCGCACTTGACTTCAGCAGTATAACTGTCAAACTCTACAGTTATGACCAAAAATTGTGGCAACAGGATTGTGGGTGGAGTGTTAAATACGAAAAGAAGGTAACTGCCCCTTAGCTACTATGCTTTACACCGTATCCAAAGGCGTGTAAACAGAGCTACACCTACATCGACTTCGTGCGTAAGCATATATACTTCCAATTCTCATGAATACCAGTGAACATATTACACATATTATATATATATATATGTATATATATATATATATATATGTATGTATACATTATATGCAACAACAGTCACATTTTCATTGCCATTTATAGGTCTATATACACTTAATAATAATAATAATAATAATAATAATAATAATAATAATAATAATAATAATAATAATAATAATATTAATGCTTTATTTTCCTATTCCTCCCGTGCAAAGTGGAGTCCTATGTGTAGGGTACATTGTTGTCCACATACTACGTAGGCCTATATTGCTCTATATATTTTATTAGCGTATATGTATACATATATATACATATATCACTTAGGTATGCGTTTATTTCATCAGTTGGTGCACTGACGTGTTGGTCACGTGCTCCGTGCGAACGCGTTAGATGCTGCTGATATAATTAGATTTCCAGAATAACTTGTTATATATATATCCTGAGATTATATATATATCGACATAATCCTATGGTGTTTGTGGATGTGTGCCCGTTCTTTGAGGCGCTTATATTCGCTGACTGGAGCGGACGGCGTCTGATTCAACGATTGAATGAGGAAGACGCTCTTTCCTATCAGCATTTGTGATATTTATGTGGTGCGAATCGGGCGTCAATCCAACGATGACGTATGACGGAGATTTAGGAGAGAATTTACAACTCGAGAAAGTTCGGCGTTAGTCTACGAAATCAGCTGCAATTATATTCTCTTGGAATGCACTGTGAACTTCAGAAATTTGTGCTCAACAAGAAGTTAGATTCCTCGTAGGTGCAACGCATTCCGTTTGAAGCTCCTTAGACACTTAGTTGTACGGGTGAAATTTCCTCTTCTTTCCATCCGTAGGCATTGTCCAGTGGTGCCCAGTTTTTTCCAGTTTAGGGCATCTTTTATATTTTCTCCGTCTTTCCTCTTTCCTAGTGGAATAACTTTTGCGAGATAGTTCAGTGATCGTCTGACAATCCCTCTTCTCTGCTTCAGTTATTTTCTCCTTTTCAGTTTTGTATTTCTGTCTTGTGGGTGTCCTTTTCATTTCTCCTTTCGTATCTTTCCCCTCTGGGTTACGAAACTCGACCATGGAAGTCAACGATTTTCGAAAGCGCGGGAAGCAAATGGTTGACTATATCGCCGACTACCTGGAGACGATCAAGGATCGGAGGGTCCTGCCGGAAGTCCAGCCGGGATACCTTCGCGACATGCTGCCCAACAAAGCGCCGAAGGCTGGAGAGGAGTGGCCTGCCATCATGAAGGACGTCGAGAGAGCCATCATGCCTGGGGTATGTGACGATGAAGCATCCAGACTGTTCTCATCTGATCTGCCCTCACATCATCTTCCACAGAGGAACGCAAATGCTAAATATTGTAGATGTAAAGTAATGTAAATGTAGAATAATGCAAGCGCAGTGTAAAAAGATTGTAAAGTTAATGTATGCATTGTAAATGTTTGTAGTACAAATGTGATGCAGATATAAAAAATAAATAGAATGTAAATGCTGTGTAACTGCAGTGTAAAAGTTTTATAAACATAATATAACTCAAATCCAAAAGTTAAGACTGCCTTTGGTCAGGTTACCGCTAATAATTAGTGGCCAACTAATATTTAACTATTAAAAATTTTTTAAATACTATGACAAAGCAGATTATCCAGTGATCAAATTATTGTATTGGCTTCCACAAGAACATAAGAATGATCAAGTAGGCATACGAAAAGGCCTATTTGAGTAATCTTATTGAGTCAAATATATTAAGTTGCGCTAGAAACTCAGCCACTTGTAAGTGTTCGCTCTGGTGAGCCATCGATTCTTCTTAATCTTGACTCAAGACCAGCATGACGTAGGCCTACGTTCCTTACGCCCCCGAATCACCCTACGTCCAAAATTTTCCGATAGAGGTAGTTCGATTTACCCCGGATATTAATTTACATGAAAGCGAATGCCGTACGATTTGACCAAGTCGCCGATTCAGAAAAAAACGATAATAAATTGTCAAGAAAACTCAGTTTTCGCATTGGTAATAAGTTGGACAATCCGCGGCGGAGGGAACGGAGGTGACCTGACCTGACCTATCCCAGTATAAACAGATTAACCACGTGCATCAGAGGACGCACAATTTGTTCGCTCTGCAGCTCATGTTCTACGTCAGTGCGAAGTAGGCTTATACTTTGAGTCAAGCCCGAACTGTGTCCAGAACTTCAGAGTAGCAGCAGAACACGCCTTAAGTCACGATCCTTACTCCGTTGCTTTTCTTAGTGTTCACTGTTTAAATCGGAGTTCAGAGATAGTTCAGTCGAGACTTGAAGCTTTGCGTCTGGGGCTTCAATCCAGCAAATTCTGTGATGTCATTTAGGTGAGTGATGAAGTTCCATCTTTTTCAGATTGCTTATCTGTAACCTGTCTGCCGGTCTCTGGCGCCTTATGGCTCTTGACTGATTCTCTCCAATGGATTGTGCTTTTAGAATGCAGTTTTGCTTAGAAGCTACCATCGGTTGATGGCTTGTGCATTGAGAAAGCGGCGCTATAGAAGCTTTCAGATTAGATTTAATTGGAATTCTGACAAATATTGTTTGCTCTTTTTCATGCAGATCACTCATTGGCAGCATCCGAGGTTCCACGCATATTTTCCCGCGGGAAATTCTTTCCCCTCAATTCTCGCCGATATGTTGTCGGACGCAATCGGCTGCGTAGGATTTTCCTGGGTAAGTAACGAAGAGCCTCTGTCGTTTCGAAGCTATTCCTTCTTCAGATTCTATAAAAGGCAGGAAAACTGAATGCGCTTTGGTTACTGATCAAGAATTAACTTGTGGTAAGGGGGTAAGAACTTCAGAACAGAATTCCTGAATGCAAATTGTTAAAAAACAACCAGAACTCTGATGTACAAGAAGTGTACGACAAGAGCAGTGATGCTCTTAGAAGGCAAAGCTAAAAGTCGAGGTAAAGTGGATTAAGGTGAGCTAAGGATAAATAGGATAGATAAGGTGATATAAGGTAATATCAGGTGAGATAAGGTAAAATATAAGGTAAGTTATGGCGATATAAAGTGAAGCAACGTAAGATGAAGTGAGGTGAGGTAAGGCGATCACACCTCAATCGGCAATATTTTTCAGACGAGTGGTCTTAACAATGGAAGACTGAGACGCAAGCAAAACCTCAGAACTTTGCCTTAATGACGCTCGACGATTGCGATTATGGTCACGATTGTGATAATGAAATGACGATGACGGCAACGGCATTAACGATGCTGATTGCAAACGAACACAATCTGGTGAATCACAACCGTCACCATCATCATCGTCGTCGTCGTCAGTCCTCCCTGCAATCGTCCATTTGGCCTACATCACCGTAGGACGAACTAGAAATAGGATTGATGTTGTCCGTGTGCATGTGTGTGTGATTCTCTGTGTCCTTCTAGGCTGCGAGTCCAGCCTGCACGGAACTTGAAACGATCGTCCTTGATTGGATGGGTAGGTAACGAATCCGCTACGAATTCCGTCTGTCCGTTCTTACCTACTCATCCTACTTCCTTCGCTTCCTCCCTACCCATAGTTCGTTATTATAATCCTAATTGTGCACATTTATGTAGCGCCTCTTGAGGAGAAACTCCCCAGAGGTGCTGCCAATCTGATGATACCAGACCACGATCAGATAGAACGGTCTTCAACCGAGGCAAACAGAGGCAGAGAGATGACAAGAAACTCATGTCGCTGGTTGCATGGCAGCCTATTCCAGATTGAGGGACCGACACATGGCGAAGATCCTATGCTGAACTGTGGAAGAATGGGATGGGGAACAATCATATCAGCCTTGATAAACTTTGAGGAACACGGTATCCAGTTGATCAGAGCGCTCCCCTTGTAACGCAAATAAGCCCTTCTTCACTCAGTTACTCAGCGCTATCGATTTAGGTGTATATGCGTTTGGGTCATTAGGTGGTGGCGCTTAATAAATACAGAAATAAGTGCTTAGCGAAGAGATTTGCGGTTCGATACAGACGACACTGAAATACATGGCTCCATTAGAATTTTAACAGTATCATGCCAAGGTCACAACAACCTAAAACGTCCATGCCACCAAATGTCTAAATATCATGTATGTACTTCATTTACGAATATGAATACGCTATGCGTGGTGCTTGAACCTGTGATCTACCTTTAGGCCCCTATGTGAAATGCTTTGTTCTCCGTGCGTCACGATTCTCTTCTCAATCAGTGCCTTTTACGTCATGCCCGCAGGTGTGACAAATTGTTCTTGTGTCAAATTGTCCAGTCGTGACATGTGGGTGACGGATAAAATGGATGTACTAGATGTACTGACCATAACCAAACGCCTTCGGTCATGTATTCGACTGCAACTCAACCCTTGACTCTGTGCATGTATCCCCCAGAGAGAGAGAGAGAGAGAGAGAGAGAGAGAGAGAGAGAGAGAGAGAGAGAGAGAGAGAGAGAGAGAGAGAGAGAGAGAAAAAGAATCAAGTATAGCATAGTACGCTACATACATACATACACACATATATGCACAGAACGAGGGGGAGAGAGAGAGTCAAGTATAGCATAGTACGCTACATACATACATACACACATATATGCTTACTTATATAAATACGTAAATACACATAGATACATACGTGCATGGTGTGACTTAAGATAGGTTAAAAATTTCTGTAGCGGAACAGTGCGCACATTTATTGGAAGACTGTTCCAGAAGGACGGTCCGATGCACACGGAAGTACGATGTGCCCGCATCATCGTACGGAAGCAGCGGACGAACCGACTGCATAACACAGCGATCATATACCACAATACACGCACAATCACAAATGCAATTAACCGATAACAGAAAACTTCATTTGGCAACACAATACAATTTAATACAACACAATTCAATACAGAACAATAGAGTAGAATGACTCAGTTGTGCATTTTGCAGCTGGGCAGTGAGGTAACATTTGAACCATAAGCAAAGTTCTCCGATTAGAACGAAATATAGGCTCCGTAAGAGACTCAAGAACACGAGGAAGTAGAGAATTCCAAATAGTGGGACGAGCTGATGATTAGGAAGACTCAGTATTGTAAGGTACAGTATCTACTACACGTCTCAATCGATTAACAGCAGCTAAGCCAACTGTTGATCTGAGCTCCTTGTACCGGTAACTTTTCTAAAGTAGCGATTCTTTCGGGCTACTACCGGTTGTACCCTTCGTAACCTTTAACTTACTGTCAGATTGTAACTTGTATCACAATCCTTAGAGGATTGTGATACAAGTTAAAGCCCTTGGGAAAGGGTACATGCAAATGACTAAAACTTCTGTCAATATACATGTACATCTATCCCAAGTACATATCAATTTCAAATTAAACGAATTTGATCTCGATGAAATGATGGCTCGTTAAAAACTAATAGTATAGTTATTATTATTACTACTACTACTATTATTATTTATTTATTTATTTATTTTTTATACCCAAGGGATGTAAGATTCCTCAAGAATTAAAAATTAAATTCTTTGGAGAATGAAAAAATTCTGGGACGGCTATAAGTCATCAAGATCTGGCGGAGGAAAAGTACCATGGAAGGCAGTAACATCATCGTCTTCGTCGTCGTCATCATCATCATCATCATTATTATTGTTGTTGTTGTTGTTGTTGTTTCTATTATGGGCCTACTACTATTACTGTGACTACCAATATGACTATCGCTAGGCCGATCACTAAGCACTTCTCAAAGACGCAAAATGTTCAAACATTATTTGGACAAAACTGAAGAAATGATCCAGAATACATTACGCGCTGATACAGCTTGCATTTGACATTACATTACATCTGGTAAGAGAATTACAAAAGATCTTCTGACCTACTTTAACGTGACTTTCATTTCAGCTAAAATGATCGGCCTACCACCTGTTTTTTGGCATGAGCATGGCATTGGCGGCGGAGTCATACAGGTAAATAAAACTGTCATGAGTCATAAAGGTAAGCATGAAATCAGTCAATAGGTTAGTGATGAGTTATGCAGGCGTCATAATTAGCATCGTCGTGCTATTTAATGAGTAGCATCCAACTGAACTGGTCATTTTTAAATTAAATTGCTACTAATTTCATTGCATATGAATCCAGACTGTAATTTGGTATGCATGGTGTACATATATACATGTATGTAAGTGTGCATGCCTGCCTGCGTGTCTGTCTCTCAGTTGGCCTATTCCGTGTAGTTTGCTAGAAATACAGTTATCACAAGTGCATTTTAATGGTGAATTTCTATAGCCCTAGTAAAAGTAATGACGTAGGCCTAAAACATCTTTAAACTGTCCCATACTTTACGGTGAACCGAGATAAGAAGAACCTCTGCAGCGTCCTTGAGTTCTGTGATTGGTGTTCACGCGGATAATTAATTATAAGACAGTCTTAAGATATTAAATGTAATGTACACATTTTTCAACAACAACCGTATAACGAACGCCTCGACCCTGCTTATTTTTCAATGAATTAATCGGGTGAGATCCTGCCCGTTTGAATGGGCAGCACGCCATTTAAGGTCCCCGTGTAGGGACTGTGCTAGAAGCCGAGACAGTCCTGCATTCTATAGTTCATTAAGTATAAAGCTGGAAGATATAATTATCAGTCAATGAATTATGTATGCATGGTGATGATAGATCTACATATATTTTAGTTGGAATAGGTTTATTTAATTCATACATTAAAGCGATGTTATGAAGTGTTTATATATAATCCGTTTATGTATATAGCGATTAAATGTCCTTATATTTCTTTTACTTGTAGTAGGTCTCTATAAGCTATTTGGAAAATAACATGGATTTTGGATTTATACATGTTATTGTTTATTTTTATCCTTTTTAGACATGTACGTATGGATAAAAATATATATGGCTATAATATGTGAGACGTATACTATATGGAGTTGTTTTAATTTAGGGATCGGCAAGTGAGTGTGTGTTAGTAAGTATGTTGGTAGCAAGACATTCAGTCATCACAGATCTGAAGGCCAAGTTTCCTATAGTCGAGGAGGGAGTCCTTCTGTCTCGGCTGGTCGCCTACTGCTCAAAACTGGTAACAATAACGCTCATGATTGTGATTATGATTACGATCATGATCATGACTGGGGCTATGATTATCATTGTGATGGCATTTAAGATTTTGGTCATGATTATAATTGGAGATTATTATTACTAGTATTATTATGATTAATAATAATAACTTAATCTGTTTAATGACATAAGACGCCGCCACTGCTGTACTCCGGTAGTGCCAGTCTCAACTTCCCAACACTAGATAAATGAGGAGGGCGACGTCAACGGCCTTTGATGCAGTTAAACATTGGAACTACTTTAATTATATTCATATGCTTATTCCATGTATACATGCACTGGTTTTTTGTTACCTACTTATCTTGAGCCTCCTCAACGCTACAATCCCCCACTCAGTTGATGGACATATGGCGTGTTAGCAAATGCAGTACTTACTTTACTTTCCTAAATCCATCTGTTTATATGCTTAGGCCCATTCGTGTGTTGAGAAGGCGGGTATGATAAGTCTGGTGAAAACGCGAGAGTTGGAGATCGACGAAAACTTCTCGCTGCGTGGATCGACGCTTCAGAGAGCAATGGAGGTCAGTTGAAGGTCACACCTTCACTTTCAAGGTCATCTTCATCCCACTGCCCACGATTCCTCGCATTTTCTGCGTCAAAACTAACGACTGGAATTTAGTGGCATTTTTATACTAATTTCATTAGCTCTACTGTGCGTTTAATCTGGGTGACATTACAGTAATGTACTTGACTATAGATGCGGTGAGACTGGTAGCGAGCACTCCTTTCACCTCTATTTCCAAGGTTCGGTTCTCATTGCCTAGCATCGAGGTTCGAATTTTGGAAGAGGAAAAGTGAGAACTCTCTGTTCCACTGTTCAGACTTTATGTACCGTTGAATATACATGTTCCCTATGCATTGCATTCCTGTCCTTAGGTCTGTCTCCCGTTGGTTTAAGCTGTCTCTCATTGAGGATATACATCTTCTCCGTGCATATCGTTTCTGCTGCTATTGTCTTCCAGTATTAACTGCTGCCGATCACAATCGCTGCCTGTCATAGACCTATGTGAAATCGACCATTTGTGAGGGTGCATGACAATGCCCTCATAAGGTCAGAAACAGTCAAACTGGGCCTGATACTGCAAAGCATGGATTGAGCTGGAATTGCTGAATAATTAGACAAAAACTACACGTTCCTATCACAAATAATAAAACAGTCACAGCTTTTGAAGATATGGGTCTCATCGCGGCTACTTCTGAGAAATCGCGAGTTAAACTTTACCATAATTGTGACACCACCTAGGATTGTGAATGCTTGAGCACAGAAAATCAGAGTGTATTCATACACCTCTGCCGCTGCAATCAACTGAAATCTCCATTGGAAACTAATTAAGGCTAATATTTACAGGACTTAGTCATGTGCAAGTAAGTAAGTAATGCATTTGTTAACACTTCATATGACCATCGACTGAACGATGAATCGTGGGCGTTATAATCGATACACACGACTTCAAATTAGGGGAACTAAAGGGGACGTGTTGTATACTAAGTTTTTGTTGTAGGACTCAGACAGCGAAACTGTAAATGAGGACCTAAAGTGTAATAGCTAACACAACAAGGAATCTAAATAAGCAAAGAACGCATTTGGACACATTTTATGTCTAGTTGTCTTCTGAACGCGTTTCTCGCAAATTAACTTTTCCGACTTCGTGAGGGTTTTCTTAGGGGCGGTCACATTTTGTTAGCTATGCTGCAATTCTTAATGGGCTAGAGTAATGTAAGATACCCGGAAATATATATGGCACCGTTTAAAATCTATAAAAACATGTAGGGCCGACGTTTGGGTGTCTGGCAAATTGGAATGGAGCGACCTGAGATATGTCAAAAGATGTTTTTTTGAGTAGAGCTAGCCAGATTTCCTATAGAACCTAGGGTAATGCTTTGGAAACAATTTTAAAGCATGGTGCTATATGGTAGAGTTTAAATCTAGAAAATCTTACGAAATACACACCTGCGTCTTCCATTTGCCTAGGACCATACTTTCTTTAATTGCAACAATTAACATTTGAATTGAATTAGGGATCCCTTTCTCATTGAACACAATTTTCCGTCAAGGGCTGGTTATGACCGCTTCCTACATTCCACATTGTTATAGTCTACACCTTGGAAGCGAGCAAAATACAAGGAATCAGATTAATCAAACCAGGCTAGGGCGACAGATGTTAGGCCAGGTTGTCGTTTATAGCAGCAGAAGAATTGCTGGTTAATTTCACATTTCTACAGTAAGAATCTTTTGCCGCAGATGTCCGACATAGTAAGGAAGCCAGGAAATGAAAGGGGGACCACGGCATCTCTGCCGCAGTTGATGGCTCTGCAACTGTTGTTGTATGCATTTTCTTTTGATATTTTTGCACGCAGGAAGACAGAAAATTTGGTCTAATACCATTCTATGTAAGTATTAATCGCTGAATTAACAATCTAAACGAATAACATTGATCGCTCGTGTATTACGACAACGGCGCTATAAAAGTTTCCAGATTAGGTTAGGTTATATTACGGTTAGTCGATTAGCCTGTTAAACCAATAATTGGTTATATCAATTAAGCCGTTAGTCTGATGGTCATTCGGTTAGATAAATCACTCGTTATTTTTTCTTCACTTGCTGTCAGTCAGTCAGTCAGTCAGTCAGTCAGTCAGTCAGTCAGTCAGTCAGTCAGTCAGTCAGTCAGTCAGCTTGACAGTGGGATGTACTTATTATTTGCAGGTATGTGCTACGCTGGGTACCACGGCCATATGTTCGTTTGACAATCTTCAGGAGTTGGGATTGATATGCGAACGAGAGGGTCTCTGGCTACACGTCGATGCAGCTTATGGGGGTAGTGCCCTCATTTGCCCTGAGTTCCAGCATTTTCTCAAAGGCATCGAGGTTTGTCTCAAATGCTCAAAAGACGTCATTCTAAAACAACTGAAGTGAAAGACGCTATATAAACATTTGGATGCATATACATGGTCGTCTATTCGGTGCTCGCTAGGTCCGTGTAATCCAACGATTGCGGGTTAGAGCTGCTGAGCGGACTCCCTATGGCAACTCAGAACAAGTCACACTTGTAACACACCTCAGCTTCAAACATACTGACTTCTTGCATTATAAATGCAATAAGTAAATTAAACGTAAATTAATTAAAATGTATATCTGCGCTTTTGTTTCGACACAATTAAAAACTTAACATGTGTTTAATCTAGATTGAAGCAATTTATAAGCTTGATGTGAATTATGGTCGGCAACAGTGGAAAAACCAGCAGCGAAATGCATGCGGAAAATATATCTGAAAATTTTATCAGAGATTGTCCGGACCAGTATAGATAATTCAGGAAGTTCCTCTTTTTTCATAAAATCGCAACCTATTCCTAAGTCTAATTTAACATTCTGCGAGGAATTGTTCATTCTGCGAGGAACTGTTTTATAAATTTTTAACAAACCCTTTAAGCAGTGTTGAATAAAAGGTAACGAAAACTTTAAGTAATATCTTCGCAGACCCATACTTGACTTCGTTGGCACCAGCTCTTTCTGCTTCATGGCATAGACCTTGTACATCACATCTTGCACAATACATTTGCACAAAACACTTTGCACAAAACACCTTGCACGACACCTCTGCATTGCATCTTTGTTGCAGTGAGATTGTCCGCAGCCTTTGATCCTTTAAAATCTAACCACCGATGTCCAAGATGTTGTCGTTATTTTGGTTGTTAATTTGTTGTTGTTAATTTATTATTTTTTGCTGTTAAAGTTCTAGCTGTTAACTTATTGTTAAATTATTGTTATTGTTAATTAGTTGTTGTTAGCTTGCTGATTTACTTATATTGTTAAGATGCTAATGTTGCCCGATGCTAACGGGGAAATGTTCATTTGACAGCATGCTAACTCATTTAACATGAATCCGAATAAGTGGATGTTAGTTAACTTCGACTGTTCAACAATGTGGTAAGTGCACAAGGGCTTCTTTGTATGTTTGCATGTATCTGAGCATTTATGTAGCGCCTATAGAGAACCTCTCTAAAGCTCTGAAACATGGGCTGTCTAACAGATCTTATTTATAAGCTTGTTTGAATTGGTTTTTGCATCAGCTAACTATAGAGAATAATTAATTGACGCCGCCGTTTGATTTTCAGTCAAGAAATTCAACAAGCAATGCGAATGTATGTTTGGTCTAGATGTGAAGAAGAAACTGATCCAGGACGATGATTACTGAGGTGTCTATCGGTGGGGAAACGGGGGAAATGTAAACCCAAAGTTTGTGTTCAGAGAACGCCATTTCTGTACACTTAATACTTCTGGCTCCTCTTACTGACTGGATGCCGAATGAACTTCAAAAGATTACGATTTTTACTACGGTTTCACTTGAAGCTCCCACCGATTGATGTCATTGTCCACTATTATTAGGGTGCTATCGAAGACATTAGATTTGATTAAACCTCCCTCGATATTTCTGCATTTGTACGCATCAGAAGCAGCACTTGTTTTACTTACTGACGTACCCGTGACTCCAATGTGGCACAAAATGGAATAGCGCAATCTTAAGGAAAGCAGTTGAGCTCAGTTTTGAAAACAGATCGACTCAAGTGATGGTCATCAGGTTCAGACAGATTGACATGATGTAATCTAATTGGATCTGACACGATGAATACTGGAGATTCGAACCCCGGTTGCATAGGTAAGAGATGGCGTCAGTGTAGTGTTTGTGCTATAAGCAATTTTTAGTTAGCATTCAATCATTTTTCTTCCATGCATCACATTCAGATATGCTGACTGCACGCCTAAAATTGTTTTCACCAGATAAATAAAACCATACATTTTGTCCTTAATTGTTGTCGTCATCATCACAATCGGTGATTGACGTAAGAGTAGAATTGGTCGGTTGCGTTTCTTGCTTTAACATCTTAATTTGAATATATCTAAGAACTTGTAAGATACTGACACGTGACATGACATGACATGTAATGTCTGTCCATGTCATATGCTCATGTCATGTGCTCCTGTCATGCTTGATAACATGATCATAGGGTGCGAGATCGTAAAGTTCTGGTAAACGCACTGACAGTCGATCCACTGTATCTACAACATTCCCAGTCCGGTTAGAATCATTTCCTTCATTTTTTATTTGCACTAAAACTCTATCGTATTGCTGATATTAAGAATATCGATGAAAACGACAAAGACAACAATAGTGACGACGACAAAGGTGAGGAATATGTTAATGACGACAGTGTTGTTAATGATGATGATGATGATGATGATGACGATGACGATGGCAATGATGTAGGGAATAATTGTAATATAAATACGCAAAGAACGCGTTTGGACAAATTTTATGCCTACTTGCCTTCTGAGCGCGTTTCTCGCAAATTAACTTCTTCCACTTTGTGAGGGTTTTCTTGCAGGGAAGGACTTTTGGGCAGATGCAAAACTCATGGTGAAACTGGGAGATCATCTGAACGAGTGGAAAGAGGATTTCCTCTTCCCAAACAAATCGAATCTTGTATTTATTAGCTACTATCAGCTTCGTATTTCCTCGCTTGTGGCCTTGCAGTATCATGTTGATTGCATCCTGTTAATTAACTGTTGTTGAGTGTATCTTGTTGATTGCATGTTGTCGATTGTATCTTGCTGATTGCATCTCGTATATTGTATCTTGTTGATTGCATCTTGTTGATTGTATCGTGTTGATTGTATCTTTCTGATTGCATCATGTATATTGTATCTTGTTGATTGTATCTTGTAACTTGTAAGACCCTACGCTTGCTTCCTTAGATAGCCAACTAACATCGCTTGCTTTCTTAGACAACCAACTAATATCTTATCGCTTGCTTCTTAGACAGTCAAATAATTTTCAAAAGGTGATTTGTTATCTTGTTATCTGAGATGTTTTCGTCTTTTCTCTTACTTTCAGACAAAGCCATTGATTTTCGAGTGAGTCCACTGTTCAGTTTATAGCTCAAGTTTTAAGTCCATGCATTGGACATGCGAGCTAATTTATCTTAGCTAAGCCGATGAAATATAAGCTCCACATAAATAATCTGCTTGTGATTCAGACAGTGCTCTTGATGTAACAACAGCATGCACATGCAAATTATGATTACGACAACTAATATGATGGCATCATTTTCATGACATTCGTCGATTGTCATCATCATGATAATTATACGACTGTATTTGATATTGCCCGCCTTCCAAAGTAAGAAGTGCACCCAAGATCATACGACAGAGCCTCGATGGTGCTGAGCAACTGTGAAGCCAAGCGTGCTAACCAGTTGTCTACCATGCCCACAAATTACTCCAGTTGATAAAGTCGATGATGACCAATTATGATGATACTGGTGAGTGACAGCGACAGCGAAGACAATGATGATATTGACGACAACACTGTTTTGAGCACGGAGTGTGACGACGAACGAATTTGTTGCAGTGGTCTGTCTGTCTGTTTGTCTTTCTGTCTGTCCTCATGCTTAAGTCGATATGTTTCTTGTTGTTGTTGTTCTTCTCATCATCATCATCATCATCATCATCATCATCATCATCATCATCATCATCATCATCATCATCATTATCATCATAATCATCATCATCATCGTCGTCGTCGTCATCGTCGTCGTAGTAGTCATCATCAGCATTATCATCATCATTATTTTGATTGTAGCACTGGGGAATACCTCTCAGTCGGCGGTTTCGTTCTCTGAAGCTTTGGTTTGTCATTCGTAGCTACGGAGTGGACGGCTTACAGGCCTATATACGGGAGGTAGGATCCACCCACCCAAATACCTACAGGCCTATATATGAGAGGTTGGATCCACCCACTCAAATATCTACAGGCCTACATAGGGGAGGTAGCATCCACCCACCCAACGCCACAGACTAACCCTCAGACCACTAAGGGACCTATCAAATGCAACCATTCCCCACACATAGCATATCTACCCATGCAGATATTCATAATTATGCTTAATCACATTAAACATTTCATGACATTCAGCGTTAGTTCAATCAATGGCATAGACCTTTTTATACACAATCGAATGGGATATTTCATACATAAGTGTAAAAAATTGAATGCGCTTGCTTTATATTTCAAATGTCACCTGAGTAGCATCGCATGTTAAATCACATTTTAGTAAAATGCCCCAACCAGTTTAAATCGTGAATCAAGTTCAGTCTATTTGGACTTGTTTCACGTATTTTTAGCCAAACGTTTTTGTGCATTTCTCAAAAAAACATTTCTCCAATGTTATTACTCTTGATCTTTCACGCGTTGTTTGGCCTGTGTTATGTGGAATAGCACATTCGTCTGGCCAAGAAATTCGAATCGTTCGTCCTCAAGGATTCTCGATTCCAAGTCTTAGGAAACGTCACTCTAGGACTTGTCTGCTTCCGACTGAAAGTAAGAAACAACAAACTTCAACGAATCACCGAATCCGAGGGAATCTTGTCATTCCTTTATTCAGTCAGTCAGCCAGCTATCAGTAAGTAAGTAAGTAAATCAGTCAGTCAGTCATTTCAGTTTGTCTGTACGTGCATGTAGGTATATATGTATGTATGTATGTATGTATGTATGGATGGATATGTGTGTATTCATGTATGTATGTATGTATATCTATGTATACATGTATGCATATGTGTGTGTATGTATGTATGTGAGTGTATGTGCTTTTCTGTCTAGCTATCTATCTATCCATCCATCCATCCATCCATCCATCCATTCAAGCAAATGCACCGTGGTCGTGGAACTTCGGATTTCTTTTTCATAATTCACTTTGGCAACATGTTAATTTACATTGCTTCATAATTCAGGGTCACAACTATCGGACGCAGATGCTACTGAGAGCCATCAATATGTCTGGTAAGATCCACATGGTACCAGCGCTCATCAGCGAAGATTACGTCATCCGATTTGCGGTCTGCGCTCAACGCTCCGTCGATGACGACATCAATTTTGCGTGGAACGTCATATCCGAAATGGCGACTGACGTACTGGAGGTATGTGACAAGGAGACAGGAGCACTGAAGGAGATGAAGCGAATTGCGTCACTCAAGGTAACAGCCACGCTCTCTGGTCACTTGGTGCCGTTTTGATGTTCAGTTAGTCATAATATTGTCTGGGGTCGAATCATTCAGTCAGGAAACTTGTTGCTGGAAAAGAATGTCATATTACGACCAATGCAGCAAAAACGAATATGACAATAATGATGAGAATGTGATGATTAGGACGTTATTGTTGATGATAATGATCTTGTTGTTGTTGTTGATGATGATGATGATGATGATGATGATGATGATGATGATGATGATGATGATGATGATCTTGTTGTTGTTGACGATGGTGTTGGTGGTGGTGGTGGTTATGATGTTGACGATGATGACGTTGATGGTGAAAACAACAACGAGATTGTTGATGATTATATATCCTTGACGCAACTATTGTGTTGCGTTAGGCAAACTTTGGCGGGTTACACCTATGCAATGATGACGTTTACGATGACGATGACGACAATTACGACGACTGTTACGAAGTATTTGTGTGTTGCTGTTGACCAGGTGGCTTCAGAGGAATCTCAGAGTCCGGACAAGGAACCTCTTCCGTCGGAGACGATGCCAGAGGACGAAGAGGAAGAAGAGGAAGAGGTCTTTCCATATGACGACAACATCCCCTCGATCCCTTCTATTCCCACCCTCAGTGAGCCCCCGGTCAAGAACGGCCCCGTTGCCGCTTACCGTCGTCGCAACCTCCTGCTGCGGATGATCAGTGACCCCAAGAGCTACAACCCGCAGGTCCTCAAGTCTCTGTGTCACGAGAAGCGCCATCGAAGCGAGACGGCCAAGCAGCACTTCCGTACGGGCGCCCACGGCAGATTCGACCAGCCGGAACGAGAGGAGTTAGCCAAGGAGAATGATGGTGACACCAGCCGGCCCTAGGTACCTAGTCCGTCTCATCCTATGTAGTCACTTCATCGGTGGATGGACGCTGAACGTCTAATGATGACTCTTTTGACCTTCCCCCCCAGGCGATTCTGGTTGGTTCTTCCAGCAACTTTTGCAACCTGTTAGCATTGACTCCAAGCAATTCTGGTTCTTCCTGTAGCCGTTATGACTTTTAACTTTCACTCCAGAAGATTCTGATTGGTTCTGCTACTGACCTCATTAACTTTGGCCTCAGGCACTTTTGGAGAGTATTGGTGGTGCAAACATTTAGAGTAGGTCAGTCTTAGAAAGAATGCCTCTTAATTCCAGACACAGTTGGCCACGCGATGATTTTACCTTCACGCATTCTGCACTATACGCTTCAGAGCGACTCAAGAGATTCCTGTAAATTTGGAACCATGGATGTGTCAAGTTATTGAACCAAGTTCAATCTTCCAAGGGAAAGATTTTCACATATAAGGGCCTACCCAAGTCCATTGGGTAGTAGTTTTCGCAGTTTTTGTATGGTCTATTTTCATAAATGGCTTAAGCCTTTCTCAAATTCAGAAAGTCTCTCAAGTGTCCGATTGACTTTTGCTATATGTAAACCGGCCATTAATTACAGGTCTAGGTCTAGAGGGCAGAATGAACCTTTAAATAATACTCTACTAATAACAATTAATATTAGAATAATAATTTGTTCGTAAATAATAGTAAGTTTAAGTTTATGTTAATAGAAGTCAAGTAGACTACATAAACAGGGATTAAGACTACCGTTATGCTTATTCTACTGGCTTCCATGTTCAACGGGATCTAAAAGACAACGTAAGTCTATCCAGTCTGCACCTTCGGCCTTTAATAATCGATTTCAACCCCAATCAGCTGGTGAAGTGAGGTAAACAGTTGAACACCTTTTAACAACGTCTCAGTAAGTCCATGTAATAAACTCAAAATACAGGAACAATGCCTTCTTGCTTCGTGGCAGGATAATATTGTGTCATCCATTGATGCTAACTGACTACAGCAAGGACAAAAATGAACATCAGTGAAATGTTTGAATAGACTTGACTAGTGTGAATGACAGTAAACTTTGTGACTTTGTTAGATGTTGTGACATTGTAGTTATTGAATTAGAAAGAGCAGTTATAGACCTATTACGTTCTAGTTAAAGAACTTTCTATGTCATTGTTCAGAAGAATTTCCGTCATTATGAAGTTACTTTAGTCTCTCTTTGTTCTTTTAAAATTGCAATATGAGTTCTCACTTTTGACACTAGTTCTTAGTTGGTCCAGTAGTCTCTACGGAGACTAACATCGTTGGGGTTAACAGTGTACAGTAAAATGGGATCATCAGATGTATTTAATATCACGGTATTTGACCCGTCACAGCGCTGCGAATTTAAAATTTCTATGTGTAGGCCTATCTGGCGATACCAGTTGGGGAATGCATCTGCCTGCCTGCCTGCCTGCCTGCCTGCCTGCCTGCCTGCCTGCCTGCCTGCCTGCCTGCCTGCCTGCCTGCCTGCCTGCCTGCCTGCCTGCCTGCCTGCCTGCCTGCCTGCCTGCCTGCCTGCCTGCCTGCCTGCCTGCCTGCCTGCCTGCCTGATTACCCGAGTTTGTTGCCCTGTTTCAGGTTTGGCTGGTCGCAGATCCCTTCGCTCCACAACCCCAGATGAACTTGTTGTGCCTTTTGCACTACAATATCTTGTTCCTTTTGTCACATTTTGACAACGCGATATTGTGCCTTTTCAATGTTTCGTCCATCTACCAGGAATGGCGGCCCTTTGGATCTATCCACATTTCATCAACACTTAAAACTGTTCTCGTTTGCCTGTGCTGGGACGGGAGTTGCTCTAAGTAAACAAGTTGAAGGGGCGCTATATAAATGCGCTGACTGAATGGGCAAAATAGAAGTTACTAGGTAAAGTTCATGTAATTGATAATATCGTGTGTGCTGACATTTAGAAAAGGTATGACATATTGGATCAATGGTGATCTAAAGTCCCATAATCTAAACTTAAATAGACATAACAGAGGGCCACGAAATAACCCTAAATAGAGATGGCTCACTCATAACCTGATGTGAAATGACCAATTTGAGATATTCACAGAAAACTTCGAAAAATTCGATCTTACATCACTGCAAAAAATTCATCTAATAAAAAGTGTCAGTGCAATGTTTGACCACACAAATCTTTCCGCAAGCATACACTATATTCACAGCGACACTTTCTTGTAAATGAGAAATGAGAAATAAGCTCACAAAGCAAGCTATCGTGAATGCGGATTTTTATCGCCTTAGGGCAAAGTCTTCGAGTTTAACAACCCCCTTTCATTTTCAGTGCAAATACTACGACAGTTCAACGGCCATCCAATAGTTCATTTAAGCTGCGCATCTCAATAACGGCCTGTAAGCTTTACGCAGTGCACGGAAGCTTGAAACCCAAATGTAGCATTAAACATTTGAAGTGTGATATTCTACTGATGAACAATAAACTAATATAATCAGTGGCAAACTTTAATTGTTAATTCATATCCTCAGCAGGTTATTTCGACTGTCTGCAAGGGTTGCAAAGATGCTAGCGAGACTAATGAAACGTTTTTTGGAAACACATTGCTTCAAAGCATAACCAGATCTTAAGAGAAGATGGCAACCCGTTAAAAGAACTTTCCACTTGAATTGTCATGTCCAAAATGACTAGTGAACTATAGCGATTGCTTGATAATTGTCTGCCATTGAGGATCATCCATGTGGCTTGTTTCAGATCAATCTCGATCGGTCAAATGGACGCAGCTCCAGGGCGTTTTCTTTCATTATCTTTATTTTCCTAATCTTTCTCTTCATCTTTACAATGTAACTTTCTGTATCTTTTCCTATTTCTCAAATACCTTCACAAAAGTTGCGTGTATTATTCAGGATAAATCGTTAACGAAATTCGATTTAAAACAACACAGTTCTAAGCAAATACATGCTCGACTTCTGAAGCGGAAACAGATGAAAAATTGCAGATAGGAAATGATTTTAAAAATTATAAATTTTGCTGATGATTCCCTAACAATCCAGTGGTCATGATCATCCTTGTTCGCATTGATTTATGGAATTTGCGGGTCTAAGTTTAGAAAATGCAGTTTTAAAAAAACTATCAACACAAAACTTATTACCTATCTCTACCAAAGTATTGCCATATTTAAAAGTATTCACAGCTTTCACAGCTGCAGGTGCCTGTTAAACTGTTAAGGCTTAGGCCAATGTATGATTGCTGTTAGGCCTATCTAAAACGGCGATTTTAAAAGCATTCAAACCGCGTAGGATAACCAGAAATGGAAGATTGAAGCCAGACAGAAGGACTAAATTTAGGCAGAACATCGGAGATCCGAGTCTTACACTACACTACGCTACAATGCAATGTCATTCGCTACAATGACATGCAAAACAGTACCATACAATACTTGTCTTATCTTCAACCGTCCTCGAGCTGCACCACAGACAATTTTGTGCCATCTGCTTCTATCCCTCGTCTCTGGTCGAGCAATAATTCAATCCACGACTTGATGTTGTCTATCCATGTCATCTTGGGTCTTCCCTGAGCTCTGGATCCAGGAATTGTGCCTTGGATGATCTCTTTCTCTAAGCAGTCTCCACTCTTTCGTAGCATATGCCCGAAGTGTGAAAGTTCCTCTGTTTGATTAATCCGAGTAGTATCATACAATATTATGCCACCCAATATAACGCCATACAATACAATGCCATACAATACAATGCCATACAATGCAATGCCACACAATATAATGCCATACAATACAATGCCATACAATACAATGCCATACAATATACTTCACTACACTGCACTGCACTACTCTTCATCACATCGCATCCCGTTACATTTACATAGAGATCTCCTGTAGATGGATTACTGCGATCTTGTCTCGGACTCCGCCTAGTCAGCGGTGGAGCTGTTTTGCGACATATGGGCCAATGGGCTGCAGGAGCCTCCAAGAGGTAAGGTCCACAATAATCTTCAATTTATAACCACTTTCTTATTTTTTATTAGGGCTTTCACGACCATTTGTTCGCCGAAATTTTTTATGATTTTTTCATGGTCGGCAGAATATTTTGACGATATGTATTTTACCAGAAGTTTCAAGACCGTTTTTAGTTTCTCAGATATTTAATAATGGCCTTTATCACGCGGTGAGCCATATTCAAATGGTAAGAAGTGTCATAGAATTGGGGACATCTGGGGTTGGGTAAGGGCTGAAGAAGAAGACTCGACCCTTGGTCTCCCCTGCAGAGCCGCCATTGGACTAAACGATCCCTGAACTAAATAATCCGTGTCCTTCGGCACCATGCTTCTAAACAGCTTCTACAGAGGCGTGTTTAAAAAGAGAAAGTTTAAAGAATAAGCGCCATCATCAGCTTCAAAGCAATTGATGACTGTGTTCTGTTTGTTTTGAAGTCCAATTGGACGGATATATGTTGATCATTCAAATCGACAATCTGTTGATAATTGATCATTTAAAACTGATTTGATGTTATGCAGGCGTAAACTAAGTGGGACCTCGGTAGCATTTTTGTATACTGGGTCTTATGATGTCGTCGTTGGAAATAATTAACAAAACTAAATAAAAATAGAAGTTTGCAGTTTCGACTGTTTGCCGCTTCGTTGCTTGCGATATATCTCCGGCCCCTTGGTCGACTAGTCATACGCCAGGACATTTGTCATCCGGGACTTCGTCTCCCAAAATTCAATTCCCAGCGGATCAAGTGCAGGCAGGTCTTCCCTGCTTCCAACCAGAAACGGCATCCTGTGCAAAATAGGATAACGATATTGTAATGGCGATAAACGAGGACAGGGCATGTGTTTAGGATTTCTTCCGTCTCGAGATTGACAGCATTCGATAAACACGGACTTGTTTAATTACCTGGATCAAGGGTGGATCCGGGGGGCAATCCGGCCATTCCCTCTTCTCTTTAAGGGCATGTCACTGAGTTGCACCTCAAAATAGTGTGAGTGAGAGTTGGTCACGAAAATTGTAAAGCAAAAACCGATTACTATAACGAAGTGATACTAAATAAAGTGAAAAAGACCGGACAAATTAAAAGAAAGGGGTTGCGAAAATGAGTTAAACCTAGAAATCGTAAACTCGAGATTTCTACAGCGCCCAACGAAAGCTAAGTCGTGGGATCCAGCTTCTTAAAAAAGACATAGAAAAGACTGAAAAGGTCACTAAGAAGGAGGATAACCAAGGAAGGATATCAGAAGTATAACAGACTGAGCTAAATGTTCAGATGAGACGCTCAATTTTGTCATTTCTTGTTCTTGTTCTTCTCCTTTCACTTCTTGTTCTTGTTCTTCTTCCTTCTCCTCCTCCTTTTCCTCCTCCTCCTCCTCTTCTTCTTCCTCTTCTTCCTCTTCCTCTTTTCCTCTTGTTGTCCTCCTCTCCTCATCTATTTCTTACTCGTCGTGCGTTCATCTGCGTCTTCTCTGTCTGTCTGTCTGTCTGTCTGTATGTCTGTCTGTCTGTCTGTCTGTCGTCATTTTTCTTCTCATCGTACGACAGACGTGGATAAAAGACGGCGAATGAAAGCCAAATAATTAATTGTCGTCGGAAAAGGAGAAACCGCTTCGTTCATATTTCATTCGCATGTCTGCCAAGTCCTTTTCTTACACCGGCGTCTTCCTCTTCTTCCACCTCCTCCTCCGCCTTCTCCTGTTGCTGGTTCTCTCCTGTCCCTTATACTAGTCCTCTTCTCTTCTCCTCTTCCTCCTCCTCCTCCTCCTCAGTTCTCATATTCCTTCACGCTCCATCTTCCTTTCTCCTTTCTCCTCCTCCTATTTCTCATTCTCTCCTCTTCCTGTTCTTCTTCCTCCTCCTCATCTCTTGTATGTTCCTCTTACTCTTTTCTCCATTTCCTCCCTTCCTTTTTCTATTCCTCATCCTCATCCTATTCCTTCTCCACCTTCTCTTCCCATCCCTAATATTAGCAAAACGTTTCTCCTTCTATGCTTCCTCCTAATATTCCTTCTCCCAATACTCCTCTCTTCCTGCTATCCCGCCTCCTATTCCTCGTCCTCCTCCTGCTCCCACCTCCTGATATCCTCCGCCAGGCGTCAATCTCACCATGACGTCTTCTCGTCGTCATCATCGTCGTACCGACTTCCACCAAACCTCTGTCTTTCGGTCGTCGAGGGTGTGCCTCGGGTCGGCCACCCTGTCGTGCTCACCGCCATCACTCATCCTCTGCGGCGGCGGCGGCGGCGTCTCGACTTCATCTCTCGGTGGTTGCGTGCATCGCGACATGCCATCCTTCGGAATTGTCATCTTTTATTGAATCTGGCGAGCGTTCCTTAGTCGAAGACCGCAGGAACGAACCCCGCCAGCAATCAATTATACGAGGAGCGCCCAGTGTCCCCTCAGCGAACTATGTCAATAGTCAATAGTTCCATCACGCCATTCACTCACTCACTCCTCGGCTCCGTCAGCCGCCGACTCGCAGCTCTAAGCACAGACGGCCGGCTCACACATTCGGTCACCGAATCCCGGAAAGGCTTCACGGACACAAGTCTACGGTAGCCTACCGTATTATTCGCACGTAACGACCATTACATTCGTACACAAGCAAATAACGCGCACGTATTTAGCGTGATATTACGGACAAGAAGATTCGCATGTAACGCGAACGTAATGTGGAGTCCGTGCGGTAGTTTCACTTGCGAATCGGCGCTCTGTGGAATATCGTTAGGCGTGTTTAGATGCCTGTGAGTTTACGAGAGTGTTATCTCTGAGGTCTTAAATCGTGTTGTCTTGACTCAAAGAAGCGGAAAATGAGATAAGGCGAAGAGCGATGGGATATATCAGCATATCGTTGGGCCTATCACTTCGAGTGATACTTCTATCGATTTGGTACTTCGGTAAGAACAGTCTTATCATGCTTTCTAGAATCGTATTATTTAAGATTCTGTATGATTTATTATTTTGGCGACACTCATGCGGAACTGATTTTAAAAATATTAACACACAAAACATCTAATTTTTGGAACATTAGACAAGCTGGCCGATGCCACAGCAAGGAAAAGTATGCTGAGAATTGTTTTCATAAACTAAATATCTTTAAAATTAACCTCAATAGTAGGCTTCAAATTGCGGTGTTTATGTAACTTTATAAATATAAACTATTGCCGTCGGTGTTTGAAGGCTACTTGAAAACTACTGATCATCACCCATATTTCACTGGAGCTCAAGAAAATTACTATGGCAGTTTCGCTCGCGCTAACACTCGGTTGTTTAGGAATAAATGTACCTGCCCTTCAAATTGGTGACAGTTTCGCTCGCACTAACACTTGATTGTTCACTGTTATATGTACCGGTCCTTCAGCTTGGAATGCGTTACCAATGAACACTCATATGTTACCAAATCTGAAATTGTTTAAGAGGACGATACGATATTTTAAATTACATCCTTGACTGCTAATTGAATCGTATACATACTAATCTTAATGTTTTTCTGAGATTTTCATGGAACTGTTGACTGGACTTGTATATAGTTATTATTTTAGTTTCATTTTTATGTACGGCTGTATACAGTTTATTTCAGTTTCTTCATGCACAGAAAAGTGCTTATTTATATTTTGATTGCCACCTCACCTTAGCAATGTTAACGGGCGATCGTAATCAAGGGGGGCGCTGGTCCTTTCTGGCTTTGCCCTTTTTATCCCCGACATATTGATCTGCGAAACCTGATATGTTGCATTTGGAATCAATAAAGAGTTGATTGATTGAAGAAGCAGATGATCAGCCTCTTAAGCCAACCTTAGCAAGGAGCTACGATTATGAAGAGTTAGCAACTTCATCTTCTTAGACTTGTCGTGTGAGGGCAGTCATGTAGCCTAAAAAGTTAGTTCCAATTAATCAGCACCTGAACTTTGAATAACTACTATTTTCTTAATGAATTAAAAGGTACATGGAAGCCAAAACGAAACGAAGCTGTCAGGTTTCAAAGTCAGATTTAACAAAATCGGGCAAATCGTTTAGGCCTCCATGTACTCAGCGTCTGTTTCGCGATTCGGCTTTCAACGGAATTTTATTTATTCTAACACAGATGACGAGTCTTCTTAAACATCTAAATAACCACGTAATGTAATATTATGCAATGTAAGCTACTGTATTGTAATGTCACGGCGTGTTATTTTATTTCGTGATTTCGTGACATTCCTGGTCTGTGATCTACGGATGGAACCTGCAGCCTCATTAATTTGTTTCGTCAGATGATCATAACAATCACTTTCATAATTCTATCGGTTTTGATGACATCAACAGTGATTGTAATAATTAATAACAAATTGACCGTCTCAGGAGAAATTTGAACCGTTATAAAACAAGTGCTCAGCTACTGACCTGCTTGTGTCCGGTGACTAAGTGACGCCTTACATTATCTTTTCCCATTTAAATTACTGTGTATGTTACAGTACGCAGCGCATATCACGTTGGCACTTGTGACCCATTTATACATGCAGTGACCAGCAACTCATTGCAATGTCATAAGGGGGTAAGCAACAACGTCCGAATTCCAGCTTTCGAGGCTAATACGTGCTTACGATCGATGTTCGAGATCAAGAAAATATGATGACGAAGATTAGGCTGACGATGATGACGGTTAGAACGAGATAAGGCGAATTAACTTTGGGCACCGAAGAGAATGGAGATAATTACTTTGTACCCATCGCCGCCAAATGACAGGCACCAAACACTACTGTAGCTGCTGCTGCTGCTGCTAAGAAGAAGAAGAAGAAGAAGAAGAAGAAGAAGAAGAAGAAGAAGAAGAACAGGAACAAGAACAAGAAGAACAAGAAGAAGACGACGTTCTTATCCGGACGAGGTTGAAGAAAGCCCCGCTGACAGGTTCTCAACGGAATATAAGGCAGACTTGAAAAATGCTGCAAAGGCCAAATGACTCTGCATGTAGAAAACATCTCGAAATTGTTGTTGCTGCTGCTGCTGCAGCACTTTTTGAGCGCTTGCCATTTGACGGCGATAGGTGATAAATGAATTACCTCCTTTCTTTATTATGCCCATTGATACTTCGCCTTATTTCATCCTAATCGTCTTCGTCTCAGTCAAAAGTTTAATCAATATCTGTGCTGTCGTCATCATGATCACCGTCGGCAGCCGCACAAACGCACACATGTGCATATATTGTATCTCGAACAATTCGGTTCAGTAATATTTTGATCTGAATACCAGATGTCACTTCTTTATACACGGTCTCCAGAAGAATGAACCCAGAGATAAAGTAGAATAGGTGTTGTAATTGTAATTGTAATTTGACATTTATAAAGCGCCGCTTCAAGAAAAAACTCATCAGGGGCGCTCCCAACTGAGACCAGTGAAACAAACCACTGTCAAATAAGACAAGCTACAGCGAAACTGCGGAAGAGGCAAACTGAGGAGCTCGAGCCCCCAAAACACGAGAAAGGTTATTCCATCTGGTAGGTGGAATAGCTTCACATAGGCAAAGCTTCTGCGCTGAGCCGTAGAAGTACGCATCTGCGGGACAGTGAGGCACCCATGGGCAGCCGACCAAAGAGAGCCACTGCCTAGGACCAAAGAGAGCCACTGCCTAGGACCAAAGAGAGCCACTGCCTAGGACCAAAGAGAGCCACTGCCTAGGACCAGAGAGCCACTGCCTAGGACCAAAGAGAGCCACTGCCTAGGACCAAAGAGAGCCACTGCCTAGGACCAAAGAGAGCCACTGCCTAGGACCAAAGAGAGCCACTGCCTAGGACCAGAGAGCCACTGCCTAGGACCAAAGAGAGCCACTGCCTAGGACCAAAGAGAGCCACTGCCTAGGACCAAAGAGAGCCACTGCCTAGGACCAAAGAGAGCCACTGCCTAGGACCAGAGAGCCACTGCCTAGGACCAAAGAGAGCCACTGCCTAGGACCAAAGAGAGCCACTGCCTAGGACCAAAGAGAGCCACTGCCTAGGACCAAAGAGAGCCACTGCCTAGGACCAGAGAGCCACTGCCTAGGACCAAAGAGAGCCACTGCCTAGGACCAAAGAGAGCCACTGCCTAGGACCAAAGAGAGCCGCTGCCTAGGACCAAAGAGAGCCGCTGCCTAGGACCAAAGAAACCAAAGTGCAGAAGTCCTTAAGGTATGATGGAGCAGAGCCGACAAGACAATTACGCATAGGGTTAAGGTCAATAAGCTGCCGACTGGGCAGCCAGTGTAAAGTGTCCGGCATGTGGGAAGCTGTATGAACATACCAAGAGACACCTGCAATCAACAATCAGATGGACAGCCGCATTAAGTACAGATTGAAGCATCGAGATATTAGCTAGAGAAAGGCCAGCAAAGATGGCACTACCAAAGTCCACTCTGGTACAAATAAAGGCAATAGATTAGAGTAGTTACAGCATGGAAGGAGAGTGAGTGACGTATGGTACGAAGCTGACAAAGGTGGTAAAACCATGAACGGCAGGCACTGTTTACATGATCAGCCGAAGATAGTTCCTGACCCATGACAACTCCAAGATCACGGACTGTGGGAGAAAACGAAATATCTGGAAACCTCTGATAAGTAGAGGCTATTTTAAAACATTGTTAATACATCTGAAGCATCCACAGCAGAGGAGTCAGGAGTATGTATCTGCATTCAAAATGTCCCCCCGTTAGCCCTTATATACTAGAACCCAGGGGTATCCCAACGCCAAACTCCAGCATCGATAAAACGCTGACTTAGTTCATCTCACGCCCCCTGGATGCGCTGTTGCAGCTATGTCAATCTTTTCCAGGGGTTTAAGGTCGCCTATCGTGCCCATCATTTCTCCTGGAATTCTTTAAGCAAACGCTTTGCACCACAATTCTGTCTTCTTCACTGAAAGCCGTTGTTAGTAAGAGTTAGCGAAAATAATTATGCAATTTTCAATAGACCGTTCATAAACTATAAAAACAAAAAAGGAAATAAGTAAGGAAAGAAACTTTCAAATCAAGTCAAATTTAATACTTTTTTGCTCAAGTTAGTAGAGTTTGCCTGAGCGTTACTTTTTCTGGACAGTGTATTTTTATCTGTCTACAGTATCTATTTATTCATCCATCCATCCATTCATCCATCCGTCCGTCCATCCATCCATCCATAGGCCTATATATATATATATATATATATGAATATATAATATACATATAGGTGGAATATGGATTGAGTAAATGAAAGCGGAACAAGGACAGCGAGACAAGCAGACAGACAGACAGATAGACAGACAGACAGACAGACGGACTGAGCGAACGTTTTAGCATCAATGAACAGAAGAATTTTCAGAAGGAATCCCGTACTGACAAGACAATTAATTGCCTTCTCTGTGCAAAGACCGCTCTTCATTATTAATTTCTACCAACAGTATTATATATATATATATATTTATATATTTATATATATATGGTGCCTATCTCCTCTCCACGTATATATTATACGCACTATTTACATATAATATATAAGTATGTACAAAGAATCTCTGTTGCAAAAAAACGATATGCGCATATATGTGTGAATATATATATATATATATATTTATTTATATTTGCTTACGTAATATAAGTGCCCCATATGTGTCTGCACGCGTATATGTTTTCTGTATAATATGGTTGCCAAGCTTGCGGTCCGTGTAAGCGTCCGTTTAAAGTGTTTTCAATATTGTTAATGGAGCAGGTATGGATCGTTCTTACTTTGCGTCTTGGGCTGGAAGTAGGCCACATTCCACTTTCTTCCCTCCTTCCACCTGTTTCAGGTCTTTCATTCTTTCTTCCTCACCCCATTTCAAATCATTTTCTCTACATTCTTATCTTATTATGGCTCAAAAGTCGATTATTTCCATCATGCTTCGGTTACTTTCTTTGTTTCTCCTCGATTTATTGGAAGCAACTTTGGCGCATTGCTAATGGATTTGTCTTTCACTTCAGCGTCGTCCTGGCTTTGACAACTCGGTGTGATTCCGTCTGTAGAAGAAGAACAGTCCCTTAAACGAACCCCGCTGGACAGTCGCGGCTATGAAGAGTTAGCAGCATCTTTTTCTTTGCCTCGGCTCATGAGGGCAGGTGGCCAGTTCGCTCCTATAGCCGTCTGATCGTTCCACCGACTGTGTACAGTTAATGTACTCATTCAAGTGGCCGAGTTTCCTAGGAAGATCTAGGGGAACAGAAGTTATGATATGTATATGTCCTGGGGTTTTAAATTCCTGACCGTGTAGAAGAAGGGCAGTCTCTTAAGTTAACCCCGAGAGGTTGTCATGGTTATAAAGAGTCAATGAGTTATTTCCTTTGCCTTAGCATATGAAGACGGGCGGCCAGTACTTGTCCACGTAAGCTGGTCTTCCAACGGATAGTGTATGGTCAGCGTATCTATTTTAAGACTGAGTTCGCACGGGGGAGCAGGTGGGATAGACATTTTTGAAACATCTTTCGACCCTGGCCGGGATTTGAACCTCCAACCTCTCGACTAACAATCAAACACACTGACCACTGTGTTTTGATCACCCCACCCGTAAAGAAAGTTTGTCCGGTTGTTAGATTGCTGTTGTCGTCTTTGTCTTTCAGTCGATGGACCATTCAACTCCCCTCCCCTGGGCCACTCCTCTGCCGACCAGATGCTCATCGAGACGAGGAATAAATGACCGGATGTATTCTCTTCCTCATTATTCATTTCTCATCATAATTTTTCTCATTATTTATCGCTTATTTTATTCTAATCTTCATTCTTCTTTTTCATTTCCCTTCGTATTTTCTTTTTTGCCTTTTACCTTTTACCTTGCTCTTTTGTTATAATTTCCTTTTCTTTTCTCTTGCATTTCCTTTAACAAATCCTATTGGGTTTCCTTATGCACTTCTTTCTTTTTCTATTTATTGCGAATTTCCTTCTGCATTTCTTTTCGATTTTGCTATGACATTTATTTCTACCCTTTCGAATTATCACCCTTCTCAGTGTGTATAACTGGTCTTCATCATTCATTTTTGCTGCAACCGATCATAATCGCTTTCTACCCGTTCTTTATCGTAGGTCTGCTGATTGAGGCGGGCGTCCTCGAGCGTCGACTTCTGCACCGATTGTTTCAAGAGAACAGCTACAATCGGCTCGAAAGACCCGTTCTTAACGACTCCGATGCCCTCACCGTTCGCTTCGGTCTCGTTCTTCAGCAGATCATCGATGTGGTACGTTCCATTCAGCACACTGCCTCTGATTATATTTCTTATCTTCTGCCTCTTCTTTGTCTTATACGTCTTCATCCTTCTCCTCCATTCTGCTCCTCTCTTCTTTACCATATTCATATTGCCAATCTTCATCCTCTTTTTTCTCATAGGTTGTGCTTTTCTTCATCTTTCTTCTTTTGTTGCTGTTCCTTCTCCTCCTTCCCTTCCGCCTTCTCTTCTGCCTCCTTTTCTTTCAGTTGTCTATGCCTTCGTTCTTTTTCTTCATCTTTCTCCACCTTCGGTTGATTCTTCTTCTAATACTTCTCAGCCTCTTTATCGTGTTCTTTCTCCTGCTCTTCCTCCTTTACCTCTTTCTACTCCTTCGGTCTTCTTTCTTCCCTTCTTTTTTCCTGCCACTGCCGCTCTTATATCCGGTCTGCCTCCGCCTACCTTTCGAAGTATTTCTCATTACCAAAGTGTACTTAAAGATGACCAGCCATACATGCTTCCTATACTTTTGCGCTGTAATTAAAGACCAGCTCTAAAGGAAAAGCAATTTCATTCAGATGGCTCAACTTAACTACCACTACTTAGCAGTAAATTACCACCACTATCACAACCTCCACCGCCACCGCCACGGCCACCACTACCACAAATCGCCTATTGCATATGTATATAATGTCTATATATATGACACCGACTATATTATATATATATATATATATATATATATATATATTAGGCTATAGTTCCAAAGGTTGCGCTGTTTAGAGCATAAAGTTGTTTACAGCCGGAGAATTACTAACGGCTCACTAAAATTCTACACAGGGATGCCATCAAGTCTCTGTAAACCTTAAAATTAGCATTCTACAAACAGAAGCCATTAATTCTCTGTGGAATTTAATTTAGCATTATTCGAATAGAAGCTATTAATTCCGTATGAAATTTAGAAAAACATTCTACAAACTATTGAGCCATTGTTTTTCTGCAAAATTTTCTGTTTGCATTCTACAAAAAGAAGTCATTAATTCTCTGTGAAATTTAAGTTAACATTTAACATTTAAATTCTACAAAGAGAAGCCATTGTTTCTCTGTGGAAATTAAGTTAACGCTCAACAGATAGAAGCCTTTAATTGTCGGTGAATTTGAATTAGCATTCTACAAAGAGAAGCCATTGTTTCTGTGTAATTTAAATCAGCATTCTACGAGCAGAAGCCATTAATTCTCTATGAAATGTAGATCATCATTCTATAAAGGAAGCCGTTAATTCTCTGTAAAATGTAAAGTAACACTCTACAAACGGGCGCCATTTCTGTGGAATTTAATTTAGCATTCTTCACAAGAAAGCCATTAATTCTTTGTGAAATTTAAATAGCATTCTATAGTCGGCAGCCATTAATTCTCTGGTGAATTTAGTGCTACTCACTTTGAAGAAGTATGTCTGCTAATCGTTTTCACTGTTGTGACTAGAGTAGAACACTAACAGACATTAACTGCCTTTCATAACAACGGGTTAACTTCGCGCTCTAGGGCCTTTAATCCGAATGCAACATTTCCTGCAAGCAGAGAAACGCGTATTGACAAGTACCTCAGTAAGAGTCTTCTTAACACTATCAGACATTTATCCTTTACACATTTTGTATCGCTTCATAATTTCCCATTTACTTAGCGCCTGTCAGGTTAAGCATCTTTTCCAACCTCAGTTTACAAAGGGCGTTGGGGGATTTATGGACTTCTTTGTTAAAGACCATTTATTTTCGTTTCCAAATTTATCATGACGAGTAGGTAGTGATTGGTAGTGTAGGTATCACGACGAGCAGGTAGTAATTGGTAGCGGACATGTACTATTATCTAGACCACTCTCAGCCTATCGCAGACGTTATATTTTTGAAACCTTACATCAATTAGGCCAAGATATTATAATTAAGTACAGAAATAAGTGGAAGATATTTTTAGAATTCGGTTATAAACATAAAAATCGACCAATCAAATCGGACATTTAAATCACGAATTTAAATAACCCAAAATGGCGGCGTGTTGTTGTTGTGGCCTTACTGACGACGAAATTCGGCAAATTCTTGATGAATTTGCATCAGATGATGACAGTTTTGACTCATCTGACAATAAAAACCTGTCTTTTGCTACCAGTGAAGAAGATAAAGTGGTTTTGGCTAAAGAACATTCTGACATCGACACCGAATTAGACGGCTACGTATACATGCTAGCGGACCGTCAAACTGGGTCAGGCGGATGACTTGGACGTGATAGACAGGACTGAACAAGTAGCTAATTTTCCCATTTGACCCCTAACTGTGCCATTTACAAGCGTCTGTGGCAGACCAGCCCTTGATGCACCATTTTTGAAATTTTTCTAACTGCTTTTGGATAAGCTTTTTTGATGTGCTAGTTGAACAGACCAGGCCTGCATGGTGAGTAGAGTAGGTCAAATGCACAGAAGGCAGGTAAACCCCACAGAATAAAATGGAAACCTACTTCTCCTCTAGCATCTTATTTTAGAGAACAAGATCAAGAATCCCAAAGGCTGCCCCAAGAAGGCTCAATATGAATGTGAAGCATGTAAAGTTGCTTTGTGCAAAGTTTTATGCTTCCACATTTGCAACGAGCAAAATCAGATAGTGGTTCTGTGGAGTGTAAGGAAGGTAAGCTATTTAGCACATCGATACAAATTTTAAAATTTCCATTCTAAATTGTCCTCTTAGAACTGTTCAGTGCAGTCTATTGAGAAAGAGGAGTCGATTCAGGAGCTTCATCCATATTCAAGGTGACCATCCAGTGCACTCAGGCATTCATAAAAATGGCCCTTTTGAGAGCTACCAAATATTTGAAAAGGAAACAAACTTCAGTGTGTTTGCCTCTCTGTGTGCCTGGCTTGTTGTAATGTTACTGTTGTCCTGTTGGTGTGCATGCTGCAGTGTTTTTGATGTCGTGGTTGTATTACTATGTATGTGTTTGGGAGGTGATAGGGTGAGTAGGCAACATGAGTGCCCCAAAATTTTTTTATCAAAAACTGGACAGAAGGATTGAAAGAGTAGATAAAAAGCTAAAGAATGATGTTAACCTCAAGTCTGTATGCCAAAAATTACCAAGATCTGATAAGTTAAAAATTTCTTACTTTTTAGGCATTTCTTGTTACTCCTCTGGTACGACTACTGTCTGCATACTAAAAATATTATATCTCCTTCATTTATGAAAATATTTTCAAACTTTTTGGAGGTTTTGTCTGATATTAATTGCTGCACAGTTCATGTGCTGACATTACATGAGTTGTTGCTGAAAATGTTTTCTATAGGGGTTTTTAACATGAAAAAAGTTTTCAAATGGGGTGGGTACAGTTTGGGGCAACTATGAGTACCTCCAAAGATTGTTCTCAAAAACTGGAAACATGGTTTGAAAGAGGAAATAAAATGCTAAAGAATGATATTAACCTCAAGTCTGTGTGTCAAAGAATGACCAAGATCTGATAAGTTAGACATTTCTTACTTTTCAGGTGTTTTCTTATATTTCCTTCAAATTGTACGACTTCATCTTACATACTAAAAATACTGTATCTCCTTCATTTATGAAAATATTTTCAAAATTCTTGTGAGGTTTTGTCTGGTATTGATTTCTGCACGATTTTTGTGCTGACACTACATATGTTGTCACTGAAATTTATTTTCCATAGGAGCCTGAACATGAAAAAAGTTTTAAACATGGGGTGGGGTACGGTTTGGGGCAACTTTGGGTACCCCAAAATTTTTTGTATCAAAAACTAGACGAATGGATGGGAAGAGGAGATAAAATGCTAAAGATTGATGGTAACCTCATGTCTGTAGGTCAAGAACTGACTGAGATACAACAAGTTGAAAACTATTTAATTAATAGGCGTTTTCCGGTAAAAATCGCTCGTCGTCAGGGCCTAGGCGGAAAAATTTCTCTCGTCAGTTAAGGGTTAACATGACTTCTCCACTTTACAAGTTTAGTAGGCTAGTTAATTTCTTCTTTTCTCGCTTAAACTCATGTACAACGCCCTTTTCTTCGGCCTCGGTCTTGTTACGGCGCTATAGAAATTGCCTTATTATTATTATTATTGTTGTTGTTGTTATTATTATTATTGTTATTATTATTATTATTACAGTAGGCAACACTCGCCACAACCTGTCTTCAATGGCGCCCCGTAAAGATCAGTTGGCTGGATCACTCCAGATATTCATTCACTCATTCAGATCATTCAAATGGACCTATCCTTGCCCCACCTGACACGCGGAGCCACATTTGAGCAGAATGGCCTTCAATTCTACGAAATGTGGGACACAAATGTGGGACATGTGGGACGCAGATAGCCAGCGTTTCGTTCCCAATTTATGACATGATCTACATCGCCAGCTTATTATATTCTGCTATATTTATGACACATATGCACACAAGTATCTGGCTTTTGGCCACAATAACTGTGTTCCCTTAACACACCAGGATCATTTCGGCCAGGCTACTTCAAAAAGTCTCTTTTAATATGGTTTAAGTCGGACATCTTCATTCTTCTATCGCCGCTTAGCCGATCGGTGTGGCTGGCCCTGCAGCCGACTGCTGAGAAGACCTTTGCCAAAGATATTGACTCGGCCTTTTCTCTCTCCGCAGCATAGACGTTAAACAAGGCGATCTGGCGCTAGAATAATGCGCTAATCTCCATCGACTGCAGCCAGGGATTATCTCCTGGAATTCCGCGCTAGATGTCGGGCTCTGAGTCGACCGGATGTTGGATGATGGAACATTGATCGATGGCTGGATGGATGGAACAGCGAGGTGGGAAGGCGGACGAGCTACGAATTAACTGCACCGGATGGGGTCAAGGATTTATGCCTATGTACAGACCCCAAAGGGGTAACACCAGATTTTTCGATAACATCCCGAGAATGGTGTCTATGATGGCGCCGCAGTTGCCGAAGATCTTTGAATAATTGTCAGAGAGAATAACGCAGTATTACACTACACAGTCATTGCTGTAATAAGAGCATCTCATTCCCTTAACACACACACACACACAAAGATAGAACCAGGTTGGAACAGGTTGGATAAGATGAGATTAGATGAGGTAAGGTAAGATGCGACGACATGAGGTGAACTGAAGTGAGGTGAAGAGAGATGAAACAAAAGAAACTTGTTTCAGTTGAGCTAACTTCTAAGGCTTGACCATATTACACCTTTCCAGTTGGTTTGTTTCTCTTTATTATCTTTACTTTTTTACTGTACTTAAGAAAACCAACTTCTGCTTTATAAAAAACAAGTTCTTTTTGAAAATCAAGTTCTTTTTAAAACCAATTTCTGATTTTGCTAACTTACTAAAATTGTCCTTTAATTGGTTAAGTCATTATGGATGAAGTCACTGGGCATCGAAACAGCATTAGCACTGACACTATGATTTATTATTCATGAGCACTGACGCATTGAATTGTTATTCATAACTAACGAATTAAGTAAAACTAGCACACGGAATTACACAAACGGATATTCATTTTAATCTGGTAGTTTACGTGGGTGGATGATGAATTTCGAAAAGAAAACTTGACAAAATATGTGCACAATTAACGCTAACTTAATTTAACTGACGCTAACTTTGCGTTAGTGGGTGTGTGAATAAGCTCTTTCTGCACCAAGGCTCCGGAATAGATTTCCACAATATGTTCGTACTTAGTGTCCTTCCTGCTTTAACTCGAGATGTTTTTGTTTCGGTATGCTCATCGTCCTTAGGATGTCTTTTTGTCCCATCGGACAAACTCTTGGGACTGACCGGACTGTGAATCGCTTTTGGAGAGCCATCGATTGATTGATTGATTGATTGATTGATATACTCGTATTTTGACGTATCAGTTATGATTTTATCCAAGGAGTTCAGAACTATGAAGTTTCTGCATGTTTGACTTTGTGATACCAACAAGAATCGAGTTACAGTAGTCAACGCGACTGGAGAACAATGCGTTTGCAAAAGACATCCTTGAAGACATGAGGACATAACGCCTAATTCTGAGTATGTCACGAATATGCATGTATGACTACTTAGACATTGCATTTACATAATAGGTGAGAGACATAATAGAATCAGAAACAATGCCCCTGTTACGAACAGCATCAGCCAACTCAACAAGCCAGTTACCCAGTTTTAGGGATTTAAGCCATTCAAATTTCTTCAGTTGCTGTGGAGTGCCCATTAGAAGAAATTCAGTCGATGGGTTAAGGAGGAATCTGTTAACTACCATCCAAGACTGCAGCTCCTCAAAGGCATCGGACAACAGCTGCACAGACGAGTGACAAGACAAACTGTCAAATGAAATGTAGATTTGAGTATCATCAGCATAGAAATTATATACAAGTGAATGACTGACGAGCAGCGTACCTAGAAGACCAAGTGCGGAACCCTGTGGAACATCACTTGCCATTAGACGAATTATTACCATTTAATATAAGCTTGCTGACTGAGTGCGTAGGCTAAGTGGCAAATCAATGCAGGGCGGGACCAGAAACACCAAATCAGTGCTGGAGATGAGGCAAAAGAAGAGAATGATCCACAATATCGAAAGCAGCAGACAAGTCAAGAAGAACAAGTGCTGTTACCCTACCCTCATCCATGCAGCACATGATATCATTATGAACAACAAGGAGGGCGGACGGAATCTGTTGAATGCAACTTACGGTATGCAGACTGAAATGTCCCTACTATCCAAAAGCTTCTACTTTTCATTTCAACGCGTCTGCTGTTTCCGTGACTGTCGAGTCTGTTGTCATCCAATCAATTACGTATGTCAACAACTCCGTTTTCGTAATCGTTAATGCTGCAATCGTTTAGCTATTGTGAGAAGACAACCATTTCTTTCATGGAAACTCAAGTGGAACAAATCACTAAGGTAAAGATTGGACAAGGTTGAGTTCCACATTGAAATGATCTCTAGGTTTCGTAGTGTGTATAGCGAGCTAGAAGGGTCCGCAGTGGCTTCCTAGCCTATATCCAATATATCCTATATAGCCTATATCCAATATATCCTATATAGCCTATATCCTTGATCACTTAGTCCTTTGTGCATAAGGCTTGTGCAATTCACTCTAAAATACTTAGCGCAATGTTAACTGCGACCTACTCTACCTCTGCGATTGGTAAGAGTGATGGCACTATGCGCACAGCTATAGATGTATGATGTATGATAAGTGTATGCGTCTTGAGATTTATATGGCGCCTTTAATGGACCTCTCAGAGGCACTGAACCATGACCCGAACGATAGATATAGACAGATGAAGAGGGTCAATTTACCGATGAAATTTTTAATTAATTTAGTAAGAAACCTTCATTTGCGCTTGTTAGGTGAACATAAAAGCTGCTTACTTACTTATTCACGTACTTTCTTGTTAATGAATTAATGATTTATAAATCAATAGACTATAGAATTTGAGGAAACATGTGATAGGCAGTCAGATCCTTGAAGAAAGTAATTGAACGGCCAATGTATGTATGTATGTGTATGTATGTGTATGTATGTATGTGTAATTGTGTATGTATGTATGTGTATTCATGCATATACGTGTGTATGTATGTATGTATCAAGGCACTTAATATAGCGCCTTTTAAGTACCTCACAAAAGCACTGCGCACATGACTATGTAACTGACCTGAACAAGAGCGTTTTAAGATAAGCAGAAAGAGTATACTGAACTGAGTCGTCTGAAACAGTACGTAACTGCAATGGAAAACTGTTCTGAATAACAGTCGAATGTACACTGTACAGCACTTAAGAGAGGTTTTTAAGAGGGCGCTGCATAAATGTTCCGATGCATACGTACGGAGGCTGGCAGTGTCGCAGCTATTCACAGTTGAACGGAAGGATTATCAGTGCAAACACAATGGGCCATGCAGCTTTAACTGTCGCTTTACATCACTCTTATCGTATTTGGCCCGTGCTTAGTCCCTGCCAGGAATCTTAACATCCAGGACATCACGCTATGCCGTCAGCTTCCTGATCTGCAAATTTCTCTGCTAACATTCTGCAATTGCCTCTTAAGCGCAGTGCGCGATTTCTAGGAAACAAGGAAACTCCACCTACGAGGCACTCTTAGTCCAGACTATCTCCCACTAAACACATCTCAGTTTACATTCGCTCCTGGTCATATATTACTGTACTACTGCGTATTGGCAGCAATTACATAATTGCGTATCAGGTTTATTACAATACACTATTACATGTTCTCGGTGCTGTCCTGTGCAGTTTCCAGCTTCTCTGTTTTGCTTGACGCATCGATTTCATTATTGCACGTGGGTCTGTAGGCAATTAAGATATTATGTAAACGTTATACATTATTATGAATAAATTCCTTAGAAATTATTTCTACCCCAGGTAAAGAGGTATACTATTTTAATATTTGTTATTTATTAATTACTTAATAATCAGTCTATATAAGAACAATTCATCCGATCTCATCTAATATATTTCATTGTATTCTATTCTATTTCATTCTTTTCTGTACTATCATAATCTAACAGAGGCAGAGGCAAAGACAGGAACAGAGGCAGAGGCAGAGGCAGAGGAAGAGGCAGAGGCAGAGACAGAGGTAGAGGCAGAGGCAGAGGCAGAGGAGAGGCAGAGGCAGAATTTAGAGGCAGAAGCAAAGACAGGAACAGAGGCAGAGGCAGAGGCAAAGGCAGGAACAGAGGCAGAGGCAGAGGTAGAGGCAGAGACAGAGGAGAGGCAGAGGCAGAGGCAGGAACAGAGGTAGAGACAGAGGCAGAGGCAGAGGCAGAGGTAGAGACAGAGGCAGAGGCAGAGGTAGAGGCAGAGACAGAGACAGAGGCAGAGGCAGAGGCAGAGGCAGAGGTAGAGGCAGAGGCAGAGGAGAGGCAAAGGCAGGAACAGAGGCAGAGACAGAGGCAGAGGCAGAGGCAGAGGTAGAGGCAGAGGCAGAGGCAGAGGCAGAGACAGAGGTAGAGGCAGAGGCAGAGGTAGAGGCAGAGGCAGAGGCAGAGGCAGAGGCAGAGGCAGAGGCAGAGACAGAGGCAGAGACAAAGGCAGAGGCAAAGGCAGGAACAGAGGCAGAGGCAGAGGCAAAGGTAGAGGCAGAGACAGAGGAGAGACAGAGGCAGAGGCAGGAATAGAGGTAGAGGCAGAGGCAGAGACAGAGATAAAAGCAGAGACAGAGGCAGAGGCAGAGGTAGAGGCAGAGGCAGAGGCAGAGGAGAGGCAGAATTTAGAGGCAGAAGCAAAGACAGGAACAGAGGCAGAGGCAGAGGCAGGAACAGAGGCAGAGGCAGAGGCAGAGGCAGAGAAGAGGCAGAGGCAGAAAAGAGGCAGAGGCAGAGGCAGATGAGAGGCAGAGGTAAGGGCAGGAACAGAGGCAAAGGCAGAGGCAAAGGCAGGAACAGAGGCAGAGGCAGGAACAGAGGCAGGGGCAGAGGTAGAGGCCGAGGCAGCTCTATGCACTCGAGTTCCGACGTCAGAGGAACGAGATTAATTAATGAGAGACCGCGGTGGATAAGACTGCTTGAAGGATGCTTTTCACTTCAGATCTGAATACCGTTTGAGAACTAACAAAGCAACGCGGCCTTGCACCCATCTGAAAATTTCCTTTGAATTGACTCTCGATCAAAAACTAACTTAACACAATAAAATTACAGCCTAGGGATTTACTATGTGCATTATACATTTATAGCCTATATAACCTGCACCACAATATCAACTGATATACGATATAATATTTTTTATTCTTCTGTAAGTTGTGGAGATACCTAAGCATCAGAGCAATAGACGAGATTAATTTGACAGGAGAGGTGCATACACAGGCACACACAGCCACTCACATACACACACATATACACATACACACACGCACATATACACACGCACGTACGGCCGGTGAGCACAACCGTGTACTGCAAACGCTACGTTCTGTTTGTGTCATTCTTCACCCGCACCAAAGACTCTGAATGCATGTCCCTCTCAACCGTCGAGGGAGTTCGTCGGCTGTCTCTACGTAAACTACGTACCTTCTTCAGGATGCCAGCATTGGCCTACAACAGCTACATGAACATCATGAGATTGCAGACAAACTCGTCATTCTTCAGAAATCTGGCATCATTTAGCCAAGTAAGGAGCGCTTTTGTGAGATCGGTAAAGGGCGCTATAAAATGTCCGAATACATACATTCATGCGTACTTTATATAGCGGATATACATAGTATTCAATTAGAGGAGGAGGAGGAAGCAGAAGAATAAGAATAAGAAGAAGACGAAGAAGAAGAAGAAGAAGAAGAAGAAGAGAAGAAGAAGAAGAAGGAGAAGGAGAAGAAGGAGAAGAAAAAGGAGAAGAAGAAGCCAGCCCTCTTCTGGAACCATGCTTGGAGATAAATGGCTACAGATCAACAAAAATAAACCAGAAGATATGCTTTTCTTCGACTGGATGCTGTGCTGGAATCGGAACATCCACATCTTGATTGAATCGATTATTCTTGCCATCCATCGAGCTCAGTGAAGAGCTCCAGAAGCAACGAAGTGATTATTTCGAGATGGCGTTCCGCCAAGAAAGATGATTACGAGTTCTAGAAGCTATTTGCAGTCGTATTTGGGGTGACTGACTTCAAAGTTTGCCTGCACAAGCACAGTAACTCGCTCCTTGAACTCGATAACCTCGACCAGGTCCGCTGCTGTTGTCGATGCTACTCTGATCAATCCAAAGCCAGTTATCTCGGAAACGATAAAACGTGGAGAATATATTATCAAAGACGGGAATATTTATGGACCAGTGGACGTTGCAACTTTGGAGACAATGAATGTTTTCGGCTATGATTTCCATTAGCCTACATGTTGGCAACTAGCTAGATCAAATAAATTCTGGCCAAGAGCCTTTATATCGGAAGACTGGAATTTTATGACCTTAAACAGCTTCCGCCAACAGATGTGAGGTTTCTCTGTCAGTGACTAAACTTCGATCGAAAGCTATTGCCATCTGCTCAGTGACAGAAGGATTCTTGCTGAGATTTTTTACTGGATGACTGCTGCTTTCTCTCATTCTCTTTGATACACTGCGCACTAGATCACAGTCTTCTTCAGCTACATGCACGACCTTATCGCTGCTGCTTAACTCCAATTCGACTCTGCTGGTTAGAACTTCTATCTCTTTGAAATCTCTCACATCATGCTTCTTAAGACTGTATTACTGGCTTTCAATTCAGTTCCCCACACCTAACATTTATTAGCAAGTGAGCCATACTTACATAAGGTCTTCCACTGACCAAGAGGAAATAACCGTAGATGACAGGAGGATGGCAAAACGATATACTGGATGAACTTCGAAGGTCCTGTGCAACCTCTAAATATTCTCAAATTTACATCTTTTTGCACAAGATCGACTATTTTATATATTGAACTTATATGGCACTTTCGAGAATTAAAAACTTACACTTCATTTTTACCATATACACGTGAACTCTTTCTTCTTCTTTGCTTCTCCTCCGTCAGGCCACCGCCGACGATGAGTCCTCAACCTGTCGTCTCCACTGTTCTCTGTCTCTGATCTTGTCCCTTGCTTCTCTCATGCTTATTTTCATTCCCTCCAGATCTTCTCTTATGTTGTCCATCCATGTCTTCTGTTGTCTTCCTCTGCTCCTCCTTCCTTCTATATATCCATTTAAAGCCATTGATGGTAATCTGTTATTGTCTATTCTCAACACATGAAACCTCATCATACACGTGAACTACTCTAATATAAATATATATATATATATATATCCCACCCAAAAAATGCACACAGAGGCAGTATATGTCTGCATGTATATATATATATATATATATATATATATATACGAATTATATATATGTATATGTTTATATATTGGCAACTGCAAAATTTGACTTGAATGCTGGAGAATCTTTCTGTGAAAGTATTGGCCTCATTCCTTTTGAGTGTATGGATCTTGTACAAGTTCTTAGCGCCATTGATTAAGAATTTGTCATTAGGTAGAAAGCCGCTATATAATTACAGAAAAAACAATGACAGTGACGAAAAAAATGTCTGTCTGTCTGTCTGACTGTTGTCTGTCTGTCTGTCTGTCTGCATAACTCTGACTGCCTGTATGTTTGTCTATGTCCCTGCAATCAGTCTTTCTCCATATTTATGTGTCTATCTATTCACGTCTGTGGCAGACTGCCTGGAGCCCACTCGGGAAGAGGAGTGAAGTGTTGGTCAAGCCAATCAATTCCATTTCACTGGTCAAGAACTGCCCAAAGTTATTGATCTCTGTAATACGGGTGTGTGTACATACACGTGCCTGTGTCACTATACTAGGCCTACTACGACATATTAGGCCTACCACATGTAGCGCTTATGTGTTTCGTTCTTGAAAAAGAAAGCGGCAGCTCATCTCAGTGTAGGGGTTTGGCTGCACGATTAAGGGGCACGATGTCTGGGTCAGAGCAATGGGGAATTGCCCATCGACAGACAGCTTAGGTGCCCCCGGATGTTCCTCGGACACATCCATCTCCTGCTGACATGATTTTATATAGCGCCGGTGGTAGGCTGTTTTCCCTGATGCAGCTTTTGTATGACGATGAGAAATTTCACATTACATTATACCCAGAAATTTACAGAGGGAAAATAAGTGCGGCAAATTTGTTATTGTCTTTTTAGAATTTTTTATATAATTTATTTCAGACATTTTAATACCTTCTAAAACGAATTTAGATGATTTATTAAACGAATTGTTGCACTGCTACGTTTCAAGTTTCTCAGAGGAAACTTGAGACTTGAGTTCCCCAGCACTGTGTAAAGCATTTCTTGAAATGAGTTTGTATTTACGTATACTTGTATGTATGTATGTATGTATGTATGCATGCATGCATGTTTGTCTGTCTGTGTGTCTGTCTGTTACAAAACTTGAGTTCCCAGGCCTATACTGCAACAAGTACACAGTATTGCACTATTATACAACACTGGGATTCACTGGCCTCATTCTGGATTTTTGTAAACCTATAGAAGCGCTATAGAAGCTCACAGATCAGTACACCATATACCTGTTTCGGTACACTCTATGTTGCATAGTACCTGTGGTGTTCGAAGAGACCATCGATTGAACCTTGTCTGGTACATGACAACGTCGCTATAAATGTCCTCAGAATAGATTCGATATAATGTTTTGAAGTACCTAAATATATATACTTGCTCTATATGCTGTAAACTCCTACTATTTAATTTCTTATTATTTTCATATTGATCAATATTTATTTTATTTACTTTATTATTAATATTATTATTATTAATGTTATACTGTAGATCTGTATTGCACAGTATTGTGAAACAAGCCAGGATAAAAATCAATCAAGTGATGAACGTACATCGTCAGGATACGGAGGATGATTTCCTTAACTATTTCCTGGTCACGCGCAGTTGACCTATGACCTGTGTAACCTACGAACTTGCAATGATTTAGCAATCTTGGTCAAATCCTTAACATAGAACTTGCTTACATAGCGCCATCGGCCGATGCATTGCTTTTAGTATATGCGTTAAATAAATAAAGTGGAAGACGCTGTCTGATTGGTTGGTTGGTTTTTCGTTTTAGGACGAAAAGAACCAGATTCTCATCTCGAATATTTGGCTGAACCTGGTAAGAGACACACAAGTCGAACATCAAAGGGCGCTTGGAATTTCCCCAAGTTATCAAGGCAACTGCAAGACAGAGGGCAGCGAGGGGTGTGGATGGGAACAGTTGTTCCCAGGCGCATGGCTGAGGAAGGCGCAAAGTGAGGCAGCGAAATAGTAATTAGATGCTTTAATTGTATAAATTTTGCTCAGCCATTGGACATTGGGCGAAGATTGTGTGCGTTGCCCAGGGTGCATTAAGCCCTAGCAACACCATTGCACTGCAGGCATATAAAATGCTAGTTACCAAGGCAACTGCAGACATATTACAATGCTTGTTATCAAGGTAACTGTAGTAAAATAAGTATGTCTATATACTGCCTAGTTACCAAGAAGACAATAGGCATATGTATGCGTATATTTGTATGCCCAATTACCAAGGCAACTGCAGACACACACACATATATAGTGTACAGACATAAATGAATATACATTTGTATTGTTACATAATTATGACATATTCCAGTGAAAATGCTGCGGATGACTAGAACGACATCTTTTAGATTTTTAGACGACCTCTGATGATCCTATGTTTAGGTATCTATGCAATTTATATAGCGTCTTTTGGGTAATCTTGTGGGGCACTTAAAAGCAGAACGCATATTTTCTTCGGTTTCTATGGGGTTCGGTTCTTGTCGGTTAATCTCGCTCAGGTTTTTGCCGGAATCTTTCGTAATTTTTTACCTCATGTTTTAACCTCTCTAGAGTAGGCTATAAAATTTATAACTGCCTTACTAAATCGTAATCGTAATTCCGAGATTTCTACAGCGCCCAACGAAAGGCGCGCCGTGGGGACCAGCTTATTCACAGGAGCTCAGTCAAAACAAAATCGATAGGCAAAAGGGTTCGGTTCCATGTCAAGATCCAAAAGTCAGACGGAGAGACAGCGTGGCAGCTACAGGGTGGTGGTGGTGGTGGTGCTTGGGGTTGGAGAGGAGAGAGATAAGAGGAAGAAGGGGTGTCAGGGTACGATCTGTGAAAGAGGAATGTTTTGAGTTTTGAGTGAAAGACCGAAGCAGAAAAAAAACACTATACATACACAAAATCTACAGTATATAGTATAGGCCCTACTTGCAATATGGACATAGATATAATATAGGTACATATATAAAAAATATAGCTCATTTATATTATATATACAGTATATGGAAATATGGTATTTCCTATGCGTTCAAACGTAATCGGCAAGCGCATCTTTTGGGATGTAAACTCTCAGCGAATCATTCGTTATCTCCATCTTTTATCCAGCAGCAGCTGCTGATGCTGCAGTCTGGTTCGGTACGAGAGAGTCAGTAGGCGGTTGTTGGAGGCAGACGGTCCTATTGGTCCGTCTATCAAATTTCACCGCTGGGTGTCGCCAGTATCACAATGATGAATATTCCCTTTAGTGTACAGTGGCGCCCCCACCTCAAGCGTTATGCGGAGCTCCATCAATCGAATCAGTTGTTCTCCCTATGTCTCTGCTGCGAATGCTTTACACTCCTATACAACTGTAAATCATGCCTCAAGAGGCAGAATATAAATCAGCTATATTTCAGATGTGCCGAACTGAAATAAACATGAGCAATTGTTGTGAAAAGTGGGCAAGATGTCGACGATATTAGTTTTTAGAGGAAGTTTAGAGTTCATTATTTAGTTCGTTTGAACTATATTCGTTTGTTTTGACTTGCCAGAAACACATTATTAGTAAGTAAGTCCGGACTGTCGTTAATAGCGGCATAACTAAATTGCACACTCTTGCCATATGATGAGACAGAGAGGGCAACATGTAGGATGGGCAGGGGTCATAAAAGGAGACCAAGAGAGGGAGGCACGAACAGGACCTTTTAGACCCAGTCCCTACCTTGTAAACGTGTCAAGGGAGGCTCGAACCCGTACAATCCGCGTTGAAAGGCCCGCGCTCAGCCAGTCGGCTACTGCCTCATGCAATGATATACATCATTTTGTTTAAAGCGACAATTTAAAAAAATAAAGCAGTTGTAATGAGTACAAGTAATAATAGACCTAGTACCTGGTTTCTAGGACCGTTGAAGTCGATCCTACGTTACTTTATCTTTTAAAGCCTAATATTTCCAGTTACTTGTATAGAATCTTGAGAGCCTCAGTAAAATACTCAGAATGAAGAAATCCAGAGGTTCAATATTTTTTTAGTCAGCTGCATAAGTCACTGAGGATGATCGCAGTTTTAGTGGTTCTGATAATGTCCAGGATAGCAGAGAGCAGCGTCGGTTCCAGAGGAGAGGTCAGAGGCAGAGGCAGAGGTCAGAGGCAGAGGCAGAGGCAGGAACAGAGGCAGAGGAGAGGCAGAGGCAGAGACAAGGCAGAGACAAAGGCAGAGGCACAGGCACAGGCACAGGCACAGGCACAGCCACAGGCACAGGCACAGGCACAGGCAGAGACAGAGGCAGAGGCAGCGGCACAGGCACAGGCACAGGCACAGGCACAGGCAGAGAGCAGCGTCGGTGCCAGAGGAGAGGTCAGAGGCAGAGGCAGAGGCAGAGGCACAGGCACAGGCACAGGCACAGGCACAGGCACAGGCACAGGCACAAGCACAGGTACAGGCACAGGCACAGGCACAGGCACAGGCACAGGCACAGGCACAGGCACAGGCACAGGCACAGGCACAGGCACAGGCACAGGCACAGGCACAGGCACAGACAGAGACAGAGGCAGAGACAGAGGCAGAGGCATAGGCAGAGACAGAGGCAGATGCAGAGGCAGATGCAGAGGCAGATGCAGAGGCAGGAGCAGAGGCAGATAATCCTCGGGGAGATATACAGAGGCAGAAAGAGATGCGTTCGGAAGACACACTGAAGCACATACAGGGAGGGGCCCGGGAACCATGGCGCCAAAGGTGCCGATGCTCACACAAGTTTTGATCTGTGACGCCGAGGCAGAAGCATGCTCACACAACATTTTTGGCCAACGGAGATATCTGCCTATTTTTATAGATTATATCGGATATAAGGTATAATTTTATCCATCTTAGTACCGTACAGTATTGAGGTTGGCTCACACAACTTTCAGACACTTCCCGGGCCACTGCATACAGGCACACAGACACAGACATAACGTGAGGCCCATTTATTAGCGGAGACAAAATAGCGTGGTTAAATATTGTATTATCTCTGTGCTGTGTTGAATCTGAGCGTTGCTAAACACAGACCGTGGGATGCGGCTGCTGCAGAATCCAGTAATGACTTGGCGCAGGATGCTGTTTCTGACTTTATTAATGCATCCCACAACACAAGCAGAATTGATGGGACAGGGAGCGATACTGGAAAAAGGAAGACCAGAGGCAGACTGCGTGACTGGGGAAGGAGGTGCAGTGGAATAGGAAGAAGCAGAGGCAGAAACGGACACAGAGGCAGAGAGATGAAGCTGCAGAGAGGGAAAGCAAGTGAAGACAGACGAATGGACAGTCATAGAGAGGCATAGAAACGAAGAGAGTAAAGCATAGGAAGAGACAGCGATTTAAAATAGATGCAGAGGCAGGGGGAGAACCATACGCAGAAAGAAGAGGATGCAGAGAGAGAACATAGACATAGGCAGGCATACAAGGATAGGCCGAGCCAGAGGCAGACAGTGAAACAGGGACAGAGACAGAGGCAGACAATGAAACAGAGGCAGAGATAGACATTCAGGCAAGCAAAGAGAAAGTATAAGAGTCAGAAACACTGACGTAGAAGAGCCTGACAAACAGAAAAGGAAGAGAAAAATTGGCAAAGACTAAGAAATGAAACAAAGAGCCAGAGAAACAGGCAAAGGTTCCATCCATCTAAATCTTTGCCTCACCATTCAGAGGCCTATATCAAACTAAACACAACCCACCGTAAGAAATTCTTACTAAGAATGCTTGCCTGCCTGCCTGCCTGCCTGCCGGCCTGCCTGCCTGCCTGCCTGCCTGCCTGCCTGCATCTCTCTCTCTCTCTCTCTCTCTCTCTCTCTCTCTCTCTCTCTCTGATCTTCTGCCAAATGGATCTTGGCCTTCAAAGGGTATCATTGGACCACCCCTCTGACTTGACGCAGCGTCTGTAAATAAGCTGGTGCCAAGTGCTTAGGTTTTAAGCAGCGCTTTAGGAATTTTCGAGTTTACGAGTAGGAACAGATCATCAGAGAAAGATAAGCGAACAAAGACAGAAACGCAAGCGCACAGACAATCAAACACTTCTTGACGCGTATATGAGTAAAAATTGGAAATTTAAAACAGCAACAGTTTAGCAACCATAGAAAGAGGAAAGCAAATGTAGGCGGAGGGAAAGATACAGAGGAAATATAAAGTTACACTCTTTAGTCCTAATCTTATAATGTAAGAGGAAGTTAAGTCCCTTTTAGTCAAATCGAGAGCTGGCAAATTATATGAACTATTAGTAACTTCGTGTTCTTAGTCTTCGTATTTGAGGACGACTGGCAAGACGGAAACGCCTAGAAAGTCTGGAGAGCCGTCGACCGTCAATCATTCACGGAAAGGATCTACGACCAATCGGCCGAATGGCGACTTATGCCTGTCGTTCACAAACCCCGTGGGTGGAAAAAGGCACATCCGGACATTGAGTCTTCTTCCATCAACGAGGTCTGCTGGACGGTGAATTAACCCCCGATATATGCCAATAGGTTATAGGTTGACAGTTCAGCATGTTAACTTCTGAAAGTCGGACTCCTCTCTTACTGGCTTTGCACCACAATGTGAATACTTAACTCGGTGACTATGCAGAGTTAAGTGACTGTCTCACCTGATCATTTACTTTAATTTTTGATTTTTTTCTCTGGGTGTTTAGAGATGGAATGATTACAATCTGTCCTGGAACGAATCGGACTATGGTGGAATTAAGAGCATCCGAATACCTCCAGCAATTATCTGGAAACCGGATATATACATGTATAACAGGTATTTGACAAAAAATAGGCCGTAAGTATGTATGTATACACACACGCTTGCATGCATGCATGCATATATACATACATACCACATACATAAATGTATATATGTATGTACCTCATGCATATGTGTGTACGAATGTATGTATATACATGCATGGAAGCGCGTGTATATGTATGTAAGTACGTACGGAAGGACGGACGGACGGGTGGACGGACGGACGGGCGGACGGACGGATCTTGTTCGAATACACAACTTTCCAGATTACATTAGATTAGATTAGACTGGACTAGACTAGACTAGATTAGATTAGATAAAATTAGATTAGAATAGATTAGAACAACACTCACAAAAAGTTTAGTCTAACATTGGTGGGTTCATTATTGGTACAAACAATACGGCCAAGGATAAAGACGCAGTGGGAGTTTCGCGAGTTATCCGATATCTTCCGTTTCTCTCCGGAATCCCAAGGACAGAGAATTCATCGATTCTTCGCCTGCGTGTCTCGTTCTCACTGCTCCAGGGCAGTTGAGGCGCCTCCTGGCGGCGCTGCTAGAGACACATCCGACTCCAGCTGAAACTGATGACTTACGAGGACCGCACACAACACGCAGCCAACATGCACTGCTAAAATGTCGGTCCTGTTTGCAGTTTCCGACCGCATACATATACGCATAATTCTGTAATTTCATCTGCAAACATCATCGACTAGCATTTATTCATGACGGTCCAAGACCGCAGGGCATGTAAATATACTGAGAAAAATGTCGATTATTTCACAGTTTCCTACTGCAGTCTAAGCCACTCTAATTCTGTAATTTCATGTGTAAACTGCATTGATCCATACTCTGTTCAAAAACGTCATGACATGAACTTAGGCCTATATGCATATATACACGCTTAAAAATGTTGGTATTTTCTACAGTTTCATTCCACCATGCAAAGACGTAATTCAGTACTTCAGTTTGTAAACAGCAATAACGCGTAATAATTTCATTCATTCGGCTATACGACATATAAGTCAACATAAGCTTTGGGATTTTCGGTTCTTTTTTTACAGTTTTCTATCGCCATCTACGCGTAATTTTGCAATTTCATTTGTAAATATATTGACTCGTGATATATTCATGACATCATAGACAGTATGACATAAACACCCACGCAAATATGCTTTGAGAAACGTCGTACTGTGTATGACGCAAGGGTAATTTCGTATCGATGCGCAGTAATTTAATTTGGAGACGACACTGACGTCATGAATTATTCATGAGGACCGAAGACGTAGCATGAGTGCACTCTTCGACTATTAGTTCTCCTCTTTGACTATCCGTTTCGCGACTTCTTTACTCCGACGTGATGTCCACAACTCGTAATCGAATTCCTGTATTGCTTCGCTTGCTTTCGGTATCTTCACATGTATGTGCCACACAGTGATGACCTATGACCTCCATCCATCTCTCGAAACCAAGAGAAATGGTTTCTGATAAAATTTCAGACGTCCGTTGGTTTCTCGTTTAATTTAGTAAACCGGTTGATGTCCACACGCTTATAGCAGGGTGCCATAAAGCTCATAATTTGTCTGGTGACAGTGTTTTATTGTATCGCGATGGTGAATTTACCGGTACATAGCAAGAAAACTGAGATAAGAGATACGAGCGGAGCTTTCAAAACTGGTATTTGCATAATAAAAGCTAAACTAGACAATACATAACATTACAATTGGCCTACAATAAATTTTCAACACAAAAGGTGTTTTATTTGAATTAAGATACTAAAGAGCAAAGGGCAACATTGATGAGGCCTAGTATTGATACAGGCTTGTAATAAATTAGTGATTACCTCACCTTACGTCAACTACTTTCCTTGCATTACCTTAAATTACCTTAATTACCGTTTCTTAGCTGACATGGTTGACTTATAGTAGCAATTCTATTCAATGAACATACATCCCATCGTAATCATAATCGTAATCATAATTCCGAGATTTCTACAGAGCCCAAAGAAAGCCGCGCCGCGGGGACCAGCTTATTCACAGGCGCTCAGTCAAAATAAAATCGATTGGCAAAAGGGTTCGGTTCCAGGTCAAGATCCAAAAGTCATACGGAGAGACAGTGTGGGAGCTACGGGGGTAGGGGTGGTGTTTGGGGTTGGAGAGGAGAGAGAGATAAGAGGAATAAGGGGTGTCAGGGTACGGGTGTTTAAAGGTAAGTGATAAGTGTGCATCATTTGTATGTTTTGATCAACTCGATTTTGTTTTTCTGTTTTTGTCAAGATGAAATTCTGCTGCATTTGACGAAACCCCAGACTATTGATTCAATCGTTTCTGACGCCCACGACGAATCCACAAACTAAATGCATGAAAGATCGGGAAACCGGTTTCAGTTTCTGACATTTGCTCTTTCTGAAACTGACTTTGACAAATGGACCATGGTCCTCGTGAGATCGGCTCTGTTAGTTTGCCCGCGACTAGTAATTTCGTTTTCCAAAGGCTGTAATTTGACTGCAAGCGCCATTTTGACACAAAACGTCTCTGCAAAACAATGTTTATAGGAGGCGGATGAATTGCAGTTGGATACAAAGTATCAAGGAAGCTTCACTGTCATTTATCCGCGTGACGTTCGAATAACAAAACCCCTGAATGCGACTCACAAACAGAAAAACACAGAAACACGCACAGGCACACATAATTACACATAAACACACAAACGCACACAAATACATAAAAATATATATGGATGAATGGATGGACGGACAGGTGGATGGAGAGACGGATGGACGAATGGATGGATGGATGGGTGGGTGGGTGGATGGAAGGATTGATGGACGGAAGGACAGATGGACGATGTGGCTGTTCTGATACTTGAGAGATGTTGTAGCGCCGATGAAGACATCGATAGCACTTTCCCGACGAACGTGGTTGTGTCGTCGACGGGCGATTGTCTCTGGGTGCCTCCCGGGCTTTTCCTGAGCACCTGCAAGATCGACATCACGTGGTTCCCTTTCGACGACCAACGATGCCAGATGAAGTTCGGGTCGTGGACCTACGACAGTTCCGGAATAGATCTCAGACCAGAAGCGGACTCGGGCGATATTTCCGGATTCATACCAAACGGAGAATGGGAGCTTCTCGGTATCTAATATTTATACTACAATACATGCAGAATACGTTGATTAATGGTGACAAATGACGTGATAAATTTTGTTTGTTTCGAAGAAAATATATGCAACGTTTATAAAGCGCGCAGATCTGACGAGTTATCTGTATTACACTTTCTTTGTCTCCTTTCCGTCAATGATTGAGAAAAGACATATTGTATTGTAAGACCTAGAGCGCTTTTTGATGAGAGTTTCTCTTGAAAAGGTGCTATAAAAATTTTGCAATTGCAATTAGAATTACATTATTTATTTTAATGACTACCATTGCGGACGGTTGCAGATTGCTACGGCGTCTGCATTTAACCACTGCGTCCGATGTTCGCATCGATGAGTCATGTGAAATTGGCAAATGATTGACAAGCTGTAGGGAAAGGTTGTCCAGTTGTTGGTTTGATGAAACCGTGTCAGCCGAATTATCATTCATCCTCAGGATTAGAGGCGTCTAATAAACGACCAGTTCAATTACCTTTACCTTTGTATATCTTACCATTAAGAAGAGATTATCATGGGCCAGTGCCATATGTCCACTTCGGCGTTGTTTTGGTTGCGGATATTCATGATATTGATGATGACGACCACGATAATGATAGCGACGACGATAAAGATGGTCTCGGTTATGGCGATATGGGTGATGCTGATGATGATGATGATGATGATGATGACGACGATGATGACGACAGGTATCCCGGCCGAGCGACATGTCGTCCAGTACGACTGTTGTCCGGAGAAGTTCATCGATGTGACGTTTACTCTGAGAATTCAGCGCCGGAAGCTCTACTACATCTTCAACCTCGTCGTTCCGTGTATGATGATGTCCTGCCTCAGTCTGCTCGTCTTCAGCATGCCACCGGACGCCGGAGAGAAGATCACCTGCGGTTATCAGCTGAAACATTCATTCAACCATATCCCATAATACACTCAGTCAACCCTATCCCAAGATACATTCATTCAACCCTATCCCAAGATACATTCATTCAACCCTATCCCATAATACATTCATTTAATGCCATCATATGATGCAATTCTCTCATCTACATGCAGTTCTTTAATCCAATCCTTTAGGCCATTCATGTAACATTATCCTATCATCCAATCCATTAATCCATTCCTATAATACCTATAATCATATCCTATCCAAACCTACAGGCCAATCCTATAAACCAATTGCATAATCTAATCCTATCATCCTGAATAGCAGCATCTTTGCCCCAGATAAAGCCTCTTATGCATTAATAGTCGACCTACAAAAAATAAATAGTGGCTTGACCTTGTATTTCATTCAGGTGTGACAATCCTCTTGTCCTTGACCGTTTTCCTACAACTCGTGGCTGAGACCATGCCACCGACTTCAGACGCTGTTCCGCTCATTGGTAAAGCCTAAAATTTAAAATAACAACAACAATATCATTATTATTATTATTGTTGTTGTTGTTATTGTTGTTACTATTATTATTATTATTATTATTATTATTATTATTATTATTATTATTATTATTATTATTATTATTATTATTATCCCTGAGGTAAGTGTAATCCCTCAAGAATAAAAAATTACGCTAGAAGCCGTTGACAGGTATCAGGAAAATCATGCCTCTTCCTCCGCAGTATCAGTAAACGACCATGAAACGCTATGGCACTCTAGCGCTCTACACAGATAGGAAGGCGCTGGAAAAGGAAATTGTCATCACGTGACTCTTTTAGAGATGGTCGAAAGGCGACGGCCAACCTCACCGATGAAATCGATCCCAGACAGTGGTAACTGCTTCGACGGAGATGGGTAGAAAAAACTTGTACTGTGGATGGCAACTCTGAGTATTTTTCGGTTTTATGTTCGGCAGCCAGTTCTATCGCGGCAGTGTTAATTGCTTCGAAGGCGATGGATAGAAAAAAACGTGTACCGGATAGAAAAAACCGTGTACTGTGGATAGGAACCCTGAGTAGTTTTCGGTTTTATGTATGGCATCCTGTTCTGTTGCGGCCTCTGCTGAATTTGCTGTGAGCGATAAGTCAGTACGTTAAATAATCTTCATTAGCACTTTATCTAACCTCACCTTAAGTCTGCAGTTCCACAACATACGCGTGACCTACTGTCACGTGCGTTCAAAACGAAACAAACCGCAGCAAACTACGGTTTAAACATAAACTCAAACTACGATTTAATTTAAGGTTTAAACTTAGAAAGGCAGCCAACATCGACAGCGCCATACTAACTGACTGTCTGGCTTCTGGTTACCCGACCTTTCGGACTTTGTCTGATAACGGCGTTATAGAAGTCATTAGATTAAATTAGATAAATTTATAGCAGTTATTTTGGCCAGCGATCATTCAGTTTCCTATCCTTGTCGTACTGCACATGGGATATCGTAAAGCCATGAAAGAACCGAAGTGTAGAATGATAGGTCAGTGTTGTGTACAAGTTTATACAACAGATAACTGCAATGCTGTACGTTTTGGACGCTATCTAAACTCATGTCAATTGTTTGATATAATGACAACATAAGTCTTACATCTAAGGCAGACGATGCACAGCGGCGTACGCGGCTTTTTAAGCCAGAGCGCCTAGTAATAGATGCGGTCATATGCGCCAGTGACTATGTAGGCCTATGTCACTTCAGGAAATTGGCAGTTATTTTTATTTTGGTTTTGTACTACTATATGTTTTGTAAAATGAAGATTGATGTAGCAAGACGCGCGAAAGTCGCGGCTAAATAATAAGAATGTCTATATGTAGCTTAACATTAGAATGTCTTGATGTGATTTAACATTAGAATGTCTTGATGTGATTTAACATTAGAATGTCTTGATGTGATTTAACATTAGAATGTCTTGATGTGACTTTACATTAGAATGTCTTGATGTGATTTAACATTAGAATGTCTTGATGTGATTTAACATTAGAATGTCTTGATGTGATTTAACATTAGAATGTGTTTGTATAACTGAACAGGCATGTACTTCGCGTGTATCATGGTAATGTGCTCTTTGTCGATGGTCTTCACAGTCCTAGTGCTCAACTACCACTATCGTTCACCAGATACTCACCAGATGCCGCATTGGGTTGGTTCAATAGGCAAACGTTTTTATCTATTAATAAACTTATTTTATTTACTAATAAACTATGCTCTTTTCTGTCTCAGAGGAACATTTTGTAAATTAGCCTGGCTTTTGGCTTTGGTTTGATGCGCCATCGCTGGGTCGTTGATGCCTCGTGCGTTGGCGTTATCGAAGTTAATTATATCCTTCATCCGCCTCCTCCATCTCATACCTTTGAAGGCGGGGCCGACTACGAAGTATTTACTGATCAGGCCCTTAGCGAAAGTGGTTTTGCAAAGCGAAGTGGAGGACAGGGCCCTGTCATTATCGTAGCTCCCCAGTTAATTATTTTGGACTCCTCTGCTGCACCTGCATCTGGACAAACCCTGGCTCTAAGCCTACTCGTCAGATTAGCTGGAATTGAAAGCCTAACAGTCAAACCTACTGTTGCTCACGAATAAGCTAATAGCATGGCTAGCTACATTGGCTAAAGCCTACCCCATGGTTCCTATGTGCAGGAAGAATCCGGTTCACAAACCGGTCGTGAGTGGCTTATAATAATTATTCAGATATTTGTATATCGAGCTAGCAAGGTCCGTACACCTGAACCTAAAATGCGCGCAAATTCAAACGGAGAGGGGTGGTGAAGGATCTCATTTGATAAATTCATTTAAACTGAGCAGGGTCAAGGCTATAGGGAAGTTATAGCTAAACGTGTAAATACATATGAACGGTAGGCGGCAGTTTGTTTAATGGTCTTGCTCTTATGACTAGCAACTGCTCAAGTATTAATCAAATCGTCTGCTGAGTGACAATCTGGGCTTGTTTAAATTAAATATTGGGAACTCAACCATTGAAAACCTCCCCCCTAAATAGCCTACTGGGGTCTCTAGCCAAGTTAGCTTCAGAGCTTACGCCTATATTTAAATATTCATTCGGAGGCAACCTGAATTTTATTCGATTATATCTCGGCCTATATCTTAGAACTCCCATAGCGCCACTATGACAATGCACCAGGCATCACTCGATTGCACTCTAAGGAAACAGAAGAACAAACAAATGGCGGAAGCGTATTCCAGAACTCTAAACGAGCAACAGAAAAAGCCCTGCTGCCGAGTGCAGTATTCACTCGAGGAGTGCCAAAAGAAAGACAACCAGAGGACCCCGTGCACTGATGATAGGTCTGAGGGGTAAGCATATGTCGAAGGCACAGCGTTTGAACAGAATGCAGTATTTAGCCTACAGATAATTACACCAATGTTGAAATTACTCCTCTGCTTCACAGAGAGTCAACGCATATGGATTTTAGAACTAGGGTAATGTCATTATATTCAATTATCTCTAATAGCCCTAGCCAGAGTTCCGACCTCTTAGCAATTTTGACAAATTTCTTTTGTGACTCCAAACAGATGAGAGTTACAATAATCACGACGGCTGAAAAATAATGCATTAACCAATAAAACTTGTGGTGCTATAGGAATATAACGACTAACTCCACGAATATCACGAATGTGGGACTGAAAAGATTTACACTGGCATTTTCGTAGTTACTGAAACACACCGAGAAGTCAAGAGTCACACCTAAAGCGATTGTTGTCTCTAACTTAGATCTTATTCGGAGTTGTCCCTCATACGGACCAATCGGACCATACACTATAAAGAGCTGACAGGCTAATGGCCTTTGCTGAGGCAACCTACAGTTATATAGCGCCTTCTGAGCTCGGCTCCAAGGTGCTCAAGTGACCAAGTTTTGTCTGCAAGAACTAATGTCGCCGCCTTTAACAACTGGTTTGTAACACTGTAGGTTGAACTAGACATAAAAACTTCGACTGTATTTGCCACATAACGCCCTAATATGAATTTTATTGTTTAATAATGGCCATGGCAAAACATTCTTCAAGAAATACGACCAAACCGGAAATGGCCTCACAGATTTCCATTCTGTACATGTAAAGTTTCTATGTTGCCTCTGTTGTACAGGTTCGTATGTTCGTCTGCGATTGGTTGGCGCGAATCTTCGCAGTCAGACGACCACGCAACTGTAGTAGTTGCATTTCGACAAAGAAGACGAGTTCGTCGAAGAAGAAGCGATCCCGCAACAGTCCTCAGAAGAACAGCACGGCCGCCGAACTGATCCAGCAGAACTCGTCACGCAGCCTGCTTGCCAACGTCCTTGACCTTGATGACGACTTCCTGTTGTTTAATATCACCGGGGTCAAGGCGAACGCCAGAAGCAAGGCAATCTCGCACAACAGTCACGACAACAACTGCGTCTGGAGTCCAAACGACACGTGCCCAACTACTGAACAGACTGACCGGCGAGATCCGGACGAAACCAGCTGCATCTGGCAGATACCGGGTAACACCGGTTTGGAGGGCACGAGGCCCGGGGGCAGTGAAGTCGTCGGAGCTGCGCCCGCCGAAGCAGCAACGGAGTGCGGGTTGCTTATTGATGTCCTGAAGGAAGTTAGGTTCCTTACTGGACGGATTCGAAGCGACGGAATGCGGCAGGAGATCTGCAACGATTGGAAGTTCGCAGCGATGGTTATCGATCGCGTGTGTCTCTGGATGTTTACGCTGTTCACCATCGTCTCGACTGGCGCCATCTTGTGTTCGGCCCCGCACGCGATCGCATGACGTAAATCTTTACGTCACACCCGGGAGTTTCGATTTTGAGACGAAACTCCGTAGGCGAATTTTTACATTTCTTATACGCTCTACTTCGCGGCTCTAAACATTGAAACTTGTTTCTTTTGCCTTTAAGTACAGACCTATGTATCAGCAGTTTTCTTAATGGCTGTTATTAAAATGGCTTCTCGTGTTTTTATTAGTCTATTATCGACGAAACAATAGATGGTAGATTAAGAAGAAAGAAACACGGATTAAGAAATACAGCAATTTTCTCAGGACAGTAGACCTGCTTAAAGTGACTTAATAAAGTATGCCTTCTCGAAGTATAGAGACGTCTGAATATTAGGCAGCACAAATTATTAAGGTTTTATTAATACATCTTATGAAAGGAAATCGCGTGCACCTTTGTTTTAGCATCGGCTAGACTATCGATTGTATCTAAGCAAGACAGTGCAACTCATTATAGGTATTATTTTTGCATACCTTCAGACAAAACGAAATACTTTCAGGATGCGATTAATTTTTAGAAGCAATGGAGATGACCCCTTGGCATGAGCTTAGGGCCCAAGAAGAACAGCTCACACAATCGTAAACGTAATCGTAATCTCGAGATTTTTAGAGCGCCCAACGAAAGCCTCGTCACGGGGATCAGCTTATTCACAGATGCTCAGTCAAAACAAACAGTCCTTTGAGCAAAGCCCGAGAGGCAGCAAAGGGAGAATCCAGAGTAATAGGCCTGTGATGTGGTCAAAAGGTGAAACTGAACTCTGAATTAGTAGACCCCCTGTCTACTAATGCCTATTGACAGTGTTGGTCAAAGTACTGGGCTAAAGTACTTAAGTAAAAATAAAAGTAACTCTAACTATAAGTACTTAAGTAAAAGTACTCATACAAATTTACTTAAGTGAAAGTAAAACAGTATTGCTCCAAATAATGCTTTCAAAGTAAAAGTAAAAGTACCAGGTCCATGGTACCAGGTCCATGGTACGCGGAGTTACCTGTATTAAAATAATCTTTCGTTCAGTTGTACGATTCTTCTCTATAGTCGCTCGGTTTCAGGTTGAAACAATGTAGGCCACTAGTGTAAGCGCTACACACGGTGCTATGTATCATGAATGTATGTATGTCTGCGTGTGTGTATGTGTATGTATGTATATATGTATGTATATGTGTATATATGTATGTACGTATGTATGTATATATGTATGTATGTATATATGTATATATGTGTATGTATGTATGTATGTATGTATGTATGTATGTATGTATGTATATGTGTATATATGTATGTACGTATGTATGTATATATGTATGTATGTATATATGTATATATGTGTATGTATGTATGTATATATGTATGTATGTATGCATGTATGTATGTATGTGTGTGTATGTGTGTATGTATGTATGTATATATGTATGTATGTATATATGTATGTATGTATATATGTATGTATGTGTGTATGTATGTATGTATATATGTATGTATGTATATATGTATGTATGTATATATGTATGTATGTATATATGCGGGCACCTCTCAGACCCTCAATATGAGCCAAGATCCGATCCGATCCAAGATCTGCCACCATGTCAATGATGTCACCTCACTCAATCATCACCTCCCGCCTTCATTGTTTCTCTTGGCTTTGTTCCTAACAGTCCACTTGTTTCTCACGAGCTGTAAGGCGGCAGTGGGGTCAATAGGTGAAGCTAATCCCAACATGCTAATGCTGATTTATAATCCGATGGCTTTAAAGCTTGCTCTGCGTTGCTTGATCTGTTGAAGATGATGTTTAACCTAAGCCAGCAGAAACGAACATGCAACCTCATTCACCTCCTCCCCCACGAGGCCGCGACTTGTCGGCTGAGTTACACCCATTATGTACCCTACACTGTAATTAGTAAAAGTCCCTGTGCCTCAACGACGCTCTCCTTTGTGCCATGTGTGCGAGTAAATTATTCATTTGATTTAATCTACCAACGTCGCAACTAATACGACCGCGTACAGTTTATTCAGTTAACGAGTAACGTACATCTAAGCTTAACTTGTAACGAACTAAAAATATTTAAAACTCGGCATAACATTACTTCGCTACAAGTCAAAGTATTTCCATTTGTTAATACTTCGTTACAAATAAAATTACAAAAAGTGTACTTTTTCACAGTAACGCGTTACTTTAACTTCGTTACCAAGCAACACTGCTTATTTTTTTTATTGGTTCCATGTATGTTAATATATTCTAATCATAAACAGAACGTAGGCCTACTATAGGTTCATAATCCGAGGCGCTTAATACACTCACACAGTGTTCCTTAGTTGCTAAAGATTTAGACACATTGAAAATCTGCTCGGTTCGCAGCCTACTCAAAGTCGACATGGAACATATACTCCTTACATACTCCCATCATCGAGACTTTTCAGACGACTTCAAACCGTCTGCACTCCGTGCAGTAATTAATCAGCGTAATTAATCAACTTTATCGATCCTCGGCTTTGCTTGTCACCTCCCTTCTTGCCAAATGTGCGGGAAATCATTCGCTTCAGTAATAGGGGCAAAAATTTTAGATATTACGCCTACAATCCTTCGTCTAGCGCATAAATTTAAAGTAGGCCCTACGAGTAACTCATGTACGCCTGGGCGTCACTTGTAGGCTAAGTTGTAACGAAGTAAGAGTATTGCAAAACTGGTGAAAAATTCTTTCTTTGCAAGCAAAAGTAATTCCATGTTTTAATACTTCCGTACAAGTAAAAGTACTAACAGTTTTATAAAAGTACAGTAACGTTTTCTTGTTAGCCTACTTTGTTGAATGAATGATGAATGAATGAATGAATGAATGAATGAAAAACTTTATTGATTCCAAAAGAATAAAACAAAAGAACAAATACACTGACCATTGCATAGATTGTTGGGATACAAATGGTAGACCCAAAAGGGACATAAGTCCCGCTAAATTAGGCCCGCCTATTACAGAAAGTAACATTTATGGCGACAAAAATGTTTAACATATATTTGGTACAATTGAACTATAACGAAAGTCTTAACTAAAACTTAATTTAAAAGAAACTAAGAAAGTGGATCACCATTGTGATCTCTATGCAACTGAAAATGAATCATAACTGTGACTTCCAGAAACATAAATAAAAACTTATAGACTAGACAGATATGAGCGTTATAATCAACAGTCTAGTGACATTATTAGGAAATTACGCAGATATTTTTTAAACATATACAGACTAGGTAGGTTACTGATTTCTAAAGGTAATTTATTCCAAATTGACGGACCAATACATTTAATGTTGAAGTATCTAGTGTTAATTCTTGCAAAAGTACCACACAAATTATCCTGAAATCTAGTGGAATAGCTATGAAGTTGAGAGAAGTGTACGAAATAGTTGTCAAATACACAAGGTAATAATCTTCTTTCATAGCGATACATGAATACCGATCAACACTGGTTAAGGAAATTCTGTCTGGGCCCAGTTAATTTTAGGCCTATAGCCCGAATTATGTGCCTCATGATCCATGGTCCAATGACAGAACGAGGATCTCCAACAGTTTGGCAAGAAGAGCCATAGGCCTATCGTCAGCATAGCCGAGATCAATAAAAGTACACGGTTTTATATAGCGACCATAATTATGTCCTCCATCCTGCTCAGTTCGCAATGAATTGATCGGGTGAGATCCTTTACCATCGCTGCCCGTTGGAATGGGTGCCACGCCATTTAAGGTCCCCGTGCAGTGAACGTGCTAGCCCGAGATTTAAATATCTGCAAACATAGCCAATATCGTAATGCGAACCGGCATCCTCACGCACAGAAGCGCCTCGACGTATGCTTCAACCACTGATCTAACCAGGCCAGTACAAGCATAGCCGACCCAATAGAAGCTGTTGGTGCCTCTTCTCAGCTGACTCGACTCCTCCATGATCTCATCCATAGGTTGTAGGAACAGGCCCGGAGCCATTCTAGGCTACATCCCTGTCACACTCCTCTGTCCACCCTGAACCACGCATTCCGACGTTACACCATAGCAACGAACTGCACTCACTGTATTCGTAATCGCAATCGTAATCTCGAGACTTTTCTAAAGCGCTAAGTTAAAGCTAAGCGCGTAGGAGGGTTGGGAGGATTGAAGTGTATTGTAGGTAGGTGATAGGACTTTGTAGGCCTGCTCTATTCGTTTTAGGCCTATAACAGTTGACCCAATTCAAGTTTACTACTGAAAAGTTACGAAAACAAATAATTTTGTTTATGTTTGTTAAAATTCATAATTTAATTTAAATGAAACTTTATTATAGGGCACAACACCTCATTATTGTTATCAATAAGGCTTACGAAAAACATGTACATTTAACTCCGCCACTGCTGTACTCGGGTAATGCCAGCTCAAGCCTTGATAAAGGAGAACGGCGACGTCAACGGCCTTTTGAGGCCATAGGATGTCGTTAAACATTGAATCTTACATTCACGAGGAGCCAATGACTACGTCATCAACGTGGCAAATAGGTAAATATGTAGTCTATGGTCGTGGTCAGCTGAAGAAATTTTTTGACATTTTATTTTGTGACATTTCAAACATAGAATTTATTTACAACTAATAATTACTCTAATATAAGCCAGGGCTTCGAAATTCGGTCTTGTTCGATCTGTGGACTTAATTACAACTTGTGATGCGACATGGTTTAATACGAAACGATTTGCATTGAGCGTGCTAGCGATGAATTACCGCCCAGTCCGTATGTGGGTGCTAAAGGCAGCGCTGTTTATCGTTGGATTAGCTGTTTTGATCAGCTGTAATGATGCAGCAGCACCAAATCCTGCAGCTCCGCCACCCAGTCCACCGCCGAATGGGCAGCCAGAACAAAACTTTGATCAAAATTTGGCAACTTTGGATTGGAACGTCACGTAAGTTACCCGACCTAACATAAAGAATTTGTTGACTCATTTTGTACGTTCTGGAGTTTTCCTCAGTTTTAGCACTGCTTTATTGTGTTGAATATGAAGCAGTTTGTTGATGTCACAAATATCAGGTTTGTCAGTGCTAGAAAATCGTCATTTAGAGTGTTATCCCTAGGGTCTATGGCTTGTATAAGGTGAAATATTCAGGTGGTTCAGTTTCTTATTGCTGTTGCCTTTATTTCCTTACTTTCTCACATCTTCACCTTTCACCATTGAGAAATAAACTAATGGAAAAACTTCTGTTGTAGGACTATATGTATGTATGTATGCATGTATGTTTGTACATATGTATGTATGTGTGTATGAATATGGCTACTTAGATAGCACCTTTTTAGAATCTAATTAAGGTAACAGATTATTGGTGTTAACTGCATAGTTTAACTTCAGGCGAGCCATGATCGGGCATCAGTTGAAATATATCCATTTGGACAATCCTTGTTAATTTTGATAAAGGTGTATGGTAAGGTATGGCAGTTGCTTAAATTTATTAAATGCCTCTGTCAACATGAAATATCAGGTTTGGGAGATTGACACCTGCAACACTGACATGACAAAAGCAATTGACCAAGTGGACAACCTGAACTTATAAGTTATTTGGCTTGACAATAAATTCTGTTGTAGTTGTTGCACCTGGACTCAATCCTGGATGCAGATGAAATCTGTTACATAACATAATGTGTTTGGACATTTGCGTAGTGCCATTTAATGGTAACTCGTAATTGTTAGCTATCTGCTGTTGTGCCAGCCATAGCGAATAAGAAATTTGTGCCACCTACGTTGCATAAGAAACAAGTGACTGACTGAGCTATGTTTCAAAATACTGATAAATATATTACTCATCAAGTTGAGTCCTAATCTCGAATCAACAGAAATGATCCTAAATTTACCGAATGTTAAGCTGATTGTGTTTCATTGTCGAGCACAATTTACAGACTTTTTTAGGCTGACTTTTAATGCAAATGTACATTTACAGACGCTCTAAAGCTGACTGTTTTTAATGTTGCAGTGAAGTTACGCTGAATGGAAGTCTCTTCAATGCAACTACGAGTGGTAAGACGACCGAACGGACCACGACCAAACCAGACCACGAGGAGCCGTCTGGCAAAAAGGAGTCAGAAAATGAGAGACATTACAGTCTGACCATATTTTTCATTCTCGTTGTAATTGGTAGGGAAATGAACAGCCTGTATTCTTGCTTTTACTGTGAAAACTTACGTGCTACTTGGAGAATTGAGTGGTGTATTCTTTAACTCCCCTTAAGTCCATGGAATCACTGCACACTGGTGTTGATTGCGTGCCGCGCTGTATCTCGTTTGACCAACTAGGTGTTATTCATTATACATATGTGCCCTGTCATCATGAGATCAATTTCTGTGCTTTGTAGTTTTATGGCTGGTAGCATCTGGACCCTATCATCTGCCCCTTTTCCTTTATCCAGCCTTTGCATGACACTGTCATGGCCCCTGGCAAACATTCATCTCAGGCATTTGTGCCTAAGATTCTGAGTTACTGATTTTGTGCAAGTAATAATTGCTTTAAATCAAAAAATAAAATTAATGAAATATGCCTCCAGGTTTCGAATCCAACTTACTGTGATATGAGTAGAGAAGTTTTATGCAGCTGCTGGTTTGTTGATTGGGTGCATGTTCATGAGCCTAAAGACTCAGAACCACTATGTTTTTGAGAACCTAGTTATGAATTGCATGCAATTAAATAACGTAATCACTCATTTATTACCTGCCTCTTTCAGTCTATTCCTGTTTCAATGTATTTCTGTTTTAATGTATTCTTCGGGTGGGTTGAAGAAACTTTCAGTGTTGAAGGATCATTTATTTTAAGCAGAAACGACAATCTAACAACGAGACATGCGTCTCTTTAGGGTTACAAGACTTGATAACCAGTTATCAGTTTTACATGCATTTGATTTGAATGTTGTAAGCAGACTTGTAAGGCAAATAAATTATCAATATGCCACTGCGTGTACCAGTAAATGGAAATGCTCGATTACGTTAGGTAATGTTGACATTTTCTTGTCATAAGATTGACTGAGATGATCATTGATTTTCTTTTGGCAGCAATTGGAATCATGGTTGTTCATCTTCTGATTCAAACTCGCTTCCACTATCTTCCTGAAAGTGTTGCTGTTGTTATAGTTGGTAAGAAAATGATTGCCAGTTTATTCTCGGTTAAAGTGATTTAAAACGTTTTTGCTGACTTGTTTTTGTCTAAGTTGCTCTCTTTGTTTATAAGTGTTTGGAGTACTTTTTAAAATCCTTGTTTAGGTAGATAAAAGTTGATTAGGAGAAATTATGGTGGATGATTGTTCTATTTTTTTAAGAGGCGCTTAAAAGGCACTGTATAAATGTTGAAATATATATGTATGCCTACAAGTGCATTGCAGAGTGTAATTTGATAAATGAAGTGCTTACTGGAAGTATACATATGTTATTACTGTATTTTTAATATGTAAGTGTATGTTAAGCAATACTCATAATTTGTTGATGAAGAAATGGAAAATCCATGAAAGTGATGTAATGCATGCTGGTAATTTGTGAAATTAAAAATCGCATAATTTTGTTTTGTTTTCATTTGCCAGGTGCTCTGCTGGGTCTGATCCTTAAGCTGCTGGAGTACTACAATGTTGCTGATTGGAAGGTAAAGCCATGATCCAGAACTATGCTAATTCTATGAGCTGATGTCATCAACATGTTCATCATCATTATTATCATCATGTGCATGTTTCATCCTTAAATCTTAAAACCTTACATCAGAAGGTTTTGTTAAAATCAGTGCATTCAATTATAACCAACTGTGCGATTTAATTCTGGATATATTTTCCACTTTAGACTGAAGAAAGTTTTCCTCCAACTATGTTTTTCCTCATCCTTCTTCCTCCAATTATCTTTGAATCTGGATATAATCTCCACAAGGTAAAGAACTTTGACCTTGCTGATTGCACTGTAGTTTAAGATTAATGATAATCCTTTGCTGATACTTGTTATTACTCATTATGTATGTTTTAATATTTTATTACCTACAGTGTTTTATATGCCATTTTTGGTTTAAGTTGTTATCCAGTGTTTGCTAGTGTAGTAAAATTTTGTAATATGGTAAAACTAGTAGTATAAGTGTACTTTACAACTTTAGTAATTTTAGACATTCTTATAATTTGAGTTACCATAACTACTAATCATTTGGATTCTGGGTACAGATATTTTAAAAGTACTGTATACATGATTTGACACCAGTGATATTGTAACTAAATGCTGTTACAACTAAATAATGTTATATAACGTTAACGGGGTTATAACTAAATGCAGTTACCAGTACATAGGTATCTGGATGTTGTTGATAAAGAAATGGAAAATTATACCTAATTGCTGTAATGATGAAATGTTGTTATAAGTAAATGGCTACTGCACAAAAGTTTTACAGATATTGTATGTGTGATTGACACCAGCGATCATAGTTATCGCTATTTCTCTAGTAATAAATATCAATGGTTATAACTGCCTGCAAAAGTGAATGTTACATTATGGGCGATAATGGTTTTTGTCATTATGTATGTTGTCTTTATTGTATTTACTGTATTAGAGATAAATATGATTCATTATTATTGAATCAATTTATGCAACGAAGTATTAGTTATCGAAATCAAGACACGTTGATTTTTTATGCAAAGTAATTATTCATAATAGACTGAGGTTTTCGCAGATGTTAAAATAAGAAAGAATAGTTGTAGGAATAACATTTATATCATAAAACCATACATCTTGCTGCAGTTAGTAGTAAGAATTTCCATTTGGTGTGGCTGGGTGACCCAGATCTGTTGGGATGGGAAGAATTTCCTTTTGGTATGTCAAGGGTGACAGATCTATGTGGGTGAAAGCCTTTATGAGACATTTCTATTGTTTGGTGAGTATTTTATGTTTGAAGGCTTTTATAGTTGTAATATTTTGTTTTGAAAAGGGCAATTTCTTCCAAAACCTCGGCACCATTCTCCTCTTTGCTATTTTTGGCACGACTATTTCAGCCGTTGTTGTTGGAGGTGGGATCTACCTCCTGGGCAAGGTAAGACAGTGTGCTGACAGTGCTTAGATTACATTTTCTGTTGATTTATGAAACACCAGGTTCTCAAAGAGCACTTTTCACATACTTAGAGACCCCTTCCTACATAAATGGTGTGTTTGAGAGGCTATCCGTTCACCATCACCATAACTTCAAATGTCTGGAGCTGTCACATTTTTACTCAAATAGTCCTTTTCATACTTTATTGCAGGCTTCCTACTCTGTAGATTTGAGCTTGGCCCCCTGCAATTTGAAACCCGTGGTGTGCCTCTGTCTTTAACACTATATACCGTACTGAGTAATTGTAATGTAATTGTATGTTTCATAGTTTATCTTTTGGGATCCTTTCCAAAGCATTTATTACATGTTCCTTTTAGTTGGCTGAAGAAACATGTTCCTTTTAGTTGGCTGAAGAAGAAGCAGATGAAGAACAGTCATTTATGCCACTCCTGAGAAGCAGTCATGGGTGTGGAGTTTTACCAACTTCATTTTCTTAGCCTTGGCATGTGAGAGTATGTGGCCAATCCCTCCCTCACGTCTTAATCTTCCCAACAACAGAATATGGTCGATGTATTCATTTTACAGTGAGGGCTAGTGAAACAGAAATCTTTACTTTTCTGTTCTTTCAAGGACTTGAACCTGACCTCTAAGTTACACATCTGTTGTTATCTGTCTAATTCTTTTCATCTTTCTGAGTATGGTTGCATTAGCTTTCTTTACTTCTCTGTGCTGTTTGGCTCACTTCTTTTTGATTTCTTTTAACTTTGTTTTCTTTTTTAGGCTGACGTTGTTTTCCAGCTGAACCTTGTTGAGAGTTTTGCTTTTGGGTCACTGATATCGGCCGTTGACCCTGTGGCGACCCTGGCCATATTCCATGCAATCGATGTTGACCAAGTGCTTTACATGCTTGTGTTTGGTGAAAGCATGCTTAACGATGCTGTGTCCATTGTGCTTACAACGTCAGTTTATCACTGATTTATCTAGTCTAGCTGATTAAATCTATGGGTAACCTGTTATGTTCCATGATTCTGAGACTAAATTGGTAGTTTATCTGATCCAGGACTCAACTAATTTATCCAATTTGTTTTTGTAACCTGATCAAGTATGATGTCAGAATATTTAGAATGGATTATTGTTGGAAAGTGCTGCAAACGTTTAATGAGAAAAACTCTGATCTTTTCTTTAATCATCAGTTAAAGAGATAACAGCTTTATTTGAACTTAAAAATTTTAAAAATATTCAGCCTTGTGTAATCATATGATGGAGTAAGTTACAGCAAAGATTTTGAGACGTTCTTAGAAGATGTATAAATCTACAGAAGTACATTTGCGTGAATTGAATCCCTTTTTGTTGTAGAACAGTTCTTGAGTAAAAAAGGCACTGTTTAACTCTTCAGACATACATTTAAATGAATTATAATCTTTTTTGGCTGTAGGACCATTCTTGAGTTATCAAATCCTGAATCAGCTGATGTTAGTGGAGCCGTTACGTTCTTTACTGGAGTCGGACGTTTCTGCCTGATGTTTTTCGCTTCTTCCGCTGTTGGCGTTGTCTTCGGTCTTATCAGTGCTGTCATATCCTTTCGTTGCTCAGAGAGAAAGAGTATCATTATGCCAGAGCTTTTGTCTACAGTTTCACTTGAAGTGACTGTTGATTGATAATAATAAAAAGAAAATTTATCTAGCACCATAATACAGCCTAGGCTGAAGGAAAGGGTGCTGTACAGGAATAAAACTATCAAAAGCTCCCATGTCGCATAGTGGAACACAGGGGAGGCACTGCTTTTAGGCCCTTCAGCTGGCAATGGACAAAATTTAATTCCAGTTTTCTGGGACGCTGGGCCAGCGCACCTTAGGACTTTGTCATTTACTTCCCAGCTGACACTGTACCAAATTTCACTGCTTGTTGACAGACAAGTGTGTGTGGACAACTTGACCAGAGTTGTTCCAGAGAGTGTGCTTAGCATTGTTGAACCTATCATCACTGGACCACAGGCTCTATATAAATCTACCAAATAAGTCGGTCCTTAGTTATTGCTTCTGACGTTTTGTGATTTATCTTTGACTGTGGTTCACATGCTGAAGTTTGTTGATCTGCGTAAAACTCCGTCGCTGGAATTTGGAATGATGTTGGTCTTCTCCTATGCACCTTATTGTCTGGCAGAAGGAATTCACCTGTCAGGTACCATTTTGCTTTTCAGTTGGCAATATGTTGGAAGTGAAATGGATTCACCTTCTTACGATGTGTTTGTTGACACTGTGTATGTATGTATGTGTCCAAACACTTGTATACTGCCTCTCAAGTACCTCACAAAAGTGCAGGAACATGGCTATCATACAGTTTGAAAAGGTGTGGTTTGGACAGTGTTAACCAGTGTTCCTTTAACAGAGTATCAATGTAGTAGTTATGGCAGTTATGTTCAAAGAATTGTAGGAATTCTGTTCTCCATATTATGACCGTTCTGTTGTAGGAATTATGGCGATTCTGTTCTGCGGTGTCGTTATGTCTCACTATACTCACTTAAACCTTTCACCAGTGACCCAGATCACCACGCAACTCACATTCCGAACAATAGCGTTTACTGCAGGTACGTCAGCGATACTGTGTCTCATATTTTCCAGACATTGTTCTCATTGCTGTATGGTTCACCTCCACCTTACTGCACAATGTTATTTTATGTTCTGCATATATCAAGGCATTTATTTACCAACTTTTAAAACCTGTTATTGCTTCTGTCTTCAAGGCTGTGCAGTGAAGCTTGGGCTGTATCTCGAATAGGACAATGCAGATGGGCGGTTGTTCCACAAGGATGACCCAGTACATGCTGCATTGGGTGGTGGCTTGGTGTTGTGGATATGACTCTGGCAAGCTTAGTGAAATGCTGAGCATTGTTAGTACTTGTATGCTTGAGCATGTAAAATCAGGGCATTTGGGCCAATTCAACCTGTCCTCCTTCCAGGGTTGGTATTAGAGGCCGACCGAAATTCGGTTTCGGCGCCGAAAGTGTCCATATGGCGACTTTCGGCATAACTTCGGTTTCGGCCGAAAGAGAAAAGCTAACTTTTGGTTTACTTTCAGTTTCGGCCGAAAGTGATCTTGGCTTTCGGTTGCCAGCCAAAAGTCTATTGTTACGCTCTCAGGTGGTCTGTCTGCTGCTGTAGCTAATATATGTAACTAGCGGTAGTAGCGGTGAGCAGCTGTTTAGTACAGCAGGACAGTTGTACGCTGATCGGCGCAGCAGCCTGCTGGGCGAGAATGCTGAAAAACTGCTGTTTCTGAACTACAATATTTGTTTGTTTGGATTCAATTACTAACGCCCACGGACACTAGGGTGGTCCATGGCCACATGGTAAAAAATAAAGTTCAAGCTAGAGACCAGGACACCCTCTAAATTTTTTAGACTTGTCAATTGCATCATTCTGGCAAAATTTCAGCTTTCCACTCCAACTGGAAGACAGTGCTCACGGACCCCTCCCCTTTGCCACATAGAACTAAAAGAGCGATCAAGTTAGAAATTATGCTGTACGTCTTGTAATCTTAATATATCATCACATTCATCAGATTACCAATTTAACAATGTACAAAAACAATAGTTATGTCATCTCAGCAACACTATTTGCTGCATGGACAGTCTAAATAATCAAAAACTGTCAAATGATGTCACAAGAAGAATGTGTCGCAAAACTTCATTTCTTCAGCACTGCATATAGAGCAGACTTCTTTGTAGTATCAGTGGGAATAGACTTTCTGTTAGACTCAACAACTTGGAGGAGAAACTGTTTCTCTTGCTCATCATTTGTGAGGAGGCTGTTAAATTCTTCACCCATCGCGCATGATGCAGGGATCCTGGCGTTCTCCAATGAAGCTTATTAGGTGGATGTCCTAAGACAACCATTGTCAGCTCAATAAGCTCTTGATAATCGTCTCTCATCTGCTGTTCCTTTCCAACCACATTGTTGAGGAAGGTGATGCTCAATTCACGGAAATTTTCCGTTCCAGCATTGGGCTCCAGTCCCCAAAATTTGTCACGTGTGCCACATTTTTCCAAGCAGCCTTAAATCTCTTGAAGATTGGAATGTATGGGGAACTTGAAGGACCACAGCACAAAGTGAAAACCTTGGCTAAGATCAGTTCCATCACAAGTTGACGGCAAGCCAACCACAGGAGCTCTCGACCAATCATATTTTCCAGAAGAACACATGTTCCATTCAAGCGACCTGTGTTCACAGAAGTAGTGTCAAAGCTCATGGCTGGAACTTTTTCAGTCAACTTCCATGCCTCAAACAGATCATAAACGGCCTTAGCTTCATTACATCCTGTTCCAGAGGCCAACTTTGGAATGCCGAGTAGCTTATCTTTGCCACAGCCAGAAACCAGCACTGGTAGGCGGTCTACGTTTCCGATTCCAAAAAACTCAGGAAGGATTTTACCATCCCAGTGAACCACTAAGGGATAATCTGGTACAAATTCACCCATTACTGACTCAGCATGTTCCTTCCTAGCTTTCTGGTGCTTCGTGATATTGGTAAGGAGGAGGGATCGCAACCAAGGGCTGCGGCAATCGGGACCATTGAACAAACTGCTTCACGATCAGAAGTTTTATTTCTATCCAAGGCACTTGTCACATGTGAGGTGAACAGCTGATCTGTAGTTAAGGAGGTCTGTGGAGACTGTGTCTTTCTACTTGGAATTTTCAGATTTGTTGGTTCATACTCATCATCAGATTCACAGTATCCTCTGAGCTTTCTGTTACATCGACCATGCAGACCTCAGAAGCGGCCGATATTGAAGCAGAGATGGAACTGACGGCCTTTTGTCGACGTTCTTCTTCCTCAGTTCTCCTAAGACGAACCCGCTTCAGCTTCTTTCTCAGCTCCTTGTCTTCGTTGGCCATGTACATCTTTCGGTCTGCTCTCTGATCAAGCAGAAAATCGCAGTCTTCTTTAATCTTGATCGCGGCTAAAGCGTCAGCATGAGCGATGTCAAACTGTGTGTCTAACTCCCTCATATACGCAATCTTTCGCTGTTGTTGGGATTCAGAGGAGTGTCCTTTGTTTTTCTTCAACAACAGCCAATTGGCATACAATTTTTCTAGCTTTTCAATTGCATGGCATTTCAGTATCATTGGAATTACAGCTTTTGACCAAAGCACTGACACCTCCTCAATTGTTAGGTGGCTAGCATTTCGTAACGACTTGGTTTCATTCAAGAAATGATGGAACCGCTGGAGGACCTGTTTGAATGTTGGTAACTGCCTGAATCTCAACAGTGGCTCTAGATCACATGCACCAATCAGGAACACTTCGCTATTCAAGCGTGTTGATGTCGATGCCATTGCAGAACACCTAATGTCCTAAAATGTTCAAATTGAATATTTATTATTGTTTTGCCCTCTTTAAGTAGTGGGACAATAATTGCTGCTTATATGAAAATTTTGTCAAAATAAATATATGATAGTTGCACAATAGCAAAGAGAACAGAATTAATAATCTTGAAGCAGTTGAAAAAGTTCAGAACGAAATGACAGCTTCTGTATGACCAATGATCAAGTGCCATTTATGTCAGATTAAGCGTAGTCCAGTAAAAGTAATTATTACAATCAAACAGCTACTTTATATTTAACAAAGAAAAACTTACAGAAGTTTTGCTGAAGCTGATGAAATGCAATCAAAGATCTTAATTCTGGAATTGTTTATTGCAAAAACAGTACTTTATGTAAAAATATCAATAACATCACATTTCAACAACATGTCTGCTATGAGTGGGAAGTAGATAGCAAGATTTACAATAAGAACTGTTCACTATGTTCCAAATTTAAACAAGTAAGTAAGTAAGTATTTGCATAAGAGACCAAGGTTACCACAGGTTGTAAAACAATGTGCTTCTACATAACGACTACTAACTATATTGTGAGATATATGTGTCATTGAGCACTGTCTTCCAGTTGGAGTAGGAAGCTGAAAATTTGCCAGAATCATACAAATGACAGGTCTAAAAAATTTAAGGGGTGTCCTGGCCTCTGGCTTGACTTTTATTTTTTTGGGCCACCCTAACGAACACACATGAACTATGTAAGTTTATATCTTTCGGTTTCGGCCGAAAGTTTTGTTAAACTTTCAGTTTCGGCCGAAAATAATTTTTAACTTTCGGTCTGGTTTCGGTTTTGGCCGAAACCAGAAATTCACTTTCGGTCGGCCTCTAGTTGGTATTAAATGAGTTGGGAGCTTAAAAAGTTGGGTTGCTGTGTGCATGTTTGTGCTTTGCCTGAGCAATTGTTTGTCTGGGGCCAAATGCCTCTGATGAGTTTCTTTAGAAGGATGTAACCAAGTGTTACCTTGACATTGATATATGTTGATATATGGATGAGAGGGACCAACAGATTTCCACAGGCAACAGAATTTAGAGCTTGTTGAACAGGTCATCCAGAATTGCTATGCATAGCTTCCCTTTATTTGCCAAAGAGGCCAAGCTAAGCTGCAGATCCTAAGTTTTATTATATTCTTCAATGGGTATTGTTCCTGCATCTGATCCAGTTGTGCAAGATTTGTTAGCAGCTCTTTCATGCAGTGCTTTTATCAGATTCTCAGAAGGTGTTATATAAACAGCCCGGTGTATACATGCGTTCACGCAGATTCAATAAAATTAAATAATTGCTTTTTTATAGTAGCTTGCCTTTACATTGCACTTTGCATTTGTGTGCTTTCTTATAGAGACCTGTGTGTTTGCCTATCTTGGCCTAGCCATTTTCAGCTTTCGTCACATTGTGAAACCAGCACTTGTTATCTGGTCCATCGTAAGTATGTTATCTTGTCTAATGTACTGTACTTGTTATCTGATCCATCTTAAGTATGTGTTATCTTGGCCATGGTGAAGTACTGGTACTTGTTATCTGGTTGGTTTTACTTACCTGTTTTCCAGTCCAGTTTAACTAGTTGTTATGTTGTCTGCTGTTGGTATTCGATAATCTAATCCGGTCAACCATAATACATATAGTTGTAATTGTAATTGTAATCTGACATTTATAAAGCGCCACTTCAAGAATAGACTCATCAGAGGCGCTCCTGACCCAAACCAGTGAGACCACTGTCAAATAATACGGACCTCAGGCGCTTGCAAAACTGCGGAAGGGACAAACTGAGGAACTTTGAATATAATTTGGTCCACTTTAATTACAATTCATTCATAGTTGCTGATCCCTCCATTTGGAACCCTTCACCTCCTCATGTTTGCAACTCTCTTACTGAGACTATCTTTTGCTTAGAACTGAAATCTTACCTCTTCCAGTCTATTTGTGATTCTTAACGTTTCCTGTTTCCCAGTTTCAATGTGCAATTCTGGACTTGTAAGGAAGGCATTATTAGATTTAAGTTCTGTTGTATTGTTTGTTGTATTGGTGCACGTTATGTACAAATAGTCTGGTTGGCTGTAAGTGCTGGTCATGTTTAGGAAGTATTAGCAACCGAATCTCTCAGAGTTGGAAGTCTGGCTGAAAGTCGTTCTTGTCACGCTGTCAAAAACGTTAAACTATGTCTGGTCTGCTGTTAGGTGCTGATTCTTCTCGGACGAGCAGCCAACATCTGTCCACTGTCGTTTGCTGCTAACTACTTCCGTGAGCACAAGATCACTGGAAAGATGCAGTTCATCATGTGGTTCAGTGGTAGGGGGAACTTTGTATTTCACATTTTTACAATGATTGTCTTGTCTTGACTCACCGGACTGACGAGCAATTGTCTGGATATGGATTGCTGTGCCGTAAACTTATATCTTGTGTTGTAATGGTGCTACAGAAGTTTTATGATTAGATCTGAGTGTTACCAAAGACTGAACGCTCAAGTGTGATTGGTGCTGATTTCAAGTGTGAAGGGTGTAGACAAGTAAGTGTCTGTTGATTTGCTGTAGTTGTAGGGCAAGGTAGTTGTTCATTTATTGCATCGATAGTTGAGCTCATTGTTGTTGTGAGATTGCTGGATCTTCTGGCTGAAGTGCAAACATTTACAACAACAGATGAACAGATGTGATGGTGATAAGGTTGATTGTGATGCTACTTTGTGGTTGTCTGACAACTTCTGAACAGACCTAGCAAAACTGGTTGGTGTTGGCAGGGATGACAAAATCCATGGAACTGTTGTCAGTACATGAGCCGTTTTTATTCATTTATAATAAAACATAGTTCAGAGCTAATGGTAACAACCTAATGTACATGCCTCTATAGAAAGTTGTTGATAACCCCTTTATGCAGGGCTGAAGGAACATTTGGGTGAAGTGTGCACACCACCAGAGCACCTTTTCATTACACCTTTTCTGTGTAATGTTTACAATGTCTGTTCCTCTTCTGTCACAGGTCTGCGTGGTGCAGTCTCGTTTGCACTGAGTTTGCATTTAGAAGTGGAAAATGAAGTGCGACACGTTCTTGTAACAACAACGCTGATTATAGTTCTTTTCACAATTCTGTTCCTAGGTGGCTCCACAATGCCAATGATGAAGGTTCGTTACATAGTGTAAATCTATAAATGATAACAAACATATACCTTAACTGTTAAATTGGAAATGCGAGTATGTTTATTTCACATTTTTTGTACATACACCCATCACAGTTTAACACTAACTAAAATTTTCAAAAAGTGCAAGATGCTAAATAGACGTTGTTGTGATGATATATTGCAGATGTCAGTTGTTAATCAATTCATGAGAAAATTCATTTTGAAATTTCATTCATTTTGAAATTAATAATGAATGAGTGCATCATTCCAATCAATCATTCAGTTTGAGTGAGTGAACCAATAAATAAGTTATGTCAGTCATTTAGTTCATTGGTCAGTTCTTCAAGCTAATCAGTCATTCATGCGGTCAATTTGTGTTGCAATGTTCAATCTCCTTGGCTTGCTTATTTTAGAGTCGGCTGATGCTTGTTTTCTATATTTTAGCTGTTAGATGCAAACAAAAGGAAAAAGATACGCAAAGAGCGAGAGGTCACCCTATCCAAGACCAAAGAGATGGTAGGCTGAAATGTTGTATGTGCTATTAATTTCACTATTATCTTTTCTTTTTGTTTCAATATGTTTTAGAGTTAAGCATCATTCTGTGTATTCCGCATTCAGTCTGAATGGAAAATATTTATGTTTTCATGGTTCAGATTCTGTAATAGTGCTAGTGATAGATGAACAAAATTGTTAAGTTAGACATGCTTGTTGTACAAATGAACCAGAACATTTTTATAACACATTCTTAGTACCGTTGGAAGGCACTTCTCACTAGCCAAAGTGGTGTTGAAGTTAATTAAGAACAAGTTCATATGTAAGCTAATAACGCTGAAACAACTTGACACGTATGACGCTGTGGTCTGTTTGATAGTTTGCTTGGTCTTTAATCCAATGATTGCATGTTTAAAGTTGCTGATTGCGCTCTGTGTAACAACTTTGGGCAAGTTGTTTGCACAGATGTGCCTCTGTCACAGAGTAGGATAGTCTGGTGCCGGTGTTGGCTGGGAAGTAAATGGCAAGTCCTGCAGTGCAAAACCAAGGTTCGAGGTTACTGTCGAAAAATGCTTGAATGCACATGGTTCAATGCTTCATCTGTTAGAGTTGCTGTGTTGAGAAGTGGCAAACAGGACATTGTAGACTTTTCCTGTTTTTCAGACACTGTTCTTCTGCAGGTGATTGCTAGTGGGGACTGTCCTAGTTCCCTGAGCACTGCTTGTTTACTCATGAAATCTCAGTTACGATATCATAGATAGTGCTGTGTGAGTTTCTTAAAATGCGTTATATTAAGTGTCTAGATGGCTAAATAACTAAATCACTAACTCTTTATCGAACTGTTACATCATTTAGGTTGGCAAGGACCAAATTCCAGAGGTTCTTAGACGGTGCTGTATAAATTTCCAGACAACTAACTAGCAGTATTTGAATGTTTTAAGGGTGACACAGTCGATTCTGAGTATCTGTCTGAGTTAACAGAGGAGGAGTATGAAGTGAACTTTGTTAAGCCTCATCTCAAAGGTTTTGTCAAACTTGACATAAAGTATTTGATCCCGTTCTTCACTAGACGCTTTACAAAACAGGTAAGAAAATGTTTTTTCTTTCATGATTATCCAGCATAGCCATTGCCTCCAAAGTGGTTCCTAACAAGTAAAACTTTGGGTGGTTCTTCTTAGAAAGGCGCTACAGAAATGTTGAAATGAACACAGACAATAAACACATAATTATAGTTGTGTTTTTTGTGAACCTCTTGAGTGCCGTTGCAGGGCCCTTGTTGCAGCCAATGGTTCCCATTGGCTCTCTTGCTCCCTTGGACCAAGCCAAGCTGCCAAACATGCGACCCTCAATGACTTAATGTTTGGGACTCTTTCGAGCAGGTGTCCCAGGAGTGAAGGAACCACCTGCACTCGGTAGAACAGACGGGAAAAGGCCTGACGGTCTAACTTTGATTCCATGGTGGACAGGCTGCACTTTAATACAGGATGCCACTCTAACTGACACTCTGGTTGCATCTTACCTCCCATCCACTTTGACCTCAGCTGCTGGCACAGCCAAGTTAGCAGCAAGTAGAAAGTGTGCAAAATATAGCACTCACACATGCAACTTCCACTTTGTCCCATTGGTGTTTGAGGCTCTTGGCCCAGTTAACAGCAGTGGCCTACTTTTCATCAGAGTTAGGGAGCTGTCTCTCTCATGTAACCGGTGACATGAGAGAATCTGGTTATCTTTTCCAGTGCATTGATGTAACAATCCAATGCTTTAACGCTACTACCTTCCATGGTACTTTTGCTCTACTGGATCTTGAGTTCTTAGCTGTCTCAGAATTTTTTTATTGCCTGAGGTATCACATATACCTCAAGTAGAAAAAATTAATACTGTTTCTGCACAAAAATTGAAACCTTTTTGGCATAAGTCATTTTGTCTCTTAGTGAACATCTCTTGAAGATTTAAAACAGGTGAGCTTGAGTTTAAGCATTGTTGGAATATTTATTACTGTTTGCAAAAGACGATCAGTTTTTGAGCATTAATAACTGTACACTACAAATGTTTAAAGTCATTATAAGTGGAAGTGGTGCATTAGAAATGTGATGTTGTATTCATTACTATGTTGTTATACCATAAAACCAGTTCATTCAGTAACTGATTCGGTTACTTAGGTATTTAAGTGGTGCTTTAAAAATTTTGGATTACAATTACAACCAATAATCAAAAGCTTTCAAAACTTTTAAATATAACTTTTTCTGACTATTATAGAGAATTGAACCAAGATATTCATAATTTAGAACAGTATTTTTGATAATGGCCAATGAATTCTTGTAAAAACATTGGTATAAAGACACTCGTTTATAAGGGAATGACGAATCCATTGTAGGTCATTTAAACTTTTTGATGGTAGGGGTTATTATTTTAATGCATTTATTTGAGGAAGTATTAAATAACAATGCAAAACTAATCTATTGCGTCATTTCTCTTCCAGGAGGTCAAAGACGGTCGCAATCAGATGAACAATCTAACAAACCAGTGGTACCAGGAACTGCGAGCGGAATCCGAAGAAGAACAGGAAGAAGTAACGGAACTAACCAACTAACTAACTGTTGTTCACTGAAGTAACTGTGATATATGGTGTATATTTGAATCAAGATTTGTAGAGTAGCGAGTTTGGAATCGCTTGGTTTTTGTGTGATAAATTATTACAGTGTACATTGTAACCAGAGTTTGTAGAACAATTGTTTCTGATCCTGTACAGACATATAAATGGCAATAGCTGGGTTAGTGGGAATATGTATTTTGAAGATGATCATTGCTGTTCATGTGACTGGTTAGCTTGCTGTTGATGTAAGCAACGTTGTTGTGCTAGATGGGTGTTGGGACACAAGCTCTGCTCGGTTTTCTTGAAACAGCATGATATAACATCCAGTTGCTCCCTTACAATTTGTTGCATATAGTTTAAGAACATTATTTCTCAAGTTTTCAGAATGACTATTTAAAGTGACATAATTCTTCGTTTCACGCAATACCTCATCTGTAGGAATGAAAGAATAGTACATTTATCGCCAAAGCACTGTAGTGCTGTAGTGTAGTGACCAGCAGCCAATTGCTAATGCATTTGCATTTCTCCTTTGGATCTGGAGTTCATATCCCAGTGTATTGCAGGCATAGAATGCACAAAGCGAAACCAAGTCCTTCGTCAAGCCATGTAACCCGTAAGGAAAGGCTGTCAGCAGAACATTACGCAAATGGAACATTCTGCCTTGTCAGAGCAATACTCTGTCTAATGGCACATGCAAGCAGAACATGTTTTAGCAGTGCAATATAACCACATCCACCAAAAATACACTGCTCACTTACAACTCGTGCCTCTGCAACCCTGAAGCACAAATTCATATGCACCAGGGTTGATTATAGCAACGTTGTTTAAGCTGGCGTTACTCTTTCCCACATTCACCAATGCAGTCCTTTGATACATACCTGGCTTCATGCAGGAGGAACTGCACTGTGGCTGTTGATGTAAAAACATACTGCTGAGCTTAAGATCTTAATACTTGCACATAATTGACTTGAAGGCTGTGCTCCATCTTATCTGAGATACTTGTGTGTCTCAGTCTCATCCATTCCTGGCCACAGATCCCTTTGTTCTGTTGCACAAGGCACCGTGGTTGTCCTGGTGGCCTGAACTTCCATGGTGCAGCAAAGAAGCTTCCCTGTGGTCGTTTCAACTTTCCGCAATAGGTTGCCTAGCAACCTATGACTTGAGCTACGTGGTCTTTCTTTGCCTCTTTTCCATAAGCACCTGAAAACCATTTTGTCTGACTTTGGTTTTGTGTTGTTGGTCAGAAGCGCCTCTGCCAAGTATCTCATGCAGAGGTTTATATAAATCTGTAATTACAATTACGGCAATGACAATCCGCAAGGAACAGGAAAACCACCTTGTTGAAACACGTCCTCGGGCACGATAAATGCACATTTTGATCTCTTGACAACTGTCATAGTGAACAGATGTACCCTGGATGCTCTACTCCATATAACTCTGCCTTTGACAGCTGTATCATGTACGGCAATACAGGCAGTTGTGGCGCAATGTCACGAAGCCGAACAAGATCCATGTCGCAGACTGCAACACTTTAGAAGTCAAGTTGTAACATAGCCAGGTGTAACAAAAGTCTGGTCCATCGTACCTTGGTAACCATCTACCTGTTTCTGAGCCAACTATATATCTAGCAGGAGTGCCATAGAAGTCGTTGGTTTACATTACATTGCTAGCATTACATTACAATATCAACAGTCCAATGAAAACAATCCAAAGAATAAACACAATATAAAAGAACCGGCAAATATTAAACGAACCTCCAGACGTGACAGATACACATAGACAGACACAACCACTGATGTTTCAAAACAGATTAATTCTCTAAAAACTGGCACTTAATGAAAAAGAAAGCAAAGAAAGCAAAATTAAAGAAAAGAAATAACACAGCACTAGCATTAAATGACAACTACTGTAGCAGCAATGACTGAAGAAATATATTGTTTACGTTGTGGCTCTAAACTTGCTAAATTCATTGATACTTGATCAGAAGAAATAGTATTTTACTGTTAAACAGTGATGAAATTAAAATTTACAATACAACAAAAAATCAAAATGCAAAAATTAAAAGTAAAAAATCTAACTTACACAATATGTTATGCCAAATCACAGAACATAATAAATGCGAATTAGTCAACGTGACTGAATGTCAAATTGTCCATCATTGCATAGGCATTAAATGACTGCGCAACAAAAACACAGTGCAAGTCACAGGTCCTTTGAGCCACAGGTTTTGGCAGCCATGGACAAGATGCAGACTATACAGGACTGAACAGCTTTAAAAAGCAGAATGTTACCAACACTAGGCTTGTCAATTGTAATTGTAATTGTAATCTGACATTTATAAAGCGCCACTTCAAGAATAGACTCGTCAGAAGCGCTCCCGACCCGAACCAGTGAGACCACTGGCAAATAATACAGACTTCAGGCACTTGCGAAACTGCGGAAGAGACAAACTGAGGAAATCAATCAAACACATTAGATAAATTCGGAGACAGTCATTCACTGACGAGTTGGCACTGGCCAAACGGGAGATAGGCATGAGTGAATTATAAGATAGGCATTGGTTAAGCAAAGGAGACAATAGTTAATGATGCATGGGTAATGCTAGTCAAGCTAACAAGTAAAGTTGCACTGTCAGTAATGGCAAATACACTAAAATGTTAATCTTACAACAGTTTATTGCAATGTTAATCATTTAAAAGGTTCAGGAGCAAATGAATAACAGATATCTAACATGATTCCTAAATAGTCTTTGAACATAATCTGACAGTGTGATTACTGGGTATACTTTAAAAAAATTTGTACTCAAAGCCATGCAGCAATGTGAAAATAGGCACAATATATATACATGGTAGCTCTGTAAAATATTTTTACACAACTAAACAGTGCACCATTAATAAATGAACATAACTTTATTTCAACTATTCAACATCAAGATCAACCCCGAACCAAACACAACCCTATCATCCGACTGGTTTTGCCCTGATTAAGCACCTATGAAAAAGTGGTTTGACTTAGCGGTTTTTTGGACACTCATGAACTGCAGGTTCTGGTTACGATATTTAGCAGGGTAAAGTTATAACAAAATATGGTTTTAATCATTTAGTTTAATTAATTTATGCTGTAGAGTGAACACATCTGCTATTCAAAATTATCCAGCATAATCAATTAATTACTGGCAAGATGATTCAGCCTCTAGTGAAAGCCACAACGTTAATCAGCTGGCCTAATTCAGCAGTGCAGAACAGTGAACGCAAAATCTAAGAACTTCATTTCTTATACGCTGATTTCGATCCATGAAGTCTTTCATATTCTCAGCACATCTGCAACATAAGCATTCTGAACTCTGATTAATGCAGTGAAAAGCTGTCACCAACAAAACTTCTACCGTATAACAAATCGAATCAGCTGCCTTTGTGTCATCCTTACCAAATTATGAAATGCCAGTACTACATTCTTGTAATCATAAAAGCTAAATCACGGGAACCCGATTATTCACATGCTACTCAGAAAAATTCAGGTTCTTCAAAGTCACTGCGGCATTGAGAAAGCCTAAAAATGCTGTACAAATATTCATGGGCATACATACAGACATATGCATGTATGTACATATGCACACATATATTTATGTACACACACATCCACCCATGCACTGGGGTAAAATAGAAGAACTGGCTTTTAAATGATCAACTTTCTACAACTTGCTTCTGTTGCACATTCAGTTACCAAATGTTTACAGCCAAATAAAAATTGGCACGTCATAAAAGGGCAACTGCAGGAAGACTTTGTCCATTTGGGATTGACCTTCTGACATTTGACCTCCAACTCCGACCATTTCTTGCACTATTATACTGGTATGACAGATGTCACTTGGTCTTGCTATATGCGGCTGCATTCAGTTGCATTTCTTAATCTTGAACTTTCCTCAATTTACACAAATAACAGTATTGGTATGTATTATATATAATAACATATCTTACATATTAGGTTCAATCTGTATAAGTTTTTTGCTTTTGCATTAGATGATGTGTTATATGTAACATAATACAATGTTTTATTGTGCTAAAAACGATTGTACAGCAAACTAACAACTTAAAAGCCACTAACTTATCCAAGTCTGCCTTCTATATCTTGAATATGCTAATCTATAACCAGGAAACGTCTATAGCACCATTACTGCAGTGCAAATGCCATCAACTGTAGGTGGTTTCTAAGCAAAACCACATTACAAATCACCTTATGTTACATTACATGTATAAGGTTTTATCAGTAATTAATTGAACTAAATATTACTAAATGCAAAGCTGACCAGACAATGGAGAGAAGGCGGCTGGTCATAGGACTGACAAAGTATCGCACATCCGAGTCCTTGTCCCTCCTGAGAGCATTCAAAGCATCCAGTAGCTCATGTTGATGGACATTCTCGTGACTTGTAAAGAAATCTGTTGCAATGAATCAAACTGTTACTTAGTTATTTCTTTAAAACAGTTCAGAATCTGATGGCCAGTCAGAAGGTGTTTTGTCAGTACTCCAAAGTCACTCAGCCTAAACATAGGACTTGTATGTTTCAATTCGCTTACCCATCTCAGCAAGATTTCTGGTTTCCATGATCTGCTGGATTCAACTTAACTTTTCCATAAATTACGATTGTTGACCACAGTTTCATTTAAAGTGCCAATGATTGATGCTTTGTGCATTAAGATAATGGTGCAACAGAAGTCATTAGATCACCACAGATTAATTTCAATAACTGTGCATGCAAAGCCACTAAATGGAAACCATTCACTCTCTTTAAGAAATTATTAATGAACCTGAATGACAATTAGAGTTAGCACAAATCAGCATTTTATCAGTCATTGTTTAATAGATAGTACACAATAATAAAAAACAGTTAATATGCCAAGTGGTTGATTAAATGCTAATAAATTCTGAAAAAAAGAATACAGTAATGCCATAATTAATTTCATGAAAGGAGAATTGAAAATTGTTCCAAATAATCGGTTCAGGTTAGCTATACGGATTAATTTATTATTATTTGAAATACATATTCTACTAAGAAACCGTAAATTTCGCTATATAATATGACGCATAAACCATTCCATTAAACTGAAATCAGATAAAATTTCTAGTGCTTATCTGACTTCATATACACCAAACATGAAAGGTGATGGCATGGTACTGTGGCTATGACAATGACATGCACGTTGGAGTTAATATTAGTTGAAATTGCAAATTTATATAGCGCCTCGATTAAACTCAGAGGCACTCCAAGTTAAGCAATGTCAGATGTGGTCAGCACTTGAACCATTCATAGAACACTAGATCATCAGCTCAGCCCATCATCCTTCCATGGCTTTTCATACACGAGCAACCAACACAACCTGGGAATTTCAAAATGGCGTCACATTGTTTGATTGCTGTGCACATGTTTATCTTTTATTCTGATTATTATATAATAGAAGTTTTAAAACAAATCAAATGCAAACAGTGGCAGAAGCAGTTTATCGAGAAGCAACCTGCCTGAATGAGTGATGACAACGAGCGACAGAAACCGAGCCAGAGTGATTCTGACATTCGGAATGGAGTCTTTGCATAGCACCAGAAGGCTCGGTAAGAACAGGACTAGAAACTCCTCAAATCCAATCGACTCACTGTCATGGACACTTTGGCTTAGAAAAATAAATCTAAAACAAATAATGAGGTGGATATGAATAATAGTACCAGTATTCAGAATCTGTACAAATAGTAAGCATCAACTGTCAACTGTTGATGGGTATTTGTAGATTGATCTCTACGTGTCTGCATGAGACTGCCAGTGTAGACCATCTCCAGCTACATGAGCATCACTTGTATACAGATGAACGTATCATTCTTTTATAACTCAAACATCAGTTAGGCTAGTGAAAAGTGCTTTCATAAGGTATTTAAAAGGTACTGTAAAAACCCAGATACATACATCTATACATACATAAACGCACACATACATCATACATATTATAACAATTGTTTTAAACTCAAAAGAAGAATAGTCCTAAAAGAATTTTATAAACTTGCAGGATAAAATAAGTACGATAAACTGAAAAAGATTATAAAATACCACCAATATTAATTTTCTTATTAGCAGAATTATTAGACATTTCTTAAAGTGCACTCACAGTTGTCTCTGGTGCCAGACGGAACTGCACAAAAGTCGTTTCTTTAAGTCTTCCAAGACTTGAATGAACGAATCGTTGTCCTTCTTTGATAGCATCCCCAAAATCGTACTTAACTACAAAGTCAGTCATTCACTTGATTAAACAGCTTGAAAGGATATATCAAATCAATTAACAATATAACCACTGTACATACAACTGAACTCTGTCGCCACTTAGGCCAGCTTACTTAGGCAGCGCTTTTGTGTACTTAAAAGGCATTATATTAAAGTGTCCACACACATGCATATATATACACACATACAAAAATACATACATAAATATATACAAACATACATAAAGACACGTGTTTAAAGGAGGTTATGGTGTATATCTCTGTTCAAAGCCCATCCTTCTTAGCAGGTCAAACAGTCAATGAATCAGGAACTGATTTAACAGATGAATTATTAATTTATTTTCAATTTAATTAATTATTAATTAATTTCCACTGATAAATCACTCAGTATCTACAATAATTAATTAATTATATTTCTGATTACAATTTCACTCAGTACCTACCAGTTGAACAGCCATGTGGCGAACTTCAGCAACTTTGTCAGAAACAAGGACAAAAGCTAACGGCAGAATGTGCAGATGAACATCATTCGGATGAAAAAGAGGAACCAGATAGATCAACTGCCTTATCAATGCAAAATACATCAGCCAATCATTCACAAGAAATGACCAACAGTGGAAAAATGCATAGGCTAATCAGTAGTGAAAGAGTTACTTATCAATAGAAAATGCAAACATAATCTAATTTAATCTAACCTAATCTAAGACTTCTGTAGCACCGTTACCAATAATGCACAAGAAATGAATCGATGGTTGCTTCAAGAAAAATTTTTGAAATCGTAATCTGTTGGTGAAGCTCGGTCAGAATCCAACAGGTCAGACAAACCAAAAGTCAAGCTACAGTGAGTAAGCAAGTTAACACAGGTAAGTCTTTAGGTGAGACCTGAATGACCTTAAAGACCAGACTGAATGCACAGATATGGGCAGTGAATTCCAAAACTTTGAACCAGCCACAGAGAATGCCCAAAACCCAAAACTGGTCCGAGGTTACCAAACCATTCGGTTAGTCATGGAATTGTGCAAGTATATGCCTAAAGTAATAGCTACCAGTAATTGTAAATAGCAGACACCAATGAGTCCACAGAAAGTGCATCAGCCAATCAATGCCTATTAGGAAAACAACAGACCAGCCAATGGCAACCATTCCTGTTACACTGGAACTTTTTTTACAGAACTATGCTTAGGAACCAGATCAAATACCAATATAATGATGTTGCATTAACTGTATTTCAAACTCGTTAATGCATGATTCACATTTACAACTGCGTAATTTGAAATTCTTGTTATACTGACACATTTTATCCAGAAGTGCTGAAGCTTTGAAGTAATCAAGGATTCACATTTACAGCTGCGTAATTTGAAATTCTGAAGCTCTGAAGTAATCAAGGTACTTGTTTCAGTGAGTATTGGTCAATGTTCAATGAAATATACCCATTAATGTACAGAGATGTAGTACTCAAGTCCAGTCAAGACCTTAAGTCTGTTTCGAGTCGTTTTTCTGGACTTGGACTCAGGCTATTATGATTCAGACTTGGACTTGAAGCCCCTAGGCTAGAATTTGACTCAATACTCCGATTCTGAGTCATGATTCAAAAACTAATTGCATCTGTAATGCAACTGAACTACTCATAGGCTTGTTTACTTACCCACACCGAGTGAGTGATTTTCGTAAACTAAAGACATTGGATAAGGGTAATCAATGTCTATGTTATAATTCAACTTCATCTTCCTTTCTTTCAGTGTTGTTGAGTGCAAGACTCTGGATGCGTAGCATCAAAAGGCTAGATTGTGTAACATCATAACGCCAGATGCACGTGTTGCAGCATGAATACGGTGATCGTTGAAAAGAAAATAGGGAACGATCTGAAATCTTACTAGGTATCTTCAGCAAGTTCATGCAACACACTGAGTTTTCCATATTTCTTGTTACTGTTTCACGAGGTTGGGTAAGCTACTAGACTTTTCGTTGAACTACTGAATTTAAAATAGACTTCTCCAAGGGACAATGATCATGGGCTGTGGTCTCACTTTGAAGCAGCCATCAATCAATTTCTTGCGCAATTATGATAATGGCACTACAGAAGTCTTCAGATTAGATCAGATTATATTAGTCTTCAGATTAAATTAGGTTAGATATAAGAAAACACTGACTGAGCAAAGTCTTGACGGTATCGCCACCTGGTATTCGTTTCAGTCACAAGGAACGTTTCCAACTTTGGCAGGTAACAAATTCGAACACGTTCTGGCAACAACTGCAACCACGCAGTAAAATGTATCCTTGTCACATTTAATTAAATTCATTTACATCAGTAAAAGCTTCCAAATGGATAATGTGACATTTATCTGCAAATCCAGTTAATTCCTGACAGCCAAAATTAAAAGTCACAGCAAAAAAATTGCAAGATTTGACTGATCAAGTAAATGAATTATTGTAGGTATTGTATTGGAGATATTCTTATAGATTTTACTACGTTATAATAAAGTTGACAGGTGTTAGAATTTCTGCACAAAAAGGAATTGTTAAATATGAGTCATGATTATTAATTTTCTATTGATAGAAGGGGTTAAATCTAAGTTAAGCTGTTCTGCAGTAAGGTCACTGTACTAAATGGCATGTATGTGTGTTTGTGATTGTACAGATGTTTGAACATGAGTCTGTTGTTGGTATGCATTAGCGTAAGTATCAACTACATGGATGGATTTTTGTTGGTGGGCATCTAGGTCTGTGAGCAGAGCCCTAAGTCTCTGCAAAGAGATCACTCAGCTACTAACAAATTGCATTTTAAATTCATTTGGCATCTCTGTACTACTGGTTCTCATAAGAGGGTCCTATATAAAATTTCAGGTGCATTGTGTCGTATTGTTTCAGTCCTACCTGAAGGAAGTGTGACAGGTTTTTGATGATCCCTGATCGGACTTCATCCAAGTCTTTGATCAGTTCATCAAAGACAGGCAAGAGTTCTGTCGTTATCAAGTCACCACCAAGAATCGAGGCCATCTCGTGAATTGACAGCGCCAAGGTGCGTCGTACCTGCCACTACAGACAATGCAGTCAATCAAAATTTCTTTGCCACTATAATTTTCTTAAATATCTACAAATATCTAAGCGATTCAAGCAATACATAAACTTCATGAGTAAGACTAACAATGGGCACTACAGATCCCACAACTTCAAAGGACAATCAAAGAGAATGACAAGAGGCATAACAGAGTCAAAGAAAAACCAAGAAGTAACTAACTACATAAACTAAATTTGAAGATGCATAAGAATATTAAGAATACTAGTTTGTTCATCAGGAAACTCAGACAACCAAAACAATACTATTCTTCATCTTCAGTGCAACATGAACCACAAACTCTGAACATAGTGTCAACTGCTAACTGGATGGTACTCCATTGGCTGGGTTCTACAACTGTGCAACAGCCCACCATTGGTGACCCATCAGTGGTGATCAGATAACTTTCCCCGTTATCCGAGCATCATCTGCTTACAGATGAGCTTTCTATTTTGCTTGAAAGAAAGGAAAGAATTTGAGCTACTTAGAAACACTGGTGGTCAGTTCCATTCCTTGGAGACAGCAGTGTGAAATGCATGAGAACCCAAGACAGTTCTGCACCATGGCTCAGTCAGAAGACCCTAACCTGAAGATCCCAGGCTGCTGGAAGTGATATGAAGTATGAGTGCTTGTGTTAGGGATTTTAAGGGAAAAAAATTACCATAGACTTTGACCTACTTGCATATTTCCTGCAAGATGTTGGTAAAGCTGGCGAAGGCAGACCCAATTCCTTTGCCCAAGAGTCTTCGTTACACCGGGAAGGCTGAAGGCACAGTGTTTTAAAATGTCTGCATCTACAGTCTGTGCACGAGATGGTTCCGCCATGTCAAGGTACTGCTCCAACAGCTCACAAGGCACTACACTCTGCAAGTAGCCAGGTAGTAAATACTACATAACACTCAACATAGAAAAGCACGCATGAAGGAAATGTAGTACTCTGTAGTACTTTGTATTGCAGAACATTTCTAACGTGTTACACCTGTTGTCAGCAACTGCACATAACATTTTGAAACATGTTATGATGTTACAAATACTAATAACATGCAATTCCATTAATTAATAAGACTGATATGAACATTTCAAAACATGCTGTGACATTACTAAAACCAAATAACATGTTACAACTGCAAACGTGCCCGAGTTGCAACAATAAGACAACGGTTGTTCTCGTTTTATGAATATACACAGTTTTATTTACAAGACATCTTATACAAGTTAGCCATGATACAGAGATCTCTCTTTAACAAGGTTGAAATTCGACTAGACTGCATATCTGCACAGAATGCTCCTACATCACCCCACGCAGTCACACCTTCTGCTCTTAGCTCACTCCAGTTGTGTCATGCCAATCCAATACATGAACTGCACGTCCCAGCCTAAAATTAATGCTTTACAACAACAGGTTCACACAATCTCACGTGTCCAAAAAAATCAGCGACCAATGACATAATGAATATCAAATGAACATTCAACAGAATACTATGACATTACCAATACCAAAGCATCGATATAAATTTATGAACCTGATTTGCTGCTAGATTCCTGTTTGCTATTTCTAATGATGAAAGTTCCGTCGCTCCTGAAGTCTCATGCAAATCATCAACAGATGGCGGTATCATAGACGGCATTGGATAACCAAATCGAGGCGTGCCTGGGCTCTTTTTCAGGAGAGGTCGACGAATTGGGATTGGAGAAGTCTCGGCTGGAATGTGAACGACATTTGCCTGGAAAAACAACAGGATAAACAACAATTATGTATGTAAATGAAAATCAAGGCACTTAATAGAGCACCTTCAAAGGACTCTCAAAAGCGTTGCACATGTGGCTATCTAACTGAGGTTATATCATTAGATAGGGTCGCTATTTAACTATAGGCCCCTAAATTACTAATACTGTTTTCTACTACAAATACCGGTAATATTAATTTAACACCATTGGTGTCATCCAGAAACTTTTTCAATCCTGAGGGAGGGTAAAAAAATAAAACGAACAAGAATAATGATGATAAAAAGTTAACAACCATCATAATGATAACAATAAGTGATGACTGAAAATGGCGCTGACAGTAACTCTGAACCATTTTAGGATACCTTCATACCTGGAAAGCTGCACATAGCTTTATTGTACTGCACTGTAGCAAGTAAGAGCAAATAAATGTAGACTCCTACTAACACCCATCTATGCACTGTGGGCAGCTAAAGCCATACTCAGTCCCTGGCAACTACAACAGTCATGCTAAACATCGAGTACAATCCCGCTTGGCACAAAGTCAGGACAATTCTGAAATGCCCTTCAACAAGACTTCCTCATACTCAAAACTCTCATATTTGCGTGGGTTTGAGTAATATCAAGCAAAAGTAATGCACAGTCAATTACCCTTCGGATTACATCATCTGTCTTCGGAATTTCAGGTTCAAGCGTATCTTGTTGTAATGTAACAATAGCCTGGCGTGTAATATCTAAAGAATATTATGTAACATAATATAAATTGTGTCATGTTTAAAGAAAATTACGTGATATAATATACACTGATTCACAATAGTTTCAAAGTAATTCTCCTGGAAACAACAAACAAAACTGTTACGTTAAACATTACATCACTATGATTACTGGAAAAACAGTCAAAACTTTAACCCTAAGCCTCAGCAAATGCGGGTGGGTGGCCAATCCTCTCCCTCGTCGCCTAATCACCCCACCAACCGTGTACAGTAGGTGTACTCATTTTTGAACTGAATTCACAAGGGGCACTAATGGAATAATTTTTGAAATCTTGATAAATCTTTCTATACTGGTGGGGTTTTTGGATGCTCTAACTGGGTTGACAGTACAGAACACTATAAACTAGACTATTATGCATCCCCAAACACATACGAATTGCTAAGGCTAGCACAGAAAGTGCCACTGATTAGTTTCTCTTGAAGTGGTGCTATACAAATTTTTGATTACAATTACAATTACAAATAAGCATAGGTCCAACATTAAATGATGACATGGATGGAATAATTATTTCTACATCCCACTGAATGGTACCTACTGATTTTCACAAGATTTTCAGCTGGCTGGACGAGACCATCGACAATGTTTAATTCATCCGTAACTTCTACATTCATGCTGCCAATGTTCTTTGTCATTTCCTCTCCAGGTTCTGACACTACTGATACACTGGCAGGATGAACCAGACGCATATCCCGACTCGGTTTTGCCGGAGATGATGAATCGACACTGCTACTGATGTTTAGTTTACTTGAGCTACTGTGCTCATCTGGCATATCACTGGCAATATGGACAGTTGTTTTTTCACCGCTTTCTAAATTCTCTGCCACAAAACCAGCAGTTTTGCCATCGTTTTGTCCGCTGGCATTTTCCATTTCCACACATTCACCAGAATGCTTGTTTGGTTCATCTCCAGTTTCACTTTCACTTTTGTTTTCAGTGCTCTGGTCATCAAATTCACTTCTGTTCTGCAACTTGGGGATGGGATCAACTTTATCAGCAGTTGAAATTTCAGGACCTTTTTCACTGTTCGGTTTCTCACAACTGCCAGCTTCAAATGTCATGGCATCAGTTGCTCCTAAGACACCCATTGGTGCTATGGTGTTGACAATACTCATGTCATCAGATGCTCTTGTGACTCTGTCACCAATAACTGCGTCTGTGACCATTTCTCCAACAGCAGTTATGTGCTCTGTCACGTCAATGTTGGAGATTTTGTCCACACTTTCACTGCTCAGAATCTTGGCACCATGACCCACCACAGCATCACCCACACTGTCACAATCTGTTGGTGCCAAAATGTTTTCATTCTTATCTGACAGACTGTCGGCTTCCTTGACTTGGATTTCATCTGTTGGCACAGTATCAATACGATTACCATCAGCGTCTTTAGTCGTGGTGGCGCTGGTAATATCTGTGGACAGAATGCCAGTTTTATCGATAGTCAAAAGCCTGTATTCTTCTCTGACTTTGTTTTCACCAACATCTGACACACTGTCAGTGCCTCCTGCCAGCTCGAGAGTTGGCATCCTGTCATTTGGTTCACCTAATCTAATAGAATCATTTGCTGAAACACTGTCGGTCCCTCCATTAGTTTCTGACCTGGAAATGGAACTACTGGGTGGCACAATGTCAGCAGCCGACACAAAGTTGGTGGATGACACTAAGGAGTTCAACAGCACATCTGATGACAGCTGATTACCGTCATCCTCTATCACAGCTTCTACTACTGGACGTTTTCTTACTGCATCTTCACTTGCACCAGTGCATTTCCTTGCACCAGAATCTTTAAAGTCTGAGACTGTTGCAGCCAAGTCTTTCTCTCCAGTGATCTCACAGTGAAATATTCCTTTCAAATCATCACTCCTGACATCCTCTAATGACGAGTTGTCAGAAACCTTCTGTGAAGCTGTGTCATCATCAAAAGTTAGGATCAACTGATGATTGCATTTGTCATCATTATCTTTCTCTCTGCAGAAACATCGCAGCAATTTGGGTTTAAATATTTATAGGTACAGTGTATATATGCATAATAAGGTGGTCCAAAAACATTTTTTGCTTAAAGTTCCATGCTGAAACCCATCATTCAGTCCTTCTATTAAAAAAGTAAAATGGTGAAAATTTCAGCCAAAATAAACAATATTCAGGGGTTGCACAAGTGAATCAAAGATTTCTGAGTACCGTATATGACATTATAAGGCTTTACTGCTTAAGTACACAAAAACAATAAAGTATTCTTGAATTAAACTGTCAATACTACATTACTGTAATAAAACAGTAAGTCAGCAAATTGCAAGTGCAGTCACAAATTTGCCGGTCTAGTTCATGTTCCAGCCTGTCTTCACTGTAGGTAGAGATCAGATTGTTATTTGATTAAAGTCTGCCCAACAGTCTTCTTCAGGTCAGGAAACTTGTGGCAACTATTCTGTAAAAATTGCAATAACATTGTTTGTTGTTTTCATTGCTTGTCCGAACTGAGTTGTAATCCTGGATCCGCTTCTTTCCTCTCTCGGCCATGTCTCTGATAACATTAAGCATCGTCACACTCTGCAGTGAAGCAAGACAGTCCTCGTTTTCATTGTAGCTTTCTGGTGAGAAATGGAGGAATGAATCCTTCAGTTCCAGGATCTGATAATAATGTTCCTGTGTAGGTGGCAACACAAGAACTCAGTCGGTTGTTAACATTAACAGATGTCAAGTCTAGCCTTGGAAGCGGCTGCTCAATCCACTTGGCTGACATAGATTGTTAATCATTCTTTCTTCCTAATCGAACTCAGGTTCTGGCTCAAGGGCCAACCCAACTGTAACTTCATTCAGATACCACAACAATGGAACACTCTAATGGTGGTCTGACAAATTTCTTGCGTTCTGTGTTCGGTCAGCTGTCACAGAAAACGAAGATCATTGGCATAGACAGAGAATGCAGAGGGAAATGAAGCAAAAGGTCTACTGATGAACAGAAGGAACTGGAAGATACCCATTTCTTCAACTAGTTTCAGTCTGAACTGGAATGGGAAAATCTACATCTTGAATGAATAGATGATCTTGCCCTCCACTGAGACTAGTAAGGCTACAGGATCTACGCAGTGAAAGCCTCAAGCTGATTACTAATTCCAGTACTATTTTCGTGTAATCTCAGAGATGATGGACATTTTTTTCTCTGCAAAAGCAACAACTCGCTCTTTCAGCTCGGCAATCTTGGCCAGATCTGCAAAAGTCTTGTCAATCCAAGGCTGACGGTCTTTGAAACAGCGAAATATGGCACCTCCCAGTATTCAAAAATTGAAACTTTATTTTTTTATAACATACATGTGGACCACTCTAATGCATATGAATGTATGCATAAGGCTGTTTATATAGCACCTTTTACAAACCCCTACAGGTGTTAAAACATTTAATTAATGGGTAGCATAAATCAAGGAGTATTCACAGAAATTTCAGTTAATAACGTGCTTAATAATGAGGAAATTAAAATATGTTCAATGTGAATTATGAAATTATGAATCTATCTGATTTCTGTGTTAGCCAAGTGGTAGAGATAAGGCCAGTCACTTCTGCATTTGAGGTTCAAATACTACAGCGCCAAATTAAATCTGTTACTCAACTAACCAGCATGAAAACGCTGTTCAGCTGCTCAATTTCTGCTGCCAAGACCCAGCAACTCAGGGACACATTCTTTGAAGACCAGCAGAAGTTAAGAGTAAAAGTTAAGAAGTCCTGACTTAACCATTTAACATTTTATTTATTTATTTATTTACTATTTATTATTTTCTTATATTCTGCACAATTTGCATTAAACCCCGATACAGTATAATACACTACAAAACAACACAGTATAATACAACTCAATACAATATATGTATTCGGCAGAATTCAGTAGAATGCAACACAAGCAATACAATATAGTAAATAGAACAGGCAATTACTTTACCCTTAAGAGCAGTTTAAGCCATAAGTACTTACTGTTTGACTGTCTCCTCACTGGAGCTGCTAACCTTTGCAAATGTCACAATGAACGGCCCAAGTGACTGGTAGGCAGATGAACGAACCTTTAGGAAAACAATCAAAGACATCCGGTAAGGTAATTAATTACTCATAATTTATTTCAAAACAATTACTTATTCATTCCATCATATAGTCACACAGGGTTACCAAGCTAAACAATTATTTGTCATTATACAAGTTGCTTGAAGCTTTGCACATATGGAAAGTAAAAAGCATTCATTTAAATAATGTTAGAACTGAAGTCTAGTTTCTAATCTGTAACCATGAACAAAGGTACAAAAAGATAATGAAATCAGCATTTTCACAGCAAGAACCTTTCAAAGGCCTCTCAAAATGCTGCAATAAACACTGAGTACACTCCCTCCCCAAAAGTAATCACTCTGAGAAGTACGGTCTGTGGTTTGGACATTAAACAAACAGACTGACTGAAATACTGTGGGTTTTTCTAATCTCACCCAGAAACTTCAGATTTACATACCGGTAAATAGAATTTTAAAAAATATTACACTGGTAACTGTAATTCACTAAGAGTCAAACAAGTGATACACTGGATATGAAGACAGAAGCTGAGGAAAACTGCCTGGAGACCATTATTGAAATGTCTGTACATGCTATAGTTAGGTAACGAAGGTTAAGATAGGTTTTTAAAGTTAATTTATATAAGATTTATTACAAAACTCCAACGACATTAGACCTCTAGTGCATGGTCTTGGAGCTGATGGATCATTTGGCTGATGTGCAAACATGACAACAGCAACCCAACAACTTTTCATCAAGACTAACATGGCTTGGCAATGAGCTGCTAACTGCCCATGCACCAGGATTCAAACCCATGACACAGATGTGATAGGCAGATGCATTAGCAATCTGCCACCCATGTGATCAGAGGAAACAAACAAAAGAGAAGGGAGGTACTGCATTACCAATTGTGTAGTACTACTCAAGAGCAGCTAAGTAATTGCTGGTAATAAACTAAAGTCTACTGAAGCAGTCAGACTAAACTATCTGGCGGCAAGTGCCAGTTAATGGGCTTCAACATCAGACAACTTATGTCCGCAAGATTCTAGACGCACTAGTACCTACCCACGGGATTTCAACTGGGCTACTCCAATGGATTACAATGTGACTATGATTGTACTTTAAGTCAGCATCGATTGAAGCCTTGTGTATTATGACAATGGCACTGTAGAAGTCATTAGAACATATTAGATGCTCTTGGCAGACATTACACTCAAGAGTGCGCAACGGAAGCAGAGCTACGTAAGAATGTAGTACCCATCTTGAAATGTCATGCAGAAGTCCCAGCAGAAGAGGCACCAGTTGGCTCTGGCGCACAGTATCACTACAGTGTCTGGAAATCTCAACGAGGGACTCAGCACAGGCCTTGCGAACGCCCCAGACGCTATCTTCACACAAACTGGAAAACTTTGGCAGCTGCCAAAGCAAAAACCACTCAATATACAGATTTCCAGAAAGCATCTGCAAGCATTTATCAATACCTTGCTCAATTTCTGCACTGGAGCTATAAATTTTCTTATATATAATAAAACATGTATGTTATATTGGTTCTCAAAGTTATTGGACATGAAAAAAACAAGTATGGTCCTAGTAACATACTTAAGTTAAAATTATGGTAAGCTAAGAAAAGGTAAAGTAAGGTAAGGTTATAGGCCATTTACAATACACCACTACTAACAACAGTTCTCAGAGATGTGTGCTGGGGTTAAAGGATCTCTTGGCAGATAACCTGCTGACTCAACTCTTATCAACCAGCCATCAAGGCATCAACTGTGCCAAGCAGCCACCTTAAAAGAATTGGTTATGATGACAACAATGAATAAAATGAAGATAAATATAATAAAAATTCTATGGTTAAACCAACCAAGTGTTTCTCAAGATTTTTCTGACTGACGCTGGCACACATATCTGGGAAGTTTACAGCACAAGCCTAAAAACATGTCATCAGTACAATTTAAACAACAGCCTCGGTACGTCTACTTGTCAGGTAAAAATATTTGAATGTAAAGCAAAATTTATATTATGCCAATTTAAGAAAGTCATTACTCAAAATATTCAATTAAACACTGTCATTGGATTGCTGTAATTATGTTTGCCCCTCAGCCAAATGATCCTTTGACCTTAGGACCACGCTTCCTCCTACATGAAGGATTTAAATAGAAACTATCAGCAGACAAAATAATAGTACTTGAGAAACTGCTCTGGCTTTGAAACTAGGTGATCAATTTTGTTGTTTCTGAATTCTGTCTTTGATGCCCATTGCTGATGTAGGTGAACATCTGGAAGCACCTCCAGGAATTTAACAACTGAATGACTGAATGAAACAAAAGTGCCCGATGTTTCACTCACCTTGCGAACACTGAATGCTTGGTCTGAGCAGAGATTTAGGAATTTTGACAGAAGGGTTGACTGAGCAGTCACCGTGTCTAGCATTATCGCCAGATTTGTCAATAGCTGCAAAGTTTTAGTCATTGTAAATACACAGTAATTTCAAATGTTAAATACTGGTACATAATTTCCAGATAATCTGAATAGGAGCTAAAACTAACCATATGTATAAATCTGTAGGTTGCTTCCTGTCAGTCACGGTTGCCAGGTGTTCACAAATTTCCTGAAGTGGCCGATTAGCCTGGGATAACATTCACCACCACCAACCACCAGATGTGTTTAAAGACAGACAGCAGCTCAGATGTTGGAGGGTTGATTTGATCCCATATCAGCATGAGCATAACTATGTCAATTAACTAGGGTTAAATTTATATAAATCTCTGGCTACATCACACCACAAGGAGGCAACCTTTCATCATGGGTTACATCAGTTGACAACAAATTGTCAATTTCTCATGACATATTGGAATTTTAATCCTTAATGCAGTACATGAATGTTGGAACCTTACCACATGGCCACAACATTTTAAAACTAAAGATTACATCAACTAAACCAAGTCGAACCACCAGCATTAAACAAGAGCAGCTCAACCGCAAACAACCAAAACCCATAGAAAACAAATGACGCTGGATTTAAGTGGTCAGAAAAAAGAACAAACCCCTATGGCATCGGTTCTTGTCTCATCTGATCTGTTCGGTTCCGTCATTTCTTTGACCTGGACCAGCAACTTAACAATCTCCTCTACAGAGAAACACACTTATGCTAATAACTCAGGAATGACTTTTGAACAGGAACGTAAACATAAGCAAAAATTTCCGAACAGCATGCTTTATGGAGTACTACATAAATTCATGCCAATTTCCTACTACACTGCAGACAATCAATCTATTCCAGTCTAAAATCAGAACTTCTGTGGTGCCCTTTTGATAAAATACAAGCACAGTGTGACTAATGCACCAATGCATGTCTGCAAACCCACTCACAATAAAACGCAAGGTAAGTCTCTGACCTGATTGGTGTAATAAAAATGTTCTTTCTGTGACGAGTTACTTAATCAAAGCTATACGATGAGATAAGAAAGACTGAAAAGACAGACTAAGGAAGACGGTCAATCTAAAGTGAAGTTACAGTTCATATCAATAAAACAGTATTTATGTGAAGTGGTTTCAAGAGCGCTCTTTGGTCAGGCTCCCAGATAACTTATCGTTCTCCTCTGCCCGACTGCTAAGGCCAACCTCTGCAACCAACTTTGTTCATCTGACCAAGGTGAACTGCTTGTTACCTGAGCTAGGACTTCCAATGGACAGAAAAGGGCTTCTGCGGTGGTGGGTCAGTCAGTTTTGGAACAATATTCCATTTCCTATTTGTATTCAAGTAGCTGTGGAGGCAGGACTTTTGCAACTCCCTGTCTTAAGACTTGCCAATTTCATTAGGGCTCTCATGCCGCCCATGACTAGTTCATTCTGTGAGAGGTGCCCCCATATAAATAGACCAAAGAATTACAACAAAATACAGTGGATATGTCATCACAAAACCCCAAAGTTTTACAGAGATCAGAAAGCAAGCTACAATAGAAAGTCTAGTAGGAATAGACAAATTTTCAGTCCAGAGCTGAAAAATAATAATAATAATCACAATATCATCCTACCCTTTGTAAGACTTTGGCGTCGGACGAGGCTCAGTATGTTTGTATGTGCACCTTTTCTTATCTTTAACAGAAAAGCATGAACTAATACTATAAGTACTCGCAATTTTTTAAAAAGTAATTCCTTATATACTTATACACAGCCAATAACTAACTAAAGATATCAACTGATGGCACTTAGCTACTGTGTATAAAAGACTTGCTCAAGGTACCTACGTAGAAACTGTCTCTGGGTAGGTTCAAACTCACACATTCTAAATCACAAGGCAAGCACACAACCAATCAACTACCACATCAGAAATCACAGGAACAAAAAACACAACTATGCAGCTTGAAGGAGCAATCTATGTCAGCCCATTTCCGCTCAGGTTCTTTGACAAAGTGCAAGACATGCTGAAAATTGTGTTATTGAACAATAGCATCCAGAGATAAATACAGAAGAATAATTTATGGTGAAGTATTAGTCTGAGCAAATACATGATTTAGCAGTTAAATGTGTCTCCTTATCCAGCAGTATATCCAAAGTTACGACAACACAAGAATGCATATAACTGGACATTATTATAGTGCCCTCAAAGTAACTTTCAAGGGTGCAAAAGTATAATTCTTAACTATACAATTAATTGTTAAGTCGATGTAGCATCCACTAATATCTTTCAGGCATAACCACATTTTAGCAACTTTAATGAATACAAACCTACAACTGCCTTGCATATCCATGACTTCATTGCATCACTTACACCCTCCATTAAAACAAACAGTATATAAACTGGTACTAAGATTTGTAGTTTTAAAACATACCAGAAATTTTAAAAAAACTTTTCATTATAATACAAATTCTGATGTAAGTTTGGTTAATTTAAATCTGCTTTAGAATGTGACCTTCTTGTGATGCAACCTTGTACTCTGCATAGCTCTCAAAGAAGCATCAACAAATTGGAACCTCCATTAAGTAAGTAAGTAAACTATCTGTTAACACGCCATATGTCCATCGGCTGAGCAAGGAATCATAGGCATGGGTGGGTCACAGTGGTCAGAAATTTGCCGCTACCACACCCACCTAAATCTAAAATACTTTTGGAACTATATGCGACTTAACAGCAACAAACGCAATATAGCATTGGTAATTACCTACCTCTCCGTCCAAATCTACTGCCAATTTCTGATACACAGGCAAGATGTAATCTGACAGGAAGCTGTTGAAACAGGGTTTCTGTTGCAAGTTGTTTGTAATTTCATTTAGTTGCCTTGCCATGGTTCGGCGAATTGCAACCTCTGAAGAAATCAAAGTTGCAAAAATCACCAAGTAAGGAATAAAGTAAACTTCAAATATTAATAACCGCTATAAAGTTCTTTCAGTCGTTAAAGCACTTGGCTTGCAATGCAGCAAGTACAGGTTCGAGCCTCCCTTGAGGCCGTTATTGTGCAGAGACCTCGAGCAAACCCTTAACTTACAGTTACTCAGTGCCATCGATTGATGCTTAGCCATTGGATAGTGGCACTTAATGCATGCACAGATTATAATAATTACTACATTTCCTTAAATAAATCACAGAAGTTTAGAGATTTTAAGAGATCAATAAGTTGCGACCATCTATTAATGCTTTGTGCATTATGATAATGGTATTATGGCGCTATATAGGTCATCTTGTAATAATTATTAAATTATTATTATTATTAACGGTGCTATAGATTCATAAAATTAAATTCTTGTCCACTCTCTCATCCTGACAGACTTGAGACTACTTACACAGCAAATGACTTCAACAAGCAGACTACCTGGATCTTCAGCAAATTGCAGAAGGTTATGAAGAACTTTCTGACTGTCTTCTACATTTCCTTCAACGATATTCAGTGCTTCTGCCAAGCTAAGTACAGCTGCCAGCCTAACAAATAAGAAAGACATATCAGGTTAAAAAGATAATCAGATGTGAAGACTTGAGAATCAAGAGGCAGTGTATGAGCTGAAGACACTCATTTCCTTAAATTAAAGGATCAATTTTCATTGCAAGACAGTGATGATGACTGATGATGATTCATGATTGACAATGACAGTGATAACTGATTTGATTAATAATGACAAGTGATGATGATTATGATGATGACTGGTGGTAATGATGATGATGGTGGTGGTGATGATGATGATGATTAATGCCTGATGATGATAATTGATGATGACTGACAACTGGTGATGATGACAACTTATGATTGACGATTGATGTATTAGGATAATGATGCTGGTTGATAACAACTGATGACTGAAGGTAATGTCAATGATGATGATGACTGATGACCATGATTATGATGACAGTTATTACAACTTGGAGGCCAAGCCTGTAGACCTCTTGTCAGGATGGTCACTGCCACTATAGTCTACGACCTTCTGAAAGGCATTTCTTGAGTTGGTGTCCTCAACCACTGGATCAAGGTTGAAAATATCTTCAACTGTAATAAATATGACAGTTCAAATGCCAGAATATTAAAAAATGGCTTAGCAAATGTAACTCCTTATGGCCCTGGATCCTTATTAATTGTCTACACAATGCGGCAACTCTCACTGGCAAATAAACATATTAAACTTAGTGAAAATAAATTGTAGTAATAAAAACTGTGATAGCTGTCCTTGTCTTCAGATAGTAATGAAAAGGAAAACAAAAGTTATTTCCATCCTATTTTTACCAGGCAGCAACCTTTCTTCGCTAACTGTGAGGTCAACGGCTAAAGATTTTGGGATTTGCGATTTAAATGATAGGCATGCAAAGCAGCGGATACATTTCACTTTAAACACAGCTTGGGCACGTCCTTTTTGTGCGAATGAGTGTTTTGAGGTGTCAAATCTGCCTAAAACGTTAAACAATAATGAGGAGCTGACATGCTGCGCGTTTGATAGTTGGATGTAAAAGTTGCAAATTTGGCCGACCAACGAGTACTACTGCTCATTAGCGACAAGAATTTACGACGAGACGTGCGTGTTTTCTCTATTTGGATAAGTGCGTGTACACAGCGCTCGAATCAATACGTTTTATAAAATACTTCAGCATACTTACACTCAGTAGCCATTTCAGCAACCGACCTTAACGTGGTTAATCACAAATATACATCAACCGAGCAGTCACACTTTCCCATAACTTATTGCCATACTTGCCAGAAAAAGTAACTAGCTTGAATTGGGAAAACATTTCTAGCGACATCACTTGAAGGATTATATGGCGCTATACTTAGACAGAGATAAGTTTTATATATTAATATTTTATTTCGCAACGGTAGCACAAAACAAAACAGGAGAAATAGGACAACAGTATATTGATCAGGATATCATGTTTACCTTTGTTGTTCTGCAACAAACTGACGGAATCTGAAAAAAATTAATGAATTATGGTGTTAGAGAAAATCACACACAAAACTGACAAAAGCATTATCACTGAAAGAACATTTCCAAAAATATCGCAGTCAATCAGCAGTCATTAATGTAAATGTACACGGTTTTATATTGCGACTGTATAGCCTCGATCATGCTCATTTTCATTGAATTTATCAGCTGAGATCCTTCACCACCTCTGCCTGTTAGAATGGGAGCCATGCCATTTAAGGTCCTCGTATGTACTGACCGTGGTAGCCCGAGATTAAAATCTTTTAAACATAGCCACGAATATTATTGGTTCAGAACCAGCATCCTTGCGCACAAAGGCACCTTGACGTAGGCCTACGCTTTAACCAATGAGGTAACCAGGCAATTTAATCGTAATCGTAATCCCGAGATTTCTACAGCGCCCAACAAAAGCCACGTCAGGGGGACCAGAGCTCTTCTTCACAGGCGCTCAGTCAAAACAAAATCGATAGACAAAAGGTTCGGTTCCAGGTCAAGATCCAAAGGTCAGGCAGAGAGACAGCGTGGCAGCTATGGTGGCTAGCACATAGGCCAATAGGGACACTGATATTAGGGTTGGACATATAAGCCACGCCCTGTACATGGGTGCGCAACCCTCACTGATGCAAGGCCATCAGTCTGATAATATACATGTAGCTGAACACACGTGTCATAGTGTCTATACCTATAGGCCAACCTGATATATGGCGTCAGAAGTGTTGTATTACTAATCAACAATATGGCGACGACGACTTTACAAATTCCATTACCGGCGCCTCTGAAAGTAACGAATCTGGCTTTAGACTGGAAGCGTTTCAGAGGCCAGTGGTCCAATTATGTCAAAGCGGCAAAGCTAGATCGCGAAGACGGAGACCGACAGGCAGCTATCTTTCTAGCGTGCATTGGCTCGGACGCATATGAAATCTTTACTACGATGGAATTCGCTCGAGAGCAGGACAAAGAAGACCCGGCAAAGCTCCTTGAAGCCTTCGAAACCTACTGCGTCGGCGAAATCAATGAAGTATACGAACGTTATATTTTTCACCGCCGACAACAGGAGCCCGGTGAGACTTTTGATTCGTTTCTTGGTGACCTGCGTCGACTCGTCAGAACTTGTGATTACGGGACAGTCGAAGAATCTACGATCCGCGATCGAATTGTCCTGGGCGTTAGGGATGACGCCACGCGAAAGAAACTACTCCAGACGCGGAAACTCGACCTACCTCAGGCAATCGACATATGTCGCGCGTCGGAGGCGACTATGCGGCAGCTGAAGAGCATCACTACGCCAGACGAAGTCCAGGCCATGACACAACAACCACGCCGACGCCCACCAGGTTCTTACGCACAACGGCAGACACGAAATTGGGAAAGCCCGGACAAGCAAAAGGCGCATAACAACCACCCAAAGGATTCCCCGGGTCACTCCTGTCAATATTGTGGAGGCCTGCACAACCCGTCAAAGAGTGCGTGTCCGGCTTATGGTAAAACCTGCAATTTTTGTCTGAAGCTGGGCCACTATAGTAGCGTCTGTAGGTCACGGCGAACCACAACTGATGTCCGAGAACTGCAAGAAGGGGAAGAAACGTTATACGCGCTAGACAACGCTGACAACCCCAGAGTCTACTCACACATCCTTGTCAACGGACATAAGGTGAGATTCTTATTAGACTGTGGTTCCTCCGTCAACATCTTGCCGGTAGCCCTCTATACCAAAATCACAACCAATACCCTTCGCCCGCCTAGAGCAACTTTACGCATGTTTGACCGGCAGGAGCTTAAAACTCTCGGAATGCTCACTGCCACAGTGAAGCACCCACACACACGCACGGAATTCGATGTAGATTTCTATGTTACACAGCGCGACAACCCTATCCTTGGCATCGACGCCTGCCGCCGTCTTGATCTGTTGCGCATAGTTGAAGAAAACATATGCGAAATACGGGAAGCCAGCACATCGGTGCCCCGTTGCGCGCAGGCATCATCTCGCCTTGCAGAAGCTGAGATATTTGGCCGGTACGCCGATCTGTTCAACGGATCACTGGGCATGCTAAAAGGGAATGTAAGATTGGAAGTGGATACCTTTGTCCCCCCAGTACGAATGCCACTGCGACGCCTTCCAGTAGCAGTACGGGATAAGGTCGAGATAGAACTGCAACGCATGGCAGCGGACAACATCATCACACCAGTAACTGAGCCAACCCCGTGGGTTTCCGCCCTGTTGGTGGTGACAAAGCCGGGTGGCGGTCTAAGAATATGTATCGACCCAAAACCATTGAATAAAGCTCTTAAAAGATGCACATATTATATGCCAACGATCGACGACATCCTTCCCAAGTTGGCGGGAGTCAAAGTTTTTAGCACGGTTGACATAAAGCACGCTTTCTGGCACCTGAAACTTGACGACGCCTCAAGTCGTCTAACCACGTTCGAGACCCCATTTGGAAGATACCGATGGCTACGGCTACCATTTGGAATTAGTCCCGCTCCAGAAATATGGCAATCCAGGGTCCATGCTGCAATTTCCGGTCTAAAGGGCGTTCACTGCATTGCTGACGACATTCTCGTTACGGGTTCTGGTGACACCGCAGCAGCAGCCGAGTGCGACCACGACACTAATCTGATCGCACTACTCGACCGCTGCCGAGAGAAGGGCCTTAAATTGAACAAAGAGAAGTTTCGACTAAATCGTTCTATTCTCACATTTATGGGGCACGAATTGACGAATGCAGGCTTACGGCCCGACCCAATGAAAGTTACCGCCATACAACAGATGCCGTATCCGGACGACAAAGCAGCCCTGCAACGCGCATTAGGAATGGCCACATACCTGGCACGTTTCTGTCCGCATTTCAGCGAAATCACAGCGCCACTAAGGGAACTACTATCGACGGAAAATGAATTCAGATTTGACCAACGACATGTCGAGGCTTTTGATCAGTTGAAAGCAGTGCTCGCTTCGGCTCCAATACTTCGTTATTTTGCCCCAGACCAGCCTATCGTTATTCAGGCAGATGCCTCACAAGCTGGCCTCGGTGCTGTATTGCTGCAAAAAGGACAGGTCGTAGAGTACGCATCGAGGGCGATGACGAAAACAGAACAGGATTTCGCTCAAATCGAAAAGGAGCTACTGGCCATTGTATTTGCATTGGAACGCTTTGATACGTATGTCTACGCACGACAAGTGATAATTGAAACTGACCACAAACCTCTGCTGGCGATAAACAAGAAAGCCTTGGCCTCCGCCCCGAAACGTCTTCAGCGGATGCTGCTCCGACTTCAAAGGTACTCGTACGAGCTTATCTATAAGCGAAGCACTGACATGCTATTAGCAGACACTCTCTCGCGTGCATTCCCTAGCGGCGCTACGGAGCCGACTGCGTTTGGAGAGGTGGTCGCCCTGCTAGATCGAGTAGATGAGGAACAGATGGACGAACTGCGAACGATAGCTTCTGCAGACACTATAGCGCGGCTGACTGATGCAGCGAAGGACGAGGACTACGCTCAATTAATACAGCAGATCGCGATAGGCTGGCCGGAAACGCCGACCAACCTGTCGACAAATTTACGACCATACCATACGTTTGCAGATGAATTGAGCGTCAGCTGCGGTCTGGTCTTCAAAGGCGACCGCCTTGTCATCCCTCCTCCAATGCGTGCCCACATCCTTGAACGGCTCCACAGCGCGCATACGGGTGTCAATTCCATCATTCGCCGAGCACGGGAAACGGTATTTTGGCCGGGACTCACGGCCGACATCAAACGCGTATCTGAGACTTGCGAAATCTGTGCCCGTTATCATCTATCAATGCAGAAGGAACCTCTGATGTGTCATCCGGTGCCAAGTCGGCCCTGGGAGAGAGTCGGGATAGACATCTTCACGTTTCACGACAGGGAATATTTAATCTCAGTCGATTATTTATCCGGGTTCTTCGAGATCGACCGTTTACCATCAAAAAAGGTATCGGATATCGTCTACTGCTTACGTCCACACTTTGCCAGGCACGGTCTTCCATCATTCGTAATTACAGATAATAGCCCTTTCTGTTCCCAAGAGTTCAAACGTTTCGCCGACAAGTATGAGTTCCAGCATATTACAAGTTCTCCTAGATACCCACAATCAAACGGAAGGGTCGAAAACGCTGTGAAGACTGCTAAAAGAATCATGACCAAAGCCAGGGAGGCGAACTCTGACCCATTTCTGGCATTATTAGAATGGAGGAGTACGCCTTCTGAGCAACTGACTCTGTCGCCGGCTGAAATTATGTTTGGCCGTCGACTGAGAACGCGCCTTCCGGTTTCAAATAGGCTCCTCGATACAGCTACTTCAAAAGCCACCACGATCGCCCTATCAGAGGCCAAGGCCCGGCAAGCCTTCTATTATAACAGAAGCGCAAAAGCGAGGCCATCATTACCAGTCGGGCAGACAGTCCGAGTGAAGTACGACGAACGCCCAGAATGGCGCAAGGCTCAGATAACGGCAGTCCTCCCCCACAGATCGTACGCCGTTCGTTTTGAGGATGGAACCACTCGCAGGAGAACTTCGCGCCACGTGACACCAAGCTCAGAGCCCCCCATCATGGAGGAAGACGGCGAGAGCCCGACAGACCGTCACATTCAACGAGCTAACTCCGCAGCTGAATCACCTCCGGTAGCCCTCTCCCCACCTCCTCCATCAGCCGCCCACGGTGGTCCGGCGCCGGTGATTACACGCTCTGGGCGAGTGGTGATACCCCCAGCTCGCTATTCGGACTGAGGCACTGCAAAAGAAAAAGCCTAAAGAACTAGACAGTAGGACTCCATAGATTTAGACTAGATAATAGGACTCCGTAGATTTAACTAGATAATAGGACTCCGTAGATTTAGACTTTTTTTTAAAAAAAGACTTTCTTTCTCAACGTATATTTCGACGCAGATGGTACTTTCAACTTGCGATTTTCTGTGGAAAGGATGTATCATGAGTGGCTAGCACATAGGCCAATAGGGACACTGATATTAGGGTTGGACATATAAGCCACGCCCTGTACATGGGTGCGCAACCCTCACTGATGCAAGGCCATCAGTCTGATAATATACATGTAGCTGAACACACGTGTCATAGTGTCTATACCTATAGGCCAACCTGATATAGCTATGGTGGGTGATGTTTGGGAGTGGATCCGAAATAGAGATAAGAAGAAGAGTCAGGAAAGTATGTATGAAAGAGGAATGTTTTCAGTTTTGAGTGAAAGGCCAATGCAGAAATTGCAAGCGGAGGAGTATAGGTGAGTTTGTATAACAGTTACTGTCGCAGTTCTGGGAGGAGTTTATGTCAGATTCCTACATAAAGTGCAGTAAAGACTCAACACTGCTATGACACATTTGAAGATCTGTACATATAGCAATTCTGTAGTGTTTCAAAGGAGGCTGGAACCCATACTCTGCGTTACAAGCAGAGCGCTGTAATCAACCGTGTGCATTATGATAAGGGGACTATAGAAAGCATTCGTTTAGAATGGACTAGCTATCCAAAAGGATGATAACTGGCGCTCTATAATGCACAATCTAGAAGACATAGATCTTATTAGCTTCTTTCCAATTCCGAACATCCTCTATCGTAGCCGTCTGACTGTGTACTTGCCTGAGCGTTGCATCTTGATCTGGAACAGAATCTGACCCTTTCTGCTAATTGAATTTGCTGTGACTGAGCGCCTTTTAATAAGCTGGTTCCCCTCAACTTAACTTCTGTTGGACGATGTTAAAAATCTCCAGTTTACGATTACGATGTCAGTGTTGGGGCGTTGCTGCGATTCGTTTCAGTGTCAGAATCTGCGAAGTCTGAAGCTGCGCATCCTTTGCTAAGAAAAGCTCCGTTGTTCCGGGCCACCGCCATGTTTATTTCTTCTGCTTGGTCATTTTGATCTGAAGTCATACTGGGGAGGAAAATTGTTCAAATTCCACAATGCCGGTTTATTCAGGTTAGTAAATATCCATCGGTTAGTTCTTTTTCAAGACCTTGAGCGGACTAACTTTCTTACCGTGTGGGTTAACGATCCCAGTGTTGGGACACCCAATTCTATGTGAATAAGCTGGTCCCCGCGGCACGGCTTTCGTTGGGCGCTGTAGAAATCTCGGAATTACGATTATGGGACTATCGCCTGTACGACTGTCGAGCTCAGTATTACCCTCAAGAAAAGACCGCTTACGGTCGCCCTACATGAAAACAGTATGGTCACCCCATACAGCAGGAGAAATTAGGGCGTTGCAAGCTGCCGGAAAGACGATCGATTAAATAAGTAATTACACGGTAGGTAGGCCCCACGACGACATACGCATCGCAACTTCGTTGATTAGAACGACGTCGAGGTGCACGCACAAAGTTGTGGATGTGTACGTATCGCTGAGTGAAAAGACAATATGCCACATGTAGTGATTTGTTTCCAAATATATCTCCAGGAAGGAGTTCGTCAAGCCAAGTACATTTGTCGTGAAAACATTTCTCATTCTTTTCTGTAAAACAGATACCCCATTCCATAATTTCTGTAAAAGCAAAGTTTTTTACAAGTGCTCATTATTCATTCATTACTACTCTCTGGAGAGTATGTGTGTGGAAAGTGCAGCACATCGTTCTCTCCCAGTGTTGCGCAACCATACTGTTATACATGATTGGCTGCAGGCAGGCCAAAATCCTATTAGTCTGTTCTGGAATTCTGCTAGATGGTGTAATCAAGCAATCTCTAGCCATTTCATTATAAGAATGAGAGAGAAATTATTGGATTATTTGGATAACAGAATAATTAGGTTAACTTTCTGGATTTAGCATAAAACTGCCTTTATGTTTTAGTTAACATCAAATGGGGGAAAGAAAAGTTTGAAAGTGTTCAGTGCAACACTGATGAACCTCCTTTGGTATTTAAAGCGACCATCTTCTCGCTTTCGGGGGTTCAGCCGGATCGCCAGAAAATTATGATAAAGGGTGCCGTTCTGAAGGTAATACCCTCATCTCTTCTTACTTTAATTTCAAGCTATATGTAAATAGGAAGATTTATACATCTGAACATTGATATAGCTCCCTGTCTAGCCACGTGTTAGCACCTTTGGCACCTTCTTAAAGGAGTAGGTCTAAAAAGTTGCATCTTATAGATGCTGTTAATGACAGTGGAATCAGGTCTTGCATTCTGGATTACAAATAGGGGAAGATTTGGAGTCTGTTACCAGAGATTGCAAACGCTGGTTAAGGATGATTTAGCAAAAGCTGACTAATATGGTTGATCTGGAAAGTAGAGGTGGCACATGGTGAGTCTGGGTGAAGTTGGAAAAGGCCATTAAGTCAGTTATTGTTTCAAACAATAGTGGTTTTATTTATGTATTTGAAGCACTTGTCAGTAAATCTGTATCAGTAGGCTAGCAATTTCTAATGGTAAATTTCTTGTGGATTTAAGAAATATGAGTTGATCTGGAAAGATAAAAATTACAAGTTCCTGTTCATTCTGTTTCTTGAATATTCTGAGATCATATGGTCATGATGTGTTACTTATTTGTTGCTGGTTATTTATATAGTAGCCATCAGGTCTTAATAACCTTGGTAAACCACTGTGTTAAGCATTCATATATGTATGTATGTATGCATGTATTGTATGTGTGTATGTATGGTATGTATGTTAGTATGTATGTATGTGTCCATCAAGTCACTTAATATGGGCTGTGTATTAAGGACAGCATACTAAGACAGGCTGTGGCATATTTATTCATTTACAGCACTTATGCTTGCAAAGTCAGGAAATCTGAATCTGAGGTGCAGGTGTGAGTCTGGGGCTAGATCTGAAGCTGAGACCTGAATACAAAACCTGATTCTTGTAAACCTGCTTAGTTGTGAGAGACAATTGCATGAATGTTTCTTGTTCTGTAGGATGACGATTGGGGAGACATCAAACTTAGTAATGTATGATATTTTGATCCTTTTCTAACATTTCATGCCATTTTAGCCTGCTTTTGTCGACTGCAGTGAAAGAATCATGTTGGTTTTTCATTACCATTAGATGTTTCTGTTAAGTTTTGTGCCTATGATTCGTTTGCTCTAATTTATTCATTCAGTCTGATTCATGCATTAAGTGAGTTTTTTATTCAGTCTGATTTATACCTTTGGTTTGTTTCATTCATTCATTCATTCAGCATGGTTCGTTGATTTGGTGTAATTCATTTACTCAGTGTTAATAATAATTAATACTCATTTACTCAGTGTTAATAATTCAGTCAGTGTGATTCATTCATTTGTTCTGATTAATTCAATTTTGTGTGATTCATTCAGTCAGTGTGATTCATTCATTTCATCTGATTAATTTAATTTGGTCAGAGTTATGGTTTTGATATGATTCATTCATTCGATCTAATTCATTCAGTGAGTGTGATTCATTCCTTCATTCCAGTTAAGTCGTTTAGGCTGTTTGCTGTATTTAGAATGCCAATCTGTTGATGATGGGAACAGCAGAGGAACTTCCTTCAGCTCCTGTCTTAAAACCCGTGTTCGTTGAAGACATGACGGAATCACAGCTGGCACATGCGGTATGTGCAGATACATTTGTCAGAGAGTGTATTTGTTGATCGCTTACAATCCTCTTTTACCATTCTCAGAGTTGCAGCCCTGGAATTACATGTTCTTTTTTGTGGAATTTCACAAATGCCAACTTTTGTGTTGGTCTGTTTCAACTTGATTACCAGTCTGGTGTCCCTAAACTGTCAGATTTCTCAACCAGGTTATGATTCTTGACTAAATTTCTCTTAAAAGTGACCATCAATTGACACCTTGTGCATTATGATAATGGTGCTTCAGAGGTGTTTGTATTGTATAAGTACTGAAGTGTCATTCCATATGGAGTTCAAGACTCGCTAAAAATCTTTAAGGCATATACGTTAGAAACTGCTCTTCGGAAGTCATGTTATAATCATTTTAGCTAACAAGGTTGAATTAGAATGAGGTATAGTTTAAAACTTAATTAAATTTGGGATCCAATTCCCAACTGAGTTGTATGAGAATTTATACCATGAAGCATACTATAAGGAGTTTCAAGTGTACTCACAGCAGGGTGAATTGTTTTGTGATGGCACCTCCTTCATTAGATCCATCTGAATATTGCCTATGAAAATCTTGTGGATAAAAGGATTTAATAAATGTGGGATGACCTTTTTATTTCTGCATTTATTAAGCACCACTATCTAATGACTAAGCATCAGTCAGTGTTGAACAGTTGTGCTTAAAAGACTTGTCAAGGTTCCTACACAGTCAGTAAATCTTGAGGGGAATTGAACCTACACATTTCACATTACGAGGCAAGATCTCCATTTCTCCAACCAATCAGCTATTGTGCACCACATGCTGCACACATGTAAGACCTTGTCTTACATTACTTCTTATTCACATGTTTAAAACTTTCTAGCGTTCACTCATAATATCATCTGGTCTTAATAACCTTGTTAACTATGTTGAATTTTTTTGCTGCCAACAGTTAGAGCTGCCATCTGGTCTTAATAACCTTGGTAACACATGTTACTTGAACGCCACATTACAATGTTTACGATCTGTTCCAGAATTGCGCAGTGCAGTCAAAAAGTAAGTTTGCTGAGAATGTGTGCATAGCTTGAAATGTAAACTGATACCTGTAGTTTCATTTACCGATGTAATAAGTAAGTAAGTATATTCTTTATTAACCAATAGCTAATCGCACATAGGTTTACAAGTAATTAAGAACACAAGAAAACTTAATATTCATACAACATCCTAACAATAAAACTTTTACGCGTTAGATTGTCAGCAGGAGGAATAATACGATCATGGGTGTGGGGCCGAAGGGAATAACTGAGGGTTTTAATTGGTGGGAGTAGCTGATGTAAGACATGATTTGGGTTGTTCAGGATTGCTTTAAAGAGACGAGCATCAGCTGTGCCACAGAGTTCATCGAACGTTGGGGAGTTCCCAGGAAGATAGCGGAGACGCACAAGTCTCCGCATCAAAGCCTGGAGCCAAGCTCTAGCCTGTGCCCCAGCATAGCCCCACCACACGGGAGAGGCGTACAGCATCCTGGCCAGTGTTGTGGCTCGGACAACGTCGTAGAGCCGAGGGCCAGTTAGGCCATGTGATACAAGAATTCGTATGGCATATAAAGACTGACGCGCCTGACTATGAATCCGATCAATATGAGAATCAAAATTTAACATCCTCGATAGGGTAACACCCAATATTGTCATCTCTGGTACCCTGGTTAAACCGGGAATCACATTAGGTAAAATTATTTGCTGATTTCTCATTCTTGGCCGGTGAATTATCATTTCACATGTCTTTTTATGATTAAGTTTTAAGTTACACTTATCCGCCCAAAGGGCAACATGGTCCAGTTCAGCCTGAACCATCAAGCTATTGCAGGATGGTACAAGAAGGTAACTGTCATCAGCGTATTTAAATAACCTATTGCTGGGTGCTAAAGGCTTATACTTGGAAATGGCAACTAGGAAGTTCACTGGTCCCAGACCCGAACCCTGAACAATACTGGAATTTATGCCAACTAAGGTAGAGACACTTTCATTGAATTTGGTACAGTGCTGGTTAGGAAGGAAATTATCCAATTGTAAATGTGATCAGGAATAGCGAGATCAGCAAGTTTATCAGCGAGATAGGCATGTCTTATTGTATCAAAGGCCTTTGAGAAGTCAAGGGATATGAGATGAACATATTGGTTAGAAGCGAGCAGTTCAGACAGATGGTGAGTAACAGAAATAAGAGCTGCAGACGTGGAACCAGTAGGTCGGAATGCATATTGGTCAAAGAACTCATGATTGAGTGATTGTTCAGTAAGAATAGGATAGAAGAATCTTCGAACAATAAGTTTTTCAAGTAATCGAGAGAGAATTGAAGTTATAGATATTGGGCGGAAATCGCTACATGAGGTAGGGTTCGGAACCTTGGGAACAGGGGTGATGACACTATTTTTCCACTGAGGTGGAACATAGCATCTAATGATTGATTGGTTAAGAAGAAAAGTGAGGGGTTTAGCCAGGATGGATGCAGTGTTTTTCAGAAACCACATTGGTATCTCATCAAGTCCTGTGGCTGTTTGCCCAGCCGAATCAAGCAGTTTAAAAATTATAAATTCATCAAAGACATCATGGGTCCTAACTAGCGTTGTGGATTTAAGCGGGGGAGAGGTATATTGTAGATCAGTCGACATGTCCCTATAATACTGATTCAAGGACTCGGCGGTGATGCCACAATCAGAGTACGGGATATTCTTAGAGGCGCCCCGAAGATGGTTGACCTCAGACCACATCTCCCTGGAACCGCGTTTGGATCTTTCAAAAACAGAAGCATTCTTACGTGCAATAAGGCCATTAATCCTATTAGCCAGGGCCGACTCAGCCTCAAACTTATGTTGCCTAAGAAGTTTGTTCCGTTTGCGCAGTAAGCATTTGATAACAGGGGTCATAAAAGGGGGATCTTTGCTTTTAAGTGTAATGCTTTTTAGTGGAAAAAACTGATCAATTATTTCAGGAACATAAGAATAGAAAGCATTGAAAGAAATATCTATGGATGGACAACCTGTAATAAAGTCCCAGGACGTTTCCTGAAGATAGTTCTGAAGAGCAGCAAATTGCCTTGGCGAACGCAGTCGAAACTGGTGCACTGTTTTTACTGAACCAAAGTCTAAAGAGATATGAGGACTCTTTTGAGGATAGGCAATAATAGCAGAATGTTTCGTTTTAATCGTTGATTTAATAGCTGTGCAGGCCTGGTAAATGTGTTCAGAAGTATAAATTCTATCCAGTGAATGACCTTCGTGTGATGCACCTTCAAATTCAGCCAAAAGGCCCATCGAAAGGATAGTAGATGTAGGTAACTGGTTGAAGTCACCAGCGAGAATGGTAACGGAGTCTCCAGGTAGAGCACATATTTCGTCTAATGTAGATTCGATGCATGCTATAAGTTGGTCGACATTGTAAATTGGTCTCGGAGGATGATACAGAGCACCAATGTAATACGTGCAACCATTTATATTGAGTGTGATCCAAAGTAATTCGATTTCTTCAGTATAGACTGTTTGTGGTTGGAAACGAGTAGGGTTGAAACAGCTTCTACAGAAAATCGCAACACCTCCTCCCTTTCGTGCAACCCGATCGCGACGAAATAGGGTGTATTCAGGAATGTTCATCTGTGCATCAGTATGGTTCTTCTTTAACCAACTTTCGGCAACGATGGCGACGTCGGAGCTGTAGGATATGACATCAGCAGTAAGATGTTCGATCGCATGAGGTTTAGCTAAGCTGGTCAGGTTGATCATATAGATCGATGGGTGTGAAGATGTTGAAAGTTGTGTGCTACATCCCTGAGAGACCACCATATTAGTAGTTGAATGATTTATAACCGGAGATAACAGATAACGTATCGGAGCAGCCCCGGGTTGTATGTTCAAAGCAGGTCGTCGGCAAGGTCGTCGACCAGTAATTACAGAAATGGTCTTCATAAATCTATATAATAAATGGCTTAGACATGTACGTAGTCGATCAGTGATGAAGTGATGCTAGTTAGTTGATTGACCAGCAGATAATAGCTTTTTCAAGATTTGCTAATATAAAAAGAGTTTCAAGTTCATTAATAAATGTTATTTCACAGATTTCAATATAAATGTAGTTTAACAGATCTTTATTCAATAACAACAGGTTGATTATAGTTCTGTACAAAACATATATTGATTTATATTTGATCAACAACAATCTTCAGATAATCTAACAAATTATCTGAGGTAAAGTAAGTTAATGGCCCTGACAGCGATAATTATATTTGTAACTAAACACTGGATGCAGTCTACAGACAGAACGCTTTAGTAGGATTGAATCTAGGACATTGTTAAGGAAAGGTAAGAATAATGCCTCTAAGGACTATCGTTGAAAGATATTTTCAATATAGATACAGTATATATATATATACTTTATTTCACACAAAGCAGACAGAACATACAACCAAAACATACAAAAGTGAAGAGAAAAGTACAATAAATGAGCAGTTGGCTTGTTTCCATTGCTTTGTAAGGTCATATGCAGTGTAGTGAACTTTCTGGATTCTTGTTATAGCTCAGGTTAAGACTTCATATTAATGATTCACTGGGCTGTTGTGATGAACGTGGTTTGAAGCAGAATTGAAATATGCCAAAACCTTGAAATACACTGGAGCCACCTACAATGCTACCTTTGGAAGCCATGTCAAGTACCTCATGAAAACGACGTTGCTTCATAACGAGTTAATGTTCTAAAGCTGAATGAATTTGGAGATCCATGTTCTTAACTGTATTGTGTCAGAATTTATGTTATAATGTGCATAACATTTTATAAAGAGGTTGTGCTGTGAGAGGAATTCTGTTATAAAACAGAATATTGATTCAGTGGAATGTGACCTCATCATAATGCATTATGATGTGGTTTCAAGAACAACTTTTAAGGAGGTTTATTTTGTATTCAAGCAGATCTTGACATGCTGTTACCAACTACTTCCTGTGTTGTTGAAGTGTAGTTAGTTTGCATATGAAGTGATGTAACATTGAAAGGGCTAATCTATTTTGATTGACAGCTTTCAAAGTACACAGTCAGTGGGCAACACAATTCAGTCAGACCATTTAATAACAAGTGGTAAGTGGAAGATTTTGAATTTTGTATCACTACTTTTTGGATTCCACTGATTGGAAACTGTTAGGCATAAAAACACTGAGAAATAGTTGAACAATTTTTACAAACCAGTGATGACCTATTTTAAATAAAGTAATACCACTTTGAAACAAAATAATATTCCTGTGAATTGAAAAGACCAATTTTTTTTACCAAACATAAACTCACTTGAATCAGAAATGTGATATATTAAACTTAAAACATCTTTAAATGGATGGAGATAGGATTGTCATCACAATTTGTGGATGATACTGATCTGGTTGTTATTTTTGTAGGAATTCGTGATTTGTTTCGAGCGATGGAAAACAGTTCATCACCTGTTCCTCCATTAATGATGCTCAACGTCCTTCACATGTGCTTTCCACGCTTTGCGGAAAAGAGCGATCATGGTGGATTTCAGCAGCAGGTAAATCCACTGATTAGAGTTATGAAAGGCTTTCTTCTGGGTAATGTCATATTGAGAGATCTGTTTAGGTGGGAGAATTTATGTACATAAGTATGTATGTATGTATTTGTCTAAACATTTATATAGCAGCATTTAAGAACCTACTGAAGCTTGGTTATCTGACAGATCTAAAAAGCTAAAAATGTCTTCTGATAGTAAATTTTTAAGCCTGAGTGGAACTTTGTTCCAGAAAAGCAGATAAATGCTGCAAACAAGTCATAGGGTAAGATTAAGTAGTTGTTTTGTGGTAGACTAGTGGTAAGGAAGTAAGCAAGTTAGTTGCTTTTATCTTATTTAGAGTATTATGTCTTAATTAAAACATTTTAAATTAACTGATTAATCTTTTTTTCGGTGTGGATTAGTGCTTGTGTGATGCGTGATTAGTTTTAGTAGTTGGTTCATCAGTGTAGAATCATCTTCTGCCTACTATCTGTGCTTGGGTGCTGGAGCATATGCAGAGCTTTCTCAGTCTTAAGGCCTCTATAATTATATCCCCAGGGCTCTCATGCCTATAGTTTCTCTAACAGGTTATTTTCTGTAAGAGGCAATGTGCTCATTTATCTGCACAATACAATACAGTTCAGTTTTTCGTGTCTATTAAAATGGTTTATGCTTGAGAAAATGTATTTCTCATTCAATGGCCTTCAAATTTCAAATGCTTTTTTAGGATGCTAATGAATGCTGGACTGAACTGGTGAGATGCCTGCAAAGAAAGTTGCCTACTGTTGGAGAGGCATCGGGCAGAGCAGACAGTGAAGTAGGTTTCTAAATTCAGACAAATTCTGTTTAGCTTATACTAAGTTTACTATTAACTCATCTTATTATTTACCAGAAAACTTCATTGTGCCAAATTGAGCCAAATAAATTAAACCCATAAATTATAAGTTTTATTATCTGATCTGACTTTAATTGTGGTTCTGTTTACAATATCTTTCTATATGTAGTATCTTTGGTAACTTAATTGTATTATAGCATAAATCTTTAGAAAGTGCAGCTTTTTTGTTTCAATTGTAACTAGCTTTGATAATTTTAGGAAGGAGCGTCTGCTAGAAGAGGCTTCATCGACCAGTACTTGGGTGGTGAACTTGAAGTCACGTATCCTTTTGACCATGTCTCTTGTCTGTACTGACATACATTCACCCATGGATGAAGTTGTCATTCTTGATGAACTCTAAAATCATTTGCCTTCAGGAGGTACTTAGAAGGTGCTATGCAAATGTCTAATTAACAGCTGAATGCGTAAGTTACAATGCATTGCATTGCATTAGGATTCCTTGCGTGATTCCTTGACTCATGTCTTAGAATGAAATGCCAGGAGACAGAAGATGAGCCAGAGTCACACAGCTATGAGCAGTTCTACCAGCTGAGCTGTTTTATTGAAAAAGGTATTCCCTTTCAGTACATTACACTGTGCAATGCAGTGGCCTACCATAACTGGTACCCCTGTGATCCACTCATTGTGCATTTTGTCAGTACTTTAATATTACTCATTCAGGTCTAAACTGAAGTCTTGCCTGTTTCATCTTTTTCACCCACTGTGTCCTGACTTCTGGTTTTCTTGACCTACCAGATTTCAACAGGGCTTCTCCATTGGATTACAATTTTTGACTATGATTTAACTTGAAGCAACCATCGACTGATACCGTGTGCATTATGATATCATAACAGTGGTATTGCAGTCATTAGGTTAGAGTAGGTTAGATTGCAGGTTCAAGCCTGTGGGCAAACACTGTTCTGAGTGTAGCACCAACATTTACTTCCTCAAGCAAGTTTTTGTCTCTGCTGCTAACCAGTTTAACTTGATATCGGCATTAGCTAGAAGTAAATGGCAAATTGCACTGACACTGTTGTCCGGGAGTTTCATTCCTTAGAGGCCTACAAAAAGTATAATGAGCATGTCTGCAAGTTCCTGTTGGGATGACAGTTTATTTTTATTACCCTACAATTATGGGGCAGAAATACTCATACAATTTTTTTTGTTTTCAAGGTTGCTAGGGTGATTGCTGTTTTATGGAGTGAGTCTATGTGTGGGGTGCTTTATATATGTTCCCTTTTAAAATGGTAAAAATTGGCATGGTGTGCATACATAGAACAGGCTGTAGGAAGCCATGAGTGTGCTTTTAGAAACCAATTGAAATTCTGTCTTGTTATTTAGTGCTTAACACTTGCACTGGGAATTGACGTTGGAAAGCGCCCTAGAAGTAGCTCACTGCATAGGAGGGTACAGAAATTGTAATTATTACAGTTAAAATTACAATGTACAGGCTGGTGGTTGCATGTTTGTGATGTTCTGAAATAGCTGAATGCAGCTGTTTTCATTTTAGAGGTGAAATACATGCACACTGGTCTAAAGGCTGTAAGTAACCATTTTGAAGCATTTTCTCTAAATATCTTTTCTGTGTATCATTATGTAATTAATTGAGAGCTTGTTATTTTGTTAATCCAGTTATTCATCGGTCTTATGTTTATCCATTCTTAAATTTATTCCTAATGAGAGTGCTGATTAACAACTGACTTCCAAATTTACCAAAAAACTCACTGGACTTGCACATCTTAAATTAACCATCTTTATCTTCCAATTAATCCAAGTTATTTTCTTGTCTAATCTAAAACTATAACAACTCGCTGGACTTTTGCTCATTTTTAATTGACCATCTTTATCTGCAATTTAATCCATGTTCCTTTTTTATTTAGTGTAAACCTGTAACTTCTGTAGTGCCTTTATATTAATGCAGAGGACGTCATCCAAATGATACCCATCCACAATCCGGTCAGTTCCGGGAAATCAGTCTGGTAATACGAAGAGACAACCTAAGGAAGTTAAACATGCAGAGAAAAGTATTTTTTGACTACCATAATTTTCTAAGTTTACTATAACTTTGCTGTGAATCTTGTTTCTTTTTAGGGTTTAGAAGGTGAAATTGTTAAAAATTCACAGACATTAGGCAGAGATGCACGATATATGAAGCAGGTCAGTGCTGTGTAAAACAATGTTAAATTTGTTAGCATGTTTTTTGATGTTAACAGTTACTAATTGTTACATGCTGTGAAACCTTGTTTTTGGCATGGAACTTTGGAGTTATATAAAACTGTATTATTGCTTTTGTGAAGTTCTTTAAAGACACTGTGCATGAATACATAACTTCATACACACATATATATGTACACTGGTGCATACATGCATGCATACAAACAATCATACTTGTACGCATGTATACCTTAAACACATACTTACGTACATGCTTACATATGTAGATAGATTCCTAGTCCCATGCTTCCATACAAAATGTGCTTTCTCGTGCTTTGGGCTGTCTTTCTGGAACAATCTTCTGCAAGATGCACAAGAAGCATTTTCTGCTAATCTTATGACCCGTTTATTGGATCTGTCAGATAGTCGTGTTCCAGCTCCTATAAGAGGTTCTTGGAAGGCAGTATACAAAGGTTTTGATGCATACATAAATTCATTAGTTTTCCAAAGTTAGCAACATAAGGTTGGTATAGTATAGTCTGTTACTTTCACATGTAGGAGATGATGGCCAGTGTAGTTAACTCTCATTTTTTCAATGAACCACGATGTATTTTCTCTACAGTCGTTGAGTGCTTCTTGTTGCAGAGTAAGATCAAGCGTCTGCCTGCCTATCTGTCAATTCAAATGGTCCGCTTCTTTTACAAAGGAAAAGAGGCCATCAATGCCAAAATTCTCAAGGTTTGATGTTGCTCAGACAAATTGGTGCCTGTGTACAGATTCCTATGAAACAAGTTTATATTTTATGATTTACGGTACTTTTTTGTACCTGTTATCTTGCATTCCTTATTTTAATTTTTTGGGTGTTTACGTAGAAAGTTGTTAGGTAAAAGTTTGCATAATGTCAGTATATAAATACATAGATACATACATATATACTTATATACATGCAATACATTCAAACTGTTCCTTCAGAAGAAGTTCAGGGAAATTTTTGTATGTTGCGATGTATATTGCAATTGACTGGATCTGACAACAGAGCTGTATTTCATATATATATATACGTACATAAATACACTTAAATATATATAAATATATATAAAAACACATATAAATGAATTTCATATAAATCTAATTTTGAATTTGGCAGGATATAAAGTTTCCGCTGAGCTTAGACGTCTTTGATCTCTGTACAAAGGAGCTACAGGAGAAACTTGTACCGGCTCGTGAAAAGTTCAAGCAGTTTGAAGATGAACGTCTTGAAAAAGCCCAGGCGGTACATATATATTTATATGCATATGTATATATGAGCACATATGTATATACACTCAGTTTTATAACAGTTTTATATATATATACATATGTATATATGTGCACATATGTATATGTCTATATATACTCAATTTTATAACAGAACTAAGCCCCTCTACAATAAAATATATTATTGCACTAAACTGTTTTAGCATGAAGCTGTGCAGGGCCTTCCATGTTTTAATTTTTCATTTAACTACATGGAAAATGTGGCAACAATTTGAAGGTTACAGAAGAGCTGTCAAAACAGTAATTGTTAAGATTCAATTGTCCTGAAGGGCTCTTTTTGCAGCATGCTCTGGCATCAGTGTGTTGTGTTAAGCGTGAAGCAAAAATGGTCAAATAGTTTCTGAAGATTCTGTTGCAGACATTAACTTTTAGTACTGATAAATATTTTAAAACTGATGAGCATTTAAATTTTTAGTTGTAATAAGCATTTTAATTTTTAGTGTGACTGTACGATTAATTCTACTAATGGATTATTTCTAGGAATCAGAGGCTGGACAGACAGCAAAGCCTCAGGCACCACAATCGTCTGTAGCCAAGGAGCCATTTTCATTTCCAGATGGTACAATTTTCTTTTACTTATTTCAGTTTTCTGCTGCCACTGTCAACTGATTAAGCATTAATCACTGTGTTTTAAGACAAGGCATTGATTTGTTGACTCAGGAAAAAACAAAGAAAAAAATCGTCTCTGACTTTTCAGTTCGCTACAAAGTATGGATGCACTTCACGGTGACCATCAATTGATGTTGCTCTGTTATGATAGTGGGGCTACAATAGTCTTGAGTATCAATTAGATTAGATGTTGTTTTCAGTTAAGGACTTGTGCCAGTACCCTCTGCAGTGACATCCTCTTGAGAGGATCAAACCCTCTTGCTGGGTATTTGGCCCACTATGACGAAATGAGTCTTAAGTTGCACCATTCAATTTTCCAGAAATGGGTTCCAGTAGTGTTACAAGTTGAAATCATACATGGCATACTTGCTTTTTAACGTATTTTGGTCAAACATATTCTATTCTCTATATTTTCACTTAAATCTAACTTTTTTGCACTTATAGGTGCTTAAATTTAATGACTTTAATGCATTAAATTTAACGACTTTAATGCATTAGTCATGACTAGCAGAAATTAGAGGCTATTTTTGGTTGAATTTTGACAACCATCGTGTTGCCCTGTGCCCAACAAAACAGTCATGTTATGCTATAATTCCTCGCCTACGATTCCTCGCTCAGTCGATGGACATATGGCGTGTTAACAAATGCATTACTTACTTACTTACTTATAAGTTCTCTTCCCAGCAGAACAGGCATGTTATGCTATATCATAAGTTCATTCTCTCCCTGTGTGAAATATTCAAATGACAATTACTCTCTTAGGTGCTAGCCAAGGGGAAGGCCATATATTTTTTTATGAATATAGGTCTTGACAGATATTTATATTTAGTCTAGTAACATCACTTGACTTAAGAGCAGGTATTCTATTTGACAGTTATATGTTGGTGAACGTACTGTATGGAACGAAACGAATAATAATGTAATGCGAAATAATATTTATTATTGTCTATAAATAAGTAAATGAGTGTATGATAGTTCTCTGGATTCTGGTGTAAGTAAGTAAGTGGTCTTTGCATCTGCCAGTGTTCAATAATTGCCTACACTCTAGTTTAAACAACAGCTCCCCTGTCTCATTCTCTATCTTGTCTCCCACCCATTCTTGTTCTTTTACTGCGTGAACAACCCCTCTGACTTCAGCTGTCATGAATAAGCTGGTGCTGTGTGGTTAGCTGTTAAGTAGTACTTTATAACTTTTCCAGTTTACAATTTAATGCTTTCATTTTGCTTTGCTTTTCTCATAGATGTTGGCTCGAACAACAGTGGCTACTATGAACTTCAGGCCGTTCTGACACACAAGGGCCGCTCCAGCTCAAGTGGTCACTATGTGGCCTGGGTCAAAGGCAAAAAGAAGGGTCAGTCCATCTACTAACATTTTATTAATTTCATTAAGAAATTATACAAAGGGAATGAATTTAATTATTTTCAGTGCTTCTGATAGGCTTCTAAAAGGCACTACACGTTCATTCATACCTATTGTGAATACATGCAGATAATTGTATGCATACATTCATGTGCAGTGCAAATCGTTTAACAAGAAATGCAGGGGACCAGTGTGAACGATTTGTGGTAACCAAATTTCAGCTTAACTGTTTTTTTCAATTCCAGTTTTAAATTTTTTTATATTAGCAGCTACTGTAGGGTATACGTCAATTGTTGGGTATAGCACATATGTTAGACTACATGCAGTTAAACAAACTACACAAGATTACAAAAATTCACTTAATTCTTCCATGCATGTAATTAATTTAAAGGATGGTAAAAGATAAACTTGTAACAAATTTTAAGATACTGCTTTAAAAATCAAAGTTAATAAAAGTTCAAATCCCATGCTGATAACATTGACATGCTTTGAAAGAAGAGTCCTAACATAGAGTAAGATTATCTTGGAGCCAAAATTTTACTGACGTTGGCCACCACATGTGGCAAATATCTACCACAGCATACACACTATGTATGAATTATGAATGCTGCTAGATCTTATATTCTGTTCTTTACTAAAAGTATTTTCCCACAAATGTATTGATGCTGTGAGCTGGGAAGGTTATAAATGGCATAGGCAAACTGTCACCGGACTGCAATGATTGTCTCAACCGCCAACAGCACACTGGCCTGAAAGTGCTCCTTGAAACAAAATACGACCATTTCACATTGGATCAGTGGAGCCAGGTGTTGAAAATATATCAACATTTTGTGTTATCCAGGGTTTTGTATTCAATTTGCTTCCATGGAACAGACAAATTTTTATGTTAAGCAGTATTTTTGTGTTATCAGTTTCATTGATGAAGGAACTAATTTACATTAAAAACCCTTGATGCAGGAATGGACTAAGCTGCCTTTTCATGTTAACCAACTTTGTGTTAAACGTTTTTATGTTAAGTGCATGTACTGGTATGTATGCATGTATGTATGTGTGTACATATGTATGAATGTACAGTGGAAATTCAGACATGTACACACATGCATGCATACATACCCATACATGCATGCATGTTTGCACATAGTTCATCACATGTAGACATACATATACCTAACAGCGTGTGTGCATGCATGCATGCATACTGTAATATGTATTCATACACTTGGAATTTACTGAATGTACAAATTCCTTTTGTATTTAGTCTTGTTTTTCTGTTGTTTTATAGATGAATGGCTAATGTTTGACGATGACAATGTTTCGGCTGTTACTTCAGAAGACATTCTAAAATTGTCTGGCGGAGGTTTGTTGTTTGATCTCTAACTTGCAGTATGAGATAAGGTCATCAGACAAATTGCTATATACATTACAAAAACAAGTAATGGGGTTAAATACCCTGTTGCCTGGATAAGAAACAGAAAGTTTTTTGTGAATGAGGTGATGTTCCTGGAACCAGTCTAACTATATGAGAGTTGAATAGATTCGCTTATAATTGCAAACTAAAGTTACCATTGGAGCTCTTCCAAAAGGGCACCTTTCAGCAGTTGGTTAAATGCTGCTAAATAAATTGTAAATGATGGTTTGTAAGAGTCGCAAAAATTGTGAATGTGATGATGATGTTGATTATCACAGTTGTGGTGATGATGATCATGACAGTGATCATGACAGAGGTGAAAATGATGGTGGTAATGTTTGTAACATAGACAAGTAGGATGTTGATTTTATTGTGGTGACTGTTCATTTAAGTTACAAATGCGATTGTTTTAATAATGATGATAACAATGTTGATAAGCTATGACTGACGAGGCTTGTGATGATGGTGAGATAGTTTCAGTTGCAAAAAGGATTGCATGTATGTTGATAATTTTGATAAACATTGATGGGAAGCTATAGATGCTTTTGAGAGGTACTTTAAAAGTGCTATGTTAAGTGTCTGGATATACACACGCATATGTACACATGCACACATACATACCTCTGACAGCCGTGTTCGTTGGGGCCACATCTGATACGTAGATGGCCACCAGTTGCGCCTAGTGACAAGAGAGGACCCACTAGGGGCCCTTGTGATGCGGATGCCTGGAACATACATACAGTATTTGATGCTGATGTTTTTTTCTGTAGGTGATTGGCATTGTGCTTACGTGCTCCTGTACGGGCCTCGCATCCTTGGCGTCGAGTAGATGAATGGAAGATTGACTTTTGCCAATTCACTGTGTCCCTGTACTCCTATTAACATGTCAGAACTGTCCGATTAAATGTCCAACAACTGGTGTCACCGCATTAATGAAAATCTAGAACATGAAACCTTAAATCTTTGTTGTTATTGGCTCTCATTCAAGGCCAAATGTGAATGACGCTTTTGAAGGGCTCTTTAAGGTCATCTTTTAATGAATGGCCACTGTACGGTATAACATAAAGCTTTGTGATTTGTGAGGCTTAATAAATTCTAGGCATATTTTGCATTTGCATTTGTCCTGATGTGTGATTTACACATCTTCTAAGTTTCAGCTCTGTGCTCAGTAGATTTATTTGTTGGACTGTCATTTTCACTGAAGAGGTTCAAATCTCGGTGGCTTTTCTGAAATGTATCGCAATTTCTTGTTGAGTGAACCACGTCATCTGGAGGGAGAGTTGTCTGGCTGTTGTTTTGTTTTTGCTAAGTTTGCACTTGAGCAGCAAGCTCCTAAACGACTTGTCCGTAGAGGACATCTACAAAATTACTTACTTTGGACCCCTCCGGTACCTTCGTCCACATTTGGCATTACCCTTATGTGCCCCTTGTGGACGTCTGCACTCCAACGGATTATTAAGACCTAGATGTTGTCTGCTCTCTGAAGTTGTTGTTTAAGACACGGCTTGTAATGAAATAACTTTATGTACCAAATAAACATGTGGATATCCACATTCCCACACCCTTTATCCGCATTTCGATGACCCTCCCTTCCCCTTTTATGCAGACGTCATTAATGGTCAACCCACAAGCCCCAGTGCAACCATAACTGGTGACTAACATAACATTGTAGCTGAAAGCAGCTAAATGGTAGAGTTTTAAGCCATTACTTAACTTGGCTGATAATAACATTATTATTTATTATCATCGTCATCAACAGTGGACTGGCATTTATCAAGTACCTTGGGCGTACATTGTTGATACATTAATAAATTAAATGTTACCCTAATCCATCCAATCTCCCGCCTAGCTCCGCATTTCTCTCATCCTAAACGCAACCCACCATAAGAGGTTCTCTGTCTCCTTTCTGGTCTACTAGCAACCGATCTTGTTCTTCATATATGCTATCTCTGGGCAACCCGTCTGATTTGACGCAGCTTTTGGTAAAATCTGTACAAATAATTCAATTATTCGTGAAGCTGGTGCCCTGTGCTTAGCTTTCAAGTAGCACTTTAGAAATTCTTGAGTTTATTGTTACGATTAAAACGCTTATACTTATCGTGATACGGTCCACTAACCTGGATGGCTAACGCATATGTCAACGCGCCTCTTAGAGTGAGGAAGCCGGTTCGCACCCCAGTCGTGGTTTATTTCAGAGATTTGAATCTCGGGCTAGCATGGTCCGTACACGGGACCTTTAATAAATGGCGTGGCTTCCATTCAAGGGGGCAGCGGTGGTGCAGGATCTCACCCGATCAGTTCATTGAAAAACGAGCAAGGTTGAGGCCACACGGTCGCTGTAGAAAATCATGTACTTGCACATGTATAGTTAGAACTGCCGACATATAACCCCGGCTTTATCTGGCGAATAAAATTTCCTAGGTCAGAACCAATGGTAGATTGAGAAGGCCGTTAGGAAGGCCAGATGCAGCGACGCACAAAAGCGGACCAAGGTCAGAATCAAGGAAAGATCGAAGGGGAAGGAGACAGAGAAAGGGAAATGTGGTATGTCAGAAGATATTTTGCTGAACTAGCACGCATACGATGTGCGCGAGATAGGCTAGTAACAATAATATATGAATCAAGATGTTTCAGCTAGAACGTAGGCCTACCTAGTTATGCTATGAAAACGTCACTATCATGTGCCTAGCCGTGAAGTGGATGCATAAGCCCATCGACTTGAACTTAATTTGAACCAAGCTTCTGCGAGATGTTTCTACCGAGAAACTCCGTATCACCCAGTATCCATCTGTTTAACCTCTTTTGATTAATTTTAATGTGTACAAAATTACGAAATGACCCTACGGTAGGCCTACTCACCGGCTGTCTTCTGTCGCCTTCGTTGATTTATGTTAATATTTCTCCCAACAATGCTAGCACAAAAACAACAGAAATAAGAAAAACGGCAAATTGACAAGATCAGCATCCTACCTCTGCCCGCGATGAACCTATTTCAATATTAGCATCTGGCGTAACCATTAAGGCAGCGACTAAAAGCCATTCATACATCTAAATAAAATCAGACATATTTTTGCTACGTAGGCCTAATACTCGTACGAAAGCAGAATTTTTTTCACCTGCGCTTGTCCTGAAAAAATACCGATAAGATTATGAAAGATCATAAATATCTTACATGAATGTTACATGAATAAAATAAGTAAAATAAACATAAATTTCTTACATGAATGTTAGGCTACGTAGACTATGCAAAGTTTCGCTGAAGACTCGTTTAGGCCACATCTTGCGCATTCGTCGCTCTCTGAATAACATGGATGACGTTTTCAACCTTTACGTAGGTACGATCTTCAAAATGCAAATAAGCTAATCGATAGAATTGGGTCTATAACAATATGAATTGTGCGATCTTTCGCAGTCGACAAACCCAGCCGCACCGGACTTTGTGGCAGCTTTGTTGATGTGTAAGCGAATCGCAGAAGGTAAGGCAAGACTTTCATGAAGTTAGTAGACCTATTAAAAAAGTATTAATACAATTTTATGTAGGCCAACACATGCACCCCTGACGCTGAAACATTTGTCTGTGCAACTGATCTAACCTAGTTCGACTTATGGTAGTTTGAAAATGCCGAAAGAGTACGTGTTTTCAGCGGCAGATGGCTTCAGTAGATCGGTTCAATTCACAAGAAAGCAAGATATCCTCGCACCGTCGTACTGGACGGCGGGACGACCAGCAAATCCTGTCGGGGTGCAATGATCTCCAGCCAGCAGTGATCGTCGATGCGGCTGGCTGGAGACAGGAACGCATAGCTGTCTGATGTATTGCTAGTAAAACTGCCAATACCACTGCTACTATGACCATTAGCCTACTAGGACGACGACTACTACTATTACTATAAAGCACTACTAAGTTATTAGTGAGAGTATTAGTATAGGTCTTAGTATAGGTATAGGCCTACTATAATATTAGTATAGATCAAGATCTTTACACAGACTTGCTACTGGTGCTATTAGACTCTAAATGTAGGCCTAGATATCGTCTTCAAGTCCCTTCAGAGATTCAGAGAGGCTCGGGCCACTACAAATACGAGGCCCCAAGCTCAAAACATGCACATCATAAGCCTACTAAATCGCAGTTGTGAATTATAATGCAAAAAAGGTAATATAATATTAATAATTAATAATGAAATAAATTAGAAGAATTTGCAAGATTTGTTGCTAGTTACCGATTCATGCTGTAGATAGAAAATCTTGGGTTCGAATAAGAACATTTCTCTCTTATTTTAAAGTAGACGAAATTGAGTATGTAATGATCAGGCTCCTTACCATCTGAGGCCTGGGCCAAATGGCCCTGCTGCCCCCAGCCGACAGAGCCTGATCGTTTAGGGGGGGATGATGCTCATGCGAAAATTGCCGTTATCTACGACTCCTACACTTTTTGAAATTGAAAAGCAGTAAAAACCATCCTTGCGCCAAGCACACAATAATTTATTCCCCTTTAAGAAGTAATGCCTGAAAACAGAAGACACTCATAATGTAGCTAGAACGCCCATAGACATAATTGTCTTGAGCTAAAACACGGTCACTATGTGTTTATTACAAGATTATAGCCAGAAATTATACTTACATTTTGGGCTTTTAATAGAGTAAATATAGAACAAAGCAATCTGGCGGCTAAGGCTCGTGTGTTTGATTTGACACTAGCAAATTTATGTTTATAAACGTTCTGTCCACGTTATAGTGTCTACTCTTAGCAGACACTATAACAAGAGTATACAGAATGAATTATTTGAAAAGTGTGAAATGCTGTGTACGCACCTTAAGGAATGAACAGCTTGTAACAAGCACTGAGAATTCTTGTGTCTTAAGAGTTAACCACTAATTTTGTTAATATATAATGTTAATTAAACAAAGTCCAGGTGCAGTAAAATTCAGGATGTGATTTGTGCGAGGGAAGAGTCTGGTCCCTTGAAAATACATTTTATCTCGCTGCTGCTCAGCACAAATAATGCACTCTAATCATCTCAAAAGTAAAGAGAAACGACGAACACAAGTTTTCTAGCAAACGTTTACAGCCACCATTTAACGACAAGATTCTATGCATGTAGATGGTTATTTACACAGTTCCTTTTAGGAATCTTACAAGTGCACTAAACATGGCTGTCTAAGAGATCTAATCAGAGGCGATTATCCAAGACAATCCTTTACCCAACTGACCGCTAAACACGTTCAGAGCGCCTCTGTGAGATTCTTACCGCCACAGCAACATCATATGGTAGGAAATATGAAGCCCATATGACAATTATCATATATGGGATTCATATGTCCTACATATACGACGTTGTTTTTCGGGTGAGAGGCGCTATACAAATGTTCTGTTACAATGAAAATTACAATCAAATGTGAGAGTTTAAACTTTCAAATGCGAGGAAAGGAAAACATTGTATGAAATAATACTTTCGAGTTCTCAACTATTCACATTCTGATGTTTTGAATTTTAGTCGTGCGTGAAAGCGTTTACACAAGTTCATCCAAAACTCTACATAATGGCCATCTCGGACTATTTTCTACTCGCCTGCGGTCTTGCGTCTCTTGCGACACTGGCGACATCTGAATCACCTGCAACGAGTACAGCTGGTGTCCGCAAAGCTGATCAGAGCAAACTGGTGTCATCCATGAACAATTTTGCCTTTGACCTCTACAAGAAAATCTCAGAATCCAACGTGGGAGAAAACGTCGTTCTGTCACCAGCCAGCATCGCCGTGGCTCTGGCGATGCTCTATGCCGGGGCAGGGGGTAAGACGAAATTCCAAATCGGGACAGCCATGCACTTAAGCGATTACAGCACAGACGGTGACACCATCAATGGAGGTTTCAAGAGCCTCTTCGAAGCTCTCAACCGTGCTAACAACAATTATACACTGCAGATGGCTAATCGACTGTACGCTCAGAGTGGGGAGAAGTTTAAAGATGAATATCTCCAGGTAACTAAGGAATACTATCGGGCATCTCTTCAACCGGTAAACTTTACAGGTGACCCTTCTGGATCCAGAGAAATTATTAACAGTTGGGTTGCGAAGATGACGTCGAACAATATTAAAGAACTATTCCCGGAGGACAGCATCACCACAGACACTGTGCTTGCTCTCGTCAACGCCATTTACTTAAAAGCTTTCTGGTTATACGAGTTTGACAAGACAGCCACGAAGCCTCAGATGTTCCGTCTATCAAAGAACCAAACCATCAATATCCCGACCATGAAGCTGCAAGGTCCTCACCGACTCGGCTACACCAACTCCTCCGAACTTGGCTGCCAAGTCTTAGAATTGCCCTACCGTGGCAATCAGATTTCAATGTTTGTCTTCCTGCCTCACGAAATCGAAGGACTTTCGTCGCTGGAAAGTCATCTAGGAGCCAAGTCATTAGGCGAAGTTTTCCGCGCCGTTAATGTCAAAAATCATATACAGGTGTACCTGCCCAAATTTGTTCTCAAACACACCCTGGACCTGGCTGAAACACTGGCAAGAGTCGGGGTAAAGGATCTATTCGTCTTGGGCAAAGCCGATCTGTCGGGTATCGCCTCTGCGCAGCTTGTGGTCAGCAAGGCGATGCATAAGGCGTTCATCACAGCGAAAGAGGAAGGCACAGAGGCTGCAGCAGCCACAGGTTTCGGTGTTAGTGTTAGGTCTATCATCGCCCGTAATGCAATCGATTTTACTGTGGATCGGCCTTTCTTATTTCTTCTGGTGGAAAAAACGACCGGAAGTATTCTCTTCGTTGGTCGCGTGACGAAGCCACCTGGGGGCAACTGAGGAAACATCGCTGGACAGCCTGGACGGACAGCGTCTCTTGAGGACCAGCTGCCTTCGAAGAATTCATTTCTACCTTCGCTCTCAACATTTTAGGACACAGTGATGTTTGTATCGAAAAATATGGCGTGGTTTGTAACGTTCTAGCGTGGTAGCCTACACCATTAGGCCTATCATACGTTAAAATAAAATCTAAACGATGTTTCGACCAATCGGTGCAGTAACGCTCTTCATACCGACCCAGCTCTACGTAGTAGACATAGACCTAATAGTATTTTAATTAATACGATGCCGTAAACTGGAGTAGGCCTATATTAAGTTTTTTGTCAATACTGAAAGAGCATTATAACAGTTGGCTCATATTTAGGGCTGCTACTAGGCCCGCTTTTTGCAAACAATTGTTGATTCTTCGTAGCAGAATATTCTTGACTTCATTTTAAAGAGTAACTTCATCAGTACTTCCTTTGATCCATAATACGCTTCATACATAGATGAATTTCGTAGGGTTATCGGCCACAGGGTTTTAAAGTGGGGTTATTTTTTCTGGGAAGTTATTGCCCATGGGGGTTATTGCCGGGAGTTTTATCCTAGGGGTTATTGGCTGGGGGCTTTATCCTAGGGTGTTATTGCCAAGGGGTGTTATTGACCTGATATTATGCAAAGTTACGATGTCCAGAAGTGTATCACGAGTTAGCTGTGATCTGCTTTTCGATTTAACGACTTCTAGGGTGGCCAAGGCCTAAGAAATCCTCGCTTCCTCACATCAAGTAAACAAAGCATCATCGCAACAAAACGTCTTCCATCTGTAGCAGCATCAACTACAGTAACCTAAGCTGCCGCCGTAGGGCTATTTATAAACCGGTTCATCCCTGCCGTTTCTTGACCAGGGCTTTCATGCCTCCGTTCCATCCTTCCTTTCCCTCTGGGAGCGGCTGGCTTTGCAGTGCACCTCTCCCACTCTTCCTCGGCTGTTCCTCGACCCATACGGCAACCTCCGATAACTAGACTGGCTTAGATAAGCCGCCAGCTACGAAGATAACCCAGCAACCGAATGAACGTTTATGCAGCTGGAGACGAAGCAAGGTGCTCTCCCACGCCGGCAGCCTACCTGTATCCGTTCATTCTGTTACTTAGGCCGCTGTCCACAGGTAATTCAGACAACTCGGAGATCTAGAATCCGGAGCGCCAAAATTTCGACCGCGCTGATTTTCTTATTGTAGTGTAACAGCTTTTTGACGAATCTAAACTTTATTTCTGAAAAATGTGTGTGAAACACTTGATGTTGTAGCGTGTAACGCTAGCATTGTCAGGCATACTTTCATTTATAATCTTCCATATTTCAATCACCTCTCTGCAATCCGCCATTTTGCTCACGCTTGCCACACGTTCGTCTGTTCTGTCGGAGCGCTCAGATCGCGCCCCGAACGAAACTTGGATAGGAACTTAAGTTGGTTGAGCTTTTGCCGCGAACTGTACGGTGCGCGACGTGAATAGCCAGCGGTGTACATACGAGAAGAATTTCCAAAGCGGTTTCTTATATAAGCAATGTCTGATTTTTGGTTGAATCTGGACTTTAGCGACTCAAGATTCTGCCGTTTTTGGTTATCTTAGGTAATATCTTTCATCTGTGCTTGTCAACAGGTATAATAATGTTACTGGTATTAATAGGCCTAAACCTCACACCTAAATTTGTTAGGGCCTTCAGGTCTGTAGACCTAAGAGGCGTAGAGAGGCTCAGTTTACAACCACCTTTCCAATGTGGGATATCGATTCGTCAGCTTCCAATAGATAACTACGATCGTAAGTTAACGGAAATCGAAAATTTATGGTGCGCCTGAAGGATTAGGCTGGTGGAGGGTGCGATCTGTGGACAGAGGACCTATGGACAGGAGCGAATTGCTTGAGGAAATGTTTTTCAATGAGAGGTAGTAGGCCCTATGAGTCGGTGGGGGAGGATATTAAGTTCCTGTTCTCTGCCTAGAAATCGCATCTTGGGCTAGTGGTATAGTGATGAGTTTATTCTTGAAGTGGCGCTTTATAAATGTCAGATTGCAATTACAACTACCCTAATTGAAAGTATGACATCGTGAAATCTGTAACGAGAATCAGCTTAATCATAGACGCATGTATCACTCAGCGTGGCTGAGGAGATTGCTTCAAGAGCAGATTGAATGTTTAAAGAAATTGTTAGACAATATACCCAATTGCTAAATAGGGAAACCTGTTTCTAACCTAAAACTAGGCATTCTAAATTAGATTCTAAATTACGCAGAGGCCAATTAGGTCTATTGTGTAGATTTTTAAAGAATGACAGGTCACACAGCTGTGTGAACCTGAGCAGCGGATGATTCGAAAGACTGGCCTTAGATTATCAGACATCTATAGGCAAATGCTGGAATTACCTAAACCTTAGCTTCGTCGTTTCAGGTAGGAGTCAAAATTTCACGTTGCCGTAGCATAGGCCTACACTTTGTGCTCTGTTAAAAGTAATGTCTGGAAATAGCAGACACTAGTCTAGACCCGCAGGATGCTCATAAACATCAGTTTCCTAACAATACAGTCTCTGTGGCCTATAGCTAACAGAAATGTGGCTTTTTGAAGTAATTCGACAGTAATGCCTGGAAATAGACTACACTAGATGTGTCTTGACACCAGACAGATTATGTCTATGAGCCTTTTAGCCCAGTGGGAGCTATAGGTTGTCCTATCGGGTACGGGTAAGAGTGAGAATAACGACGGGAAGGGTGGTCAGCTGGATGCAAGTGTCTGCCTAAAGCTGATAATGCTCTAAAATGTTTTCACACCTGTAAATCTACAAGAGATCTGAATTTGAGTTAAATGATTTATTCACCTCAATAAAGTGAAAAAGGTAAATGTTAGAACCAGGTCAAATCACAACAGTTAAAATTACAATCTATTTAAAGAAATATAGACAGTCAAATTGCATATACATAATGTAGCACGAGTTATAATTGTCGTGCCTAGAGTCAAACCCGTCCAGAAAGAATCCACGTCAATCCACTCTGCATGAAATTAGATCCAATTTACAGCATTGTAACACCGCTTCAATGACTGTAATGTAAAATAATGACAATTTATACAGCATCGTAAGTAGCGACCTACTTCTAGGGTTCTTTACATGTCAATTGTCAGCACAAGTACTAAAAGTTACACATTAGATGGATTTTCAATTGTTTTTTTTTTGAATGTTTGAACACGTTTGGCCTTTTGAATAGATGCCGGAAGGCTGTTCCATGTGCGTGGGCCAGCGACCCGAAAGGTCCGATCAAGCATTCAGATAGTGCTTCCTCTTTAGATATGTTAATTAATGTTAAAGCAGCAAAGCGTTGCTCACAAGCCGTTAATGTTATCGGCAAAACAATGGCTATGTTTAATAGTCTGTGTATTTCATGAAAAGCAAGATCACAAGGTTCGAGACAACAAGCAGTGTTTAACAGGATCACTTGGAGAATGTCAACGCGCGGTCTTTAGTGTTGCTTTGATACAATTGTTCAAAAGGGCTTATTTTTCATGTTGAAAAGGACGTCTGTTTAGAAGTTAACGTTTGCATACCAATTACAATGTCCAGTAAATGTGAATGGTCAGAAAATGGTCTATCTAATTCGGAAATTATACAGTCAGTAAGTAACCGGAGAGCAGCATTATCCTGTAAAATACACACCTGTGCATCTAAACGATCACGAATATTATGGGAAGCAAGTGCATGACACACCGATCTGGTTGACTCACCGGTTCCTCTGGATATAATTCACTTTGTATTTCTACCCAATTTTTGTGCTTAAGAGAACTTGAAGTAAAAATGTATCCGCTTTCAAGTACTTTAGCCTCTTATACAGGTTTACGTGCATCAATCAAAATCAGACTCAGATTGCATGCACAACAATGAACATGAATGAATGGTTAATGCAGCTGAATGCCTTACTAATGGAAATCCTTATTGAAATCGCTAAATTATAATTACCCTTGCACCAGTTTAACCTTAGCGTACTAAATATGAGCTAATGTCCAAGTCAGATCACTGCAATGTGTCTATAATAAGCCTCGCCAATGACTGCGCATCTAATCCGTCTGCAGGTTTTAAATCTACAAAGCATCCACGCACTTTCTTAAATGACGTGGCACCCATTCAAACGGGCAGCGGTGGTGAAGGATCTTACCCAATCAGTTCATTGCAAAGTGAGCAGGGGCGAGGCCTTACGGTAGCTGTATAAAACAGTGTACATTTACATTTCTTGTTGGCAAAATTCATATAACAAAAGACAGCTGTTCCTAGCTAGTTAGTTACTTAGTTATCTAGACATTTGATGTAGCGCCTTTTAGTCACAACTCACCAGTGGCGGGCTCACGCACACACGTGGAGCCCAGGCAACGGATTGCTATCCAAAGTTGACAGAGGACACCAATATCTGTTCTTTGATGGACAAGAATATAAAAATGTCTGTTATCTGTTCCCTAATTATATCTGCTAATTTAACCGGAATTTCATTTATGGGGCCACGGAGGTGACCAGGCACTCAGTTGACGGGTCACCAACACTCTGGCCGTCCGTTCACTTGCCTTATCACGCCTAGACTATTACAACTCAATGTTCAATTCTCTTCCTAGTCGTCTTTAGGACTCCCTACAATCAGTTCTTTATGCAGCTCTTCACTTTGTTCTTCAGCTTCCTCCTATATCTCCAGTTACAGAATTACACTAAATTACACTGGTTATCTTTTGCCGCTCGAATCCAGTTTAAAGTTGCTGTACTTGCATACAGAACGCTTCATGGTCTAGCACCGAGCTACCTTGCTATGCATTCGACACACACACACTTAATCCCATCGGGACAAACTTAAGATCAGCCTCCTCTGGTCAACTGTTTGTCCCAAGTTACCAAAAAGGCGTGCTGTTTCAGTGCCTTTTCCCATGCTGACCAAACATCTATGGAATTCACTATCAACAGATTTGAGGGATCCTTCTCTTTTACTTGTATCGTTTTGCAAACGAGTTAGGACTTGTCTTTTCACCTACCTGAGCTTTTAAAGTGAATTAACAAATTAGCGCGATATAAATATCTCATTAATGTGTGGCTGCTGCAGAATCATTTAAATGCGTTTGGAAAATAAACAACAGAAGGTTGAACTTTAACCTGTAACTGATGATCAACCATCATTCTTTACCTTATCTTACCTTACTTTACTTTACGGTCCTTACCGTAATTGCCTTACTACAACTTACCTAACCATATTGCATCTGCCTATAGGAAGAAAAACTTGGATGCGTGAAGGTCGTTGGAAGATGCACGCGTGTCAGCTGCAGTTTGGCGCTGGGCTGATGATGACAGTGATGGTGGTCGTAGTGGCGATGATGGTGGCTCCAGTCTGCTATGCCAACCATGCGCCGGTAAACTACGCCAAACGCCTCTACACCGCCAAACTGAACAGCGAAGCCTACAACAAACTCATTCGACCCGTTGGCAACACGTCGGACACACTGACCGTCAGAATCGGCCTGCGTCTAGTCGCCATAATTGACATCGTGAGTATACGTAGGCCTGTGAATAAGCTGGTCCTGGTGACGTGACTGCTGAGCCGAGTTGCTCAGGTTAGAAGTTTGTTAAAGGTGCTGTATGACTGTATGCTGTATGTGAGGGGTTTATCTGATCTGACCTTGCTTCATCTTAAATTTCCTATTTAAATTGCCTAAACTTAAATTGCGTGTAAGCTGCCGAGGTTTAGAGCTTTTTAAAGACACTATATAGTCTTCTGAGTCGTTTACTTTGATCAAATTGATTGTAACGCCCCAGGTCACCACTGACGACACAACATCAGCAGACAGTCCCCTGTTGGTTGTTTCATCCCTCACCACGTTTAGGGTGAGTCGTATTTTGAGGGGCTGGAACGTTCACGAATCGTCAACTGATTATTTATTTATTAAGATTATCAAGAACGTTTTGATTTGCAGGATGAAAAGAATCAGATCATGACGACCAATGTCTGGCTCGAACAGGCAAGAAATGATTCTTTAAAAGCTTTCATTAGGCGCTAAATAAATGTCTTGTTGCATCGAAACGCATTATATTACTTGGCACTGCATAACACCAATTATTAGACAGACACTAGCGGCCAATCCGCGTAATGCACGTGCGCCGTTTTCCAGAAATCAAAATTGAAATATTCAGATATTTACTTAGTTTTAAGAGACTCAAAATCAAACTTTAAAAGTTTAATCAGTGTAATTTTAGGCAAGGCCTATAATCACCAATCTTAGCCATCCATTTTGAGCCTATTAAAAGTTCTGAACTGCGACGAGCCATGGCAAGCTTTCTTCTTAGGATGCAGAAGTTGCATACCGTATTTATGTACAAACTATAGCATTTATAATTATCGCATATATAATACAACAGTAGCCAACTCCGCCACTGCCTTCTTTGGGGGTAGTGCCAGTACCAAGCCTGGATAAAGGAGGAGGGCGACGGCAACGGCCTTTGATGTCATAAGCTGTCGTTAAACAATGGAACTACTACTACTACCACTACCACTACTACCACTACCACTAGGACTACTACTACAGTAGCCTATATATCACTTTACAGCTACCTCATGCATTATTAATCCTGTTGTATCTTATTAAGACGCTATAGAATTCATTTTATATTATATTAGATTGGTTATGGCTGCCAAATTTGGGGTTACGTCCAATACGCCCCTGCGAATCTATCACTCCTCAATCCAGGATATAACATCAAAGATAAAGCCGCTTTTGCCGACTATGCGGCGTCCTTTGAGCTTTTCGCTTGTCCCTCTAGGAGTGGTACGATTACAAACTGACGTGGAATCCTGCAGACTACGGAAATGTAGCCAAGTTGTACGTTCCATCAGACGCCATCTGGCTGCCAGATATTGTACTTTACAACAGGTAAGAATCCTTCGTAGCAGGTAAGACACTTTGGAATAAGCAAGAGCCTATGCAACAGGTAAGATTACTTTGGAATGGTTAAAATACTTTGCAGCATATCTTTGCAATATGTAGGAACGCCTTTGAATAGGTCAGTTACTTTGCACAGGTAATAATTTAATAATAATAATAATAATAATAATAATAATAATAATAATAATAATAATAATAATAATAATTAATAATAATAAATAATAATAATAATATTATTATTATTATCATCTTCATTATCATTATTATTGTTGTTATTATTATCATTATTATCATCATCATCATTAATATTAATAATATTATTATCATTAATATTAATATTATTATCATTATTATCATTATCATTATTATCATTATCATTTACTTTACATTACAATTCAAGGAGAGCGGCACCCTGTAACCGTGCAATAAACGATCGATTACCGTTGTTTGTCGGTACAGCGCCGACGGTAACTTCACGGTGAAGATAATGACGAAGGCGACGGTGCACTACACTGGCCGCGTCGTCTGGAATCCTCCGGCGATCTACAAGAGCCTCTGTCTCATCGACGTCGAGTATTTTCCATTCGACGAACAGCTGTGTACCCTCAAGATCGGGTCGTGGTCTTACGACGGATACTCGGTCGACATTAAGCACAACCACCTGACGGACGACAACAAGGACCAGGAACTCATCCAGGATGGTAGGCCTATTACTCCGACATATACAACTACTTATCTGGTCCAGTCTAATTCGTTCTAAGCGAATCCATTTCTAATCAAATCCACTGTAATCGACTTAATCTAATCGAGTGTAATGCAGTCTAATCTGTTATAATCTAATCCTGTTAAATTCAGTAAAATCAGAATAATCAAATCTAATAGTCTAATCCAGTCTAATTGAATCTAATGTAATTCAGTCTAGCATAGTTTTATCTAGTTTAATTTAGAGGCTTCTACAGCGCCATGACCACTGTGTACGAGAACCTACTAATAGAACCATAATACTTAGCCTGGGACTTAATACGTAGCACATCCTTATGCAAGATTTAATAAAAAGCCAAGCACAAGAAATAGATGTTTGTTAAATGCTATCCATATCTGACGGAATGACTTTCCTGCGATGGATCCAGGATTTAAAGGTGGCAGGGAAGTAAAAGCGGGAACTGGAATGTACATGTGAACGAGAAAAATAATTAAGAGAAACGTCATGCAGTCCACCAAGTTTGGGGCATACGACCGTCAAGTAGACGATCAGCTCTGTACCCGCCGATACTAACCCCAATCTAATATCAGGACCTGTAGCAAAGATGTAGGCCTAATTATACACTAGGCATCAATCTAAGACACTTCAAAGCAGGTCCGAATCAGATCAATTCACAGGGTCAGTCTGACAAGACTGAGACACCTTGAGGAGGAAAAGCATGCTGAAACAAATCGCACCCAGCTTTGCTTCTAGATCTATGCATGCAGAATTTTATTTATGGTTTCAGCCGCGATCTACCCTCTCCCGCGCAAAACATATGCACGAATGTTCCTTCTGGCGAAAATCCCTGTCGCTCCCCGTTAGCCATACAGGCATTTGCCAAAACTGTTTTAACTATTTTAAAACTTTGCCCCAGCATACCCCTGTTCTAAACAACGTTTTTTGTTGTCATATTATTCGTCAGATAGCGCCAGAATTCACCATCACATGCATACAGCCGGAACAAGCGCAAAGGCACACGTCTAAGATTATCATTACATAGGTGTGAGCTTTTAAAACCTCTTTGGATGGAATGAGTTAAGGCACATTGTTTGCATGTAGGAATTAACCTGTCGGACTACTCCTCGAGTACAGAGTGGGATCTGTTGGCCGTACCTGCCCAGAAGTATCTCAAGTACTACCCGTGCTGTTCAGAACCCTATCCAGACATCAAGTTCAACATAACGATGCGGCGAAAGACGCTCTACCACACGGTGAACCTCATCCTTCCGTGTGTCGCCATCTGCGTCGTCACTCTCCTCGTCTTCTTCATACCCGCCTATACGGGCGAGAAGATAACGATGGCGATCACAATCCTGAACTCGCTCAACATCTTCCTCCTACTCGTTGCCGAGATCAACCCACCGACGTCTCTCGCCACTCCCCTGATTGGCAAGTACCTCCTCTTTACCATGGTCCTCATCACCTGCTCCATCGTCGTTACCGTTTTCGTGCTGAACGTTCATTTCCGGTCCCCGTCGACGCACGTCATGCCGCCTTGGATCGGCCAGCTGTTCCTGCACGTCCTGCCGCGCCTGCTTTTTATGCAGCGCCCGCAGGACAAGCGCAAGAGCAAGTTCCCACGCGTCGCCGTCCGAACAAGTGACAGCATCGAGATCCGCGACTCCTATGGTGGTGGTGGAGCAGGGAGTGGCGGACAGTGGTGGACGGACGACAGGAGATCGCACGGCTTCGATTCCTACGAGGACAACGACAACAGGACGAATATAAACATGTCGTCGATGCGGAGACACAGCGTCCTGCCGCCGACTGTCATGCAAGCCGTCATCGGAGTCGACTTCATCGCCGAACACCTCAAAGAACAGGACGAGTTCGACAGAGTAAGCAGACATATGAACTGTGGACTGAAGACGTATGAACTGTGGACTGAAGACATATGAACTGTGGACTGAAGACATATGAACTGTGGACTGAAGACATATGAACTGTGGACTGAAGACATATGAACTGTGGACTGAAGACATATGAACTGTGGACTGAAGACATATGAACTGTGGACTGAAGACATATGAACTGTGGACTGAAGACATATGAACTGTGGACTGAAGACATATGAACTGTGGACTGAAGACATATGAACTGTGGACTGAAGACATATGAACTGTGGACTGAGCACAGTAGTTCTGCATTCTTATTCAATCCAAGCATTTAAACAGCGTCCCTTAAAAATAATGGCAAAGCACACTTTAAATAACGGAGATTCTTGTCCTATTTTGTTGTCTTAATGTGCCACTTACACCTGTAATCGTAGGCCTAATTTCGAGATTTCCACAGCGCCCAATGAAAGCTAAGTTGCCGGAATCAACAGATTCACTGGCGCTCACTCAAAACAAAATCGATAGGCAGGAAAGGTTCGGTTTCAGGTCAAGATCCAAGAGTCAGGCAGGCAGACATTCAGACGGCTGTGGTGGATGGTGTTTGGCATTGAACCGGAAAGCGAGGTATGAGAAGAAGATTCAGGATGGGATCTGTGGAAGAGTAATGTTTCAGTTTTGAGTGAAAGACCTGTCTTTCAGAGGTGAAGCGTTGGCGAGTTCTTATGATGGGCTACGTAACTGTCCTAATTCTGGTGTGAGTTTATTTCAGAGGGATGGGGTAGTGAACAATACACGTTAGTGTGTCTCTGCAAATTCGATGATAAAAAGACAAGTTTTAAATAATGTTTTTATTTATTACTCCGTATTTGCTATTCTTTTATGTTCCATATTTTAATGTTCCATATTAAGCTGTCCTTTAATTAACTTAACATCCCATGTTATGAAGTTGATTCATTTTGTATGTTATGTTGTTCACTGGTATTAAGGTCAAACAAGACTGGCAGTTCGTTGCAATGGTTACGGATCGGCTCTTCATGTGGATGTTCACTGCAGTATGTCTCGTTGGCACGTTTGGCATCATCATCCAGTCACCAACACTCTACGATGACAAGAAACCTATAGGCTAGATGACCACATAAATGAAGCAATTCACCAACAGTCTTTCGAGGTAGAATCGCACCATTTGGATGTTCAGATTTGTGTGAGCATTGCTTCAAAAGCTTGTTTTTCCACAAGTCAGATGTAGGCAATGAAGAGATTTTCTGCAAGCATGACACTCTTGACATCAAACATTGTGCCAAACTTTTGTGTGAATCCGTCAGTGTGATGGACAGCATAATATGTCAGTGATTGTGATCAATGTCCTGTATTGTGTTGGTGAATTTATGTAGCATTTTCTGCATAACAAGCTACTCAGAGGTGTTTCTGGCAGGTCAGCACCACAAAAACAGGCAAGACATTGGACAGCAAGTTTCAATGCTTCCAGCTGCAACAGCAGCCAGAGTAGAATTGTTTTTGGACATGGAATGAGTGTTTTAGTAGCGGGCACACAGACACATGAATAAGAATAAACAATAAGCTATTAAATAACTTCTTTTTATGCAGAAAATAATGGCAAGGCACACTTTAAAAACAAACGAGAACACTTCACACGAATCTCTGTATAAACAAAATAATCATAAAACTAACAGAGCAACATTTTTTACAAGATAGTGTTCTTTGGGGATAGCACGAGTAAGGTATTAAATAACTTCTTTATTGCAGAAAGTAGTGGCAAACCATTCTTTAAAAACAAATGAGACCAACATCAATCTTTATAAATAAACAATTCTAAACCTAATAAATCAATGTTTCTTAAAAGGTGGTTGTTGGGCATCTTACAGTGTCAAAGTTGAGATCTACAGTACCTTTTGCACCGAATACAATGTGTGTCTCAGCCATGACTTACTTCACAAGCTAAACGATTCCTAAGCTCAGTTACAAAAACCTGTACGTTTATCAGACAAAGTAATGGTGTCATGACTTCTGCTAATTTATAAACTTAAATGCAATATAATAAAAAGCAATGTCAGTCTTCACTTCAGTCTTTACATGTTCTCATCTACAGATTCTCTTAAGTCTGTAATATTTAAACTGAACACAAAGTAAAATTTAAAAAAGAGTTTGTTACTTTTGCCTACACAGCCCTTTTATCTAATATTTGAGGTATCAATTTATGGCACCACACCATAGTATGCAAATGACTTACTCAAGGTCTGAAATGGTGACCATCCCACAATGCCACATCCTCACAAATGGCTCAATCTCGCACATATTGCCCAATCTAATGGATTGCTGATTTTCCAATGATGAGCAGTGAGCACTGTACCAATATGCTACCATTTCAAACTTGAAAAACCAACTGTTTCACAATGAACAACTACAAATATTATAAAGACATACTAGAAAAATATCTCAAAGCTACTAGGCTGTCAAAGTGAAACCTGACAGCATCCTGGAAAAATGAAATTCTATAAATATTTAAGGCAAACACTAAAGGCACAAGAGTCTGCTATAAGATCAAGAAACTGAATTCATAGGCATAAACTTATCACAGATATTGGAGATGTCCAATCTGCCTTTTTTTCACAGTTTTCCTTCACTCACTTGGTTACAGAGATACCGCAATCACAAAAACGTTAAGATTGCTCAAATCCTGGCTAGCATTCACTCTACAGATAAACAGATTTGCTTGCATGAGGAAATCTGTTAAAAATGTAAAACAACCAACTTTGTTACAGAGGTGCCATAATCACGAAAATGTTAACATTGCTACCATCATTGCTACCAGCATAGCACCTAATCATAAATTATTAGTCTAGTTGCCTTATAAATGTTTACAAGTATGACATTGATAGGTGCTCATACTGCACTACAAAGTTACTACAAATTACATTACAAGATCTCACATGCGAATCCTACAAAGAAGCAGACAACATTCATGTAAATCTTCAAACTCTGTATGATGAGTTCAAAATGTAAATAATTATTACACTCAACTTAAATTTCACAAGAAATGCTGTCTGTCAAAGTGCTTCACAACTCCTTCTCTTGATTTGAACTCTCGTCCGCAAATTCCGCAGAAGTATTGTTTTGTGTCGGCATGAGACTTCATGTGAGCCACAAGGTTACCTTTTGCAGTGCATCTGAAATCACAGATGGTACAGTGATGTGGCTTCTCACCTGTTCATAATCAATAACATATTATTATTACTAACCTGTCTATTTATAGTGAACCCTGTGAGGAAGTAATGATGCAATACATTAGTTATACAAACATTTAAACTATAAAATGTCAACAGAAACTAACAAAAAAAGAGACACAGTCCAGATGCAACTCAACATCCTAAAGAACACGCATAGTTCCACAGTTTGAAGTTGTAAGGCAAAGCAATAGTTTGGTGTGAGATGTACTGAGAAAAACAATCCACCAAGATCTGCGGCTGCACATACATTACACCGCTGCGACGTCACCACAAAAGATCATGGATGAACAATGTACTACGTTAAGGTGTGTGCAGTAGTCTAGTGGTTAGTGTGCTGGATTGTCAACCCAAAGGTTGGGGCTTCACACACCTGCCACAACACAAATGTATCCTAAGATTTCTGTTCCACAAACGACGCAGTCTAGGAACTGCTTTGCTAGTCTACCTGATGATCAACGGCCACAAAACGTAGACCACCTAACAATCCCATTGCAACACAAGTTGAAATTATCTCTGGCTAGTTGTTGCACGGGTAAAGAATTGTACAACGTCAGTGAGGCATTCTTCTGATCTGATCGAATCCAACATAATCTGAAAACTTCTGAAGCATCCCATTCTGCCTAAAGACGCTGCTTCATAAAGAAGCTGATCAGCACCACCCTTCTACTTTATCCATGCTTGGGACAGGCACCAGCTGAGTACGGCAGAGGTGGAGTAGAAATATTAATGCACCAAGCATAAATCGATGGTCACTGCTATGTCAAACCTATAGGCAAACTGTAGTCTGTAGTCAAACAAGCAGTCTAGGATCAGTAATTTAAAATGCAATCTTACTTGCTAAATGAATTTATTAAACTGACAGCAGGACCATGGAATTCATACATGCCAAATTCTACCAAATAGTTTTACTCATGAACAGTAATAATAATAAAATAATATTTAATAATAATGATAATAATAATTATCATTATTATTACAATTGTTGTCTTGTTGTTGTTATTATTATTATTATAAAACCGAATAATAAATTAATAAATAGAATATAATAACATTTTAAAAACCGCAGTAGTACTTGTGAAAAGCTAATGACTGCAGTAAAATGCAAAGCCATGGCAATTAAACTTCCCATACTTGACCAACCAACCTGTGTGCTTGAGGTGGTGAAGACGCAGAGAATCTTTTAGAGTAAACGTCTGTCCACACTCCTCACAGGAATGTGGTTTCTCGCCAGTGTGTAGCATATTATGTCTCTTCAGTTGGTGTTTCAATCGGAACTTCCTTCCACAGACTGCGCATTTATACGGGAATGCACCTGTATGCAGGACAGCATGTCTCTGTAGATGCGCCTTCTGCATGAATGTCTTCCCACATTCCAAACATTTAAAGGTCTTATGATGAGCAAGCACATGCTTCACTTCAGCGTGTGTATTCTGATGACGCTTCAAGGCCTGTGACTGCTTGAAACATTTACCACATATTTTACAAGCAAATGGCCGTTCTCCAGTATGAACACGAGTGTGAACTTTAAGGTCAGATTTACATCCAAACGTCTTGCCACACTCGGTACACACAGCAGACTTACGGGCCTTGTGACTTTTCTTACTTGAGCTTTTTGACAGTGCAGGAGTCAGTGGATCATCATCAGCCATATTTAAGTGCTACTGTAAACAGGACAAAACAAATTTACACTTCTGACAAATTTTACAGACTTCATATGCAATGGAACAGCACAGAGACTTAACAAAAAGTCTGTTCATTTACAGTTGCTGCCCCTTCATCTGAACTTTCTACCTCATCATGTTTGCAACTCTCTTACTGAGACTATTGTTCACTCAACACTGAAAACCTACCTCGCCCAGTCCGTTTAATGGTTCTTAATTTTCCCTGTTGCCCGGCTTCAACATGCACTTATGAACTTTGCAAGAATGGCAAATATCAAATTACAGCTGCACCGTACAGTAACAAAACATGGAAATCTCTTCCGAAAACCAATCGTGGTCCTGTGCAGCAACCTTTATGAGAACCACAGCTATTAACCATTAACAATCTCACATTTTACTCCAAAGATTTATGCATGTGTACTAATTTTATGAAACAATTTAACATCAATAAATTTGGAACCTTCAAATTGCAAGGCGGTCATAATACATTTACTCACAGGCAACGGTGGCAGCATGAGCCAGCATACGAACTTTTTATAGTCTTATTTGAGTTTCAGTTATTAGCATCGCCTTATCGACTGATAAATTAATGCATTTTGTTAACTTGTAAAATTTTAAAAAAGGAGAAAATGCTTAAGAAAGCACTTTAAAATCTACTTCTACGGACTATACATAAACATAGGCATGCTATGACGTCAGTCTATTATAAATGAGCGTTTGGCGTCATCTAGCAGACGATATGTGTATCGTAATGTAAGCTCGAGATTTCTAGAGCTCCCAACGAAAGCTAAGTCGCGGGACCCAGCTTATTCACAGGCGCTCAGTCAAGACAAAATTGGTAGACAGGAAGAGGGGTAACAAGAGGGTGTTCGAAAAGGAGGGGGAAATTACCCGTAGATAAGGAAAGGTTAACTATTTTGGTAATGAGGAGCTGTTAGAGTGGGTTATGTTTAAGCTGAGAGAAATGGGAAGGCAGTAATATGTAATGTAAATCGCACCAATTTAAAATTTCTCTGCGCTTAAGCTTACTTGCTAGCCTATAGGAGTGTTTAATAACTAGATCAAAGGTCAATATTCTCGGTCTTGATGAAAAAATTAGTCCAGAATTGTCTGTCTTAACTTATAGGCCTACCAACCACAGTATCACATGTTGGTTTCCCATTTCCACTCCGAAAATCAGGCGTTGAGTTACTTTCTACACGATCTAGATCTATACTTCAGTGTCACGTTACATATGTAGAGAAAGAGTGGCACAGAATCTCCAAATGGGTGTTGTTGGGCGCAGGCCCTATTAGAGGGGGTCCAGTAGGGCCATTTGGTCCAGGCCTCAAATGATAAGGGGCTTCGTCTTCACACAGCCTACTGTTTTCGTCTACTTTAAATATGATAGAAATATTCTTATTCGAGCGAAAGATTTTATTTTATGATAGCGATTAAGCGAATACAAAAACGCGTGCGCTTCGTTTCAGTTTTCTCGCGTTGGAGGCTTGGAAATTGGAACATATGAACCTCAGTTTCTTTAATTGGCCTGAGGCTCTTTCTACCTCTGAAGGTACTGGTTGAGCGTAATGAAGATTTCTTTTTATTTTTTATGTTAAACTACAATCTAGAAAGAACGTCTTAAGTTAGCAACCACCTTATGCATAACTGATGTCTATTGATTGCGCTTTAACTACGTTGAGAAGATTAATTAGCCTATCATATTTTGAGACTATGGAAACGAAATGGCGGAATTCTGTTCTTGTTAGCCAGATAGGAGTATAACAGGCTTACTGGGTAAGGTGTGGTCCCGTCGATTTTGTCGCTTAGGATTCTATGTTAGTCTTATATAGGAGGAGAGTGCCTAAGAGAACTAATGGCACGACAATCGTTCTTGCAAGAGAAATTTACGGAGACCCTAACCAAAACGGAAGAGACCCAAGCCGAAATTACCCTGGCGGGGAAGTCGAAGGGAAAAGGCACACCAGAGAAGGCAAAAGAAAAGTCTGTCGTTAAGGTACAAACGAATCCAAGTCTGCTCATAGGGGCGGCAACTCCCAGCTCGGGAGCCACGAACCCCACAGTCGCTATAGGAACTTGTTGGCCACCTGGGAAGGCTATAATTGAGTCTCCTCTTTCGTAAGAGCTTCCCGTTCTGCGGAGTAACTTGAAGTTGAGTAAGAGGGCTCCGGTGTGTTATGGTGAGGAAAGTTTCCGGGGTCGGATTGAGGGGTCCGCCGACCGGCATTCAAATCCCAACCAGAGGAAGGGAAATGGGTCCTTCCGGCCTCCAAGGCCTCCTGACAGCATGACGAATCTCAGGGTGGGAGGAACTTATCGTCACAGAATTTGGCTTGCACGCCGATTTTGCTTAGTAGCAACAACCGACTGATGCCTTGAGCAATATTATAGCGCCACTAGACAAGTTTTCAGATTAGATTAGCTTAGATTGGATTTTGTTTTCCAGTTCACCCCGAGGCCCCTGCAGTAAATTTCAGCAGGTCGAATTGAACAATACGTAGGAGCCTGATGACAATGCTCGTCGTGGCTAGCGTATAGTGACCGCCTGCTTCCCAGATTTTCTTAAAAGACACCATTTGCCGTTTGCAACCAAAATAAGAAAAAGGAATCAAATACTCCAGAAGAAAGTCAAATATGGGCCTAATGAAACAAGGCTGGGAGACCAAAGTACGATGCAACACTCTGCCTTAGTGGTAGGGGACATGTTTTGATAGATATTAATATTCATCGAAAGTCGTCGAGTCGGTAGACGTATTGCAAGTTCACTGTGTCGAAGGAATACGTTGTATGTTGTGTCTTGGAGTGTACAAAACCTTTCACGCTCGATATGGGACTCGAACCGATGACCCTCGATGTCTGTACTGAGGAATCCGGCTTTAAAAGTCAGATAGTCTGTTGACTGAACTAACCAGGTTCGCGGCTGCATATGTCTTATTTGAGCCTTATCATAGTTTATTCTAGTGAACGGTTTATTATTTACTGCTATATGCACTTGATGTTGTGTGCTTTGTCTATGACATTGTAGCAATTGTTGCGACATTAGCTATCTCTTCTGCACAAAACGAAGTAAATAGTATTAGTCGGAAATGTGTACTCGCCATCATTTGGTGCAAATAAACTGACTTGAGACAACATTCAAAGCCCTGAACTTGGGCTAGGTCTAATCGTGTTTGTCAGGATGGCCGAGTGGTCTAAGGCGCCAGACTCAAGGTGAAGAGGCTTGACTGCATGGGTTCAAATCTATGTCTTTGTTTCTGCAACGTCTAAAAATTATTCGACACTGTTTGACCAACCTCAGACCTTTTCGCCTTCCATTGAGTGCTACGTAGGCTCATTCATCGAAACGTTAGAAGACTCTGCTGTTAGTAGCCCAATTCGCCAATGCAGCTTTTATTGAACAACCAAAAGCTAAGTCGAGAAAGTTAAGTGTTTCACTGGTGATCAGTCAGAAAAATACGTATCTCAAAAACGTTTGCATGGCTGCTTGCTGGTTGCAACAACTAAATTACACGTGACTGAGTACAACTTGAAAATGCACACAACGCAAAAGCGAATAAGATCAAAAGATTAACAAATATGGGACCAAACGTTAGCTGCAAAGGATCTGCATGTCTAGAACCGCTTAGGCCTAATTCATTTACTTATTCTAAGGTCAAATTGAAGTAGGCCTAATAGCACAGCTTAAAGTTTCAGCTGATACAATAATTCGCACAAAATGTCAGAATAAAACATTTTGCAACTGAAACATATTTAAGCATTTGACGTGTTCCGGGCACAACAGAACAGCATGCTTTTATATTTATAAAACTGGCACCCAAATCATGGAAACCGAATTTGGTCTTGCAGTTCAATGGGGAGGGGGTTAGAACATTCCATTAATGCAGGTAAAGGTTACATAGGTTCCAAAATTTCCATTAAGGCTGGACAGCTGTATTGTCAATTAAATTATTTTGCTTACGGGAACATTTCTCTAACATGGTGTCATTATTCTACGGGGGTTTTGGGGCTTCAGGTTGTGATTTTATAGCTTTAGGGCCTCAAGCTAGTCTACAATTTTTCGAAAATCGTTAGTTCATCACCTACCACAGACTTGTTTGTCTGAAACTGTCGCTGAATGCCGATGTTAATAAGAACAGGCATTAATAGAAGCTTTCACTGCATTCCCGTAGTTAACATGAAAGCTATGGTTAGGTCTAGTGCCACCAGAAGCTCCTTAAATGCTAAACTAAAAGCGCGTCGGCTCTGAAAAAGAGCTTCCAAAAGCGGCAGACAATTTGAAAAATCCATTATTGCATTAATATAGAGCAGACATTCTCAAATCCGGTCATTTATACACTGCCTGCATAGTTTGATCCAGTTAATGACAGTTATTACAACTATTCGTAGATCAGAACCTCGCAGATAACAGCGCTAAACAATCTCGTCCATCGCGTGGCGACACCTGTCGCTTCGACATACAAGTATCGGCCTCTCATTGGTCCGCTGCACTGGACGTGGAGATGCGCCTGAAAAATGGCGTCATTTACTCTCGAAATGAACCCACATATGTTTTCAAGTTGCTCGACGTTTTCCCTTCCACCCTTGTTGTCCACGTAGATCGTCAGTTTGTCGAGGTTGTAGATGTGGTCCGAGTTCTGCTGGTCTGTGATGTCAGAAAGTTAAATTCAGATAAAGGTTAACTTAAACCAATCTTAAGGGTAAACAGGTTTCCGTCAACTGTGTATGTCTGGGTTCCTTTTGATGAACTGGCGTAGTTGAAATATGGACAAAGCCTATCGAAGAAATAGTGAGTGAGTACATTATTAGATCCGAAGATGAATAAATTATTACACTGAATTACAAAGGGTTACAAATAGGATTAATCTTAAACACCTAATGGTTAAACCTTTGGGTATACATGAGAGATGTATTGGATGAATACAAGGGCCGATCCAGTGAGCAATCCAAACATGGCCTCTACTTGATTTGGTTCACACCATTGCGTTGCCTCAAAACTGGTTTAGGCGAATGTTACCTACCGAAAAGGTCATCGAAAATCTGGGGAAACTAAGAGAAAAACTAATTAAAAGTTCCTGGAAAAGTCACTGAAATCTTTTGAGTCGTGGGAACCATTTCAGTCATCGATCAAGACTTCTGAGTACTAGTTTGCGTCGTCAAAATTTCTGATAACATGTCTAAGCCATCAGCAACTCTTGACAATCCTCTGTTGTTCAGCGATATTTTGATGAAAACTTCATAGCAAAATTTGATTACACAAAACGGTCCTCAAAGGTCCTGATGACCAAAATGTTTTTGCGAAGTCCAACACGGCTAGTAACTTTCATAGTTCTGTAAAAACCGTTTTCATAGTCCTTGCTGCTACATGCCCCCGTTGTAATCTTCTAGATCCGCCAGTGGATTAATATATGGTTTCAGACTTTCAGTTAATGCAGGAGCTGGATGAGCAGGTTTATCGCAATGATATATACTAACCTCCATGGTTTATCGTAAACGAATTAGAGGTAAAGATTGGGCTGTAAAGATACTCGACGGCAAAGCGCACTAATTTGCACTGGAAATCTACTTGACAGAAACAGCAAAATCAAGACAAAGGTCGCCGAAATCAAACCAACGCTTTTGGGAAAGCAGATAAAGCTAGTTTTACGGTTCACTTGATTCGGGTCTCATGCTGAGGGCGATGGCTTTAGGTCGAGCGGCGCTTGGCCATCGCCCAGGAATTATGAACAGTGCATAGGACGATTGATCTGCAGTACTGAAATTCAGCTGGATACCACAATCGGTCTTTGAAAACTATTGTTCCTTTAGTCCTCTGATGCTGATACCTTGAACTCTGGTGGTGGTGGTAGTGGTGGTGGTGACGGCGGTGGTAGTGGTAGCTACATGGAAGACTAAATATCGTGAACGGATGAAAAGGCGAATGAATAAATTGATGCTGCACGCCCTCCACAAATTGCTGAACATACAATATTGTGTTGCACATGAGAGAAAAATAAGAAATATTTTTATTCACAATAGCAATGAAATGAACAGTTGCATTGAATCTGATCTTATCTACTATCAATTATGATCTGAAATAGAGACCTGGGTCTTTTCCTTGACTTGTGATTATCTGAACGCCGGATATCTTCGTCCTTTTTCCGAGGTCAACCATCAGTGTCGGCTTGTCCACATAGTAATTGTCCAGCACCGTACAGGTGGGCGAATTGACGTCACCGTCCACTGCTCGTCCCGCTTGACCGCGTGTCCACTGATTGCGCACGTGACGTTTAAATTGCCGCTTGTTGTTGATCCACGATTCCTTCTTATAAGCCAAGTTCTCCACTGAAATCCACAAATTCCTCCTAACGTAGGCGTATAATATTTGAACCTCAATTTGCCTGTCGGTTGCACTTAGCACCAACCATCGATTGAACAGCGCATTATTATAATAGTGATATACGAAAGTTATTACCCGAGATTTGGCCTATCTATCGTATTTCCACTCATTATTGACTTACTAAATTATTGGCTATTTGGTTAATTGATTCGTTGATTGGAGTGATTGACGTGGATGAGTCGATGGGTGAGTAATGAACATCGATGAAATCATTGTCGGAGAGGGTGATGCATGCAGCTTTTCACTGACTGATAGAAGGACAGATCGATAGACGACAGGGACTAGAGCCTACGTGCATAATATGGTTTGAGGCAAAAAAATCATAGATAGACATAAAGCCAGATGTATGCAGACATATATACGTACTAGCAGACAAGCGGATGAATACGCAGACAGATGCACATACATGTACGAAGATAAATGCACAAACGGTTACTGACCACACGGTGTATTGACGACCACCCGAAGAAACCCTGGTCCACAGTTACCTACAAAAGCCCAAGCAAAGCACGATGATTGACGCGCGAATCAGAAATCTCGGTGAGAGAGATAGAAAGGGAGAATGAGAAGGAGAAAAAGATATCTGGGAAGAGAGTAAAAGACAAAAAAGAGATGAAGGAAGGAAGGAAGAAAGGGAGTAGGTAAGTAAGACAGTATGGAAGAATGGACGCATAGAAGGAAGGAAGGAAGGAAGAAAGGAAGGACGAAAAAGAAGTAAGGAAGGAAAGAAGGAAGGAAGGAAGGAAGGACAGAAGGAAGAAAGGAAGGAAGGAAGGAAGAAAGGAAGGAAGGAAAGAAAGAAGGAAGAAAGAAAGGAAGGAAAGAAGGAACGAAGGCAGGAAAGGATGGGTAGACAAAGAGACAGAGAGACAGACTGACAGACAGGCATAATGACAGTGATTGATAGTATGAGAGCGCTTGAGAGGAGAGACTCAGTGATTGAATATTCTAACATAACACATGTTAACGTGATATCTGTTTCCTTAGCGAGTCTTATAGATTTTGGCCGGTGATCCCAAAAATGACAAGTATCTTTTAGTATCATATAAGGTTTGAGAGACTGATGTTTTAGCCTACCTTTATGGGGGCATCCAATCAACCCTGCTCTCAATCCAATGTGGGTGTTCCATTCGATGGGATGGAAGCGCACATAGCGAGACACAAACGGTGAAGTGAGGTAGTGGTATCTGGCCGTGTCTTTGTCCAGATTGCCGCCAAATTCCTGCAATGATGACGTAGCCAGCGATGTAGTCATTCAAATAAACGTCCAAAATAGCCGTGTCAGTACTGTTTAGAGGGTTTAATAAATCATCTTTTCAAGAATTCATTATGATTTTCTCAGTAGTATAGTCAGTTTATTATGCTTCCCATGGGAACAAAAACTTTGCCAGCCAAAAGCCAATATGAAAACTGAGACATTTGACTTTTATAGATAGATTTATAAAAATCTTTGCAAGTTCTAATAATTTTTAGAGTTCCTGACATAGCATTTGTTATTTATTTCCCAGGATTTAGTATCATGAATGTTAATAAAATGATATGCTTGATTGTTGGAATACTTGGTTGATTGACTGATTAGTTAATTGGTTGATTGATTTATTGATAGAGGATAAATGAATTAATTATTTGCTGATTGTTATTGATTGGGGATTGATGGACAATTGATTTATTGATTGACGATTGGTTGGTTGGTTAGTTGGCTGGATTGTTAGATGTTTGGCTTGGTTGATTGATTTCTTGATTGATGATCCATGGATCGACCAGTGGACGACGGTTGGTTTGTTAACTTACTGTGCATCTCATGATGAAAATGAAAACATGGATAACCATCGCATTCATCCCCCCGTCATCGCACGGTTAACAAGCAAACGAACATTTATATAGCGCAGCAACTGATTATCTTAGGTATATAAAGAAATGTTTAGGTCAAACAACTATATGTAAATAAAATACATGCATCTCGTATTTATATACGTATCAAGACACTTAATTAACACGTCTAAAAAGCGCTGCACACGTCGTATGTGATCTCGTTACAGTAACGTGATCATTTATACAGCGCATTTCAAAAGGCCTCTCGAAGGCTCTGAAAAGTGACTGTCTGACAGCTCCCGAAAGTTGTGACTTACAGTGGTAATAATTTATGTGTCCTACTAAAATAGATATCTTGAAAATGCACTGTAGGCGAAATATGCGAAACCCTGATGATCATGGCCAATATAATTGGTCATCTTTTAGTGAGAAAGTGACTCGTTTATATACAAGACTCGCGTTAGAATATACATCATGCATTAGAAGAGCAGTCACTTTTAAGTTAGCTCTAAGGCATCCATGGGTATGAAGTGTTAGCCACTTAATTTTTTGGTGTCTGACTGCCATGCACGCATGCGCACATGTAACCATTCATGCTTCTTACCAAACCCTCCAGGCTTTGGCGGTCAGGGATGATGGAGGTGACGGTGGCGTTTGTGAACGACTCCTTATTCCAAGACAAAAGAGGGCGCTTCAAAAGCACACCAATCACAATGGAGATAGACGCATGGGCGGAGTTTTCAACTTTGTCGTTTATTACCAAGTCACGCCCACTACGTGACACACGAGCCAAGAGTTTATAGAATACATTATAATTTTGTCGACTGATGAACTATATTCGCGGTCTAAAACGAGTAGAAGTACTTGTGCTACAAGACCCAGTCTGTATTACATTACAAGTACTTAAGTAGCAAGTACAAGTAAATACTTCGTTGTCAGTGACAAGTCGAGTTAAAAGAACACGTGCTATGAACCTCTGTTTCCAAACCTCCTTCTGACAACAAATTGTAGTATCAGAAAATTTTATTATAGTGCAAGAAAATCCAGAGTTTTAGTCGGTTGTCTTCTTTGCTCTTTTAGGCATTGCAGGGTCATCTTAGAGTATTTATGAAACTCATGCAACACATGTCGAAAGAACTCTAAGTCTTTTCCAAGTCTAATCACATATGTTTAGCCAAATTAACTTTTAATTAACTTTTAAATTAACTTTTAAGTTAAATTTTTCTTCTAAATGTTGCTCATCCTTGTTGTGCAATTCTCTTGGACGATTAGTGACAACTGCTTCCTTTGGAAGGATAATTGAAGTGCCATCGTATGAAAGACGACTAACTTATTAACTGAATATGACTTGATGACATTTGACTTGCGTCATAGTTAAAACAAAGCCATTAAGGCGGCATTCCCCAACTTCATTTGCATTCATTCGTTTGTCACTCGTCTTCGTGTGTCGATAGAAAAATTGACAATGATATAAACTTAACATAGTTAGGTGAGGTAAAGAGCAGGCTACTTCGAAAAGGCACGCAATAATATCTTGACAAATTAACAGAACAGGAGTAAAATCAATTCTGCATCGCCTGCATACTCTCCTACTTGTGTATCGATCTGGTTTTGAGAACAGGTATTGATTCCTTAGTGTATACCTTGATGTCGAGGTGGGAGGCGTCCTTGTAGAAGAACCAGAGCGAAGTGTCGTTGCTGTAGGACAGACGGTAGCGGGTGACCCAGTGCTGCCGCCCTGGCTCTCCTCGACCCTTCGTCACAAAACCAGTTATCAGGGTTGGAGGCCCCACGTCGAACTGAAGCCACTGGTTGTCTACAGTATACAAGCCATGCGAATAAACTAATAAATAAATATTAGATAATTAAATAGGGCAAAAGAAATAGTTAGGCCTAGATAAATAAATAGGGTTAGATAAACAAAATAAATAGGCTTAATTAAATATAATAAATATAATTATAAATAAATTAGACAGATGTTTGTGACGTGGGCATCCATGTTTTTGTGAGTGGTAGCAATAATGGTTGGTTGCTCTGGGCGTTCGTGTGGCTGCATGGTGTTAGTTGTATGAGTGTTCGATCAGCTGTATTGTGGGCGAGTGAGATTGGTTGGACGGATGGATGGATGGATGGATGGATAAATGGATGGATGGATGGATGCTTGGGTGCATGGAAGAAGGCAAAGGAAGGATGGAAGGATAGAGGCGAAGGATGGAAGGAGGCAGTGCAAGGATGAATGAACGGAAGAAAAGACGGAAGGATAGCTGGAATAGTGGAGACAAAGGAAGGAAGGACGGAAGAATCGTAGTGTAGGTGTAGGCGAGAAGCCGTTATGCTGAGACTGACTGTTGTTTTCCTTGGCGCACCATCCCTTCTGCGTCAGTAGATGTCCGTCCTCCGCTTGACAGGAACTTCCGGTGTGCTGGTTTCTTTCACTCGACGCCGTCAGTTTGCCATATGGAGGCAGAGCCACGTAACTGTTGCACACTGGTCATCAACATGCAATGTAATAAAGTGTAATGCATTGCAATACAATGTAATCAGATGAAATGTAAAGTAGTGTAAATCAACTCAATGTATTGTGATATAATGCAATGCAATGCAATGTAATCAGATGAAATGTAAAGTAGTGTAAATCAACTCAATGTATTGTGATATAATGCAATGCAATCAGTGTAACGCTGATGAAGCGTAATGTAATTACCTACACGTATGTTTACCGATATCTACGATTTACAAACAGTAACTCGAACTCAGAATTCGCGGAAGGATTTGTGTAAACTTTAACCTTATTACAATAATGAAACATTCTTAGAATGAGTTTGGTAAGTTCTTGAAGCACATGCTGCTAAATGGAAATAATTTTAAGATATCATTATTTTGTAAGTCGTGTATTATGGTTTGCAGATTAAGCCGGTATACCTTGGCAACCAATGATTTCCACTCGCATGCTTGGATGTCGATTCCAGCGTGTCGTGTGGAACTTGATGTACCTGGCTATAATCGGTTGGTCCAGGTAGACATGCTTCACGTGATACGAATCGGTGTTTCCATCAAACACCTGTACACGTGTCATAAAGGTAAGTTAACTTTCGATAAGTTCTGAAAATCAAGGCATGACAGTACTGTAAATGACTGCACTAATTCTTGTCAGTGCTACTGTAACCACTGTATGGAAAGAATTCGATTGGGCCTACTGTAGTTACTTCATGGACTAATCCTTTGATCTCCATAACTATTTACTGCACTGGCTGTATGGTTTACCGTTACTATAAGAGTGTAACATAGTTTGAGCGATGGATATTTACGACGCTAGCTGAGCTGGCTGTCGATCGAGGACATCATTGCATTCAAAATTCTTATGGTACGAGCCTCGCCATATATGCTGCAGCCCCATGCAGAACAGATCAGAGAGATCTTTCGGCAGTCCATGGGACCTGCACAGTCGTGCTTTTTGGACCGTCTTCTGGGAGAATCTTCCACTAAAACTGCGTACATTTTGATCTTCTGGGAGAATCTTCCACTAAAACTGCGTACATTTTGATCTTCTGGGAGAATCTTCCACTAAAACTGCGTACATTTTGATAGGGACAGGTCAAGAAGCATTTTCAACCTCACGTTAATCGCACGTTATTAGATTTGTTTTCCACTGTATTGTAGCGTCTTTGTGAGGTTCTTCAAAGGCGTTATATAAATAAAATTACTGCATCCAATAACCCTTCGGTTACCATAACTGTTTACTCCACTAACCCTTTGGTTACCGTATTGGTCGTAGATATATTGCCAGTGAAATGCATCGAGACTGTAGGAGATTTGGTAAGCAACGACCCATTCCGTTCCATCTCCTCTTCCTTGGGTCATTAAACCGGTCACCTGGAACAAACATCCACGCTTGATGCGTTTTCAAGGACCTAAATATTGGACTATACACAATAATATTCATGTACCTATGATGAGACTGGATGAGATGAAATGAGATCATAGAGTAAACGCAGTAGGATGGGATATAGTAATATAAGATGACATAATTAATCGCGAACTCGAGATTTCTGCAGCGCCCAACGAAAGCTAAGTCGCGGGAACCAGCTATTCACAGGCTGTCAGAAAAACAAAATAAATAGGCAAGAAGGGTTCGGTTCCAGCTCAAAATAAAAGATTGCAGGCAGGCAGACAGTCAGACGGCTACGGTGGGTGGTGTTTGAAATTGGATCTGCAGGATAGATAAGAGGAAGAAGAGGAATCAGGATAGGATCTGCAGAAGAGGAGTGTTTTCAGTTTTTAATGGAAGACCTGCGCAGAGATTGCAAGGGGGAAGTGATGGTGAGTTTGTATGATGGATCAGATAATATCGTAATTCTGGTCCAGATAGTACCGAAGAGGACACGGCAAGAACAAGACAACATGAAATAAATGTACATCCCATGACATCACATCGCATTACTTGCAGTAATATGAGGAATCGTTTATAAACGACTAACCATAGATTAGCCAAAACAAATCAAATAAATTAAAGAAAATAACATTACATCACATTTAATTTAATACAAATCTGTGCAACGCCTCTTCGAGAAAGACTTCAGAGGCCCATGTAATCACATCACATTACTTGCATGGATAAAAATGGACAAGATAGCATAATGTAACATTACATAAGATAGCATTACACCGATTATTGCCAGGATTGGCCTACCTTAGAAAGACTGCAGTAGAACATGCGTCTATAGTCATGCAATCTCCGCCTTGAACGCCTATATGAACTTAGATGAGTGCATGCATCAGAGCTACAGTATGCTGAATTATCTATCCACTTTTTATCTATCTCCTCATCGCAATCCTCTTCCTTTTCGTCGTTCTATTCATCCGCCGCCTCCTGCTCCTCTATTCTTCCTCCTCCAGCTTCCTCGCCTTCTAACCCTCCTCCTCCTCCTCCTCCTCCTCCTCCTCCTCCTCCTCCTCCTCCTCCTCCTCCTCCTCCTCCTCCTCCTCCTCCTCCTCCTCCTCCTGTTTCCTGTCTCCTGTTCCTTCATGCTATACCAAGGAAAACTTTAGAGCTTTCAACCGACGCCAACTTTTTCCTCATTCTTTTTTCTTGCTTGTATCTTCGATCTCCTATTTCCTATCTCCTATCCTCGTGCTTGCCATATGGATATTTGACATCTTTATAAAGCAGTCAAACGCCGCTATATTGGCCTATTCATCAACCGCGTTCAGTCGTGAGATTCATATCGAAAAGTTTTGTAATAATAAGCTGCCAAGGTTAGGAAAGGTCGACGTCAACGGCGATGGCAGCCGAAAGATGTCTTTTAACACTATATCTGCTAATCGTCATGACATAGACCGATCACAATGGCTGTCTTGAAAGAACGGCGAAAGGCGATGAGTGCATCAGAGGATCTGTTCATCTATCATCACCTACCTTGCCAGGGATTCCGAGATCGACCTGAAGCCACTCTGAGGCCGACTTATGCTTGGCACACCAGGCCACTCCGTTCGGCTGGTAGACGCGAGCGAATCGCTCATGACACTCCTTGTCCCAGTCACGTGGATAGGTCGAAGAGGCCGTTATCTGCCAGTCCTGGATATGGCCAGTTATCATACCCAACGGGCCGTTATTTTCGCAGGCTGGAATTTAAGCATTGTCACTTCAAGAAAGAAACTTCTTATAGCGCTCTTAGAATTTATGTAAGGACGTATGCGCGTATGTGAACATTTGTATAAGGCCTCATAAGAACCTCTCAAAAACCACGTAGATAAGGCTCTCTAAGGTGCACCTTAATGTAGGAAGAGAAAAGCAAACTTAGCCCTACTTATTTATTTATTGCAGTTAATATGCGCCTAAGGTCAGTGAATCTGAGAGACAAATATGAGCTAACACCTTGCCCAGGGGCGGTACACGGACCAGACTCGAACCTGCAATCATCTGATTGCAGACCCTACGGTGCGCTACCGAATAGACCACCGCACCGCACACTAGGGTACCGCGATGTCTGCTTCATGCATGGAGACCTGAATACTCGTCGATCTCCATACTTGAGTGGACTTAACTCAGCTGAACTGGTCTATTACCAATTAATAAGGGCGACTGCAGGACAAGCAAAAATCTCGATCAAGCAGAATTAAATAGATTCGGTCAAAGATATGTTTAAGAGATTTAGACAAATAGGACCCAACTGATCAAGAGACGGAGTGAAGACGCTGGTCGTTGAATACAATAGTTTAATAATCGCAAATGATGTGACAAAATGAAACATTGTAAAACCATTCATCGTCCCATTATTCCTAATACTGGATGATAGATTCTACGAACGAATAACCTGAACCGACCGTCCGACCCGACCCGACCCGTCCGACTGAGTGGCTGTGATGTTCCATTAACCTTCCGGTAATTGCTTGTACTTCTTTGAAACTGAGAGTGTATAGTTCCATAATGACGAGAGTGGGATTTCTTACCCTGCAGCTGATCGATGTACGAAGGAGAGACACTTAGAACACATCGCGCGTCAAATGACATCATAATGATGACGAACTGTAGTAGTGTCTTAGTCATCATAATCATCTTCGATAACGACTTCATCATGAACATCATCATGCGGTACCTACAATCGCCAGGAAAAGCTCATATGTATGAATTAACGAACGGACGGACGGACGAACGAATGTGATGCAATGTCATGTTGCTCAACATTTCCTAGCGCCCTCTAAGTATCTTTTGAAGGCGATTCTAACTATAGCGTAAAGAAAAAGTGCGTCTGTAAAGTAAACAATGCTCAAATAACTGAAAAAGTCACTGTTGGCGTTCGCGCACACGTGGAACCTCGTGGCACCCAGCGGAATTCCATCCAGAATTGACATTTGACACAAAGTTCAGAGTTCCTGATCTGAGTTGCACTGCGAATGAGGAACTACGTCCGCAGCACACGGTTACGTTCACCGACGGGCCCTCCTTGCGCGGCAGATGTTAGAAGACGCTGCATCCAGATATCACTCTCACTTCGCGAGATCTGTGCAGAACAGGCATTCGTCAGTAGCCGCTGGGGGAGGGCCACAAAACCTCACCGTGGTGGACGGTCGATCCACTCCAAAATCTGCCCTGCTGTCGCGTCATCGAGTCCTAGGTTTCCCTGTCGAGGAAGGCATATGCTAGTCTGCTGCTTCGCACTGTTCAAACGGGAACCATGATGCGGTGACTGTTCGGTGACAGATGTCTGCTAGATGACCAGAGGTCAAGATAGCCGTTGTTCATGCGTGTTGTTACTTTTGATAGATTGGTGCGTCATACGCTATGATTCCTCGACAGTTCTTATGAAGAATTTTGTGCGTGTTTGGACGGTATTTGGTCCACTTCGACTGTGTCGAATAAACTTATATTATTTTGTCGTCTGTTATCGGGATATCTCGCATTCGGCCAGACTTTGGAGTGGCATTGAGAGTCCATAACAGAGAGGCTCTATACGACCACGGTGGCCTGTTACTGACAATACACGTTCTGCGCAGGCCTGATGACCTGAGGGACACCTAGAGGCTGCGTTTTCTACCATGCATCTGCGAGGGAATGCCAGATGGTGAGCGTAGTTGTGGGCTGCGGTCTTCATTCGATTGTCGTCATTCCGCTTCCTGAACGCAACATGGTAACAGAACTCTACACTTTGTGTCAACTTTCAGTTCTGGATGGGACTTGGTTAAATGGGCTGTGCGTGTGTGCGAAAGTCGGCCACTCTAACTTATCCCGTAACATGAGCATTAGTTGCTCATAGACGAACCTATCAATTAAATTTAACACCACTTATACAAGCTTATACTCGGCGCTTTTGATAGGTACTGTAAGGTGATATGCTATGTGTCTTGTTCACGCATGAATGCATGCATGCATACCTATACATACATTCATACACTCATACCTACATACATTCATACACTCATACCTACATACATGTATGTATGCATTCATAGGGCCTACATAAGCGTAAGGCGCATCTCTGACATGAGAAAACAATATAAATGTATATGAAATGTCATTCGTTTAAAGTATGTTTCAATTGTTTTGCATATTTCGCAAGCAAAACACAAAACGGAATTTAATAATAAACGTGACAGATTATGAGAAATTGTCCATCTTTATTCGATATTTATATACTCGTATTTGGCCATATCGAACAGATCTTCATTTAGCCAGTAACTCAGCCATAGTTCCACAATTCGTTCAGTATATATACAACTATCGTCTCGCGACGTCTTAATGCCAAACAATGTTGGCGACTGCGAGCTATAAACCCTTAACTGGCAGCCATTTGCATGTGTATACAGTGGCGCCATCTACAGCTCATTCGTCCGCTCGTTCACTCCTCCAATCCGAGAGTTCACACGACTAATTACTGCTGGGCCGACTGCACTCGGCGTCTGTTATAAGTGCCACTTGCTACGACGAGCACGACCACTCTGGCACCTTACCCATCAAGCTCTATTCAAAGTCATGCCGATGCTACATTTTGCTCCATGGTGCAATAATATATATTATACATACATATACAGTAACACACATATATATACGTCATAAATAATTCATATATATGCAGACGCAGGAGATCACAATATTTACATGCATCAAATATACATACACACATAGTGGTACATATATACGTATATATATATATATATACATAGATATATACTTTATATCAAATCATGAAGTGTACATAAGCTGTGCATACCTATAATTCATGGCTGATGTATTTATCTAGCATATAATACATATAGGCATGGTTTAGAGAGTTGTCGCAAGGAATTAACTTCGTTTTAAGACGATTATAATTGACTAATTGGCATAGCCATCGCCCTCTGGTGGCTGGAAATAGCCTTCGTTCAACAAAAGCATAACTCAGTCACTTATGCCCTTTCAGCAGGAGGGGTAAATAGGCTTGAAATACCGTCCATCACTTTCTTTTTCACTGCATAGTGCAGCCTATAGATATACCCTGTATAAGTCGAATCTACCTGAAAATGGAATATAAACAAATCAAATATTAATATTTAAAAATTCTGAATCCATGTATAATAGGTAAATAATAATCTTCAGTAGGCTATATATTCACAATATATAATTTATACATTTACAGGTCACCAGTAAATGGAACTGTATAAATCACTTGTCATCAGTGGTGTATATATATAAAAGAAAATATACGAGAGTCCTATATAGTTATTGTATGCCTCTATATTATAATTATAGAATTAGAATGGAAATCTTATACATGTGAATGTCCATTTGAAAACTGTATAATAATATGTATACACATAATTATATTATATATGAGGTACAAAATCCTGTAAAACCTCATCCAGTTCGCTCATCCTCCCTTCCAGCCTGTCCATACAAATACTCCTCCGCTTGCCCTAGCTCTCTCGTTTAATGTTTCCACTCAAGACGGAAAACTGAGTCTCCAAGCTATCCTATCCTGTTTCCGCTTTTGCACTATTCATAACCTCCATCACCACCTTAGAATCATATTACCTCTCTGACTTGACCCCCCTTCCCGGATTCTGATCCGACAATAAAATTAACCAAACAGTCTGGCTTTTGTGGACTTGATTTGATGTAGCGCCGGTGAAATCTATGCTGCATGGTCTCCTCGATTCGGCTCTTATGTGACGCTGAGAGAAATTTCCGAGATTTACATTGGCATTTGCATGCAAATGAAGATAAAGAAATTGCAAATTATTCTGACAGCAATTGTACACAGACGTCGTGTATATGTGAAATACATACATATACATATAATCTACTTGTTAACATTAAGAATAATATGGCCTTTATATTGACATTCTATATTATTATGACTGCTATATATAGGCCTATATTTAAATATATATTAGATATATATGAATAGGTTCTAAGTGAAATTGCCCTCACATGTTCTTGTCATCGTTGAATAGTTCGGCTGGAGTGGAGTACAATGGTCTAATCCATAAATTAATGATCCCTCCCTTGCAGCTGAAGATATTGGGTCGCCCGGCACCATGCATTGTATGTCCATTCAAAGCATAGAGATAGACCTGTGGGGGGAGGGGCGGCCGGTGGGTTAGGCAGGCAACCGTAGAAATGGTCACGGGGTTAAGGTGGACGGGTGGGGCAAGGACGCCATTTTGCGGCAGACCGTATCTCTTGGTGCCATCTAGCGATCGGCCGCATAACTACGTCTCAACTGAAGCAGAAAACGGCGGCAACTTAGTCCAGGCAGTATATATATATATTATCATATATTATATATATATAATCATATATATATAGTCCGCGTATGCAGGTGAATCACTGTAAAGCTCTTATGTCCCTCGTGGAAGTAGGGGAGGGAATTATTTCTTGCTGCTCTCCGACCCTTGACCATTGAGCCGGTAATGAACAAATGTCAAGGTCTTCGACTCGGGGCCATCGCATCGTAAGACGTGCAGTTTACTTCACAGGTTGCGCTGGTACCAAATTCTACCGTTTACACACATCACCACGTGATGTATTGAACTTAAAGAAAGATGTCCTCATATCGAAGATATTGGCCTCTGAAGTTACGCACAGGTAACAATGCGACCTCTGTCGATTTCACATGAAAGACCCTGACTTCGAACCCTGATCACCGCTCGGCCACAGTGTCACCCCCCCCCCAGTATTATATAATAGTATTGTGGATAATGACTGTGAGTGGCTGACAGGGACGTGGAATGTTACTGTTCCTGAGTGAGGCTCTCTAAATATACCCCTCCCCGAAATTACTGTGTATATATTTTGTTTTATGTATGTGATAGTATAATGTACACATGTGTAGCAATGCACCGTGATGGCGGCGTAACAATCTGTGAAGTGTATGGTAAGTAAATAAGTAAGTAAGTAGCCTTTACTAGCATCTGACATGCGCACATGCATTACACTGTATAGAACAAATACACACATGTTTAAACAAGATTATAACACAAGCAAATACAACTCACAGAAATGTACGACTAAATATAACTGGAGATGCATCAAAAAACTACTTTTAAACAGTTAACGAGAAGGGGTGTCCTTTCTTGCGAAATTCTTGTGTCCTTTCTTTCTTACTTGTCCTTTACGAAGAGATGGCAGGAGCTGATGAAGGCAATGCCAGGGAAACTGCGATTTCTAGCAGAGCTCCCTTTCTGCTCGAGGCACTAGTTCTTCTGTCTTATATAGTTATTCAGGTGTTATGCATATGACATGTGATTCTGATAATTTAAGAAATCACATAAATCTCTATAAATGTTTCTAAATATAATTTGCCTATAACCCACATTAGGCCTTATTTCGCATGGGAGGATGAACGGCCTGAATACGATGCAAAAAGTGCTTTGATGATACACATCGGCGTATGTCGCCGTATGGTGTTTATGATCTTGCGGTTACCTGTAGTTTACAGGTTTATATACTGACTCTCCAAAGTAGTGATTGGCATTTCGTTAGACTATCAAAAGCGGTTACGCACTTTTAGAAAAACATATACTGTCCTGGTTAGCTACATTGGCTAAAGCGTAGGTTAATTAAGACGTCTCTGTGCTGTGCATGAAGATGCCGGTTCGCATACACTGCAGATCGTGCCCATGTTTAAGAGATTTAAATCTCGGGTTAACACGGTCCGTACACAGGGACCTCAAATGGTGTAGCGCCCATTCCGAAGTGCCAAAAAGAATCAGTGTTTGGGCCACTGCTGTTCATAATTTTTATTAACGACATAGGTAATGGAATCTTATCTAAAATTTCTACGTTTGCGGATAATACGAAACCATGTTGAGCAGTGATGGATGAAGAAGCAGCTGAGTTGCTGCGAGAGGATCCAAGAAGAATGTTCAAATGGCCATACGGTATCATCATGATAGTAGTCAGCATCATCATCATCACCACCACCACCACTACCAAAACACCGCCGCCAACAACAACACAACCACCACCACCACCATTACCTTTTTATGAAGGTCATCGTCATTATCATTGATACACTCTTCTCCGACTCCTGGCTACGCCACTGCTTGTTATTTAAGCCGTCGACCGATTAATCGTACATGCAGTCTGGCTACGCCAACGTAAAATGCGAAAGCTGGCTTCAGACGTTGATTAGCCACTGGACGCAATCACACTCCACTGTTTGGCTCCACACTCAAAACAACCCAAGTTATTTATGCATAATAGTGATGTTTATATATGTATTTATATAAAATATGCATATATGTATATAAAAGATGTATATAAGAGATGTACATATGTATATTTGATACGATGATTTATTGACAGTTTTCTGTCTGAAGAGAGGCCCGTCATGACCTGTCAGTCTCGAGGATGGGCGTTAAATGGTCGCATTGTAGGGGGGATTGACCAGAGACCCAACCCGGCAATTAGTCCCTTTGGGAGTCTTCAAAATACAGTCATCCAGGCCACCGCCCCTCCCCTCTGCATCCCGATCTCTGTGTGCCTTGCTTTGTCCTTATTTCTTTGTCTCATCCTATGTCTGTCTTGCTCTGTATTTGTGTCCCTCTGTTTCTACCTCTGTCTCCTTCTGGTTTGTTATTTTATCTCTCCCGTGCACACATATGCACACACACACTCTCTCTCTCTCTATTTATATCTTGTCATTTCTTTGTCTCACCCTATCTCACTGGCTCTCTGTCTCCTTCTGCCTCTGTCTCTGTCTCCGTATCTCTCTCTCTCTCTCCGTCTGTCTGACATTGTATCTGTCTATAACGGCAGATGTCGCAGCGGAGCGATGCACTTTGGCGTCCCTTCAAATCGTAAACAAACTCCTAAACAAACTTTTGGATTCATGACCTCTGTCTCTCTTTCTCTCACTGTCTGTGTCTATATGTCTGTTTCTCTTCATTTATATCTCTCAGTCTCTCTCTTCTCATATATCTCTGTCTCTGCCTCTATCTCTGTCTCTGTCACTCTTTCTCTCTCTGACCAGCCCACAGGAGGTTCGGTGTCCGGTCAGCGGTTGGGTGGAATAGTCGAGGAGGGCAGTTCTACAATGCAGCGGGTACAAAAACAATGCTCTCCTAGGTACTTGATGCGACTCACCTGTGCATCAACGGTGCACAGGTGTGCCTTTGATCTCGGCCCGCTCGCCGATCCTTGTGATTTATGAGATTGTCTTCAGCGATTGAGTCGTTGCAAGCGGCCCCTGCAGGTGAGGTGGTTCGACCGCGGAAACCGTCGCAAATCGGTGCCAGTTAATTTATTAGTTAGTTAATTTATTAGTTAGTTAATTTATTACTTAGTTAATTGGGCGGAAGAAGAAGCCAAAGAAGAACCGAGTTATGATGAGGGACTCACCGATAGACAGGATTCTGCCACGATTGAATGACACACGAATGGATTTAGAAGAATTCCTCTGACTCTACTCCGAAAAATCATTGCCAAATATGAGGCCTATTAGAGTTATTTTTACCTTAACCCACCTTTCTGTATGCCTAAATTACATTTTGAGTCAGTAAATCAGTCGGTCAGTCGGTCAGGGCGTACCTGAACGACGGAGTCAATCAGTCAGTCAGTCACTCAGTCAGTCAGTCAGTCCGTTAGTCAGTCAGTCAGAAGGTTAATGAATAGGTGGAATACCTGGGAAAGGCTTTTCGATGATCAAAGCAACAAAATCTTCAACAATTTTGACAACAAAACAGTTCGTCAAAAATGTTTAGGGCCTACAACAATAATAGGTCGTCGCACATTTTTAAGTGAAGCAAAGCACGAACATGATTAATTGGTTTCCGCTTGTTAGACTCCTGGATGCTGGATCTGCCTTACCCCTCCCCACTCGCAAGCTCTCTAAAACTGTGCTGACACTCCAAGTGGATTCCGATTCGTCAGTCTATTTCGACTCATTTCGTGTGAGGTACCAGGTGGATTATAATCTTCGAAGCCCTCTTGTGCGATCAATCTTCTGATCTCGTCCACAGATGTCTTCGCGACAGATAAGTCGTTTCTTATGCTAATGACTAATGGATGAGACTCCAAATAGCACTCTTTATAGTATAACATATGTCTAACACTGTGCACATGTGTGCAAATATATGCATGTAATACATACACGTGTATGTAATATGGCATGTAATATATTATATTCACATATATTAACATACAAAAGGGTATATAATATGATATGTATGTGGTTAATTTATTCGGTATATCTGTTATACACACAAAGGAACAGACACATATACATACACAGATATGTATGCAGAGAGAGAGACAGAGTAATATAGCAGACAGACAAAGATGCATATACACATGAGCAAACACACGTAGACGTATTCAAACGGACACACATACATAGACAGACACAGAAACACACAGATATTTGTGGAATCCCTCTCAACCTCTGTCTCCGTCTCCGTCTCCGTGTGTATATGTCTCTATAGGTACATGTGGCACTGTATGTGTCTCAGCATCTGTTTGCCTCAGTATTACAGATAATGCCAAAAACTGACATATATATATACGGCATGACTCTCTCCTGAGGAATTTCTCTTGAAAAGGCGCTATATGAATTTGCGATTACATTACAAGTAGAGGTTTGAATCTCGGTCGTAAGTCGCAAGCAGAGAGGGTTTACTGTTGCTGCATTGTTCGACGATGCTTCAGCCAGCAGATCTTATAAATGTGTTTACGTATGTGTGTGTGCATGTATGTCGTACTGTATGCATGCATGCGTGCATGCATGTGCGTATATAGAAGCTTATCTAAAGGTCTGATATTTTAAGGATCCTAATGTTTCACTGATAATTAATTGCAACTATTTTTAGCTGACACTGAGAGGTTATCTCAAAACGCCGATACAACATACCAGTCCACACGTTGCATGGCAAAGCAGCAGCACATGCATGAAATCCCAAAGTATGCTTTGAACTTGATATACAAAGTGATAACTTTATATCATTAGTACCACTTAATAGGCCCTATATATCTTGCGCTAAAAGGCTTTCTGAATCTTAGCAAATACATTTAGCCTTGTCAGATTTAGTCTTTTGTTTAGTTTTCTCGATTGGATGAGACTCCAGATGTTTGGCTCCTACGCATGCTGCGGTGGCTGAGAGAAGCAAGAGCGCTCCCAGTCTTGACAACCGGTCTCCAGAGACCGGTCGGACGGCTTTGGCACAAATGGACTCTGTCGGTGGAGACAGACCTTCACCCGTGAACGTCGGGCGACACATAGCCTCGAGACGAGCCCATGACCGGGACGGATGGCAACGCGTCGTGGAAACGGCAGTGCCCCGTAGAGGGATAGGGCACCGATGTTGATGTTGATGCTGATGATGACGACGATGATGACGATGATGATGATACCAATTCAGAGGCTGGAAGTTGATTCGTGGCCAGAGAGAACTCAACTATAAAAATGTCTTTGAATTTACATTACGTCCTTAATTTAAGGAACAAATCAGAATCTTCCACTGTTAACATTCTCTAAATTTTCTATTCTTTTTCTCCTTCGTCTTCTTCTACTTCTCGATCTTCCTCTTCTCCTTCATCGTCGTCTTCTTCTTCTTCTTCACGTCCTCCTCATGCTCCTCCTCCTCCTCCTCCTCCTCCTCCTCATCTTCCATCTTCTTGTTCTTGCTCATGTTGTTCTTTTTCAAAACTAGGGGAATGCACACGGGACGAAAACTTATGGGATCTGCGTCTTTACGTTATTTCCGCTTTCACCGACAGCCGCTCAAAACAACAAACGAAACGGCGGCATCTTTAACGCGATGCAAACTCAATTAGTGGCGCGCCATAAATCACGCACCCAGTTATTAATAGCATCTGGTCGTTCGCAGCGGCCGCCTTGGCTACCACGCGGTGGCGGAAGTGACATCAAATGATCGCGGCCGTTGACTGAGGCATAGCAAACTTTTGATTTTCGACTCCGGTTCGAATCATGGCGAATTACCAGAGCCGACTGTAAACTTGATCGGCGATGTCTCCAGCTGATGGATGGGAGGGCATGCGGGGGAACGAGGGACGGGGGACGGCTTGACATGTGTAGTCGAAAGGCGATGGGCATCAGTCGACAGTCGAAGGAAGCGAGGGAATAATGATGTGTTAAAATGCCTAGTATTGACAAGTGTATCGACCATTCGATGGAAATAGTGCGAGTACACAGAGTGCAATTTGTAGGGCAAACGAAGAAAATAGTTTGACATTGATAGTTTGAAGAGTTCCCCATAACGTTTTGTAGGGCGAAGGCAGAAACTATCCCACTGGTTCAAACCATCTTATTTATTAAATGAAGAAGATAATTTGACTTTAATAGTTTGAAGAGATCTCCTTAACCTTTTGTAGGGAGAAGGAAGAAACTCTCACTGGTTCAAACCATCTTATTTATTAAATGAAGAACATAGTTTGATATTGATACTTTGAAGGTGCATTTCACATTAGATTTGACTAAGATTTGCTCATAGGTCTTCCACCCCGCCAACACTCATGACTGCCCATACGATACTGCCACATATACGATGCTGCCTATATTTCACCTTTAATACATAATTATAATACACTTGTGTACGGTCATTTATGAAGCGCCTTTTAAGTATCTCTCAAAGTGCAACCTCTGCATAATGTATACGCAGGTTACGATTTGTGGATAGAATCTATAGCACGAAATAACTATATATGGATAGGAGCGAAAATGAATGAGGAAAATTGCAATTCAATTGGAAATGATCCGAAACAGTGAGGGCATGCACGCTTCCCACTGATTCTTCAAATCGCAACACTGTCTATGCGGTGGTAAAGGATCTTATCCGATAAATTCATTAAAAAATGAGCAAGGTCGAGGGATATATGTGGTCGCTATGAGAAAACGTGTACATTTACATTTATACGCAACTACTACAACTCGCATAACTTATGTTCGTTATGCAGGGACACAAGTAGATATGCTAGAGCAGACACATGAAGCAGTAGGCGGACATCTGTGGCTCCAAACACAATACCCGGTAATAAAACGTAACCAAGCACTGCGTGTTTTTTCGGCCATGGCAGGTATTCAAATCGCTGCACAAATGCTGCATCGTAAAAGGTAGAATCCAAGTGAAGGCGTAAGTTCCACTTCAATGACCACCGAATTCCTGAACCTTTGACAGTCGGTAGTGCCATTTCATCGAATGATTGCTTGAGGTGAAGTGTACGGCAAGGGTTCCCTAGACCATTACAATAACCTACACACATTGCGCTATACATATATAAAGTTCTAAGAAAGACGGGAGATCCTCCCATTTGCTTCTGACTATCTCTCATTGAAGACAGGCCCTACATCTTCCCCAGATAGGCCTACATAGGTCTTCCCTACTGCATGCTGTCAACCACTAATCGTCACACGACTTTATACACTACTTCTATCCAGTGGATCATGCGAAGAAATCGTCATGTATTTATAAGAGCATCCTTAATTATTGATTATTGTTATTTATTCATCTGCTTAATTCTAAAGCGCCTTTAAAGAATCTCTCGAATTGTTATAATTATTATGTAGGATGTAACATGTTGTTAGGCCTACGTTTCACAAAGCTGAATAAGAATAGGCAATAATGTTAAACGAGCAATACATACATACGTATATACGTATATATAGGCCAATACAGACTGCGAGTTGCCTTATGCGGACTGGTATACCGTAACTGAGGAAACCTATATATATATATATATATATATATATATATATATATATATATATATATATATATATATATATATATATATATGCCCGTATATATACGAACGTATTATATACATGAGTATGTAAGCACATAAAAACATATATTATATATACACATATGAACGTTTATTTATAGTAGACGTCTAATTAGCATGAAGATATATAGACTGTGCCTGTCGCTTGGTATTTCTGTTTGGTTGTGAGCGGCTTCTTGTATACACAGAGATTCACAAGTGAAGTGATTGCTTTGGCGAGATTTCTTGAGTCCTGCGATCTCACCAATGACTGCATAGAAAACTGCAGAGGATGAAGAGTTTGGGGAGGAAGGGAGCGCGGGAGGGAGCGTGAGATGGAGGGAAAGCGGGAAGGAGAAGGCGTGGGAGGGAGGGAGGGAGGACGGGAACGGGTAGGCGGAGCAATAAGCGTGGGTGGTAAGAAAGAGGTGATCGTTGGAAAGGTCCGTGAACCTCTGCCGCAGCTATAAACTATAGGCTTAATTATGTATACCTGTATGGTATACGCATAATTCGTAGCTTACATATATATATATATTCCTACATGCTGTATTACCATATATATATATATATATATATATATATATATATATATATATATATATATATATATATATATATATATATATATATATATATATATATATATATATATATATATATATATATATATATATATATATATATATATATATATATATATATATATATATATATATATATATATATATATATATATATATATATATATATATATATATATATGTATTGCTTGTACTTGCATTATATAGGCCTATATTCATACAATCAGCGACTATCAATTGATGCCCTGAACATTACTAAAGTGCATGGAGCTACAGAAGTTCTCAGCTTAGAATAGAAATACATCGTATGTACATATAGTAGTGTGTATAGATATATATCAACTGAATGTATACAAATATTACTGTTTGGATGCAACTATGTATTCGTTTAAGTATATACGTGGGTTCAAGTAAGATTGGTTTTGTACGTAGCTGCGATGATTTATGGATACATGAAGAGCAATGGGTCCTCTCTGCTTCGTCTCGAGGATTTTGATGGATGGGTGGGTGGATATGTGGCTGGATAGATGGATGGCTAGATGGAGCGAAGATGGAGGGACGGAAAAAGAGGAACACTGCTTTGTTGTGGTGTGTTTGTCTGATGGTCGGTTGTAAAGAGAGATTAATTGTCGACAGCGGCTCAGCGCTGAAACAAATACACGCGAATGAGTAAGAAGAAGAAGAAGAAGAATAAGAAGAAGAAGAAAAAGAAGAAGAAGAAAAGAAGAAGAAGAAGAAACAAAGAAGAAGAAGAAGAAACAAAGAAGAAAAAGAAGAAAAAGAAGAAGAAGAAGAAGAAGAAGAAGAAAGAAAGAAGAAGAGGAAGAAAGAAAGAAGAAGAAGAAACAAAGAAGAAAAAGAAGAAACAAAGAAGAAGATACAAAGAAGAAGAAGAAAGAAAGAAAGAAAAAGAAGAAGAAGGCGAGAAGACTTTCTCAGAGCCTTTGAGTTCGCGGTGTTATTCTTAAGCAGACGCTTACATTGCGCTAATTTAGAGCAGGTCTATGCATATGCAGCCAGTGACGTACGCGACTTTTTAGCCAGGGGGTGTCCGGTACCTGGATGAAATTGAGGGATCCAACGACTAGGGATCTGAGGAACGTCGAATGGATGCTATCGACTATCTTGCTGTGTGTATAGGTCCGCGCGTAGCTTTCAGTTGCATGCCTTTTTATAGTAGCCTTTTACTCAAGAAATAAGCTGGAGGTCTTAACTATACAAGAATCACCGGTGTAACTGACTTGTTGCTAAAAACTTCAGTCTGATCGCCAAATAATCCCAACCCAGCAACACCAAGAGAGACCGAGAACTACTGATAATGCTATAGCTCCACTCCCTTAGCACATATGCAATCAATTTGGGATCATATCTGGTTCCATTGCTTGATCCGTGAATCTTTTACTGTACGCTAAAAATTATATAGGGCCATGTCAGAGATTTGCAAACACTCGCTGGTTTGTTTAAATTTACAGAGCGGAAACGAATACAAATAGCGAATGACGATCGATTACTAATTTCGATGGCTTTACACTCATGTGTGACGGTTCTGATTTTGCACGATTTCAAGTAGAACGAAAGCTAGCTATATGGCTCAGCCCATGAACCTCTGACATTACCCAGAGTCTAGCATACCCCCTCCCCCATCTGTCAGATGCCGCACATCTTAACTTCTGCACGTGACTTCATCGTGGCCAATTTGTTTGTCATCTCATTCATCCGCAACAATAAAAAATTTAAAAAAATAAATAGCGTATTTCAAGATCCGCAAAAGGCATTAATCATGGCTACCTGACAGATCTATAAAGCGCGACATATATATTCATGTTGACATATATAATGTATAAATTATTTTAAATATGTGAACATGTATATCCTTATATTCTGTTAATATAAAAATATAAACATGAATATGTAGGTTTATCGCATGCCTCGCTGTGTATGTAAGGTCACAACATGCCACGCAGCTCACCTGTTAATATGAGGTCATCCTTTCTTCTATAAAAGATTTATATAAGTTTTTCACTCCTATGAAGGCCTCGATAGTGTTTCAGAAAAGTAAGCACAATGTTTCTGAACATTCGTCAGATTTCGCAATCAAGAGTTCACTGCAAATCAATATAAACACGTCCCCGAAACAATTTCCAGTCTCACGGAACAATTTCCAGTCTCATGAAACAATTTCCAGTCACAGGAACAATTTCCAGTCTCAGGAACAACTTCTAATTTCACGGAACAACTTCTAGTCTCACGGAACGAAGTTCTGTCGCCGTCAGACACTATTTCTCCGCATCTATCGTTTATCCTTAAGGATAGCACTTCCTTGGTACCCGGTTAAGCAGTTAAACTCTTCCTTCTGAGAAAGAAGGATCTGCATGATAACGAGAATTCCTACTCAGACAGCAGAAACGCCACAGCCTATATAACTAACAGCAAAACTAATAACTGCGCAATGCGAAGAACTTTCTTGCGATGGTTTTGCACCGAGTTCCACGTGCATCTGCAAACCTTCTTTTGCTCATTGTCAGTTTGATGGACAGCTTTCCTCAAGTTTACAGCCGGTCGTCATTAAACACAAATTACTCGAGCGCCACGCAGCTCTATATTTTATCAGTGCCATTTGAAGATGCATAGATTTATTATAGCAGAGACGTCAGCTGTGCAGCGCGGTTGCAACACGTCCGCCATGTCGGTCTAATAGATTCAGCGAAGCTGTATTTAGAAGAAAGCGTATCGACGATCCAACGTCTCTGCTCTCTACTCGATCGTAATGATCGATGGCGTTAGCGTAAATGCTTTTAAGTTTGACAAACTCGAAGCATTCGGAGAGGCGTGGTCGTTCAGCTGCTCGTCAAACAGTCTCCACGTACGGCGCGCTGTCTGTGTCGGTTTGTATAGGCGAGAGAATAAAGGTATTGTAGGCATGCAAATATATTATAGGCATATGTGTATGCGGCTATGTAAAGGGCCGCGTGAGATTCGTATATATAATGGCGCATGCATGGCTGGACGTTTAGGTCTCCTTTCTTATGTCAAAATACCTGGAGCTCAAACCATTAAAAGCCAAATGACAAACGCGGCGTCAATCAAGGAGCCGCTCAGTCAAACAATTGAATGGGTTACATCAATCAAATCGCTAATTATAGGTTTACGCCAAACTGGGCTTAAAAGCAGTTCGCGATGAGTAAACAATTTCGCTGACAAAGAAAGCAAGTTCTTCCCAAATCGATTGATCTAGAGTGGCTTTGCCCAAATGATTTTGATTTGGAATACGGTTTTGCTTAGAACCGAACATCGAACGACGTCTTCTGCATTATGACAAAGGCACCAGAGAAGTTTCCAGAATAGATTAAATTCGAAATACACATACACAACATTAACTTAAATTGTAGCCAAACATCTTATCTACTGGAGCAGCCTTTCGTTGCATTTGCGCTCCGTTTTATTGGACTCTTGTATGGATCAGCTAGATAGCCACATGTGCAGCGCGTTTGTGAGCTATACTATATTGAGTGTCTTGATACGTACATACATGTATATATATATATATATGCATGTACTTATATAGCGCCTTTTGATTACTTCTCAATAAGATACTAATTTTTATCATATGATCTAATCTAATCTAAAGACCTCTTTGGGCGAGACATCAGTAGATAGCGATAATCCAAAACAGATGGCAAGCCGGGGTTGGAGATGTGGCTAGAAACTAATTTATGAGTCACAATATCCAGGGTGTAGAATGGCGGGTACTTCCTCTCACTGCATGGCTGAGGCAATCACAAGTAGTATCATATTTGCCCACGCAGTTTTAGGCTTCGAGCCAATATAGAATATTAAAGAGATGCAGAGCAAATAGCAAGAACATCTAGTTCGCTAAAAATGCAACATGCTAATTTTAGCAGCAGTAATAAACATTATTTTAGACATTTTGGAAAGGTTATGACTAACTTTCCTCTTGGTAGCTTTATTCAGCAGTTCAACTATCTTAGCATTCCATCCATGTGCTAGAGAGCGATTTCCTCGTGGATCCTGTTATCTGCACAGTGTGACTTACTCGTAGGCTGAACACTGGGTGGTCCACGCATATATGGTAAACACTAAAATTTCAGTTTTCCAATATTGGGTGGTGCCAAATAAGTTCACTGTAAAAAATAACAATTCAGTTACAATTTGATGTAGATTGAAGGATATTTAGAGGTTCATTGGCGCTTGGACGTTTCACCCATTATGTCGTTTTCCCTTCCTTCCGTCATCTATGGGGAAAGGAAAGTCTTGTGTAGGAATAGCTCCCTTGTTAATAACTGTTGAATTTTTATTGACTTAAATATGATGCAGTCATTTCTCAATCATAATAACATGGAAAATGGAACTAAAAAGATTTTGCCATCACCTTGAAGCATAAGTTTTCATCAGATTCTGTATTTGGATGGTCAACTGTTGCCTCATATAACTGGCTGAGAAAAGATGAATCGACTGCATGCCGTTGTGCCGGTGTATGTATGTATGTATGTATCAGTAAATTTGTAAAGCGCCTTTTAAGTAACTCACAAAGGCTCTGCAGCACGGCTACCTAACGGTCTCTAAATAGGAACGTCTTAAGATGGGCAGAAAATGTTTCTTGAACTATTGAACGTGCCGGTGTTGGGGTTGAGCAAATACTTGGTTTCCTAAAATTAACTCCAGCACTGAAGAAGCACTTTACGGCACTATCCCCATTTATCTTTGCTCGTGCTATGTTTATTAGTAAATCATGGCATGCTATAAAGTGAATAATTTACTTTTTCTGAGTTGGCCTCTCAAGTAGAAGATTATAACATAAAGCAAAGAAATCTATAGCCAGCGTTTACTGCAAAGGAATGCAGGCTTAGTAAGCATATCTATCTTGATATTTTTTAGTGATAATGCAAACAGACTTGTAATGATCGAAGACCCTACCAAATTAATGTGGCCGTCAGTATATTATCCAGTCCATTCTTAGCATTAAAAACCACGAACTCCCCATAAAATGCCTGCTACACGTAAAAGAAATGTAGGGGGTATACCTGTTTCTACGGTTGTATGCAGAACAAGAACTATCATTTTATTTGTTTAAAGTTCAATACATCTTTTGCCCATCACCTTTGAACTGCGCATTTATAAAAAGACAACACATTTATTTTTATGCAAAATATTTGCGCCCATAGAAATAATTGTAACTACTAATAGGGGCCTAGCTATTATTACAGACCACTAATTGTGTTTGCCATAATTATGGCGAAACGGAAATGTTGGACCATTAGGTTTTGGTCCTCAAAAGTATAGAATACTTAAATAAAAAGTATTAAAACATACTTGACCATGGTAAAATATGAAAATGATTCTTTTCTTACTTTGCTTTGTCATTATCCAGCATTCTGATGCCTAGATGGATAGAAATGTTCGTCGTTAATACGCTAGAGGCGGCAATATGAATGGGTACAAATACTCCATCTAACGCTAACAGTACACTCATAAACATACCGTAAAATTTAGAAACTGTTGACATTAAGTAGAAGACCGAAGACCACATCATTCATGTCCCACAAATTTCTGAGGACTTGCGGACTTTTTTAGACATTTGCCTTTTCCAAACCCTCTTTGACTCTCCGGTTGTCCATTTTCACATTTTTTGCGACTTCTTTGCTTTAGTAGGCTCTTCCTAATTAATTGAAAAATGAGCAGAGTCGAGGCCATACGGTTGCTATAGAAAAACTTATGCATTTATATTTACATATTGTGGATCATTCTCTTCTTTTGCATCATCTTCAGCACTGGTTTGATTTTTCTGGTCCCGCCCTCTATTGATTTGCTGCTTATCTTAGCCCACGCACTCATTCAGTCTATTAAATGGTAACAGTTCGTCTAATGCTTTATTGACATTAGGTGTTCCACATGGTTCCGTGCTTGGTCTTCTTAGGTACGCTGCTCGACAGCCATTCTCTGCGATATCATTTCCGAGCTGATGATACTCAAATCTACATTTCATTTGACAGTTTGTCTTGTCACTCGTCTGTGCAGCTGTTGTCGGATGCCTTTGAGGAGCTGCAGTCTTGGATTATGATTTTGATTTCGACTTCATTGGAAGCGACCATCGATGCCTTGGCATTATGGTAACGGCGCTATAGAAGTCATTATATTAGATTGGATTTATTTAAGAAGATAATAGTATCTTAATATATTCTCGTTTAGGTTCTGCTTGTTTTATCGAATTGTTTCCATCAATTTTGGGTTTTGAGAGAAAAAGAATAAGAAATGCACGCGTGATTTTCCAACAAAACCGCATTCGACTGTTAATAAAAAAACTTTCGTAACAATCTGCTGATTGTGCACAACGCGTGTATGTGTAGCAGAACCAAAATACTGAACGATGCATTATGAAAACGATGTGTGTACGTGTGTTATGTGTAATGTGATGTCATGTGTGTCTGTACTTTGTCTGTGTACGTGTGTTATGTGTAATGTGATGTCATGTGTGTCTGTACTTTGTCTGTGTACGTGTGTTATGTATAATGTGATGTCATGTGTGTCAGTACTTTGTCTGTGTACGTGTGTTATGTATAATGTGATGTCATGTGTGTCTGTACTTTGTCTGTGTACGTGTGTTATGTGTAATGTGATGTCATGTGTGTCTGTACTTTGTCTGTGTACGTGTGTGTGAGCAATCTGTTTTGATCCTGTATTGTTTATTGAAACATCAACAACTTCAACAAAAATTGTACAATCCGAAATAGAAATTGAATGCTTTAAGCGCTGACAGTCGATGTTAATGGGTTCTTTTCGTGCAAGCCATCGATAGGGCAAATGTAGACAGAGGGAAGAGAAGAATCAATAGACCATGAACTGTTCGTCGTCTGGTTTGCTTTGGGAACTGCAATTGACAATCCTTGCACTTGCCAAAGCAAGGTCTTCATCAGAAGCCAGCCTCTGTAGCCGTAAAAGCTCTTTAACAGGTGCGACAGCGGCGCAGATCCGCTACCAATATTGCGGGACGCATTTTTTTGGCGACCAGGGCTTTCATGACGACTTTGATGACAACTGTATGTTGGTTGTTTATGTTGGTTGCCTATGGTCTCTATGCGTGTTTGTTGTATGTTAACTGTTGAAGTTGTTTTTGTCGTGTTTGTTTTTTGAAGGTTGCTATGTTGACGCTATGTTGTCTGTGTCATGCTAGTTGTATGTTGTTTGTCTTTAGCTCTCGCACTGTCTGTCTGTCTGTCTATCTGTCTGTCTGTCTGTCTGTCTGTCTAAATCTACTTGATGCTAAACTACTAAACCATGTGACCTATACGCACATACATACATTAATACCTACATATATACATGCATCTTGGTCTTTTTACAGCGCCTTTTAAACCTTGCAGAAACGCTTCTTGCTCACCTAACTTATGTCAAATCCCATCTGATCTAATCTTAGATGAGTTGATCTAATTTAATCTGATCAAATCCAGTCTAAGCTAATCTAATTTGGTCTGATTACCTCTCTAATGCTGTTATCGTTATTGAATAGGGCAGCAAGCGATGGTCGTTTGAAATGAAACCATCAAAATCGTTATTCATTTGAGAACTCCAGTCAAAGATGACGGAGACCGGTAGATCGGTTGCAGGCAGAGGGTACATAGGACCATCGGTCATACTGGTATCACCACTTGCGTGTGTTACGCTAAGAAGGAGTCATTCTCAGAAAAGGACGATAAGCACGTCAAGACTCACATATCAAACGAAAGTTTTTGGTTAAACATCGTATTTTCCGGATAATGTGTCCGTTCGAAACTGTCTGCAAGGATGAAAGGGGAAGAGATGGTGATGTGCCCCGCTGTACGCTCCGCAACATCAAAAACATTATTATTTTCCTTCTGCCTTCCTGCATCTCTCTGCCCTGGTAGGGATTTGAACACCGGCCGCTGGGTTTACAGTCCGACACGCTTATCACTAGATCAGCCTATCGCAAACACCCATGCGCCAAAAGAAAGCATCCAACAATAAATTTCTTAAGTTCTATCACAGGCTTATTAATAAGCTGGCAGCCTTTAATGAACTGCAAGATGTTATCTTTGGTTTGGTCGCGCATTTAACCTGTATGTTGAATGAGGTGTGCAATTGCCATCGGCGGATTCAGTTGGGGTCTTATGGACGGGGGACCCCAAGCCCTAAACCTGGCGGACACAGAGTGTTCTCTCTATGCGCCGAATCCATTATTTCTTCGCCCCAACTTCAAATCCTGGATCCATCTTAGGATGAAGTAGAATTTTCTCATTTAAACTAATTAATCAGCGGGTTTCTTTGTTTAAGTGTAGTCGTTTTCGTTATCGTCTGTCGGCGTATTGTGTGTCTGCTGACTGAGTTCTGCTGTTCGTGTAGAATTGTCTCATTTTAAACCAGGTATTCTTGTACAGACGGTGATTTTCAACCTCTAGCGCGAACAAGTATTTGTTCCGGTTGTGGGTGAGGAATACTCTTGGAAAAGCTCCCAAGAAGACGAATGCGTGTTCCCACTGAACGAAGCGAACGCTGTCTCCGGCCAACATCGTCACGAATCCGGTCACGTAGACGTCTTCGAGGTGGAAGAAGGGCACATAAAGGGAGTCGGTGACGACCTGAGCGGCCATGGCCATCGTCAGGACATAGGCCGGTCCGCTGCAGTACGGCGGATAGTACGCGTAGCGGAATTTCGATTCAGGGACGGCCCATTTTCCAGTTCGGTGCACAGCGTCATAGCGAACCACCCTACCGAAGAGTGCCAGGTCGGAGGTGTAGAAAGCGGTGGAAGAGATTAAGGAGCGGGACGAGGACGAAGAAACAGAGGATGCGGCGAAGAAAGAAGAACGGGAAGAACGCTTCGCATCTTGTTCCAGCCATTCTAAAAGAGCGAACATGTTAACGAAGGTGTCGTCGTCGATCTTCAGAACGTACCTCGCTTGACTGCAGTAGGTTGTGGCCCAGCGCAGACCTACCAGCGCCTTGTAGGTAAGATTGTCGTAGGTGTCAAGAAAGTCCGCTTGTACGATGTCCCCGAAGTCGCGCGATTCCAGTTCCACGAGTTGCTCGAGTCGGCTGGCATTCTTACCGGTCGGCCGACCGACGACGAAAACATTGCGAACCTGAAGCCGAAAGTCGCTGGTTACTGCCCACGTCTTCCGGATGACTCTGCGGAAGTCGCAATGTTCGATTGCTGTTGGAACGAAGGCGATAAGGAAAACCTGCTGCCCTGCGCAGGTCTTGTTTCCGGGGTTGATGACGTAGGGGAAGTCGAGGGAATTGACAGTCGGACCCTCGCGGATGTCCGAGCTTTTATTTCGCACTGTCATGAAATATTCCTCCATAGGGTTCAAAGGTCGACTTACGACTTTCATCTGTGAGATGTTATCGAAACGCCTGTCGCCGTTGGAATCATTTCTACGTTTACTCTGATTTGATCTTAATTCGGAGTCCGACATAAGTCTCAATAACTCCAAGAACATTGTTATGTTTCTCAGCAACGTTTCAGATCCGTTTGGTTTTACCTTCATATCCAAGAGGTCGCGATTGACTTCTTCTTTGAGTTTTACCCTCTCCTCATCTGCTTGCCACGTTGACCCGTTCCCATTATGATATCCAAGGTACTGGTGCACATCAGACGGCATAGAACCAATCCCAGTTTTTGACCCCTCCCTAATCCTGAGCTGCAGCGTACTGGACGAACGCAAAAAGGAGAGCGCGTAGAGAAAACACTGCACAGCAAGGAAAAGACACATCACTGCCACCAGAGGTCTCATCATTGGATTCATTTTGATCTGACGCGAATGCAGTGACGTCACTGGTTCTACGAGTCTTTATCCGACTGAATATTCTGCGACACTGAACACAACAGAAACATCTAGGACAGAAGCATGAAGAAGACTCTTACACAGCCGACCCTTCTAGAAGAATCTCCACATGTGCATGTAATGGTAGTTACGCTTACGCTGGAATGGCCTGTATTCTGTTCGAACTATTAGCCTTCCCTCCTTTGACAGCCTTTGCAAATCTATATGCAAAAGGTTGATTTTGGACGCTAAATAGATGTCCCTTTACATTGCAAAAGACCTTAAAACAATTATGTCTGCAGTAAATCACTTAGTCGTGTGGATTGACTTTGATGTAGACAAAAGCTGTTATTAGGCCTATTGACTGGTGTGTGTGTGTGTGGGTGTGTGTGCGTGCGTGCGTGTGGGTGGATGGGACTTATTTACACGAATGCTTAATGTCAGCCATATGCGAGTTCAGATCAATATATTGAGCATTAAAATGTTAAAATATTGAACATTAAAATATTAAAATGTAGATGTAGGTCTACACATTTGTGTGTTATCAGAACAACATGCGTCTAGGTGAGGTAAGTATAGACAGTTTAAGGTTAGGTAGCTTAAGGTAAGTTAAGGCAAGGCAAATAAGGTAAGGCAAGGTGAGGTAAGTTAAAGTAACATAACTAAGTTAAGGTAACATAGTGTGAGGTAAGGTGAGGTAATGTCAGGTAAGGTAAGGTAAAGTAAGACTATGTAAGGTAATCGTTCACTGAATACACGACTCTTTTAAAATTAGTCGTCAGAAAACGTGGTTCCGTGGAGATTAGGTTGAAACACAAGGACAACAGCTGCAGCAACCTAACAACTGGACAACCGACAATCTCATGACGGACATCTTATTCTACGGGATACGTTGAAATATAGGCCTAATATGCAGTCTGCGAATGATTGTACATGTACAGCACCCTTTTTCGGTCTGTGCCTTACTACGATGTTCTATAAATCGTCTTATCATCATCATCATCACCACCAGCATCATCATCATCATCATCACCAGCATCAGCATCATCATCACCAGCATCATCACGAGCATTATCAGCATCAGCATCAGCATCAGCAGCAGCATCATCAGCATCATCATCATCATCATGGTATAGAAAAACGCTGTTCAACTACGGGAGCGTTTTCTTCATAAAGTGCTTTTAATATTCGACCGGTGTATAAAACAATTACAAAAGCGAGCAATAATATATAAATTATATATAATATTCATAATATACATTCAGAGGTGTCAGTACATTTGACGCAGGATACCACACCCGTCGTCGTGTTTCACTTTACATATTTATAAAAAAGAAACATAAAGTGATACTTAAAGACGCCAATCATCTCGATGGAACGCCGTTGTTAAATAAACGTTATCAAATCGATACTTAATGACTCCAACACAACTTTTTCCTTAAAGATTGTTTCTTAAAAATAGATCAACATTCGTCGCAGTTGCAGCCCGGAATGAAAAAATCGGCATCGATTCCAAGGCATGCGCCAGGTGATCGTTTTAAATGCTGCCTTCTAAACTTGGAACTGGCAGCGAGTAATCAAATATTCCATATATATATAATTATTTATATATATAAATATATATATATATTTGTGATCGAGGGCTAAGACTTGACAGGAAAAAGTTTTGGTTATGAAATCAACTATGTATGTTATGTACGATGATCGTCTACCACGTTTTATTGTCCTATATACCAGTTTTCGGAGAGATGGACACCTGGGCAGACAGACAGAGACAGAACAGAGACAGAGACAAAGACAAAGATAGACAGACAGAAACATACCATTGTAGTATACATGTACATTCATGTATGCTTTTGGCTTGGAAACATACAGACAGACAGAATGACAGATTTCGACAACTTCGCCAAAGGGCTTTGTCTTTTGGTATTAGTCGATCGACCTCAAGCCATTTAACACTAATGTTTATTCTTGCACAATGTAGATGCACACGCCTTTTAAGTTAACACGTAGCATACAGGCTTCACTATTCGGTTCAGAAATGTTTCACTTCTGAACACAGCTGCAAGTTCTATTCCACCGCAAAAGAATTTGAACTATTCAGCCAGTCAACGCCCTATACAGTATATATATTTATAATTATGTATGTAATGCATCTATATATAATTATGTATGTACATGCATTTGTATATAGGTATATGTATATGCACGTGTATATGTATATGCATATGTGTATGTATATGCATATGTATGATATATATAGGCCTGTTTAAAATTCTGTATTTATGTAGGCCTATATTATGTGGAAGGTGTGATGATGTTGACATCACCCGGAGATGTCTGTTCCAACAGGCTGGCTAAACATCTGCGAACAAAGCCGAGTAAATATGTAGTTGAAGAACAAAGGCTGATCGTCTCGTCGCACAGTTTAAGCTAGAACCGTTGTGCCTCTGCGCAAGGGCGTCGGCAAGGTTTTGAGATTGGGTGGGGCAATGGTGAATCTAGATGTAATTAAAAAGGACGAAAGTGAGGAAGATTGTGCTTGATGTTGCCGATAGTTTTACGACCTTCTCTTAGTCATCGATACTTAGACGACCATTTCAAAATCTCAAAAAATTCTGGTGACATTTCTGCTGTTCGAGGATTCCGTGGGTTTTGAGTCTCACACGTTCTTTGACCAGTGTAGGTTCTCAACTCTTGGAAATAGACTTACTTACATTTCCAAATCCTTCCCAGCACACCTCTCAGGCTTTATTCCAACACGAAGTTAGGCACCAAAGTTTTCACCTTTAGGGTAAAATAAGGGGCTAAAATCACCTCTGGTCACCATACTTTCGAATGGGACCATGCACTCTGGGCGCCTGTTCCGACCCAATGCTATTGTGACACGTGTCAATGCCAGACGCACCGAGTCAATTAAGGTTTCTTAACGTTTTGGTTCAAATGGAGATTTTTGGATCCATCATGCGATTCACGCTCGAAAATGGTAAGGGAGGAAGTCGTGCAGACAGGCAGGCAGGCAGGCAGGCAGGCAGGCAGGCAGGCAGGCAGGCAGGCAGGCAGGCAGGCAGGCAGGCAGGCAGGCAGGCAGGCAGGCAGGCAGGCAGGCAGGCAGGCAGGCAGGCAGGCAGGCAGGCATACATACATACATACATACATACATACCTGACTTTTTTAGATGGGCATGCACTCTTGTATGTTTGTGTGGGCTGGAGTCAGCAAGTACGAAGGCAGTTCAGAGTTGAAGTTGATGTTGTGAGAGACACAATTCGGGCATTTAATCGAAGAAAACGTGATGCAAACAAACGGAAGGTAGATCATAAAACGATCTAAAAACTACTCTTATGGATATATGTTCAGTAAACTGTGATAAGACGTACCTATGTTGACGACATGCACAGGTAAGATAATCGAATTCATCTTGATTCCAGCAGCAGTTAGAATAGAAGCATGTCGTTCTGGTTGTATTCTGAAGGGCAACAAAGATATTTGGATTCTACGGGGCAACTGACGGAGTTTATTCGACTGACCTCTCTGACTCATCTCAAGTGAGACCGATTCGCTCGTTTGTCTGTCTGCAGGTGACAGTAAAGGCACTGGTCTTTATTAGGCCTTATATAAAGGAATGCACCAGCCAGAGGGAGGGAATTATATTGACAAAGTGTAAGTCCCTGTCATGTAGGTTGACTTACATTTTCGTAACTATAAGCAGAACCGAAAAAAGAAAGACAATAAGGAATGAGGAAGAGTGAATGTAATATAATAGAATGTACTGTAACATAGTTTGTGATATAATGTAACTTGACGCAATATAGTGTAATTTGACATGACGTAACGTAATACAAGGCAATTTAATGTAATACAGTGTAATGTGATGGAACTGTGTACACTCAAAAACCTCCTTTGAGATTAGAAATGGGTTCTGACACTGTTCGGTATACCATTATGACTTTATAGACAATAGAAATGATATTCCAAGCAGCAACTAAACGCAACATTTTCATTTCAGTTACAAGATTTACCATTTTAATTCCTATGGATGCTCACGACGATGACGATGACGACGAAGGAGAAGGAGAAGGAGGAGGAGGAGGAGAAGGATAAGGAGGAAGAGAAGGAGGAGGAGGAGAAGGAGGAGAAGGAGTAGGAGAAGAAGAAGGAGGAGAAGAAGGAGAAGAAGGAGAAGAAGAAGAAAAAGAAGTGCCTTACAATTTTCTAGAAAAATTGAAGTCAGTCTATCGCATTACGACAAATGGTTCAGGTGAATTTACAACTCATCACTGGCATAGGTGAGACGACATGCGCTTTGCTGTATGCCATGTTTTCAGCACTTTAGGCCAATAAATGAATAATGACCATAGTAATTACTGATAATTACCGATAACGCTAGGAAGATCAACTTTAGTTACAGTAATTGCTTGTTATAATATTTTCTGATGTGCGATTTATATAGCGCTCCTTCAAGAAATCTTGACCTATCTCGGGCAACTAGGGACAGTTTTCAAATATTGGCTGATCTGAGATGCATTAAATGCTCTCTTACCACCGGGTGATATAACAGCTCTTTATTAAGTTTGCATTTGCTGGTGAGTGGTCCTAGCTCTGAACAGATGAGGGCAATTGCATACGAAGATGTAAGCACAAATAGGGCAAGAAATGGGGCAAACAGTTCGCAATGAAGAGCAAAACAGTGGAATCCCAGACCAACCAGACATGAAATTAGTTGACTTTTTGTAGAGTAGAAATCGGGAAGCAAATTTTATGGCAACAGAAAGTATCGCATGCACAAACATAAAATGTAGTAGGATGTAAAAATGTAGAAGGATGGCATTGTGAAATCCAGTCACTGTTTCATCCTACATTGTGGCTTTTAATAGAGGGGCTCAAAAAATACAGTGAGAAGCAGAAAGCTGTTTTTTAGCAAATAGTAAGTGGGATAGAAAATCCTTCACAAAAGAAGAACCGTCAACTAGCTAGATAAATTTCCCTGCCATTGCAACATCCAGAAGAACAGATGTAGAACATGTCTCAGGGTCATAGCCCCTCTAACTTATTCACAGGCAGAAACTTTAATAAATTAGGCCCATTTCTTGACTATTAGCAGATATCTATGTATAACCTTTTACCTATTGCTTAATTTCAATTTCTCTCTAGTCGTTGGCTTGATCACTAATAAAGTTTCTGACTGCTTTGAGGTTACTGGTGGCTTTTCCTGTTTCATAAATCGTTGCTTAAATTAAATCATCAAAGGTCGTTATACCTAATGGTGTGTGATCAAAAGTCGCGTGATCAAACGTCCTATTACCGGTATATGTATGTAGATATATAGAGACACTTACTATAGAGCCTTTTAGGTGCATCACAAGAGCGCTGCCTGCATTGGCCCAAAATTAAGTTTAAACTCGTCAAGAACATAAAGTTATCAATAAACGAACAGTGGTCAGATAACTAGAGTCACCAATAGCGGACCTTCGCATACACGTAGAGCCCAACCGACGGATTCCCACTGAGAGATGATTGTGATCATAGTTCAGAGTTTCTCGAGGAAGATGAGAGACGACAGGCGACCAGACTCGCAACACACAAATCCCAACGCCAACCAGTCCCTCGCAGATGGTAGAAGACACTGCTTCCGGATATCCCTAAGTCATCAGGTCTGTGAAGGACGACATTCTTCAGCAGCCGGCCGCAGAGTAGCGCCTCTGATGAGTTTATCTTGAAGAGGCGCTACACAAATTTCAGATTACAGCTTCAACTACAATTAGAACGGCAGAATAGTCAGCGCAAACATAGAGTAGAACAGTAGAACGATCAGCACCATTGTTTGCCCATTCTCATTTTTCAGTTATGTTGGGGTTGACAAGCTTGGATCTCCTCAGTTTTCCACATTTAGAGGCATAATTCTGAGCATGACTAAAATAATAAAAAGTCGAAGGGTTTCTTTTGTTTTATTGTGGTGCAATTTGGCCAAGAGATTTTTGCTCTCCGAAGCAAACTTGTTATTCATTTCTATGGGCTAAACAATTAATGCGCTACCTTTACCTATCATCACATTATATTATATTACATTAACTTGCATTACACTTCATTACATTACACCCATGCCATCACGTTACATTACGCTGCATTTAATTAAATAACATTACACTATATCATATTACAATTGCAGCATTATCTCAGTCCTAGGGCTGCTGAGTATTGTTTGGCCCTCATTCTCAGCCGCGCAATACTCGAGTCCTTGGTCAACAGCCAGGTGGCGCTTCCGGTTGCGCCTGCGCACTGCAGACCGGAAGCGACGACAGTTGCAGCGGCGTTGACCGGGTACTGCGGCGTCGGTCGCAACAACAGGGAAACAGCGTCTCTGATGGTTGGTGCTATGGCAACGGCAGAAGCGTAGTCGTAGACTGGAGGGGGTGGTGGCGGTGACGGCAGGAAACCAGGTCCAGGCAGTCGACGGAGGAACAAGCGGTCAAAGACGCACCCCATCGAGGATTGAGAGGAAGAGACGAAGGGCAGCTGGACACGGGCCCCAAAGAATCCAGCGTCCGTCAGTCCGAGCTTTGGAAATTCCTGGCATGGCAATCCTGAAACAATCGGCATCAAATCGACCGTCAATCGGCAGATCTAACCTCCTATCATCAGTCCATCCATTCATATCGATCTTTCTCTTTTTCAATCTCGAATCTGTCCGCCCATTATAATACGAGAAACAGATATAGCTACCTTATAAAGGGCTGTAAATGGATTACTTTGACGTAAAAGTGCAAAGGTTCAGAATCCGCAGTGTTCTGTGTTATATGTTAAATTACATAAATGAGAAGTTTGAAGGGCATTGTAGATGAGAGGTGCAATTTTGTAGTGGATGTGCTAAGTTACCTCATGGCAATGAAGGGACCTCAGCACTGGGGTTAAGTGATAGTGTTTGGAAGTTTTGGTGACTGCACGGGTAAGAACTTTTGGATTGTTTGAAGGCGTTTCGTTTGCAATGAGTCAATGCTATAGAAAAAGGGAGTTGCAATAGTCAAGTTTGGAGTGAACATTTGAGGTGGCTATTATACAGACAGTTTTGTAATCAAATATGGCGGAGGTCACGAATATACATTCATCAAGTTCGAGATAACTGAGTGACGTAGTCGGCTGCGGTGAGCTTTTGTCGAAGATGATTCCGAGGTGGCGAACCGGAGAAGAACACGACGCAGGTGAAGTGAATAAGACTAAAACACAAGTGAAGTGATATGGAAAAGACCTGGAGTTTAGGATAGTTTTTGTAATTGTTCATGTAGTCCAATAATGAGAAATGCTGTTTTTGAATGGTTGAGGCACAAATGGTTGGCAGTCATCCAGGCTGATATCTTGGTGGTGGTGGTGGTGGTTTTAAGTAGGTGGTTTGAGGCGTCTGAGACAGAGTGAGCGGAGAAAAGATATGAAGGGTTGTGTGTCGTCAAAGTGGAGAATATCCCCTCATGACAGAAGGAGGAGGAGAGATGAAAATAATTTTTTAGTTTTGAAGGTATGTAAGAAAATGTGCCAATGGTATAACTGAAGAGTTACTATGTTCGGCTGTACCAATTATGTATGGTATGCGTAAATGAGAGGGGTAAAACATGTATGGACAGCAATACAAAGTAGGCTGAAGAGGAAGAGGATTGTTTACAGATACAAATGAATGATGTGCTGGCGATAAAGATGGAGTTAGGTGAGTAGGCGAGGGGTCAGAACAAAGGAAGGAATACAGACTGTAGGAACATATTAGGCATTAAGGCCACAAAGAGGAAGAGTTAAAATAGATGGAAAGAACTCACCAGTTCTGGAGATAAATCTAGGAGAATAACTGAGCTTACGACGTCGGAAAAGACGCCAGAAAATACAGATTAGGAAATGGACCGCGCCTCTGCTGGCTACATCACGTGACCTAGTTCTGTAAGTTATATCATGCGGTGTTCAGCCTTATAAAAGCAATATTTTGTCTACATATTTTCGCTATAATATTAGAAACCGCGTGTCAGACAGATGTGAGAAAATGTCTTAGTTTACTCCAGTCCAGAAAAGCTAGCCTCTGTTCTGACAACGCCACCTACCGAATAATTTTACACACGATTACACTGAATGCAGATAGGAAAGGCCTATTCATGACATTACATTATTGCAAAATGGGAAATAATCACATTCTGCAATCAAGCAACATGCCGCCGACCAGGTCAAGGGCACAAACTCGTCGCAGCTGCAACAAAGGCTGAGAGGATGTCATCGTTGTCGTGTATTGTAAATGTATAATGTATTGTAGCTCTTCGAAATTTCCCATCGCCACACAAAAGCTGCCTCAGAAAGACCAGCTTATTCACCGGCGCCCGTGAGCGGCACTGGAATGGTAAAGATGGTCAAGTGGCACAGTGGCCAAGCACCTAACGAGTCGGTTTCTCACCTGTACAAACTGGGTTCGAATTCTGGGTCGGCTGGCTGAATGCCTACTGTACAGTACGCTCGAGTCTTTCCAAGCCTCCTATATCTTCGTCAATTATTTACAATCCAACCGGGGTGGTTAAGGTTCTCACCCGATAAATTCACCGAAAAAGAACAGGGTAGAGGCTATACGGCTGCTCTAGAAAAGTATGTACATTTACATTATACACTCTGTTCAACCTGAAACTCTTCCGCCCTAACACTTCTCCGACCTTCCGTCACCTCATCCTTAAAATTTGGAAATCGCTTCTTTGCCATAGCCGCTCCAACCCTCTGGAATAAACTCCCCCAAAATTACAACAACTATCTGACCCATCACCAACACTTCATCCCTTGTAATCTCTGCGCAGGTCTTTCATTCAAAACTAAAAACTCTCCTCTTCCACAAATCCTATCGTGATTCCTCTTCTCCTTAATTATCCTGCAGCTCCAATTCTGAACACCATCCAACGTTGCCGTCTGACTGTATATCTGCCTGACCTTTGAACCTTGACCTGGAACCGAATCTGACCCTTCCTGCCTATTGATTTTGCTTTGACTGAACATCTATGAATAAGCCGATTCCCACGACTTAGCTTTCTTTGGGCGCTGTAGATATCTCGAGTTTTACGATAACTCTTCATAGATCGCATGGTTGAACTGTGCTCAACCCCAGAAAAGCCATCAACTTCATTTGATCGTCTCCTGAAATTCAATGCACACGAGACAAAAGCGGCGCCTTTTCTGATCCTTCCATTTTCGCGTTCAGATTAATTGGTTTGTCTGGATCTGGATTAGTCGAGCTGTCCAGTGATTCAACCATCTCGAGTAGAAAGCTAATTGATGAAGATACTGACGAAACTCAAAACATCTCAAACCTAGCCCCTAAGGTAGGCCTACATATGGGAGCTCGAACATTTACTTGTCTTACAGGAAAAAGCGCATATGACACCGACTGCACATCAGCTTCATGGACCTAGAGGAACAAATATCTGTCATTTTGCCAATCGAAATCAATGTGTGTCGAAAAGCAATGATACGAGTCACACTTTGATGACGTTAGATGACAATGGAAAAGAAAAACCTCAGGCAACAACAAAAACCACACGATGATGATATGGTGATGATGATGATGATGATGATGACTAGGACAATGATGGCGCTGACCAAGAAGGAAATGGTGTCTTTGTTGTTGGTGGTGGTGTTGGTTTTGGTGGTAGTGGTGGCGGCGGCGGTGGTGGTGGTGGGTAAATGCACTTACCTTTTGGAACTTGCGTTTCCTGTTTGCGACATTTTGCTCGTCTGTTTTGAAACCAAACCTAGCAAACGAAATCAAATTGTATTACCTATAAGTGGGAATAGACCCAGAGATAAGATGAGCTAACGTTAGGTATGGTCAGATCAGCAAGGTAAGTTATGGTGGACATGCCACAAGGGTATAAATAAAACTGCATAACTATTAGTGTGATAATTCAGTTGTTCTGTTCGCTTTACACTTCGATTCTTATATTCTAATTAACGATTTTAATAATAACGATTTAACATAATTAAGTCCGTAGTTCTTTACTATTTCTCTCTCTTGTCCATCGATCGAGGTCTGTTGATCAGAGAGCCGCCGGCTATGACGTCAGATCAATAGCCTATTTTCTCGGCGCCCTTACAATAAATCGGCGCTTTTGTTGAGATATTCGACCGCCAGGCTCGCGATAAAAGTGGCCTTTCCACGATAAGAGATAGATAGACTGGAAGACATGTAACGGAGGCCAAGCAAATACGTAAGGGCAAGTAGCCAAACATGGTAATTTAGGGTAAAGTTAGGTGAGATTAGATATCTAGTCCTCTAATGAGTTCAAGAGAAATCCTGATACGAAGTACTGCTGAGCGGTTTTCACTGAGAAAAAATTTATCTGTGAAGGCAATTTTGGGCCGTGTATCATCAGCGCAAGAACAATTCAAAAGTTGTAGATAATTTGCAGTGCAAGCTCGAAAGTGCATCACCATATTCACCACCTTCTTCCTCTTGACCTTCTTCTTGACCTTCTTTGGAATCTCATTAAACGCTATTAGCTTCCAAAACGGATTTCGAGTCCATTTGAGCAAGTGATCTTCATGTGCTCTTTGGAACAAAATGGACAATTACGGAGCTCTAAATTCGAGGAATTTCATTGTCCATAACAGGTTAGAGCATTTTTGTGCATTTCATAAGCGTGTTTTAACAATTCGGTTTTGAGCATAACTCTGAACATCGGCTGTTCGGTCCATATCACAAGCAAGACGGGAATTTTAAAATAGTAAAAATAGTTAAAATAGACTTCGCCTCTCTAGATTTGTAGTTTTCACGTTCTAGAACAATTAAATGGGCTTTGGCAGTATTCAATTATACGTTGTAAGAGGCTCCGGTTGAGATGTTAACAAAGTAATAGACCAAATATGTTTTAAGCAGATTATAATTCATTCAGTGGACGTTGACTACAGCAACACACCCTAAACTGTTTCCGCCAGCAATCGGTAGATGTTGATAGAATTTAATCACACACCGATGCGCGATTTAGCTTAAAGCATTATATGACTGGTTTACGAGGTTCAAACGGAAGTGGATCATTTCAACAATTTCTTAATCATTGGAAGTCTTGAGTCTCTTATCCTTCGATAGAATTTCAATCTTCTACTTATCTAGTGTAATACATTTGTAGCATATGTTTACGTAATAGGATTATCATATAATTTAGTCATAACACGTTCCACGCAGTTTTAAGTAAGAATCTTACATTGTTGAAGTTTCAGTCGTTTACCGATGTAGCTATGGAGACTTATCAGAGACTGCAGTAATAAAATTCAGCCGGATCCCGCCGGATTTGAGGTCCGGCACCTCAGATTTGAGATCTGCCACCTAAAAGAGGAGACTCGTCATTTAAAAAATGGGGATCCGCCACCCAAATTCCTATCGGCGGCAGTCGACCTCATTGCATGCTTTCAACGTTCACTCGCCTCGTAGAAAACTATTGCTTCCTTACAAAAGTAGCTCGCGGTTGTTTTAAATTCATTGCGTGCGGTTTGAAGCCCGAGGCAGTGGAAACGGAAGTAGCTAACATCGGAGCAATGATACATCACTTTGCTTCATTCTTAATTGTTGTTTGAATCGGGTGAAAATTTGAAATAGAACGTGTTTTGGTTAATTTTAGTTGATGACGACTGCAAATAATACCCAAAAGAAAGTTGGACAGCACAGAGCAACCACTAGAATTGGCACAAAGAAAACTCACTGATTTCTGGTCTTGAGACAGTTCGGCGAGCAATGAATGCATCAACCTAGAGGCGTGCACATGTCCTAAAACAATTACAGCCCTGACCTGTGATCCATTGCTTACCACGTGACCTGTATCTTAACCGATGATCTGACCTGGATTCGAGCCTCGGAGAGTCCGAGGCGTTGGCTGATCTCTTCGCGAAGGAAGGCGTCTGGATAGTGAGTCTCGTGGAAGAGTCTTTCCAGTTCGTTCAGCTGCTCCGTCGTGAAGTTCGTTCGGCTCCTGCGTTGCTTGACCTTCGGCGTCTGACCCTCAGTTGAAAGGTCAAGGTCCTCCGAAGACAGCCTTCCAGAAAGCTCGCTGACATCAAAAGGCGGCTCTTGTCTATCTGTCACTCCCTCGCATGCCTCTTCGTTGCTAGGACGACGACCTTCACCCAGAATTTTTGGGTCAGGTTCAGAGGTCGACTTCCCTGACACGTTATCTGAGACCAGAATAACACATAATAGAAGACATATATTAGAAGACAGTTGAATCAAATTGAATAGAATTAGAAAGAAAAATAACAGAGCAGATATAATCATCTACAACGTCATCAACACCATCGTATTCATCATCATCTTCATCATTTTTGTCATCGTCATCAATACCTTTGTCGTCGTCTTCATCATCATCATCGACATCATCATCATCATCACCATCTTAATCTGTCATCATCTGTCATCATCTGTCATCATCATCGTCATCATTTTCGTAATCACTGTGATATAGAGAACCACATGCATGACTATTATCATTTTTAAATATAAACGCCTAACTTATATACTGTGGTAAACTGTGGAGGTTAACAGCTTGCTTACCGCTGGTATAATACGAAAACAAGACAAGCTGAACGACTGAGGAAATAATCAAACGAATAAAGCAAACCGTTTAACTCAGTAGATTTTCTGCCGTTGCTGTCTTTCCTCGCTCTACACGATGCATGACTTCCGGTCAAAACAGCGGCACGCTTCCGGTCACTAGTCGCGTGCACTTCCTCAGTCATATTCAGTCGCTAGATGTCTCGCTTGAACTTTCTACTTCCGGGAATGTCACGCACGATTTTCTCCGGATTTGAGATCAACGTAAGTCTTTATTTCGTAACTAAGAAGGCCGGAAATGACATCAGTGATTGCTTTATATAGGATTTAATGTCAGCTGTGCCACAGGCGTATCCTAACTGCTTGCACTGCTTGTGGCTGGATGAGCTGTCGATCAAATGTGGTGGGCGGTGCAACAAGTTAGCCTCTGCTTTTCGCGCCGCTAATGGGAATCTCATTGGTTTCTGTGTAAATTTAAATGACATTCTGGTCGTCTCTTTCGATTTACAAACCGTTTAGAGTATGTTTGGTCTGATCTGATCTCGATATCTCGTCTTATGGATTCTATCCTATCTATAATCCTAATCGATAGATCTGTCATGTCTTATGATATCATATACCATGCTATCGTGTTCTATAGTAGGCCTATCCTATCTTACCATATCATACCCATTCCTATGCATTATCCAGTCCAATCGAGACTCGTCTCATCGTCTCACATCATCGTCTCATTTAATCTAATCTCATCTCATGTACTCATGCATTTTGTTAAAAGCCTCAGTGATTCACATTTTGACCAGATGAATGTCTTCTATCATCTATGAAGTCTGACATTAAGATGACTATCAGTCATCTTAATGTCAGACTAGTTGTTCTGATGGCTTCTGGATGAGCTGAGCTGATCTCGATATCTTATCTTATGGACATCTGTAACTAATCTGTTTCAACTTGCTTATAACGGACTGCTGCTGGACTTCTGGTTTTCCATGGATTTCCTCGAGACTTCTCCAACCGATTACGAGTTTTGACTATACCAATTCACTCGAAGCGGCCGTAAACAAATGCTTTGTGCATTAAAGCATTATGGTAACTGCGCTATAGAAGTCATTAGAATAAACTAGATTAGACTGGATTGGTTGGATTGGAATGTTATGGATCAGATCAGATCGAATAATATCAGGCCAGATTAGATTAGATTCCATCAGATCAGTTTAAACTCGTGCGAACTTGCAATCACTTCGCGGCATCGCTTTTAAACTTCCCAAAAGCAGTCCTAGCAGAGGGGATATCTGAAGCTGGGTGGGTGTTCAAGTGTTCGCAGTTTGCCTTGCTTGGGGATACACGCCCATAACGTTCCCTGTATCCGCCACTGACCAGGGCTCTATAAGGAGCTTGCTCCTACAACGCCGTGGAAGAGTGGAAGGAGAAAAAGATGATGACGATGAAGAACAAGTTGATGATGGTGATCAAGACGATGATCAAGATAATGATTAATACGATGAAGCTATGTCTTCCAAATATTTCCTTGAACCTCCTGAAAAAAATTTCCCACAATTCGCTCTCTCCCTTTCTGAATGTCCCACCAAAACGGTAACACTATTCTTAATCATCGCAGTTGGACACCTTCAAGACACAGCCTGTGGTGCACATGCAATGAAAGGATAGGCAGATATAGGCCTTCAACGCAGCCAGTAAACACGGTTGTGACGTCGGCCGAATCTATTTAGGAGAAGGAGGAGGAGAAAGAGGAGAAGGAGATGAAGGAGGAGGAGGAGGAGGCAAGTTCCCGAAGCGTATCAAGTAATTAATTCGTCTGTGCTGTTAGACAGAAACGAAACGAGAGAGGGAAAGAGAAGGCGATTGGCAAGTAATTGAATGTAAGAGATGTTGACCGAGTGTGATGTAGTTGAGGCGTGCACTTGTAATTGCCCGAATTAGCTGCGAATGCGCCATCCAGCCGGCCGATCGTCTTCTCTTTGCTCTTTCCATCTCGAAATATCATATGCCAGACAGCGATGCCGACCAACTTGCTCGCCTTCTGATGACTTACCGACGCTAACCGGATTAGGCGATGGTGCTGCCAGCTAGCGACCGCAGCCCACACAAGTAATCGCGATACATGCGCTGCTGATGTTTATATTGGCTGACCGATGGTCTTGAATTTCCCTCCAGTCACCAGATGGCCGCCGTTTGGATTTTAAAATGAAAGCCGTTAATTGGCTGTATCGGTTGCAGCTCGTTCAAGGCAGTGGTTCTTAAAGTGGTGGTCCGCGGACCGACGCCGATCCGCAGACCATTGAGCTCTGGTTCTGTGAGGTTTGCTCTCCGGTCCGATAAATACTCCTTAAAATCAAACATAACTTATTTTCGAAATCAATCAGTTGTACACGTACTTTAATTATAATCAATAGTGAATTGAAAATATCAAATTTAAAAAATTGCCTAATAAATTTGTTAGTTTTGTATATTTCGAGATTTTGTGCTTTTCATTAGTGGTCCGCGAACAGCAACATAGAGTTATTACCCGTCCCTTACTTAGAAATAGATTTAAAACAACTTGTTTAGGCAAGGAACATATTGTGGTGTAATGTAATTGGACATTTATATAGCGCCAGTCCAAAGTAAAATCTTCAGCGACATTCAATAAAGGCCTCTGCACTTTGAAAGGTCATAAAAGGCGGTATATAAATGTCCATATAATGCATATATGCATACAACCAAATAACGGCTGACCACCGTCGAACGGTAACCACACTACCATTTCTTCACTAGCTGAAAACTTTCTTCTTTATTGTTATTTTATTGAAAATTATATTAAAGTTTCATTCTTAAGCTGGGAATGATATTATCACTCCTGGTAAAAATATATTAATGACCACTTGTTTAATTCCTTTGCTACTTTTACTAATGCATCTTAATAATGTATTCTACAAGATGCCTATTATAAAAAGGTGTGCAGGTTGAGTTGATTCTACACACTGATTGTGACTTTCAAAATAACCGATAGGCCGCTGTTGAATAATAAAATAAATAATGGTAATCGGCTGCGTTAACGGAATGGTGTCGTGGAAAGGCTTACATTTAAATTCCTTTCTGTAAGCGTATATTTAAATCTGTTCCTGAGTGATATGCCAACAAACTAGAGCTCACAAAATGCAAAAGGTTTGCCAGCCTCAATTGGTAATTTATTTTTATTACGCTTACTAAACACACAGAATTACCTATTCCACGCTAGTCGAGGTAGGCTAAGTCAAAACCTTGCGTAACTAAGATAAATTGTCAGATCTAAATATCAATCAGAAGTACGTTGTAACCCATACGTGACTTTAAAAGACTAGGCACCTACTCAAACCACCTTGCAAACCGACGCCGAATGTTTTTCCTCCTCCTATTCTACGAATATGCGCTTCATGAATCCGAACGAAAAAAGCTCCTGTTATCAATGCTCCATGATGACGTCTGTGCAACTTCCTTTTGATGATACGGCGATTGGCTTGTAGAGAAAACGTACGCCCGGGGGAGAAACGTTGACCATTCTGGCCCACACGGAAGCGTGTCATCCGCTGATTGGTTCAATAAATAACACTAGACTTCGTTCTAATCAATTATACGACAGCGACTGCTTTACTATATGATAATGCGCCAATTATTTTATCAAGGCCCAATTATCGTCCACGTCGATCGCCCTCCCCGGCAAATTATATAGCGCTAATTTAGACGGGACAAGAATACATAGCATCGGTACAAGACGTGGCATTAATTAAAGACGGGTTTGAGCTGATCGTAATTAGGACCCTCGGGCTGGGGTGCTTCTGTCTACATGACGTTGGCTGCCCGAATCCTCGAGCAATTAGTCGCAAACCTGTCTCTGTTCTTTGTTGTTAAGTCCGCCGGCACTTCGAGGCATTCGGAATAACTGGAAGAACACTTGATAAACTCACTTGACGTAAGATAGGAAGAGATGCAAGTGGTCGCAGTTACGCTAAGATCATTAGCACTGCTAGGCGTTGTTGGTGGTTATTATGGCTGTCAGTTTGCATCTGCATTTGAACATGTCGGAAACAGATTTTTAATATGTAGTTTAAAACTAAATAAGAAAAAGCAGAGGAGGAGGAGGAGGAGCAAGAGGACCAGGAGGAGGAGGAGGAGGAGGAGGAGAAGGAGAAGAAGGAGGAGGAGGACAGTCTGAAAATCAACCGCGAGAGGCATCCATGGGTGTGAAGTGTTATTGGCATCAGTTTCTTGGCTGCGGAATATGCAAAGGCGGGTCTATTCCTCGCCGTCTGATCTTTCCGCCGACAGTTTACTGTCATTGTATTCACTCTAATTGAACAGAAATACTGGCCTATTTTTCTGTCCATACGGGTTTTGAACTCTGACCTATGGATTTACAGTCTAACACACTATCGCACAAACTAAAATTCACTTATTTGAGATTCATTAGTTCAAGTATGCCTCTGTGAATTTGCAAATAACTAAACTATGATAAACAATACACATATTGATATTTCGTTCTAATGCCATCATGGTGTTGGAGATTAACAATTACTCAGTAACTAAATCTGAGCGATAATCGATGCTGAGCAAGCGCACATATTCCATCAGAATTGGTACAAAACGAAGATTTATGCATGAGGCTGTACAATGATCTTAGGCTGTACAATGATCTTAGGCTGTACATTGATCTTAAGCTGTACAGTGATCTTAGGCTGTACAATGATCTTAGGCTGTACAATGATCTTAAGCTGTACAATGATCTTAGGCCGTACAATGATCTTAGAAAAGACAAGCAATGAATAGGTACCAGAATAAGTCGGTTTGAACACAAGTTGTAAAACTTATCAAGACAAGTAAACTGACTTTGTTTGGTCATATTATGAGAAAGCATAAAGATTGTTTTGGGAAAGAAGTAATGTAGGGTACAACTTCTGGATCACGAGCACAATGAAGATCGAGAACAACATGGATGGGTACATAAGAACTTGAACAGGAGGATTTATTACGAGTAATTTACTCAGTACAACGGAAGAGAAGAACGCTTGGAGATGGACTGTTCACAGCGTGGCCAACCCCTCAGAGCGAAGACGGCTAAACAAAGACAAGACAAGACAGGACAAAACAAGAAGGCTAAAAATCTGCTCGCATTGGCTTTTCTGATTGTCTATGCAAAAGGCTGTTGGTCACTATTGTTGTAAAGGCGCATCGCAAGCGATATGTTCCATCTGTGTAGTATATGTAATAGAACTGTTGCATCAGGTATTACCCCAATTGTTTTCAACTATTACACTAGCGTAAAGATATGAAAAAGGAAGGAGTGTGTTGAATACGTATATATTTACCCTAGAGAAGGTAACACTCCTGCGTATATATTAATTTCGCTCTCACTGACCCACTGTTGTTAAGTAGATATAGTTAAATTTACCCGACAAACAAACGAATTGTGCGTTCAATATTTTGAAGAATGTTCGCTCTGAAGAGTCTGTGTTCGTCTTTAGATTTCGACTGAAAACCGATCTTCTCCTCGTCTCCTTTCATCCGTAGGCCGTTTCTCTGCCTTCTTGGCTTTCAGTCGGAATTACCCTGGAATTCTGCAAGCACATCGACTTATTTTATCAGCTACCATCGACTGATGCCTTGATCATTATTACAGTAAAGACAGTAAAGGCGCTGTAGAAGTTTTCCGTTAGAAATTATCAAGGTCTTCCCCATGAAGGGCCCGAGAATCACGCATTTCTAAAAGTAGACTTCAGCGTGAATTGTAGAAATATAACAAATAAGTAAGTAAGAAAGAAAGTAAGTAAGTAAGAAAGTAAATAAGTAAGTAAGAAAGTTAGTAAGAAAGTAAATAAGTAAGTAATGAATAAATAAGCAACTCTTGTTGGCATCTGACAAGTTAACGTGCATTAAATGTTATAGGACGATTATAATTTTTACAGAAGTGGTTAGAATAGGTTCTAACAAAAGCAAATAATTGTAGTCGACAAGCAATATTAGCAGATACTTAGAATAAAATTAGGGACACTGAGACTTACGTCTTTGGCTAGGTAGGTATGCCATTGTAAAGTAACAGATAATTATTCATAGCGCTTTTTGAGGGGTACTTAAAAGCCGCTACAATAAGAGTGTTGATACATATCTCGATCAGCAATAGTTCTAAGAGGCAACCAAAAGCCTTACGTTTAAAGGATCTTTCGGCTGAAGCGCAAAGACAACAACAGCAACCATGCATCAGGGCAACATTTCCTGGTGAGTTTCATGGCTAGGAATCGAATCTTTAGTTTCACCTGCGCAGCTTCTACGAAACCAGCAACATCTAGCGAAACAAACTGAATTAATTCTATTGTCCGTCTTGTCTGTCTGACTGTCCTTCTATCTATCTATATGTATGTATATACATATGTATGTATGTATGTTAGTATGTATCGATGTGTGTAAGTTTGCATGGATGTATGTATGTTTATTTGTAGTTAGATAGTTAGGTACGTCTGGATGTATACGTTTTCTATAGCGATTGTATAGCCTCGACTTCGTTTTTCAATGCATTTACTGGTAAGATCTGTTACCACCTCTGCAACGTTTGAATGAGCGCCACACCATCTTTTGTTCCGCCTATAGAGATTGTGCTAACCTGAAATATACCCACGATTGTTTGCGAAACAACATCCTCTTGTCAATTCTTAGAAAAGGATATGGGTTTGTTTTAGTCACAGGCTTGTTTATGAGAAACCGACGCATGCAGATAGACAGAGAAACAGACAGACAGATAGACAGATAGACAGACAAGCAGGCAGACGGACAGATCTCTGCACGAACAGCAGGCCAAGTGGCAAGAACACTGCATTATGTAGCACCTGTATCTTCGAAGAATCGTAAAAACTCTTGGGTCGTGAATTAGCCATTCGCGTGGTTGTCATTTCACATATATATCTATGATGTAACTCGATAAAGACGTTCTCCTCTACTCGCTATTCGAAGAAGATAAAATACTTCAGTTTTATAGGGAGCTTCTAATAATTAGGGCCTATATGAATAGTCTTTTAATGAATGCTACGTGCACACGTGTACAGGTTAAGCCAAGACAAGTGGTTATCTTTTCACCAACACGACGTCATGTAAACAATAATTATAACAATGCTATTTAAGTATAGGCCCGACAACACCACGCACAAACGCAAACACCCACCCACACATACACACACACCTACACCTACGCACACGCACACACACACACTTATATGACAGTTCCTGAGAAGGACTATATGTGTGTTTAGCGCTTTTGAAATGCCCCTCGAGGGCGTAATATAAATGATTTGATAATACACACATAGATATAGCGCTTTCTAAGTAGGTTACCTCTCTAAGGCATTGACCACCGACCTAAATGATACTGGAGTTAATTGATGCCGACAATTTTAAAATAATTTTTGACTAGAATGTCACGTTAGATAAAGGTCTGTGGTTGACTATATCACATTCCTCACGCCTGTCTGATTGAGACCCTCACGGTTCAAAAAGTGTATGTATGCATCAAATCATTTATATAGCGCCCTCGATGGACATCTAGAAAGCAGAATAGAGCGATTTTGAGAAACTGGTAGAACGCATAGTGAAGATTGCAGAGAAGCGTGAGAACTGGAAGATCTTACAAAACTTATTGTATAAGACACAGGGGCAGAGAATGAAGGTCGAACGACTTTGCCCACTGCTCAGATGTTACTGCACAACTCAGTCAACTGTTCGTCTCATCTTCGTGTTTAATCAATTCGGCTTTTATTCCATCATTTCTTGCAGCCTCTCCGATTTTAAGATTGTAATTGTAATTGTAATTGTAAACGAACATTTATAAAGCGCCACTTAGGAAACAGTGGCGCTCCCGACTTGAACAAACAAAAAGGATTTCAGGCGTTTGCGGGACTGGGTAGGAGAGAGACTAAGTAACTGAAGCCGCAGGTCAAGAGGAAGGCAGTTCCAGCTGGAAGGGCCAACAAAGGCAAAGCTCCTGGACTGGGCAGTTGTAGTGCGGACGCGAGGGACTACCAAAAGACCACGGGTAGCTGAGCGAAGGGAGGCATGGGCAGGCAACGAGAAAACCGGAATACAAAAAGAAGTTAAGTAGGACGGAGCAGAGCCTAGAAGGCAGTTGCGCATAAGGATAAGAATCTTAAAATGGATCCGTTGACTGACAGGAAGCCAATGAAGTGAATCACGAATAAAAGTAGATATATGTTTAATTACCTTCCGTTTTCACTCACTTTCTAGGTCTATTTCCAATTCCTCGACTTTCCCTTCAGCAATGTAAGGTAATGTAATGTAACAAGCATTTATATAGTGCATTTCAAGCATCTCTCAAAAGCGCTGTAGTAATTCGACGTAACATATCGCAGTTACCTTGGCGTAACTCATGATGTTACCTTTATTGTTTTTACTACGACTCATTCTTAGACTTATGAGAACATTTATTCTACAGATTTACTATATTCACTGCTAGATATTACTTATTAGAAGTCTATAGGAAATGTTCTTTGCTATTATGTATTATTTAATCGATAAATATTATTTACAATGTATAAAAACTGTGAAGTAATCGAGTTCGCTGGGAGGATCAGCTGGAACGGAAATCTCGAAACATCTTGCTGCCTTGGCGGGGATTTTAACCTTCGACCTCTGGATTGACAATGCAGAACGCTAACCTATATATAGCGCCATCTATTTTGATCTCACATGATCTAACCTGAAATCGAACTTCGATCGACAAGACGAGAGGGCAAAATGTTAGATCGATCGGGTGTATTTGTCTAATCGACCATCGTTAACTAAGAAATATGGCTTCTGTATAAGAGCGTCGTTTGCCTTATGTCGTTGGCTTCATTGTCCTATAATAATATTCATAGTTTGCTTTCGTTTTGGAAATCGAGTCCTCCGCGTGTAAACATAGACCCATTTAAGAAGCGATCGATTCGGCGTCATCTAAAGCTGATTGTAAGCAAATGTTTATGATGGTAGCGGTCACAAAAGGGACGCTAGGAATGGGTATATTGCACGTGTTTATCCTATAGTGGACGCTCGTCGTTGTTTCGCCAGGTGACATCGTGCCATTAATTTTTCATTACTTTTGGGCAGATCGGTTACTCTACCCCACTGTCATTAAAAGAAGCATAACTAAGTATGTTGCAAATTAAATGAATTGAGACGGATTACCAAATCTGCTGCAGGAAATCTGAATCAAATGGTGTTACGGAGCACCTTAGTAGCAAAATAAATTTTGGAAACTTACAGTTACATATCTAGACAGCGAGCTGCTTATGTTGCTTCATATGTTACCGTTACTGAAGGGACACACACACACACACGCACACACGCACGCACGCACACATACATATATATATGGCCGTGTAAATAAGGTTGTATAGTTACACTCAAAATATGACGTACTATACGTGAGACTTGCGATCTGCCTATACATAATTGTAGTCTTGGTAAGAGAGCCTGCGAACTAAGCCTTCTCCTAGAAAACGGACTGCCTTTCTTTTTGTCTTAACCGAAGGTTTTTAAGTTCTAAGACGGCGCGCATACATGTCACAATTAACAGCCAACAGTTATTTAGATGACACAGTTATCAGCCGACAGGGATTTTGATGACTCACGCTTGGCACAATTATCAGCCAATGGCCATTCAGATGAGTCGCGCGTGACACAATAAAGACCACTGCTGACGTAGTCATAACACGTGAGCCAATGACCACGCAGAATATGCGCACGTGACCCAGTAAGCCCAGTGATGCACACGTATTCAGTCGATGAAATGACCGTCGCCATCTTGGACCTGATCATTGGGTTTCTCTTCTGTCGTGGATTTTTCAGGCTGGTTCCGTTGCTGCTAGTTTCCTTGAACGTGCTGACTATCGCTGAGGAATTAGACGAGCGTATGTGCGCTGATTACGTCTAAGCTGCTGATTGGAGCTACCTGAGGTCCGTACAGCTGAGCGTACTGTAATCACATACACACAAACAAACCCATCGTGAGAGATAGAAAGAGATACACGCAGAAAGACAGACACACAGACACAAACCTTCTCATCATAACGATCGTCGTCGACAGAGTTTAGCTAAATCAAGTTCCATTAAAACATAATGTTTGCATGAAATTGTTATGTACGTATGCAGCTGATTTGTCGTGTCTGCGTGTGTGTCTGCGTATTGTGTCTGCGTGTGTGTCTGTGTGTAGTGGTGCTTACATACCATAACGACATCATTATCTTTTGGATCGGCGATTGTTCGAGTTGCTGAAGAGGAAGACGTAGTGCACGTCTTGGCCAGACAGAGTTTCTACAGGAAATACCAAATTAGGGTTCACGTGTGCGTATACTATGTTGGAATTTACTTACTAAATCCACAGAACTCGGGTATGAATTGATTTCATTGATCAGACGGCGAGGAAAAGTACTAGCCAGCCGCCCTGATACGCCACGGCTATAAGAATAAGTGGCTAAGACTGCGTGTAGGGTGATTGGTTCTTGGTGGTTGACTTAGGCGCTGCTGCTCTTCCTTCTGTTCAACCTCAATGATTAGGCGTAACAGTTGCACCTCAAACGCGAGGGTAGATGGAACAAGATGAGACTTTAACTGCTGGCGAAGTGAGATAAGTGAATATGGTGGGGCTAAATGGATAGGGCAAGGGAACTTGTCACCTACAAATGAGACACTGCTTTTACTTGTGGGAACTAAGGTAAGCTCTATATAATAATTACATAATTATAAAAAATATGTAGGATATATCGGTTCAAGAGAAAAGAGAATATGTAGGCTATATTGGCTCAAGAGAAAAGAGAATAATCTAGGCTATATCGGAGAATATCTAGGGCTGTATCGGCTTAAAAGAAAGCAGAATACCTAGGCTATATCGGCTCAAGAGAAAAGAGAATGTATCGGCTAAATGATCAAGGCAAAAAGCTTGCGCATAATAATCTGCTTATACGGACAACGGTGCGGACTACGGCGGCCTTTAGATACCTTGTGTCGGTGTCCGAATCGTGACTTGTAGAGCAGTTCGATTGAGGCAACAACTAGTGACAGTCCAAGACCACAGATGAGGATGTAAAAGATGCCAGCGACGTTGCTAAGCGACAGAGAGCTTTGCGTTGAACCACTCTAAAGTAATGAAAACAAGATACGAGTGTTAGCGTCATGCATGGCTTACCCCTGAAAAGTAATGTCTGGAACAGCAGGCACTAATGTCTACGACCAGAACGCTCTTAGCCAAATGCGGCAATAAAGCAGTTACTCCGGCTTATAGGCAGACACTTTAAATATCACTGTTTGAAGTAACTGTCTAGTGGTGGCCGAAAATTCATTTGCTTCAACATCAGGCAATTAATATCCACATGTTTTTAGTAACATAAGAGTCTGTTCTCAGCAGATATTACTTTTAAGAATGCAAATTTTGAGAACATTTTCTGCAAACGTACCCCAGCCAAAACGAAACAGATTTATTTGTAAAAAGTTATATTCAGAAATGAATAGATTTTTACATATCTCATAGCAAATGCGGTCATTGAACTCTGATTTAGGAGTTTCCTTTATTTAAGTTAGCCATTCGTTTGCAGAGGGTAAGAGCTCTATGATGCGTTAGCCCAATCAGTAGCGTTCTCATCTCGTGATCTAGGCTAACGATTGCGAGTTCAAACCGGCTGAGCGGACTCTATAATGACATTGAGCAAATTGTTCGCGCACGTTTGCCTCTTCCAATAAGCAATAGAACTGATTCCGGTTTCAGCTGGGGTCAAAGGTCTTTGCGCGGTTCCAACAGCGTTGAAAAATATTAGTTGTGGCAGCCGCTTCACCATTGCCACGATTGTAATGCGGGTGCTGCACATAACAGAGAGAAAATGGCTAACTATGTCTTTCTGCTGATTTTCCCTTTTTGTCGCAATCTGGCATCTGAGCTGCTCACCTTAGAGTCGGACTCGACGACGCATTCGCCTTTGTCATACCACCACTTCTTCTGCAGCTTCTGCAGCACTTCGGCCTCCATCAGCTGAAGCACGGCCACATTTATCTGCTCCCTGTTTACACGTCAACGCAAATTTCACATGATTCGCGTGGCGCTATGATATATATGTCGATGTATGCTGAGAAGTATAAGCTATCATATGTCATTATGAGGACCTGTGAGGCTGTGACCTTCTGAAAGTTCGTCATATTATTTCTACATTTATTAACAATCTATAATGACTAAGCATGAATCGATGGCGCTGAGCAATTGTGAGTGAAGGACTTGCTCAAGGTCCCTACACAGTAACCGCCTCGGGGAGGCTCGAACCCGTACTCTCCGCGTTACTAGCCGAGCGCTCCAACCAATCGGCCACTTTGCCCCACTGCCATAGTAGACCTAATATGAAAACAATCTTGATCGATCGACTGGTTGACTGTGCAGTCAACCAATCAATCAATCATTATCAGTCTTTGTGTATCAAATGAAAACATATTTTGAATACCTTAGATCGGAGTCGATGTAGGTGGCGATACCGTATCCCTTCGAGTCGAGGTTAGGTCCGACTTTCATGGTGTTGCACGGTTTGCGTTGGTTGTAGTAGTCGTTCATTGGCGATTCTACCATAAAGGCATACTTTCCCTTAGAGTTTCGAACCCGCTGCACTCCATCTTCTATCGTTCGCACGAACACTCCGGGCTCACTTCTCATGAACTCCCACATCTTTTCGTAAACGCTGACATTCGAAGTCTGTGCGACAAGCACACAATGCCAGCCTCTGGTTAATACACTGATCGACGTTTTACGAAAGATATCCACGTGTTCAAAGCGCATTCAAACCATTAAACAGATGCCACTTGTTCAAGTGAATGAGTAAGATATTTGTTAGCACGCCATGTGTCCATCGGCTGAGCGAGGACTCGCAGGCATAAAAACGTCGAATTCAAAAGATCTACGTAATATTCAAAAGATATCTAAGCTTTCAAAAACTATGAAGTTAAGTTCAACGGACGTCTACATTTCAGAAGGTAATCACGTGTCCGAAGGATATCCCACGAGTTCTAGGTGTCAATGGGCTGAGGCAAGATGCATAAATCAATCAGAATCCGACTTATCTGCCAGTAAACACCAGCCAGGTTCCTGACATATATTTAGTCCTCAAGAGCTGTTTGGTTTCTAGATATATAATTGTAATTGTGATTGTAATTTGAGATTTATAAAGAGCCTCTTAGAGGATAAACTCAACAGAGGTGCTTCTGACCTGAAAAAGTAAAATCACTGTTGAACAGTACAGTCTTCAGTCTTCAGGAGAGGGGGAGAGAAAGGAGCTCAAGTCGCAATTCTCGAGGGAGACGATTCCAGCAAGTGGGACCACCTTAGGCAAAGCTTCTGGACTGGGCTGCAGCGGTGCGCATGCGAGGGACAAACAGGAGATCTTGAGTGGCCGAGCGAAGGTTGCTACGGCCTGGCAGCGAGGAGACCAAAGTGCAGAAGTCAATGAAGTAAAGGGAAGCAGAGCCAAGAACACAATTGCGCATGAGGGATAGGATCTTAAATTGGACACGCTGCTGGACGGGGAGCCAGTGAAGAGTGTCACGAATATAAGACGAGATGTGGCCATACTTTGGAATGCCCCATATGAGACGAGCAGCAGAGTTGAGCACAGATTGTAGCTTAGCAATGTTGGTAAGCGATAGGCCGGTAAAGATGACGTTCCCAAAGCCAACCCTGGTGCAAACGAGGGCGTGGACCAGAGTGGAGATAGCGTGAAAGGAAAGAGTACGGCGAATGGTGCGGAGCTGACTAAGATGGTAAAAACAAGAGCGAGAGATGCTGTTAGCAAGAGCAGACAGGGAAAGCTCCTGATCCAGTACAACCCAGAGATCCCGGACCGTAGTAGAGAAGGAGATATCTGGAAATCTTTGGCGTAAGGAGGAGAGATCGATCTTGGCGAGCTGTAAGCGGCCACCAAGCCAGATGAACTGGGTCTTGTTACAGTTCAAGCAGAGGCGATTGGAGGACATCCATAGGTCAAGGACAGAGGTGGCATCGAGAATCCTCTGGACGAGGGCAGGGGCCGCCTCCGCCGGACCATGGGCATAAGCCTGGGTGTCGTCTGCATACTGAAGGACGGCAACACTCAGTGGGAGGAGGGTCCGAGCTAGATCAGAGGTATATAAAATATAGAAGAGAGGAGCTAGGACGAAACCCTGGGGAGACCGAAAAATACGGGAGACCAAGAGGACCGCGAGGGCCCAAAAAGACAGATTGAAGGCGGTCGGAGAGGAATGATCAAAACCAGGTGAGGGCAGAGCCAGTGATGCCAAAGGAAATCTCCAGACGCTCTAATAAGATGGAATGATCAACGGTATCGAAAGCAGCACTTACATCGAAAATGGCCAGAAGGGTGACCTGCCTGCAATCAATAGCCACAAAAACGTCAGCAAGAAGGCGAGTCATAAGTGATTCGGTGGAATGGTATTTCCTGAACCCAGACTGAAGATAAGGCATTAGAGAGTTAGTGACGAGGTAGTGAATGGAGACGGAGTAAATATCCAAAGAAAAAACTTAAGACGCCCGAAAACTGAACAAAACCGATGGAAAACACACTAACTAACGAGTCGGCAGTCACATGCCAAAGCGCACACATCATTAAGTATAAATTACCAATCCAACAGCAAAATTATCACGGAACTAGAATCGATTAGATAAGATTAGACCAGACTGGATCAGATCTCAGACCGCATCAGGCTGGAAAATAGTAACTAAAGTGCCTTTTAGAATTCCTCGAATGAAAAGTACCATAGTGCATCAGACTGGAGAAAGTCCCTTGAAGAACTGCTTGGATAAATCTATCAGGCTAGATAAGAGTGGAGAAAGTCCCTTGAAGAATCACTGAATGAGACCATACCAGGTGAGATAAGGTAATGTAAAAAGTACATTAGAGAACTCCGTGCATGCATGAGACCGGACCAGACAAGATAAAAATAGCAGCGAAAGTTCCTCGAAGAACTCCTTTAATGAAACCGTACCAGAGTTGGCGATAGTACCTTGAAGAATTCCTTGGACGAGCCGGAGACGACTGTTCCGTAGAGGATTTCGCGTTGTTTGGCCAGGTCGTCGGCGGAGTTGATAGGGGTGAGCATCCTCTCGATCGTCAGGAAGGCCGCAAGATTAGCCGTGTACGATGAGATGATGATCAGAGTGAAGAACCACCAGGCGCTGCCCACAATCCGACCAGAAAGGGACCTAAACAGACCACCTATTCATAATTATTCAGTTAACGCTAGTGGCAAGCGGGCTAGACTGTCAACGCAGAGGTTGGGGGTCAAATCCTTCTAGGGCAGAAAGATGTTTCGAGATTTCTTTTCCACTTGCAAATCCAAGCGAAGCAACAAAATGAGTTACCTTCACTTTACACTGTCGGAGGGAAGATTAGGCAGCGAGGGAAAGGACTAATCACCCTCGCTCATATGCAGGGGCTGAGAAAATGAAGTCGCGAACACTTCATACTCGTGGCTGCTTCTCAGGATTGGCTTAAGTGACTGTTCTTCTTGCGCTCAGTGGCACACAAAGGACCCTAGGGCCTGGGGTTCAGTTGCAAACGCCCTCGGTTTAATGCTTATAATAATTATCCTCTGCTGAGGCCCTAAATGGTCGCCGGCCCCATGTTACTGAACCAGTTGAACCGGCCTTTATTATACCACTGTTTACGTTACAGGGTGTGCAGGAGTCTAGTGAGGGTGTAAACGGAATGTAAACGGAGGTGGAGCGTATGGTTGAGCTTAGGCCTACCTGGAGCGCCCTGAGGAGTTCTCTTGAAACGGCGCTACAGAAATGTTCGATTACAATTACAATTACCTGGGACAGACGTCACATCCGCGTCTCATGAAGGCACCGAGGGAGAACCAGAGGCTGTTGAGCATAGTGAAGTCGTTGACGAACGTTGGGCCCTGGGCTCCTCCGTCCTCGATCTGCCACTCGTTCGGACTGAACCGACTGACAATGTACAGGACGAAGCTAACCTAAGTGGCACACAGACCTCAACTTCAACTTATGATAATGTAATGTAAGGCATGTAAAGTATGACTGCGTAATCTGGAGTAATGAACTCTTCGACGCTGTGCATTACAACACCCTGGTGTGTACCATATTCGTTCGTTCGCTCGTTTAGTTGTTATAAGTTGACTCGTTCATTTGTAACTTAATTAGTGCATTCATTTAATTATTTCTTTATTCATTCATTCACTCATTCATTCAGAGTGCTTAGTCGTGCATGGGAACCAGCGCATGCTCTTAGAAGTCATGTTATGGAACTGCACACCCTAATTTAGCCAAGATGCTCATAGACACAAATGACGGGCAATGAAGCCAGTTCACTGTGACCTGATAGCCAGGAGCAATACGGCGTTTCATAGTGATAAGACAAAATATTCTGGTAGTAAGCCACATTGAATATCATCTGGCATTAAACAGCTTTAGTTTCTTAGATCTATGAGCATTTTAACCACACTTGTGTCTGCCTTTTTGAGTTCATTTCGCTTTTGTGAGATACTTTAGAGACGCTATATTAAGTGTACACAAAAACGAAATAAGTAAATGTATAAATAACTACGTAAATAATTAACTAGCAGGAAAAAATTCAGTGTATCATTTCAAAAGAAATGCCTTGATGGCAGCTGGAAAGCGTTTGAATGTTACAGTGTAGCTTGTTTTCGACAATTACTATTATGCTTGACTAATAATAATTATAATTTTTGTAGAAATCCCAATTATTTCTAAAGATTGACCATCTACTCTGACATGAATTAATCTATAAGAACATTAATATTATGTTATCTTCTGTGACACGGATTAATCTATAAGAACATTAATATTATGTTATCTTCTCTGTCATGGATTAATCTATAAGAACATTAATATCATGTTATCTTCTCTGACATGGATTAATCTATAAGAACATTAATATTATGTTATCTTCTATAGTTTCTTGTACACATTAGTGAAAAAAGCATTAACGGTACAGATGTCTCTGCAGAGAGGTGCACATGATTACTCACGTCAACGCATTTTCGGATTACTAAACCAGGTATTAATGAAATTAAAGCCTTAAAATTGCAAGCAATTCAGGTAAGTAGTAATAAAATTAAAGCGTAACGAGTAGAGGTAACTCAGGTAGGTCTGCACAACTTTTCCAGTCAACGCATATCACGGATTCCGACCGAAGTCTGGTCGAACTAACCCCGAGGTATGAAAGGACGATGCACATCCAGATCTCGTAGGACAGGGGATCCATGAAGGAAAAGACTCCCGGCTTCTGCTTCTCCGGCTTCTTGATCATGATGCTTATTCCAAGGCTCATGAACGGCTTGCTGAAGTCAATGACACGCTCTCTGATCGACGTTATCGTCAGCGGTGCGATTGCCATATCAGCCTCCTGTTCAAACAGTTTCTTTGAAGTCAGGTCTGCTTAGAACCGACACTATTGTGATGTTTTGTTATAAACAGCGATCATTGTGGCCAGTGTTGTCAGGTAATTATCATTTCTGTAATTAATAAGCGCCACTACCTAATGACAAATCTTCAGTCGATGGGGCTGAGCATTTGTGCGTGAAGTACTTGCTCAAGGTAAAGTACTTACTCTAGGTAAAGTACTTGCTCTAGGTACCTACAAAGTAACCGTCTCAGGAGAGGATCGAACCCGAGCAATCGGCGTTACTTAACAAGCGCTTAAACTAATCGGCTACCGTGTCACTCACTGTAATGAAGCTCAGTAATTATGGCCAGTGGCCAGACAATATTCTCTAGTAATTAGATAAAATTGTCCGGTGGCATACAATTTTAAATATGGCACAGCTTAACATAACACTAGCTTTAAATTGGTCCAGTGCAACTTCCGCTCCATGACAGCCAGTGCCTCTTAATTCCATTTTACATCCTTCGGCTGTATCTCCTAAAAAGATAACGATTTCTTGGGATTTCGTTGTTCGGGCTCTACGTGGCTGCATGAGACTGTCTAGGAAGCCTTCTCCGGCAACTCGCGTTTACGTTCGTGAGGCTGGAGACAGTCTCAACCAGATACCAGACACCAGTAAGGGGAGACACATTGCCCAGCAACAAAGAACAGTCAGTGGGACCTTCATCTAGACAATAAGGTCGCCTTTCAAAATTTATCGGATACCAGTTTGGTTAAAGGACACGAAGGTTGTGCTCTTCATTACGAGGCAATTTATGTTAATCAGCTCTCAGGTTAAAATACAGCAAGGAGGGCAAGGGCGCTGTACAATTTAGTAATCGTAATCGTAAACTTGGGATTCCTGCAGCGCCCAAGAAAGCTAAGTCGCGGAAACCATCTTATTCACAGGGGCTCAGTCAAAACAAAATCGATAGGCATGTATGGTCAGATTCAGTCCCAAGTCAAGATCCAAGGGTCAGGTAGGCTCATAGTCAGACGGCTGCGGTGGACCTTATTGTCTAGATCTAGGAAAGCTTCATCCTGCTGTCTGTTGCAGTCTTCATCAAAAGAACTTTTATAAAGTATTCTCTCCTAAATTTGACTAAATTTATGAGCTCAGTAGGCATTTTGTCTGTCATAAATCATTATGATCGTTTAATTCCTTGTCAGTCTCTTCGCTGCTATTCCTGCAATAGCAATCGCAAATTAAAGCAGCCCATGATGTCATCACTTCATCAGTGTAACCATCGTCACCGTTCTTTCATTCGTCCTTTCATTGTCCCGTTCTTTCGTTCCATAATTATAATATTCAGTCATTCGTTTTGCTTTGCAGCTGTTAGATTGATCAGGTAAACGTTGTGTGGTAGTTACCATGACTGCCGTATAGACGTCATTACGGCAGCCTACTGAAGTCGCTTGTAGAACAGACCATAATTACATGACCAGCCGATGCCAGGCCAGACAATGTATAATTACCCATCGTATCAGATCATATGAAGTTACCGATAATGTCACATGACTCACATCATATAAAATTACCCTTCGTCTTAGATCATATGAAATTGCTATTCTTATTAGACCACATAAAAAACACCGACTTGGCCCATGGGAAATTACCCTTAGTAAAAGACCACACGAAATTACCCTTCCGTGCTAGACCATATGAAATTACCTTTCGTGTTAGTTCTCCGACCATTCCATTCCACGTGGCGTTCGGCATTTTCTCCCCGTAATTTCCATCTCTGACCAGACGAATTTCATAGCTGAATCCGATGTTCTTCGCAATCTTTTCCGCCAGTTCTACGCAGTATCCCTCGAAGCGCTCGTTTCCTTTCCATGGCCACCCATCCTCCCTCTGCTTCCGCAGCATCACGTAAGGTTTCGACTGAAAGCAACCAATCAAAACCCATGCTGACGCAAAGATCTCCTGTAACACGACAGGTGATTGGTTTATCTATGATGTGACGAGGAAGCTGTTTGGTGTTAGAAAGTAGTTGAATGGCTGAACCATGTTGTAACAATGTTGTTAGTTGCATGGCTGTACAAGAGAATGACAAGAAAACCGATTGGTTGAAAAAGTAGCTGAATGGTGTAGCGCTCGCCTTCTATCGCGGAGTGTAGAAGGATCGAACCTTTCCAGCCACGGTTATTGTGTAAACTGAGTACTTATAAGCACCAGACACTGAATAATAATGGCTGTCAAAGGAGACACTACGTATCATGGCTTAAAAGAACACATACGCATTGTGTGGACTTCAAAATCTCAATCACTTTGGCCACTTTGCGCCATAGGCTGATTACTTGTGCATTAGATACCGGCGCTATAGAAGTTAATAATTATAATAAAGCGGTGTATATGGTAAGAGGATCTGTATTGCTGAACGTTCTGCAATAGATTGTGGGAATATGTGAAAATCTGTTTTATTTACATTAGACTATCCACTATTTAACACTCGCTGAGATTTCCTGCTTTTTAAAATATGTTTTATGCAACTTATTGCTTTATATTAAGAGTATGCTCAGTTTTAAAATATAGACTAGTTCTATGTGGCTTGTAGCTTTATACAATTTTTACGACTCACTGAACACTATAAAGAGGCGCTACCTAAATTATTATTCTTCCTGCTTACTTATTTATCCAGGGCGTTAGCCGTCAGAAAGCGATGTCGGCCATGTGTCTGAAACGTGTGCATAGGGGGCGCCGCCCGTGGTCCTTTGAGGCGCCTTGAGATCTTAATGTGTTTGGCTACATCGTACTCCAAGTAGGCCTATGTTTAACCTATTTTAGGATAACATGATAGCTTACTGATACCTTGCTTACTCTCAGTAGCCTGGCCATGAGTTTCCTGACTTGTTGGATTTCGATTGGAGGGATTACAATTTCTGACTGCGGTTTCAAGTGAGACGACTATCGACCACTCCCGTGGACATTATTAAAATGACGCCATAGAAGTCATTATGTTCGAGTAGGATAGATTATTCGAGTAGGATAGATTACATTAGCCAAAGTGGTTTGTGGTTTTAAGGAGACGAGAGGCCATGGCTTCGGAGTTCTAGGTCTGAGGCAAGTGGCATTCAGTGCGTGTATAAACGGAACTGTTGATGCTGTGAGAAGTTCATGCAGAACTGCAGCGTCTCGCTGTGACAAGGAATTGGAAGTATTTGTGTGTATATATATATATACACACATACATACACACATGCATATATATATATGCTGGGTGCATAAGGAAGTTGGTCTGGAGGTATTAAAAGTCTATAAAGAGAGGGTGAATTGGGACGACACTGACTGAAAAATGAGGTCGGGGTGGTTTATTTCCATAGGGGACCATTAAAAGAGGCGAGGGTTCTCAAGAGAAAGCATGTTGTTGACACAGCCACCTAATACTTGCTAAATTAAATGAGGCAATTGAGTCGCAAACCCATCACATCAAATTGCCAATTTCTATTTGGCCTTAGAGACTAATCAAACCACCTCATTTAAACACGTACATATAAAAACCTGTATGTATGTATATATAAAACATGGACCTCAATAGTATTATAGTGTATACATGTATACTTATATATATATACATGTATAATTATATACACACGGACTTGAAGAATATAATCTGAGTAAGTAAGAGTTAGGCGTACTTTTAATTTTGAAAGTTTCTCGAGTACTGATTAAGATTGAATGTTGAGTAAGACTGAGTACTGACTAGGATTACGTACTCACTAGGACTGAGTACTAAATGGGAATTAGTACTGAACTACGACTGAGTTCTGCTTACGACTGAGTACTGACTAGGTAAGAATACTGACTGCGATTGAGTGCTGACTAGGTTAGAATACTGACTAAGACTGAGTACTGACTAGGATTGTGGTAACGATTCTGGTTCGATTTTCTGGAACATTCGGTTGACTGACGTTCTGTTCGATTCTTTTCGTCATCGTCAGGCCGTTTTCGAAGTCCCAGACTCCCACCTGAAATCACGAAGGGTCAGCATTCAGTCAAGTTCTGCTGAGTTTTCTCTCTCTACTATCTTTACAATGTTATATTGAATCGCCGGCTGGTGAGACACTCGAACAAAGCCGAGGAGTTCGGAAGGAACTCAGTGAAAGGCAAGATCCTAACAAATCTCGATTCTCACTCATTGCACTGGATGTTGAAGTTAAAGTTGTTGGCAGTTTGATGGTGACGATGATGTGAGTTTGATGGTGACGATGATGTGAGTTTGATGGTGACGATGATGTGAGTTTGATGGTGACGATGATGTGAGTTTGATGGTGACGATGATGTGAGTTTGATGGTGACGATGATGTGAGTTTGATGGTGACGATGATGTGAGTTTGATGGTGACGATGATGTGAGTTTGATGGTGACGATGATGTGAGTTTGATGGTGACGATGATGTGAGTTTGATGGTGACGATGATGTGAGTTTGATGGTGACGATGATGTGAGTTTGATGGTGACGATGATGTGAGTTTGATGGTGACGATGATGTGAGTTTGATGGTGACGATGATGAGAGTTTGATGGTGACGATGATGAGAGTTTGATGGTGACGATGATGAGAGTTTGATGGTGACGATGATGTGATGAATTAGTGTTGCTGTTGTTTATAATGATGATGACAATTATGACGATGACGGCCATGGTGATATTTTTGTCTCGTATTGTTTATTATTATTATTATTACTATTATTATTATCATTATTATTATTATTATTATTATAGCGATTATGATCCAAAGCGGACTTATGCGTATATAATAGTAACACTTGCAGTCAGAGGAATTTTCTAATGATTTCACTGACTTCAGGAAACGTATGCTTGAATAAACAAAATAAACAAGATGTCCATTCCAAAGTATAATGTCAATTGCAATTCCGCAAGATACGTACTTTCTCCAAATCTTTGTCGAGTTTCAGCTCCAGGATGTCCAGCTTATAGTATTTTCTGAAGCCTCGATCATCGAAAGCGACTGGCCCAGTTGCTCCTTCGAATTTAACCTAACCATCATCGTCATCGACATCATCACGATCACATGCATGAGTATGATCATCCTCACAGTCATAATCACCATCATCATCTTTATTGTCGCTGTCGTCGTCTTAGTCATAACAACGATGACCACCACAATCACCACATCGCTGTGATCATCGTCATGATTATCATCATTTTGATCACGAAATAATCATGGACACTGCTGAGAGACAAGAACATCTTAACTAATAGCTATAATAACTTCTACAGCGCCACAAGGAATCACAGTCGATGGTTACTCTTGTGGAAACTGATAAACAGGTAATAGCCTATGAAATAGCCGGTCGACGTGTGAGATGGATGGAGAGAGGCAGACAGACAGACAGACAGACAGACAGACAGACAGACAGACAGACAGACAGACAGAGCCGTGGACTTACAGGGAACGACACACAGACACTAAGTCAGTCAGACTGACAGGCAGATAGGCATACAGAGAGAAAGGACAGCCTCAGCGTGTGACCTATAGACTGAACTGATTTCTTACTTACTCACTGACGCCTTTGAGCATTGTGTAATGTCAAAGACGAACGGAGAGATGGCCAATCAGAAGCTGTTAAAGGTTTGCATAGTTGATTAGCCTATAGAGCAGACGAAGAGCCCGCGAAGAGTAATTCCCCCCCCCCCAAGAAGAGTCAGCCTATGCACTCATGCCGAAAATCATGGCGCAAACCAAAAAAAAAAAAAACAACCAGCCAAGCAACTAAAATAACAACATACATTCATGAATACATGAATACGTCCATACATGCAAAAATAAAATCTACATGTCAAACTTGTAATGGTAATTGCGCATATATATACACTTTACACCCGTTGTAGCGCGCTCCGATACAACGCGATTTCGGTTATAGGCTTAATGCGGTTGCAGTTACGGCTTCCAATTTTTTTTTATAGAACCATGTACGTATGATTGTATTTTGATTGCTTGGCTGGTTAGTTTTTGGTTTCTATCACAGTACCGGGTTGCGTTCAATTGTTCTCGCTGTTTTAATGCACTATAGGAAAATGACTTTGTTGACAGTTTCAGATGCTGTTACCTGGTATTTTAATGCCATCTCTGCTTTTTGTGAACTATAATACTTGTGCTGATATATTTCCACATTTGATAATGGGAGATATCAGGCAATGGTATCTCGCAGCCATGTTCGTCCGGACGCAAGACACTAACGCGGTAAAATAGAATATCTGATAATACTATATGCGTAATGCTTGTTCTGAGGTAGTATATGTTCGTCTGCGGCTGACTTGTTCTTATCAGAACGAGCGTTACGCATATAGTATCTTAGAAGTTGCATTCATAGTAACCAAAGTAAGCACTATACTTGGCCAAAAATTTGGCTGTTTTGCAACTTTTCACTGCACAGAAGGACGACCACGTGCGATTTTATGTCCCAAAACCTGCGAGTGTAGGCCTACACTAAAAGACAACTGTAATTCGTTTTGTGTGAGTAATTTTTTAACGCGGTATCCGATATAACGCGGTAGTAAATATGAACCCCAAGCTTTCGCATTATAAGGAAATTATAGTGTATACATACATACATACATATATATATGTATATAACACCTCTTAAAGAAACTTCTTCCTCTGTCAGTTAACTGAGAATGTTGTCGATGGACTGAATGTTGCCAGAATGAACCGAACTAATACGAACTGACTGACTTACTTGCTTCAGAGTTTTCATGAAGGCTGATCCATATGGCCATGGAGAAGGCGTCCCTGACCGACACGAGTTTCCGGTATTACTCTTCCGGTCGATCTGACCTCGTCGGAAGGTATTCCGCAGAACGTTCAGGTCATGTCGAAGGAAGTCGATCAGACCTCGAGTGACGGCTGTGACGGCATCCAATGTCAAGGCCGCCCTCAGCTGAAGTGTCGACACAGAAACATCAAGTCCAGGTTCAGTTCGACTCAGATAAAAATAGACTACATTTCAAGCAGTTTTTCTGGCCCTTCTTACATTGAGAGATACGAATTGCAGTGTGGTAATGAAATTGGCATATAAGGTGTCGACTGACTGGCTGACCGACTGATTGACCGACTGACTGACCGACCGACTGACTGACTGAATCACTGAATGACTGACTGACTGACCGACCGACCGACCGACCGACCGACCGACCGACCGACCGACCGACCGACGGACCGACCGACCGACCGACCGACGGACCGACCGACCGACCGACCGACCGACCGACCGACCGACCGACCGACCGACCGACCGACCGACCGACCGACCGACCGACCGACCGACCGACCGACCGACCGACCGACCGACCGACCGACCGACCGACCGACCGACCGACCGACCGACCGACCGACCGACCGACCGACCGACCGACCGACCGACCGACTGACTGACTGCATTCATAAAGTGCCAACCGGAAACGTTTCTTCTGTGGTGCGTTTGGATGGTTTGCCGTGAAGTTTCGTCCACAGCTTCTGAATCTCTCTAGTCCTCGAAAACCGCGGATCTACCAATCGGAATCCGGTGACGTTCGCTCCTCCATGCTGGAAATCCTCCAGATCTAGTTCATCGATTGCCTTTCAATAGAAAGTTGTCGAAACTACAGCTTTATTAAAACTGTTATGACAGAATTTGTAAGGCTGATCCTGACGAATCTCTGGGCTCGAGTGTTCCTTGCATTAGGCATTTACCCTTCAAATGTGCGCTAACTATACTGGCTATACAGAATCTGACTATACCGAACTTGACCATACCTGCCTTAATGAATTTGCTTTTGACACAGCGTTTTTAAATAAGCTGGTTCCCACGTCTTAGCTTTATTTTGGACGCTGAAGAAATCCGGATATAAGATATTCACGTTTTCTACAGCTACGTAAAGCCTCGACCCAGCAAATCTTTCAAAGAATTTATCTGGTGAAATCCTCCATCACTGCCGCCGTTGAAATGGGCCAACGGCTCTTTTGACCACCGTATACGGACTATAATATGTGTCGGTCGGGACATAATTTTACGGGGCGGCGTTGACTGCAGCCCAATTCTACGGTCGCACCCACATCACTGTTCCTTCTACTCTTCACATAAAATGGTTGTTCTGCTCTGCCCATTGTTTTCTCCAAGGAAGGTTCAGGATGGGCAGCTTCCCTAAGAGAGGCAACATTGTACAGCTTCCTCGAGATCAGACTCAGCCTCTTCCGCGGTCGCCGGATGGGCAACGTCCTGGGGATGACCTTTGCTCAGAACAGGGCTCGTTCCTTCACCGGCAATAGTCGTTCCTTTTCTGTGTGCCTTCTTTACTGCGGACTTTCTCTTCACTACCATTCTACATATCGTAACTCTGTTGCTAACGATGATACTAACATCAAAGTTAACAATTATTTGTAAAGTGGTTTAATGAATGGTTTGGTTAAGATCCGACGATGTAATGATGACGTAACCAAAAGCGACACAGGAAGACAGAATGATAGACGCGCGTGTTGCAAGTGACAGATGAGCAGAAACAACATTACCAGTCCAGTCACAAAGTAATGGTAGTTGACGCGATTCATGCCGACGTTTTGAATCTACAATAGGAAGACAAGATCTCCTATTCAGTACTAACAGACGCAGCAGGCTTACATTTTTATATCGCTTCTTACTTATTTCATCTAGTCTGGTGCACATTAAGTATTCAGTGACCCTTTCAGTCTGTTAACACGACACATGCAGTGAAGTTAAGCGAATCCGAGACGAGTTAGTAGGCTTTACTTGGATGGGCAACTGTCTGTGGAAAGCCACGCCACCTGGCGCCCATTCACTTCTCCATTCTATAGTTGTCAGTAAATGAATGACGACACAAGTTAGGAGGTTAAAAAGGCTGTCCTATCGTTGGAGATTTGTACCTCAGCCGAATGATCCTTCAACTACAGAACCACTATTCTCAGCAATTTTTGGAGGCTTGTAAACAAGTGTTACCTTTACCTTTACGTAGAGCGACGGTGAATAGACCTGCCGTATACCTGTTTCAGAATGGCCTGGAAGGCATATTCAGTGGACATGTCGAGGACGATGTGCTTGTCTCCGGTCAGCTGGATGCTGTCCAGTTGTCGAAGAGCCACGTGACATTTGTTGACGTCGTTGACTCTCATTGCCACGATGTCCAGCTGGATTGCCTCGTGGCTGGCCGCTGCGTGGATGTATTCGATGCGCGACAGACCTAAACGACACGGACATGCACACATGGATCAAAGCAAGGGCGATTTATAGGGGCAAGGGGAAAAGCTTCCATGCCACCTGGTTCAGACTGGGAAACGTTTCTCTTACCTTCAATGGTTCTGAACCACGAACATTTTCTGTCACCTTCACTGGTTCAGGCGAGAAATTCTTCCTCCCACCTGCCATTGGCTTAGACTATTCCCCAATGAAGATTTATTCCCCATTCACCGCTCATGCCCATAGTTATTTCCCCACTCGTTTAGACCATCCCCAATTAAAGACACATTATTTCAAAACATTTCGCTGTGTCCACAGGTCTTCTTTACCCACTGGTTTAGACCATCTCTCACTGAAGATATATTTTCACCTAAAATTTTGATTCTGTGCACATGTCTTCCTTCACTGATTCAGATTGTTCCCACTGAAGCCATGTTTTTCTTATACTGTACCTTTCGCTCCTATCCAAAAGTCTCCCCCACTACAGCGGCTGCAACAACACATCGCGTCCTATATAATTGGAGCAGTGGAAATGCGACTTTATATATAGAAATCTTTATTTTTGCGTATTTCGTCATCATTCCGAACTCTGCCATTATTTAGGATAGTGGAGTATATCGATATATTGATATAATGATAGTGGAGTATAACGATATAATAATATAATAACAGTGGAGTACATCGATATAATGATATAATAATAGTGGAGTATATCGATATAGTGGAGTATGTCCATATAAAGTCCTTCATGAATGTGTAGCACGGTAGCCGACTTGCAAGAGATACCAGCTTGTAACATTGACAGTGTGAGTTCGAGCATCCCCAAGGTGGCTACTGTGTTGGGACCTTGGGCAAGTCCTTTACAATCAATTGCTCAGTGCCACCGATGCTATGCCGTATGTTCGTATATGCACTTTGAACTGTGGTGCATGGAGGACAATATAAAATCTAGTTGTACTGTCTTGTATTAAACAGAATCTATATGCGTTTCTATAGAGAATAGACTTTAAAGTAAATACGAAGACAAGAAAAAACTGGAATTCAGTAATATCATTGTCTTAATGGAACTAATGATATTTTCTATATAGGCCTACCAAATAAAGTAAATACGTTTGATTAACGAATAATTTGCATTTCTCGAGCGTCATAGGAAAGCTAGCAAAACAGACGTACAGCAAATGCAAAGGTCATTTGGAACCAAAGTATAGTTCCGGTCAAAGTTCATAGGGCATAACATCATGCAAAAAGCATGTCAAATCATATAAACATTATCTGCCTGTTTCTGTCACATTACATCAGATCTTAAAGGCGCAATAGAAGGCAGCATCTTTCAAAGGTTCCAAGAGGCGTTATATAAATTCCCAGAAACTTTCATTATGTCAACATTACTCAGCCTTCCCCATTCACATGACATCGCATCTCGTAATCGTAATCGTAATCTCAAGGTTTCTTCCAATGCCAAAAAATTGAAGATGATGGAACCAACTAAGACCAGTCAGGCAGATACGATTATTCGGTTGAAGAAGTCGAAGTCGCTGTCACCCATAGCGTGTTTGAGAGTTGCTGAAGGGAGCTATATAAATGCTTATAAAAATCACGTTATACCAACATTACTCTGCCACTCTTAGTCGCACGAGAGCGCATCGCGTCACATCCTATCAGGTCACTCGAATCCATACATTAGTTGCTTCTTGTCTCTGTCTGTCTCTATCTGTCTCTGTCTGTCTCTGTCTGTCTCTGTCTGTCTCTGTCTGTCTCTGTCTGTCTCTGTCTGTCTCTGTCTGTCTCTGTCTGTCTCTGTCTGTCTCTGTCTGTCTCCGTCTGTCTCTGTCTGTCTCTGTCTGTCTCTGTCTGTCTCTGTCTCTTAAGAAAACTTGTGGATTTGTGTCGCGAAGACAATAAATCGTTTTCGATGCATTAGTTTCGTCGTTTCTTCTTATCTATTTCTACTTCCGTTGTTCATCTGAGAAACCGTTGCAACGAATGCCAAAGAAGTCGCGCTTCGAAATAAAGTTGCTGAGTCGATTTTTTGTCAGTGCAACCCCCGGCAGCAAGATCAATGGCGGTTCGTGGTCTGATCCAGAACGTCACGGGCGCCCCATGCACACGAACCCCAGATCAATCAGACCAACAGTTAATAAGATGCCTGATCGATAAAATAAATCTGGATGAGGCTCCGTTCTTGACTGCCGGACTCTTGAGAAACGAGACTCGCTCGGTCATCAAGGGTCATTGAATTCATGTCGCGTGGTTCCAATTTGACAACTTCCAACGCAAGTCAGTATCGATTTGATAGAAACGTTCTTCGAGTTTCTCAGTCATAAGAGATACACACATACACAAATGTTTACTTGTATTTTTGCTTATATGTGTGTATGCATATGTATTCATATGTATTTGGTATCAGATTACAATCGAATCATGCCCTGACCCTACTCATTTTACAATGGATTTATCGGGTGAGATCCTTCACCACTGCTTCCCGTTTGTATGGGCGCCACGCCATTTAAGGTCCCCGTGCACGGACCGTACTAGCCCGAGATTTAAATCTCTTAAATAAGCCACGATCGAGGTTTTGAATGTCTTAAATCTTTAAAACTGAGTGACTGACTTGCTGAGTTGGCTCACACTGCTCGTAACTTGAGCGTTGTATTTGATTATAATTATTTGTCTTACCGACTATGTAAATGGTATTTGTAGGTTGGCATATCTGAATATTCGTGACATACGTAGAAATAGAGGTTATATCCCCATGTTCTCAAGGATATCTCTAGCAAGCGCATTGGCCTCTAGTTGCTTTGATTACTGTAATTCACTTCTTACTGGTATCCCAAATTCAAACATGCAGAAACTCCAGAATTCAGAACTCTCTGGTTAGAGCTACATCTAATACTTTAAAATACAAGCAAATGACCTTTGTGCTTAAATCTGGATTCCTGTTCAGGAAAGAATTTGTTTCAAATTGAGGCTTATTATTTATAAAACATTGAACTAGGGGCAACCACAAAACTTTTATTCAGTCCTCATTTCCTAGACTAAAACTGTTTTTGATAAAAGGTTTTGGTTGCTGAACCTAGAAAAATCACAGACACTTAGAAGCCTGAGCCAGTCAAAAACTTGCTGACTCATACTTCTACGTTGCGTCAACTGTCTCCCTGTGTCTGTTCGTTCTACTCAGTCGCTTGTGTTATTTTGTTCTCAACTTTAAATGTATGCTATAAGCAACCTGTACACACATGAGGATGATTTCTGTATTTTTAGCGTAACTACCTAATAACAAAGCACCAATAGATGGTGCTGCACAATTGCGTGAAGGACTTGCTCTAAGCTCTAAGCTCTTGAATAATCGTCTTACGAAAGGCTCGAACTCACACCCTCCACGTTTAAAAGGAGAGCGCTCAAACCAATCGACTCCGTGTCATACATATACACACGCTTACATGCATACATAAATTGCGACGCCAGAGTATGATCTGTGCAAGAGATAACATCCTTACTGGAATTGATTAGACTGTTTTGTATCCTATAATATGGACTTGTGACGTCAGCCAGCCTATTAAGTGCATAGGCGTGACATTCCAGATCCCGTTCCACCACAGACCGTTGCTCTAACTGCCTAAAAACCTTGGCTAAAACCTAGTTACGGCAACGTCTGTATTTTGCATTTCCCTGGAAAGCCATCCAACAACTGCATGACCATACAATATGCTTTATGTGCGAGAAAGTGAGGAAGTCGTCACAAAACGTCATCTGACGACCTGGCAAATGGCTATCACCCGGAAACGTCATGGCGCCGGGAAATTGCGTTCGCTGGTGCACGCTCTCGAAGCCTTTGCATGTCAGTGAAACCTCCGGGTAAGCAATCGTAGCGGTGGTTTTTCTTCAGAATGGGTGAATGAATGGATAGATGGATGTATGTATGTATGGATGAATGGATGGATGGATGAATGGATGGATGGATGGATGGATAGGTGGATGGATGGAAGGGACGGACGGGTCGATAAAGCTCCAGTTACTTGCTACCCTGGAACAGCGTCAAAATGGCGGAATATGAATAGCGATAATCGCTTGCAGAAAAAAGTGCATTAAATTATGCAGTGCGCAGGGTTGAGTTAGTACTTGGAAGAGTCGACGAATGTACGAAGTAGCGAATCGAGTTTCAAATCCTAGATACGTCCGATTTCTAGGATAGACTTCACTCGAAGATAAGCACAAAGTCTTTTCGATTTTGTTTTCTATATTAAACTACATTACTTAAACCACGACAGTTACTTCTATCGAAGACTTTAAAAAACTTCTAGGCGCAAAAATCTGTAAATTGTCGTCAGCAATATTCAGCGTCATTTTTGCAACTATTAAAAGTGACGTTTAACTGTTGTATTAACTGAGCCACTACTAGTTGAAATACTTTATCTTCACCCTTTTTTAACTTCAGACCAGCTGAATCAACAAAAACAAGTCTGGGCGTAAATCAACGTTGGACCTTAGTCTTAGCGCCAGCGCGCCTATAAATCAAAGACACGTAGAAGCCTGATCCAGCCGAAAACTTGCTGGCTCATGCTTCTACGTTGCGTCAACGTAAATCGCGCTAAAAACTTGCTGAATCGTCGCTTCTAATTGGCGCTGAAAGAAAATTACGCTCACAGATGGGCCCTCAAAAAGCATCATACTAAGCGTCACCATGCATGCATGCTAGCACACGTGCACACACATACATACATATATACATACACATATATAAGGGATGAATGGATGAATGAGCATATGAATCAAATAGTGAAAGAACGGACGGACTGAAAGACAGACGGACGGATGGATCGACTGGTGGATAAGAAGCCGAATGGGTGGCAGGATATATGGATCAATAAGCGGAGCGCGTGATGGATGGATCTAGGGCTGATGGATTGATGGAGTGACAGAGAAGGCGACTCATGAATGAAGTTCTAGGTCGACGGACAGATGGTCAGATCGATAGAGGGCGCAAGCAAGACAGAGCTGAATTCACGGTTCTTATTAGCCGAAACTGGAATAACTCCTGGCACGAACGACAGATCCTAAGGCGCTTCCGGTGATGAATCGCTTTGTATGTCTTGAGACGTTAGATGGCAGCAGTTGATTCATTAAGATGCCAGACGGCGCTGTGCTCTTTTGATACGCTAGATGGCAGAATCGTATGTAACAAAACCCTAAATGGCAGCGCTGCCATGTATGTGTGTTGGAGCGCTAGATGGCAGTATTGTATGTATTGAGACGCTAGATGGCAGTGTAGGGTGCACTGAGACGCTAGATGGCATTGAAACATCAGACGGCAACATTTTATACAGATGGACAAAATCACAAGTTGAGACTCTTGATGTCGGGATGTATGCGTGTATTTGAGGCGCCTGCTGGCAGTATTGTCTGATTGGAGACGTAGATGGCAGCCGTCGGGTGAAATCACAGATCTTCGGATTCCGTCATTTTGTTCATGAACTGAGCACTTGTGGTATTTCTGGTTTTGATGTCTGTCTGTATGTTTGTCTGTCCCTGTGCCTCTGTTGATCTTTCTGTCAACCTCCATGCTTATTTCTGTATTTCGCCTGGAATTCGTCAGTATGCTTTAGGTCATATTTGATACAACACTTCTTATACGAAGGCATGCGTCAATGTATGCCAGATGATTAGTATCTATGTATAGACTTATTGTTTATTATGTATATGTTTCGTTCTGCGTATTATGCATCTGTTTCCTTTCTATATCACTGTTTTGATTGCCTATCTGTTACCCAATCCATCCATCTGCCAAGCTCTTTGGGTTTCCTCTACTTTTCCGTAAGTAATGCTACATCTATCTGTAATATTGTCCTCTGAGCGTCTGATGATGTCTCCCTGGCATCCGTTTGCTTCTCTTTATGTCTTTTTATTTTTTATTTGCAAGATCATCTTACTGCACTCGTGCACCTGCTTAATAAAAATGTGCTTCCCATTTTAGTCCTGAGTTCTTGGGTCCTTGGGTCCTTGGGTTCTTAATTTTTGGCCTTTTGATCTTTAGGTCCTGCAATCTTTGGTCCGTTGGGTTGGATCCTTAGGTCTTTCAGTCTTTGAGCCGCTGGTGGTCCTTGAATCCTTAGATCTTTGGGTCTTTCAATATTTAGGTCGTTAGATCCTCGAATCCTTGGGTTCTTCAATGTTTGGATCGTTGGGCTCTTTGGTCCTTGGATCCCTGGGTCTTTCATTGTTTGGGCCATTGGGACTTTGAGTCCATGGGTTCTTCAATGCTTGTGGGTTCTTGCCATGGGTTCTTGACTCTTTAGGTTTTTGGTTCTTGCGTCTTAGAGTTCTCGGTTACTTGCTTCTTTGGATCCTTGGGTTCTTTTGTTCTAGGGTCCTTAATTTTTTTGATTCATGGTTCTTTGATTCTTGGTTTCATGGTTTTATTGTTCTTAGGTTCTTGGGTTCTTGTGTTCTTGGGTTTATAGTTCCTTGGGTTCTTGGTTTCTATCCTATGTTTAAATCCTGAAAGGCTCCGTGGGTCCATAGTTTCTTGAGTCCTTGGGTTTCGTCTGACATACCACCCGTCCATCCGAACAGTTGAACGGATGAATCCTATTCTTAAAGTTGGATCCATACATATTTTCTGGTGTCAGAAAGTTTAATTGCGTGACTCTAATACTCCAAGACTGGTTCCCTTGGGTCAAAATACTTGTAATGTCGTGGTGATGATGCTATGTCAGTTTATAGCTTACGCCTGTTCCTTCTTTATTTCTGGCACGCAAATAAATGACCAAACTGCCATTTAAACATTAAAATCTTTTCATTTATTTAAGCGAGATCTTATACTTGTTCTTTTCACCTAGAAAATAATACTCTTACTGCTTATTGTGACTTTATGTTAACTAATTTGTTGCATTAGCCAACTGCAGCCTAATTAAATCTTTAGTTTTCTTCGTCGGTTGTACTTTTAAAATTTTAGTGCTTTTAATGTTTTTCTTTAGTAATTCATTTTATACGATTTTGCTCACTTACTAGAAGATATTGTGTGCTGTAAATCAACAGGTTAAGAATAACAGTAGTGAACTCACATCTAATCCAATTACATCGCAATATGTGTCATTAATCAGCTGTCAGATTCTATTGCGTTTAATCGTTTTTCTTTAAGTCAGAAATGTCTCCTGTTGGTGAGAAATACCGATTTTTCTTCACTTCTAAGAGTTTCCTTTTGCACTTTCCCTCTTTCAGTTTCTCATTAAGTTTCTCTTTATCACTCTTTTAACCTTTCAGTCTGTCTCTCTGACTGTTAGTGTCTTTCTAACATATATAATATCTCTTTCACTTGAACTTTAATCTCTTTAAATCTCTTCCTGGATTTTTGCGTCTTTGAGACTATCTATATCTTTCCTGCCTGTGTCTGTGTCTCTTTCTTCTCCTGTCTCTGCCAATGCTGTTTCTTTTGCTATATTCTTCCCAGTCATCTGTTTTGTCTTGCTTCCTTACACCAAAGCACTCTTCCTTGCTGGAGTCAACTGTAGACTCATTCATCGCAAAAGACGCGACGACTTCGAGGCTGTAGTTGGCCAATTTCCTCGCTTCCTTCTGAGTCCATACACTGCTTTTTATACGAATCCGTTCTTAAGGGCCGCGAAAGCCCGGAACTTGCCTTTCTGGGGTCGACTAGATAAATAAACAACTAGATAAACAAACAAATAAATGAACAAATAAGAACAAGCAAATAAAAAATAAATAGTAACTTAACAAAGTAATTTATATAGCAACTGACAAAAATGAATTATAAAGCGAACGATAGAAACAAATAACGATAAATAAATAAAATAAATAGACAAAAAATTACTGTAGGGAATAACCCTGTAATCCTTGGAACACTACCACGAAATCCACTGGGTTTCCAAAAGAGGAGACGAACGTTGGTCTCAAAACGAGAAGAACTTTATACACCACTAAGACAAATGCAGCCCAAGGCTCAGATCCTTTGGTAAACAGCCATTGTCGCCAGCAAATTGAACCATCTGTCTAGACAAACTGCAAGATACAACGACGGAAAGAAACATCTTTCAACATGAAAAGTCTGATTGTATGTCGTAGCCAGTGTTTTATTACCAGCCACTTTATTTCTATGAACGCTGAGGCACGGGTGATGTCTGCCGGATTTTAGATGTGCTTTCATACCGAAACCGCGACTTCATCGCAGACCAGAAATATAAAAGCAGTCTTTGCTTTAATGGCCAGAGTTACGGGACCAATTCCTCTTGAACTGAAATACTGATTATTCGCCATTTTAAGATGTTCTAAACCCCTATCTCTGGTTTAGGCGTCGCCATTTTAAGCTTTTCAATGAATCCTGCTTTATGCATCGCCACTTTACGATCCCATAACAATCATAGTTCTTAGGCGATCACAGGGGATCACAGAATAGATATTTCTGCAGCCATTTTGGTTGTTATTTTGCAGATTCTGCCATTCGAGAGATTGTTCGTCTCAACGCAGTATTTGTTCGACTCTTTGTATTGTCTGACTTCTATAACGTGATCGATTTCGCTTAAGATTGTATGTGTTTCTCGAAGGCCTTCGGTCGCATGTCATCGAAGCCTCATCTCTACTGCATGGACAGATCCACTTATATTCAGAGGTTGAACAGACTATACCTTTACGCCGCCTGTATGCCGCGGGAAATATTGGATTCGGTAATTGAAGGGAAGCAATTAAGAGTCCTCGGAGTCTACAACCAAGAGCGGCCGGATGGTGACGAATGCCTGTTCTAAGCAGACCTACGAGAGATATCTGTGCTCTGCGTTTTCTGCCATTTACGAAGGACAGCTGAGCGATGAGGTTATCGCTTTCGGCGGACTTCACCGGCAGTCGTGAAAACCAATTCCTGATGTGGGTGTCGTCATTTAGAATTTCGTAAAACACTGCGTGGTTTGGACGCAGCTCCATTTAGGTACCCTATAGCTATGCTATTATATAATCTCAATGTTATTTTTGGCACTACTCATCGGTATATTCATCCAGTCGTCACCATCTCATAATATTTAGCAACATTAGCAACGGGTGTCGCCATCTTGCACATGCATCACACACACAGACATCGTTTTCCGAGTGCGGTTACTATAAAAGACTGTCTTCTGCGACCGATGAGAACTCAACGTGTTGTCTGGCCACTTTGGGGGCCTGGGCGGCTGGCGATTCAGGCAGTCCATTGGCATATCCAGTTGCAGCAGCATGGCGGCGCCCAATAAATGGATGGACACAATGAACAGCATCAACAGAGTGGCGACTTATCACAAAAGGAGCACTTCATATGCGGCCGCGGCGGCGAGAAGGAAATTGAATGAAGAAGGCTTTTTCCATTTGCACCCAGTGCCGTCATCTGATTTTGGTGCTCGAGAAAATGTGCATTTCAGCAATCAGCATACAATGCATGTAGAGCATTGTAGCATACAGGGATGTAATGTAATGAAAGACAATTTATACAGCGCTGAAACTGAGCGGAAGTAGAAGAAAAAGGCGCTATACATGATCAAATGACTAAAATTGACGGGCGAGCGAAGTCCTGAAGAGAAATGCGTTGAGCCTTGATGCGAAGAAGCCAAGTGATTATGGTGAAACCTTGACATATTAAGGAAGACCGTTCCATGCAGCCGGTCTAATGATTGAGAAAGAGCGTAACGTCACGTAAAGTAACGTAGTAACGTAGTGTCACTAATGCAATCTAATGTTATGCAGTGGAATGCGATGCAGTGAAAAGTAATGTGGTGGAAGTGTAGTGTATACGATAAAAAATTTCCGAGGCCCTTTTGCGATCATCAAGACTATTTAAGGCGCCTTCAAGTCGCCTACATTTTTCTAATGATCGTTTTTAGTCATTCGTTTTTTCGGTCGTTTTCCCCGTAGGTTTCCTCGGCTCTTTTCCCATTTCCTTGACTTCCCGCTCCCTTTTCCTTCGATCTGTCAAGTTTTCGTGTTTATTTGTACTCTGCCACACGTTTTAGCGACTCTTTCGCTCTAGTTTCCTTACGATTCCTACTCTATCTCCTTTTACGGTATTAACCTGGACGTTATGCTACTTTACAAATTCTGTGGGCAGCCCTCACTAAACCAGTTTGGGCATCTAGTGGCGTGTCCTCTAAATCAAATGGAGGTCATGGCCGGATAGCCTTTGTGCTCGCTATATATCATATATACGTACTGTAATACATATACATATTTTGTATATATACATTGTATATACACATATATCGTATTACATATACATACATATATATATATGTAATACATATATTTTCTTATTATTATTATATTAGGTTTGGATGCATCCGCTTTTAAATTTCATATGGCAATGCTGCAGTCGCCTGAATGTTGAAGATGACACATGTTAATTATTAACCAGATACTTATATCGCGCTAATTTACGAATTCACCACAAAAGCGCGGAAAGATTTCTTATAAGACTTCGTCTAACACTTGGCATTTTCGTTCATTGATCGCAATCTCAGTGTGTACAAATATATATATATACACACATATACATATATACATATACTTATATTAAAATGATTTCGAATAGTTCATCCATTAGATTCTGCCAGTTCAAATAGGTGACGGAATCAGAGATTCAAAAATTCTATTCTTTATGAAGCCGCACAAAGTCGGCGCTTTTGATCGAATTAGAATGGCGCTATAATAATACACGAATTTGTTACAGTGTATTACATTATTCTATTCATTGTACTGGTCTGTATAGTGTCAAGACTACAACTTATACGAATATATACTCTATAAAACTACACAAGGCATAACTTTTGAGAGGTACCTAAAGGCGTTATAATAAGTCTCTCGACACATACATAATTATATACATACATCCCTATTTACAATGCATACATTCATATATGCATACACACATACATGCATGCATACATGTACAATGTACAAACATATATATATACATACATACATACATACATACATGCATATATACATACATATACGCATACAAACAAGCATGAATACATGCATTCATACATGCATGCAATACGTATACATTCATATATACTTATAGACACACATACATTCATGCATGCATACATACATGTACAATGTACATACATACATACATCCTTGCATACATACATGCATACATATATACGTACATACATGCACTTATATACGTACGTACATTCATACATACATACACACAAAAATCATATAGTGTAAAAAGACACACATACACATTCCAGTCCATTGTATGTATATGCATAATAAATAAATCAATTGTATATATTGTATATACATATATACGATGCCATATAAGTATGTAATAAACATAAGGACCGCATATATAGGATTTTCTACATCGCTAAATTGGTCATGGTACGTATACAGTATATGTAGAATGACTAAATATACGGTATTTCTTATCTGTAGCGGATCTGTGGCTGCTTGCGTTGGGGGGGGGGGGGGCAAAAACGTTTCCCTAGGGGGCGCCACATGTATTCTGGCAGTCCACCTTGCTCGGGTCTGGTTTGAGGGCGCCGCAATATAACCAAGAGGGGCACGGGAAGGGGCAAACCGCCCTTTGCGCCAGTAAATAAATCTCCCACTGTTCCTTTTAATATTTCGTAATATATATATATATATATATATGCTTAATATAATGTACATAGGTAAGTGTATTTATATGGTACATATATATACATATACATATATACATACATATTTATATAAGACCGTAGGATTTTCTGCTTCGCTAAATAGACTTGTCCCGTGTGCTAATCTCAGCCCTTTGTTGCCCTCCATTGCACATTATCTTGGCCCACTCCTCGATCTGCCATTCCACGCGTGTTCCAGACGATTGGACCGTCCCTCCATCCCTTCTTCCCTCCATCTCTCCAACCTTCCTTCTATTCGTCCCTCCAAAGAGGGAAAAACGAGGTGAAAACCAAGACATCGGCCCTTCCAGCCGAAACGCCGAAACGCCGTAAACCGTTTCGGCTGGCGTTTCGACATTTCGGCATGCATGTTGAGCTAATGGCGTCGGCGACGACCCGAATTATTCATGAGTCGTTTCGGCGATTATGGATGGCCCCCTACTGTAAGGGCGGCCCGTCTAATTATGATACGTGGCGCCCGTTCATGACGTCGGCTTCCCGCCTTTGCTGCGCCATCCAATCAATAATCCATCTCGTCAGACGTCGACGGCGGCGGCGGCGCGCGTGAATTATCTTAGCGAGGAGGATAAAAAGTGCGAAGGGTAAAATTCTTTGCGCCACTCAACTGCCGCGTATCATGAAATTTGGCTGTTAAGACCACGTCCTTTCTTATTATATAGTGCGTGGCATTCAGCATATAGCTATGATCACATTTATACATATATACATACATACATATACATACATATGCATATACATATACTCATAGATTTTATACATACTTGCTTCACGTGTCTACATACCGATTTGTTTACGAATAATATATAAATACATATGGCCGTTTTACGTTCAAATGCGGAATCAGCGAAATGTGAAAGTGGGCTAGATAAACTATACGAAAATATACCACAGCAGCGTAAAAACGAACTTCAATATTATGATTATGATGATGATTATGATTATTATTATTATTATTATTATTATTAAAATCTATGCCTTCCTGCTTCCTTCCAAAACACGCTCATGCCATGTGGAGATGCGCGTGCATTCTGTGATGCGCGGTCCCCCCCCCCCTTAAAAATGCCCGCGTGCGCCCATGTACACGCCCCATGACCATTGAAATTCTGAATTGGTTACGAGCTGCAATGGCAAAACATAAAGTTTTCTATGATCCATAAGTAAAAAGTTTTTGCATATGGCAGAAATTTTAATGCAATCCACTGAAAGAAACAGAAGGACACAATAATTATAGGTATGTGTCCATTTTAAGAAAGAAAGGATGACTGAATAAAGGAGTTGTCAATCAATCAATCAGTCAAGCAAGCAGCTAACCAATCAACCAATTATCAATCAGTCTTGAATTGGATTGACCGGGTGTTCAGTTAAATGGCATCATTCAGGTTTGGAGTGCATTGACTGATGTCGAGTGCATTATATAACTGCGCTATATGTTAAAAGATCATTCATTCATTCATTCATTCAGTCAGTCAGTCAGTCAGTCAGTCAGTCAGTCAGTCAGTCAGTCGATCAATCAGTCAGTAAATATGAACAAGGTAAGGGTATATATATATTAATATATATATATATATATGTATATAAGACGTGTAACATTTAACATCATGCAAATCATTCTAAGGAACCATAAGAAAAAATCACGTGACCTTTTTTATACACGTATGTATGTATTTATGTATGTATGCATGTATGTATATATGTATGTATGTATGTATGTATGTATATATGCATGTGAGTATGCATCTCTATATCTAGACATTTAATATAGCGCAGGTTAAGTCATTCTCAAAGGCGCTGCGTTAGCTATAGACTAGGTGATGTTAAAGCTCCTTAATAACAACAAGTTCTTCTTTTAACTAAATAATGCTCAGAAAACTGGATGTGCCGCCACTGGAGGGATCTCGCACACAAGTATAGAATCCAAGCAATGGATTTTCATCGAAAGTTGACACGATTGATGCCGTGTCCAGAGTTCCAGTTCCAACCTGTTTCAAGGACGTGGAATGAAGACAGCCGAATGAAGCTCGCACACTGGAACTCCCTCGCAAATGGTAAAAGCTGCATCGTCCAAATATCCTTAGCCCACCTGCAGATTTGTGCAAGACCGACATTCGTCAGTAGCCGGTTGATTGGTCGTAGACTTTCTCCGTGATTAACGGTCGACGCCGATCCAAAGACTCTGCCTCGTCGTCGAATCACCAAATCCGAGATTTTCCGGTCGCAGCTGCAACATGTAAGTCTGAGGCTCGACATCGTCGTTATGGAAACCAATCCACCTGCTACAGACTGACCAATTCAGACTTACTGCGGTTTGCTTCGGTGATATGCGACCAATCACCGTCCAAGACGCACGCAAACCAAAGCAGACTCCAGAAAACGCCGAAACACAGATTTTGACATATAGTAGAAGTCCGAACACAAGAACAATTATAATTACTGAGCAACTTCCGCACATGACGAACCAATTTTCCAAATGAACAAGGAGCATAAACAATTACCACCTTGGCTGCTGCTATGCGCATGTACATCTCGCTCAGGCGTAGGCATCTATAAGTCAGGTAAGCGTATATATATACATATGTATACGTGTCTATAGATTCACCACGCACGCCTGAGTGGTCTCCACCTGCATATATATAGCCTATACATCTCTCATCTGCGCCACTGCCATGCTTCGGCTAATGCCAGTCCCAAGCCTGGACAAAGGAGGAGGGCGTCGTCAACGACCTTTGATGCCATAAGATGTCGTTAAACACTGGAACTATTACTAGAGCAATGTAGCGGTATAGCCCATTGCATGGACTCCTGAATTCTAATTATTTAGACCTCCATGGCGATTGTCAGATGGACATGGATTCCGGAATCACAGCCCGTCTCGTAAATATTTAGGTCGGCCCATCAATGGCCTGCGTCATAGCCGCTATTCCATTGGATATCAAGGCAGAGGATAAAATTTATGTAGCGCCTGTCTACGTCTCAAAGGACTCCCGGATGCACCGGCGTCGTATAAGTCCGGACCGGCCATTTCCGGGATTTAGTTTGACCACTGACATTAATCGTATACTAGATCAGTCACTGCAAGCGGATCAGCGCAACGAAGGCGCTTTCGGATGGCTATGCAGGATGCACGTCCCAGCTTTATTAATCACTGTCGCATTTTAGAATCAGAGTTCATACACTCACATATATATATACATTTAGGATCGGTTTACATATAAACATATATAGGAAATTTTCAGGATAAGAATTTATATATCTATATATGTATATAAACATTTTGGGAACAGAGTCTATATTGATGTGGACAACAACTGAAAGGACCTCTGCCGGTCTGCCGTTCGAAACCGCTAAAAGTGAAAATGTGAGCTATACAGAATTTTTGACTAGTGTATGATCTATATACAAAGGGTGACTTCAAAGGTTGGATCGGATTGGGCAGATTTCGAAGGCGACTTCGCAGGTGGCAGTGATATAGACAGAGAGACAAACAGATAGGCAGACCAACAGACACACTGACAGAGACAGACTGACAGACAGATTGGACCGAGTATATAAGAGTTACCTGTGTCGTTAACTAACTCAGCGTAAACCGACAGGTATCCATATATAGACTAACATATATTGTACAACATGCATGTGTGTTTAAAAGTATCATATATAAATATCATTATGTCGCGTATCAACTCTGATCAATTACATAAATGATATTATATATACATATAATATATATAATATATTACTTCCTGTTCTGCTGCTCAATGCAGCAGGACAGGGAGCAATATATTACGAGTGTGCATATATATATATATATATATATATATATATATATATATATATATATATATATATATATATATATATATATATATATATATATATATATATATATATATATATATATATATATATATATATATATATATATATATATATATATATATATATATATATATATATATATATATATATATATATATATATATATATATGAACCATTGAGGAGAAGGCGGAACAAACCATGAATCATTTCAGAGGCCAGACTGGAAATGGCGAAGCAGAAGCGGGAAATGAAGCAAAGACAGGTCAGGAATCAGACGAGAGGGCTTTGGAATGCAGGAGGCAGCGTAAACGGTCAGAAAAGCAGCCAAAAGAGACAAGGAGACCTGGTTGAAGGAACAGCTGAAATATATGGAGCAGTATATGCAGGAAAGAACAAATACAGAGAATCACACAGACTCATCAAACAGATCAACCGGGAATGGAAACCAAGGCAATCTGCAAATAAAGACAAGATGGACAGCATTATGCAGCGCAAAGAAGAAATAAGGAATCGACGGATAGAATATCGCAGGGAATTATGCCGTTATGGCGAGACAAATCACGCAGTGATTCGAGAGCTGGAACACAAGAGGATGAAGAGAATGATATTCTTCTGGAAGAAGTCGAAGTGACTATAAGAAACTGAAACAAGGCATCAGGCACTGGGGAAGTCAGCAAAAGCAGAAGAAGTTCTACTGGCTAAAGAGATCTACTGTGTCTGCAACCAAGCCTGGCGTAAAGGGAGAATTCCGGAGGCGTTGAAACTCTCCATCAAAATAACCATACCAAAAAACCGGTGATCTGACGGAGTGCAGTAACTATAGAACGATAGCGCTGCTAAACCACATGTGCAAATCACATGTGCAAATGTCGTGGTTCTATCAGAACAGCTCAAGCCACAAGTCGAGGCACACTTGGCGGAGCAACAGGCAGAATTTAAGACAGACCGTAATACGATACAACAGATATTAATCCTGAGGTTGATAGCAGAAAAACTGAAAAGGAAGGGTAAATTTATCTACAGCTGTTTCATAGACTTCCAGAAAGCTTTTGACTCCATCGCACACGACGTCATACAAGCGGTGTTGAAATCATTTGGAGCTAGAAGTAGACTGTCGCATCCAGTGTATATGAGAATGCAATGTCAGCATTCCGAGGGGACAAGGAGCTTTGAGACTGGTTCAGAACTACAACAGGTACAAGACAGGGAGACTCAATCTCTCCAACAATATTCAGCGCATATTTAGAGAGAGTAATGGTCAGAATAAAAGAAAATGAAATGGTAATCACAGTCCTCGGAATCCGAATCAAAGGCCTAAGGTTTGCGGATGACCTGATTGCCGAACAAAGAAAAATCAATCAGGAAAACGTGGAAATTTCATACGAAGAAGGAAAAGATGCGGGAATAAAAATTAGCATAAGTAAGACGAAGTTGATATTTGATGTTGAGGAGAACGAGGTCTCATTGGAAGTAAGTGGTGAAAAGATCGAAAATTATGTATTTGGGAATCTTGCTGACATGGGACAATGACTGTACCATAGAGATAAAGAGAAGAATAGCAAATGCAAGCGGAGCAATGGCGAGTTTCAAGAACATCTGGAGGAGCGGGGAGATTAGGGTGCACATCCAAGTGAAAATTATCAAAACAGTCATATTCATTCTGTTGATGTATGCCAATGAAACTTGGACGCTACAAAGGCAGGACAAGAATAGAATACTGGCATTTGAGATGAGGTGTTACAGATGGATATCATGCATCAGATGGCAAGAGAAAATCAAAAACGCTGAGTTGCGAAGACGAATAGGTTGCACAAGAAACATCGTGCAGCAAGTAATGGAAAGGAAACTAAATCTCTTTGGACACATCTCCAGAATGGATAACACCATGATGATCAAACAAGTAATGTCTGGAATGACGGATGGCGTAGGGATCAGAGGTATACCGAACAGAGAATGGCTGGACGACGTCAGGGACTGGTGCGGGACGGGTGTGCAGAGGCTGAGTCTTTTGGCACAGAACAGAGGGCAGTGGAGATCTACAGTGAAACCTGCGATTGACATCAATGGGCAATGAGCTCATGGGCTCAAAGAAGAAGATATACATATAATCCTAAAAAATTTCATCCCAACCAATTCTTACATAATTTTAAATATTGAGCTAGACTGTAATTTCCTCTGTGGATCTGCCATTGGTATCCAGTCTCCACTCATCTTGTCTGCTATGTATCAACTGTCAGTTTTTTTACAAATCAGGTGTTGTAGTTGCTGCTGCTGCAAAGCAATTGATGGTGATAATGACGACAATGATATATATTGCTATCCAACACTTTTGACAGCTCCTTAAAAGGCGCTATATGAATGTCCAGATATATAAGCACATAGATAAAGTAGGATCAGTGTCGGTGCCGGTTTCGGGATATCATGCCTGCCAGCAATTCAATCAAAACTGTGATGCGCATTCTTATCCCGTCCTGTGCGATTTACCCGTTTCCCGGCTATACTTTCATCCCCTTTCCACGAACTCCAATAACGTTAGAAGACGCCAATTTACCCCAGCCACTCGCTTGTCTAGGCGCCTTTTCGTCCTACTCCGCCCGGGAATGACCGGTGCGCGCGCAAAGTGCGTGGGGCAGTGACCGTCGTTGCGACTGCGAAAGAGTTAGAGATCTTCACTGGTGGTTAATCTGATGTGATTCTCAATGGAAGAACCTCCATAGTTCGTCGCTCGGCTCAGATTATTTCAGACCAGCTCCATCAGATTAAACTATGCTGAATTGAATTAGTCAGACTAGGTTTAGTTAAATCAGTTCAGCTTACGTGATATGACTTTCAAGAGGCGGTATATAAATGTCCAGATACACGCGTAAGTTTACAACAGACTGCAAACATACATTGGGCTAGACTATACTGGATCGGAAAGCTTTGAACTGTACTGGATTAGATCAGACCAGATCATAGAGCATCAATTCCGATGGAACAGGACACAAGTGGTCAGACTAGACCTGTTCATAGCAGACTAGACTAAACTAGGCCATTTGAGAACAGATCACAACAAAAACCACACCAGTTCAGAACAGACCACACCAAACCAGTTTAAACCAGTTTAGATCAGACCAGTTCAGAACAGACCATAGCAAACCAGACCAAACCTTCATTTGTGTCGTAGATGTAGTAGATATTCGTCCAGTCGTAGTGTCGGATGACAGCCAGCGTTGCCTGATGATGGAACGGGAGCATGAAGACCATGAAAGAACTAGTGTTCATCCCCCAGCCGCCAGGTGGCATGTTCAGGCTGATGTAGGGGATGTTGTAGATACGGCTGAACGAGTCAGCGATTTGATGAACCGGTCGTTCTACCAAACCGAACGACGCGAAAATCCCATAGGAGAACGCTGAACACACTGAACCAGAACAAAGAAGATTCTCTAAATCGTTCATTACAATGTTGGCAACCACTTTACCAGTGTTTGCGATAACGCAACATAACTTCAGTTAGCATAGCAACAACCTGACATGGCATAGCATCACGTGACATAGCATCACGTGACCTCCCATGAAATGAGACGACATGGTTTAGCATAACATAAGAATAACTCAAGAACATAAAACCAAGTAACGCCACTGCATAACTTCCGGTCGAATGTTATTTAGCTTTTATATGCTGGCGCCTAAAAATAACCACTACCATAACTTAACTCTTATTTACGTGTAAATTACATCATTATAAATACGATCACTTCTTCGGCGTCCTTCTGTTTGGTTCGCATTTTACCTGCACCCTTTTACTCAGTCAGTTTTGTACTCGGCTATTCCTCTCATTCGACAGTTGCACGTCCATGTTTTTGTTCTCTAGCTACTTGCTTCGGTTTTTGGGATTTCCTGTCTTGGATTGTTAGGAATAAACTTCTTCCGAATCCTTCTAAAACTGAATTCTTTCTTCTAGGCACAAGCCAACAACAGTTTGACTGCTTTAGGTCTATTCAGCTTCGTGGCTTGCTTGTCAATCGCGCTGAATGTGCACAAAGTCTTTGCGTATTATTTAACTCAACTTTGCAATATATAAACTCATGTTGGCAGAATAAGCAAATTAGGTCAATTTCACCAACGAGATATTCGTAGAATCAAATGTCTTTTGCTTAATACTGTCTTAATCCAACTAGCCAATGCATTGGTTTCCAGTAGACTTAACTATTGTAATTCATTTCCTTTTGGCATCATTAAGAGATATCTGCACAAACTGCAGATTGCTCAAAACTCTCTGGCCAAAGCCATAACAAAAAGACTTAAGTATCAACTTATTATACCAATATTTCATTCGTTACACTGGTTACCCATCGATCAAAGAACCCTGTTTAAAACCTGTCTTATAGTTAGTAACGTACTTCATTTAAATCAGCCACCCTAACTCCGTTCTTTGCTCAACCGTCAAACCAACAACTATTGCACTCGATCAATGTACACTATGATTCTGTTGTGCCTCGTACCAAGACAGTGTTGGGATCTAGGGCGTTCTCCGTTACTGGTCCTCGGCTTTGGAATTCGCTGTCGAGTACTACTCGTTCGGTGAGTTCTTTTATATCATTCATGGCTAAACTTAAAACTCCTCTGTTTCAACTTGCTTACCCACCTTAGCCTAAAGACTGCTCCAATGGATTATGATTTTCATTATGATTTCACTTGAAGCGACCATCGACAGATGCCTTTGGCATTTATGATAACGGCGCAATAGAAATCTTCAAATGAGACTCTATTGATAAGTAGAGAACCAGACGATGGAGCTCCAAGCCCTCTGTCCACGAGTGTTAGAAATATTCTCTAAATCTTTTTGTTCCGTTCCTATTAAAGAATTTCTTTAAAAACACAGAACTGATCTAAACCAGAGAAGTCTAGAAATTCGCCGTCTGGCGTCAAGTTTGATGAATAGCCTCAGCAATTCCCATGTTTCCAATGCGTTGTTGCGATTCGCAACTGGAAATATGTTATGCCTCTCAGCCGCCAGAGGCGCTGCAGACGAATCGACCGATGATGGCCATCAATATCCTGACCGGAAGCCACAATATCGTTGACTTCGAACGCCATTTGATCGACCAGCAAACAGGAGGCCGCACCACAGAATAATAGTAACCGTGGATGATAATAACGAGCATCGAATTCGGACTCCGGTTTTATGTGATAGAGGGAGTGGCAGAGAAAAAGACCGACAGCTGGAAATGAGGAAGAGGAGCAGGAAAATTGGAAAAGATTATGCTTGAGGACTGGAAGAGGAAATAAAGAGGAGGAAAAAGAAAAGGGTGAAAATGATGCCCAGAGGAAGGCCGGGGTAAGAGGAGTAAGACCGGAAGAGAAAGAGCAAGTCCAGGTGAAAAGACCTTAAAGACGAAGACTTTGAAGAGGATGGACAGGAGAAATAGCGAAAAAAGAACTGATAAAGGATCACGAAAAAGACTAGACAATCGGATAGAGGAAAAGAGAGGAATATGAGGAGCAAAAGGTGCGAAGATTTCCCACAGTTTTCTCGGCAGAAAGTCGAATGCCAGTGACATGTGAGGAGGGCTGTGAAGTGGGTGTTTCCACGGGCCGACAACATCTGGGAACATATTATCCAGGCAGCGAGGGAAATATCAGCAGGAACAACGCTTCACTTGGCTTCTAAGAAACTTCCAAAGATCCAGACATGTATACGTGTATGTATAGAAGTATATGTGTATGCGTTTAAGTTTAAGCGTATATGTGTGTGCTTGGTTGTATGCGTTTTGTATAAGTCATGGTAAGGAAATCGCCCTGTCCTATGCTGCCATTACTAGTAGGCCTATTCAGATCCATGGTTCTTTCGGCTGAAGCGCCCACAGTACTTCAGTAACTGGACAACCCTACTTCACACGCAGATAACACGACTCGACGACGAAATGCCAATTTCACAATTTCCGGAAGTTCGAATTCCAGACGCCGAGGTGAACGGAAACGAATGCATTAGCCATCTGTCAACATATCACTATATATATATATATATACACATTCCCATTTCGTTCATTCCTACATATATTCCTACTTCGAATTACACTTTGAGTCAAGAGTAAGTTTATGTACACATACATGCACATATACATATGCATAGATGCATAATATTCTAGAAATGCACATTATCTATAATTCAATTTCGAGAATTCGAATTCGATGTATGCTCTGTGTGTTTAAGAAGGTAATCTAATAACAGGATTTATTGGATGCCTGTTTTCTTCTGGACGAGGCTTCGACAGGTGGCGCGCCAAAGTCGTCGAATAAATCCATCTATATAGCACGCGTTCTAACGACTATGATGAGAGCTTCCTAAAAGGCGCTATATGAATGTTCAGACACATGTTTCTTATGATAGCACTGTTGTTCACCCTCTGTGCTGCAACGAGATTGTGTTATAACAAAGCCGTATGTATGTGTATATGCATGGGTGTAGGTATGCATTATGTATTTATGCATGTGTGTATGTATGTATATATGTATGTATGTATGCATGTATGTATATATGTTTGCATGTATCAAGACACAATATAGCGCCTTTTAGGCACCTCACCAGCGCCCTGCTCACATGACTATCTAATGATCTGGTTAAGTGCATTGTAGCAAATGTCAAAGCAGGAATGAAACTCAGTCCACTTGAGCCATCTCCTGCTAAAGAATCCTCACAGTAAGTAAGTAAGTAAGTGTTGTGATGAGGTTTTAGTTAATGAGACCAGGCAGTTCAAGGATATATACGAGTGCAGTAGAACGGCGATGTTCTTCTAGTTGGAATTGTAATTCTAATTGTAATCTCAGACTTGTATTCGCTTCTTCAAAGGATACTCACCCTGCAAAAGGCGCTTATCTGTATTAGCTCGTCGTCTGGACGATGTAATGATGTGCTCATCGTTATTGGTTTTTGATTTTACTTTTTCGGGTCGGGAGCACCTCTGTTGAGTTTATCCTCTAAGAGGCGCTTTATAAATCTCAAATTACAATTACAATGTAGCATAGTACCGTTGTTTCACTGTGCATTCTTGGTTAATTAGTATGCTGCTGTGGCGTACAGTTAGACACTTATCTGATTGCCTAAAAGAGCTACGCCACGTAAATTATCCATTCCATTGGCATAGAATTGACTTTTGCAGAAATTATTTAACAATATCTACAAATATAGAAATAGACCTGTATAGAAAGTATGAAACTGCATGTTTAACTAAGTGCTTAACAAACTGGTGTTACCGCCTATGCAAACCACGCATTATATGGCATGTGAATCTATAATAGTGCAATTCCAAATAACGGCACCAACTTCTTTCCTTCTGAGTTTGTCCTTTGACATCTAATTTTAGTCTTAAGGGATTGTTCTTAAGTTGTTGGTGATCAATAAGGTTTGTTCAGTTCAGTTTTACTGCCCCTCAGTTCATTTACTTAGGCCTATTAAGTCTTGCTGTCTGCTGTTATACACTTTTCTAATAGCCGGAAAGACCCATCTGAATATCACCACGCTGAATGTGTTTCGCTGTTAAATATTCCTATATATGCGATGTGAGAACGTACATATGTACATTCTATGCATGTATATATGTATGCGTGATTACATTATGTACGTATGTATATATGTATGTATGTATGTATGTACATATGTATGTGTATGTATGTATGTATGTATGTGTATGTACGTATGTACGTATGTATGTATGTATGTATGTATGCATGTATGTATGTATGTATGTATGTATGTATGGATGGATGTATGTATCAATGTATGTCAAAACCGTGTCCTGTCGTTTGATTAATGTGGCTACTTTTTACACCTCGATCAGCTGAACGATCTCTCGACCACCCAATCACTGATAATCTATGTACGAAGGCGTTCAGTCCAGATCACATTTTTATCTCTTTGGCTTTACTAACTTCACTGATAACGTAATGTGCTCTGGTCACTGAAAATGTCAGAGGTACTCGAAGCCGATTGGTTAGAGCGCATCACTTGTAACACGACGAGACGGGTTCGAGCCTACCCTGAGACAGTCAATATGTATGGATCTTGAGCAAATCTTTAACTCACAACTGCTCAGTGCTTCAGATTCAGATTTACTTACATTGCGCGCATAATGATGATGATGATGACAATAATAATAATAGTATTATTATTAACAACAACAACAATAATAACAACAATAAATGGGGTTTTCTATCTTATACCCTTTGCTTTGTTGATGCTGTCAAGACACAAGTGGCAAACTGCGTGATAGATTTGCCTTTCACCTTTGCGCCCGGGATTCAAATCCCGGTGCGTCGTGGTGCGAAAATGACAACTAGTTGTCATACCGTGTTACCCGTAAACAGTGGTTTCGATATTTTTCTAACAATGAAGGACACATCCTTTCAATTCTCACCGTCCCTCTTTATAAAATTTCTGTAGCTGAATGTGCAATCAGGAAAACAGCAATCCAACAATCGGACAATCAATGCAATCAGGAGAACTGCAATCCAACAATCGGACAATCAATGCAATCAGGAGAACAGCAATCCAACAATCGGACAATCAATGCAATCAGGAGAACTGCAATCCAACAATCGGACAATCAATGCAATCAGGAGAACAGCAATCCAACAATCGGACAATCAATGCTTAGAGGTGGCAGGGGCGTCAATCCTTATGGGACGAGGGGACATGCCCATGACTCACGCTACCCGACTAGTGACCCAAATATATGCACATATGTAGACCTACATATGCATATATCTTATATTATGCCCCCCTTGTTTTGGCTGAGGTGACACAAATGGTTATGTGTCATGGATTATTCTGCACTTTCCGTTCATCCGTCAGTCAGTGCTTCTCTTACTTAACTAAATTAAATTAATTATTAACACTTGGAAAGGCTTATTAGTAAGAAAATGAGGGGCATAAGTCTACACAAGAGCCATTGAAGTGAAGATTAGGTTAATAATTTAAAGTTCTTGCAAGAACTCTTCCTAAAAACCAGTGATTGCGAAGAAAAATAGGCTTCCTGGAAAACAGTTTTTCGAAAGCAATTGCTTGAAATATTCTTAAAATATTGACAATTTGCTCAACAAAAACCGTTCTTTTAGAACAGCGCAGCCGATATTATACGTGGCACCAGAATGACAGACTGTATAGCAATGTGAATATATCGCTCTGCATAGATAGGCCCTATGTTTAGATCGATATACACATCCAAATATTTACATTTATTATACATTGTTATATGTTGTTTATCCGAGTGTCTAATATGCATTATACACAATTATAGGCTATGTAAGAATGTATATAATATATATACAATGCAGTCTATGTATATATTATGTAGTCTCTATTAAGTGTCTAATAACAAGCATTTCTACCGATGCGCGCCTAGAGCTCATTCAGGGAAGCAGTGTCTTCTTTGAAGCATACGCAATAGCAAATGACAAGCCTTAAGTGATTGTGGAAGACGAGCATTCAAGAGAAAAGCGACTTGATTATTGATGAATAGAGTCGTAATTACGATTTATGTTGCTGTCTTAAAAGTCGAATAACCATAGACGTTTCTAACGTCAAACTTTATGAACTCACCAAAAGATATCCAAGTGTGCATCTGCCAAACTCGAAATATTATACCAATATTACCAGTTACAACAGGCGGGATGATAAAAAATGGAGGAGATATCATGATATAGAAGTTACACGTCTTTGCATTGCAGTAAGGAAAGAAGGACGCACGCCGGAGGAATGGAAGAAGTCAATTCTAGTTGATCTTCAAAAGAAAAGAAAGGCACTAGAACGCAATAATTATAGAACTATCGCACTGATAGTCACCTTAGTAAAGTACTGATGCGATACTGACAGAAAGACTTAGAAGGCAGATTGAAGAACATCTTGCAGACGAGCAGGTGGGGTTTAGAAGAGATAGATATACTGTACAACAGATACTAGCACCGAGACTGATAGGAGCAAAAGCCAGAAGAAGGAGCAAGAAAATCTATATCTGCTTCGTAGACTTCAAAAAGGCTTTCGATAGCATCGATCAAAGTGTAACATGGGCGGTCTTGGAATCATATGGCGTAAAATTGACTTGTCTACTGAAGGAAATCAACAGCAATGCAAAGGCAGCGGCCAAAGTGTGGGGTGAAACTGGAGTTTGGTTTGGCGCTAGCAGAGGTACAAGACAGCACCAAATGTTTTCATCACGCACCTTGCAAGAGCACTGGACAAGGTCAAGGAAAACGATGAAGGAGTATCAGTGAGCGGCATAAGAATCAATAACCTTTGCTTTGCTAACGATATGGACCTGATTGGGGAAGATGAACAACGATTGAACCACGCAGTACAAACGCTGAATGAAGAAGGAAAGAGATGTGGCCTTACCATGAATCTATAAAACAAAACAATGGTATTTGGCAAAAGAATTTAAAGAAGATGGTCGTGGACGGCATTCGGTTGTAAATGTTGAAAAGTGTACATACTTTGGATTTAATATGACGTATTACTTGGACAGTAGGAAAGGAGCATAAAGCCGACAGCAACACTGAAACCTATGGATAAGATCTGGAAAAGCAAAACCATAAAGCTGGAGACAAAACTGAGCGTACTGAAACCGTGTTTTCAGCAGCATGTCATATGGATGTGAGCTTGGGTAATAACGAAAGACGTGGAAAGAAGGATCCTGGACTTCGAGAGAAAATGCTATAGGAAGATTATGAAAATAAGATGGAATGCAGAGCTAAACAGACGGATACATCTCATAGAGAACTTGTTGCAGAAGATAATTCAGAGGAAATCTGGGATTATTTAGTCAAATATGCAGAAAGAGTAACGATAGATCAAGAACGAAGATCAAGGCACTACTTTTCGGAATGATGGATGGTCCAAACAAGAGAGGACGACCCCATAAAGAATGGGTAGACGACATAATCAAATGGATCATTTCAGGAGCTGAGCCACGCCGCACTGGAAAAACAGTGGAGGAACATAGTGAAAATGGCATCGGACACGTACGGGCGTTGAGTTCATGGTTCACGATGCTGATGATGATGAAGTACTGCACTGGAGGATCCGAAACTGGACAAATTGGAGTAGGGCAAAATTTTTATTGCTACATGATGTATGGTGAAAATTATTTAACGATTTTTCTGTCCGCAAGGGTTTTTCAAATTAGCGTCAAATTTTAAAGTCGCCACAATTTCTAATGAACAATGTTGACATTCACTTTTTTAGCCAACTATGTTTCTCTGGCATTTGACTTACTTTGTTCACTTATCATTATCTTTCTCGATTTCTCTTGTTCTTTTTCTGACTTTCATTCACATTTCGCTTCCGTGTGTCCTATATTTTCTTTCTTAGCAGTATATTCGTAGCCCTTTGCACAATTTCTGTTGCCAACTTAATGGGTTGACGCTTACATCAGATGGAGACGACCGAATTCCCCCTCCCGGGTTCGGCCTTGACAATCCATCTCATTTCAGGTTTCTGAGACTGATTTCGCATTAATTCCGTTGCTTCCAGAGTTCTGCATCTGGTTTTCTCTTTTACAGTTGACGTTAGCTGTGACCAAGGTGAAAAAATGAGCGATAATACAAGAATAATATTGAACTTTAACTTGAACCTTTTTAAAGAGTAATTTGCATAAACCAATTACTGACGATATTAAAAGAAAATGAGGTCTTTATCACTGGAAAAGCAAATGAAAAGGGATAAATCGTAAATCGTGAATGACGCACATTGACGGCGATGCAATGAACGATAATAGAGGAATGTCTCGCCGCTTTTGAAAGATAATAGGGAAATATTTCAAAGTCAATGTTTTTTACGAACGTCCCGAAAACGAAGAAAGATCGATAGGATCAGGGTAAAATACACTGATCATTCGGATTCAGACGAGACCGTTGTTTGCGCATTCGGTGAATTAACACGTCACACCAATAATTGACGACCGAGTCAATTTATTTACTATTTATATAGCGCCTTTGCTTAGTCTTTATAAAATCACAAGATTTGTTAATGTCAAAGAATGACGAATGAAGCTAATTTAGATTGGGTTACATCGATGACCTATGTATGTATGTATATATGTATGTATGTTTGTAGATGTATTTGGATGGACCAAAACCATTTTGCTTAAAGTTCTATGCTGGAACCCACCATTACAGTCCATCTATCAAAGTAAGTAATATGGTGAAAATTTCAACCAAATTGCACAATATTTAGGGGTTACACAAGTGGATCAAAGATTTTTTGGTATATTATATTATACAACTTTATTACATCAGTACATAACCACAATAAAGCATATATTTTAGTATGACTTAAACTGTCAATTTTAGATTACTGTAATAAAACAGTAAGTCAGCAAATTGCAAGTGCAATCACAAATTTGTTGGTCTTAGATATAAAATAACATGTTCTTGCCCATCTTTAGTGTAGGGATAGTTCAGATTGTTATTATGTATTTGATTAAAGTCCGGCTAATGGTCTTCTTCTTCGAGTCAGGAAACTGTGGCAATGATTCTGAAAAGCTTTCAGTAAAAATGTTTCGTGATGTTCATCATTTGTCTGAATTGAGCTGTAATCCTAGGTCCGCTTCATTCCTCTCTCGGCCACGTCACAGCCAACATTAAACTCCATTACACTTTGCAGTGAAGCAAGATGGTCCTCGTTTCCATTCCAGCTTTCTAGTAAGAACTGCAGGAATGAATGCTTCAGTTCCAAGATCTGACAAAAAAAGTTCCTATGTTCGTGGTAACAAAAGTATTCAGTGGGCTGTTAACAATAACAGATGACAAGTCAAGCCAATAATAAGCAAATGATGCCCAGGTAACTGCAGCGGTCACTACAGGTGGACCCTAACATGCACACAGATTTCAATGAGCGCTTCTGACTTACACGTGCACATGAGGATTATCCAATCTCAGCTGCATTGTATTGTTCTGTACTGCATCGTAGTCTATCGTACTGTACTATCTTTTCTTGTATTGTATTGTATAAATCTCGTGAGCTCCATCCTTTGCGACCACATATATTAACAACGCCTTGGACATTCTAATAAAGGATCAGATTAACTCCACACAACACTCGCAGATAAAGAACTGCAACAGAAACGGCGAAACTGCATGCAATGCATGGGGTAACAACGCCAATCTATAACCTGATGCCAAACTCCTTCCTCTGCGCCGGAAGCGGCCTTGCTGCGTTAAAGGATGAAACGGAAGCCCGAGTAACGAAATCCAACTGCAAACGTTGTCCTGGCATCGACTCCATGGCGACGAAATGTGCGACTGAATATCTCCAGACGCATACACTAGCTAAGTACCCATTTATTGTGAACGCTAGCTAGCGTCTACATAGGTATGTATCTATGTTCGTTCTGCTGTGTATGTATATTATTATTCGTTTATTGATCCCAAAAAAAGAAATTAACAACAATCAATATACAAATTTGACTTGAAACATTGTCAGGTTATCAGGAACAAGCGGTAGACTCAGAAGGGACCATACTCCCGCTTAGTTAGGGCCACCAATTAATATGCAATGCAATGGCGACGTTGTTATGTATACAATTTAAATTCTAACTACGAAAATTATAAGGTCACAAACATGACCTACAAAACCAAACAACAAAAAGAGAAAAAATCAAACTTAACTAAGATATACAAATAACACTTGTCATTAATCATTCAGAAATTTACGCAGTTGTTGTTTAAATAACTGTAGAGAAGGCAATTGCATGCATGTATGTTAGTCACTGCACTCCGTTCAACGACTAACTACTATTCAAAATCGGATGCATAGAATATGCATATTAGTATACATACTTATGCGCGCACATACATAATCATCTCTTTTACTGATCCCAAGTCAGAAAGGTACATCTTACAATTACAGTACAGTTCTACAGATTGCAAAGAAAGTTGCGCTTAATTAGGTCAACAGTTAACACGGTACATATATTCATGTACATACATATGTTTGTATACATGTGTATTTCTATGCAAAATTCCAGTTTTAAGTGGAAGATGATGACTGTTCTCGGAATGTTATTTTAAGTAATCTTCAGAGGTTTCAAGGTCTTTAACCGAAAGCCAAATCGAGAAGAGCAGGCGTGTGGCATCGATAAGTAATCAGTACCTCAATCCTTCCAGTGTCCGTAAATTATCAGTACCTCAATCCTTCTACCCAAGTTGTGTAGACTTAATATTTATTAGTTATTTTATTTAACTTGTTAAACTTTGAGAGGATGACGTGTATTATTCATGGGGAATTCATTTGATAATGGAAGGGGATGTTAATTCTAGTTTCTTGCTCTTTTTTAATCATCGGCACTACAGATCTGGGGTAATAAGAATGGAACTCAAGGGCCTTCAACTTTATTAGATAGATACAATTGACAAGAGTTTAGAGCAGACTAAACATACAAGGGAGTGCTGCTGTAACCAGTATAGACGGATATATGAGCCTAGAGAATAAGGGGAGCAGGATCTATCTGGGGAAAGGTTGACCAGCCAGCTGAGCTGAGGCCTGCATTTGGATCTCACTGTGAGGGAGGCCAAGGAGCCAGCGGTTGGAGGGCCAAACGTGGGGCCAACATGGGAAGGGGCAGAGTAACAGGGCTAAATAGGATGTAGAACTATCTCGCTCCTCTTGTTCTTCTGGCTGTTGGGTGAGTTGGTTCTTCTGGCTGTTGGGTGAGTTGGTTCTTCTGGTTCTGGTGGCTTCTCTTGTGTATAGAGAAGGTTTATTTGGGTTGGACAGTCGTTGTCTTCAGAGACACAGGAGCAGGGACTCCAGCCGAGCAGCACACAACGGTGACTAACCAGACATAGTAGACGCCCTCTTTCGCTAAGTTACTACGATGGTTAGTCGTTTGCGGTCTTGAAGGGCAAAGGGCCAGTGTCTGGGAAATTATTTTCCTTTTCGTTTGAACTCGAGGTACCAACAATCTTTCAGGATTGTTGTTTGGATGGCAACAGACCCATTGATTTCGTTCAGTCAAAGGCCCTTTTTTCCTAAATAAGGCGCGTTGTACATTTCTGGGAGGCCGGCCTTAAGCCATGTATAGGATATTTTCTGTAGAGTTATCGGATTGATTTGCACGTATGAACAGAATCAACGGCCTGATTGTAGTTTTTAACTTACTGAGTAATAGAGTATTATATTTAAACGTGGATGTGTTTAGTTGTATGTTGATTCATAATTACATAATCTAAAGATATTCTCAACTTCCAGCCGGGATAATTCCCCATTGGGGTCACAAGGTAGACGAGCAGAGCATAGAGCCAAATTCCGCATAACTAGGCCCTACCCATTGGCCATGGGTTCCGCAATATATCCTGGGATACATAGGGGTAGTTGAAACCCTGCAGATCCAGCCAAATTAAAGAGTTCGTCACAATATATATATACATATACATATATATACACACGTGCATATAATACATAAATGTACGAGGGTATTTGTGTGCTCGTGTGTGTGCCTGGTGAAAACAGTGTGTATGGACTTTCTGGACGAAATCTTGGGTGTCCTGCACGTATACGCTCGTCCAGGATATACGTCTGTCACCCACAGGAACAATATCCAGACGGACTTGTAGAAAGGCAGGCGAATATATAAAGAAACATAAAAACGGACAGCCCTAGAGACACGCAAGCAGGCATGTTTAGAGACAGAAAAACAGACAAATTTAAGACAGAAACTCAGACAGATATTACAGCAGAGACACAGACAGAAACCCAAACACACACACAAAAACGAACACTCGGAGATATAAATAGATACAACAACATACAGAGACAGATAAAAGCATAGACAAAAACATTGCCGTAAATAGACAGACAGGCAGACAGGCAGACAGACGTTCGCCTGCCAAAGCGTGAACTTCCGGCTGAGACAGAAGACCAATTTATGGATCGATGGACCCGGATGACATCCAAACAGATTTATGAGCATCAGAAAGAAAAGCTTTGACGTCACATCCGTTGATGGACGCGCACTTGGTCTGCAGGTCTTGTAACTGAACAGATGCTTCACCAGGCATCGTAAGCCTATTAATCGGATGACTGGACAGACTTCCATCGTCTTTCGGGACACTGCTTGTGTGCTTATGGCCTGACATCAATCAGCCGTAAGTCAGAGGTGAAGGCCATTTCGTAACCTGCTACCACTTCGTCAAATGCCCAAGTAGGCCTATAAGACGAAATTAGGCTGAATGCAGCGTAGTATTTCGGGATTTAACTTTTGAATATTTTATAGTAGCACCACATAAATACTCGCGCCAATCTCAAACCTGCGATTTGACGACAAAGAATTCAAAAGAGCCGACAATGAGCAACGCTCCGGGGGGAGGGTGTTGGGCTGGTGAGGAGAGAGAAACTGAGGGATAAAGACAAAGGGATGGACGGAGGAAGGGAGGGAGCGAGGGATGAAGGGAGGGAGAGAGGGAGGTAGGGAGTGAGAGAAAGAACGAGGGAAAGAATTGATGGAAAGAGAATGAGAGAGAGAGAGAGAGAAGGAAAAGAGAGAAGGGAGAGATAGAATGGAGATAGTGGAATGGAGGAATGAAGGGTCAGATGGAAGGAGAGAGAACGAGAGAGAGAGAGAGAGAGAGAGAGAGAGAGAGAGAGAGAGAGTGAAAGAGAATGACGGAGAGTCGGAGAAGGTCGAGAGAGAGAGAAGGAGAGTGATAGGAAGGGATAAATATACATGCATGCATGCATGGATACATACATACATATGTATGTATATATCCCTCCGAGGGATATATGTATAGAGAGAGAAAGAACGATGAGGGAGAAGGGAGGAACAGAAGGACGCAAGAAAGAGAGATAACTGATTATAAAATGGAAAGAGATGGAAAGAGAAAGGAAGAGAGATTTGAGAGAGGGCCGAGGAATGGAAGATCACATGGAAGAAGACAGAACAAGGGAGACAGGAAGATGAAAAAGAGAACAAGGAAGATATAAAGAGCGCGAGAGAGTAAGGGAGGGTGGTTAAGAAAGGTGGGAGGAAACAAGAGACCAAACAATGAGTTGGTGAAGAGGAAACAGAAGACGTCGCCCGGTGCCGTAACTCATCGTCATCTGAACGAGAACAGATGGCGCTGTCAGACTCCGCTTGGTCAGAGCCAAGCCAAACCATTCAAGGAGCGACGGTTAGGGTGTATTAGGGTTTGTTATGTCTGTTCTTAGCTGTTTGTCATTCTCTTGTCCTTGTCTGTCTATACTCTTTGAGCCTGCCTTTGTCTCTGTGTATCTGTTTAACCCTGTCTCAGTCCGACTCTGTCTTTCTGTTTCTTATGTCTGCCTGCGTGTCTGTTTATCAAAAATCTTTCTGTTGTTGCCTATTTTGACTCGTGTTTTTCTCTCTGTCACTGCCTCGATGACTGTTTTTCTCTCTGTTCCTTTCTCTCCGCGTCTCTTTCTAAACCCCAAGCAATAGCAGCCAATACTGAATTATTTTCTGTCTCCATCCTGTCTGACATTCTGCATGTGGGATAAATCAATCGTCGGAAACGTCATTTACTCTCGTCGGTTCCTTTATCATGCAATTATACCAAGGCGTGATATAAAAGCATTATTAATGGCATAAATAATAGTAATAATTTCGTATTATCTTAGAAATTATTCCCAACAGAAACAATCCACTATGAGATATTTCTTTCGAAGCACCGCGATAAGAGTTTCTTCGCCAAAAGTCCTCTGGACAGCAGTGCTTGCGAAGAGACGAGTCCCTGCATTGCCGAGTTAAATGATTTCTCGTTACAGCTGCTTAGCGACGCTGGACAGAGGCGCCACCAGAGACCTGGAACGTATGTAGCCTCCGTGATCGGTCGTCTGTGGTCTACGCTGTACGTGTCGTCAGAAATTATGCTTGGACCTAGTTTAGACAGAAAACATTATCAGGGCGTAATGGAATGCTACACATCCTTGCGTGGCCGAAGTCGCCTGTTAACGATCATTCTCAGTAGTGATTCTGTATGACCGAAAAGCCGCTATATAAATGGTCAGATCTTATAAATAGAGCTCTGACTAGGAGACATCCCTGGAGATACTGGACTGAAGATTCTTGGTGGGATGACCTTTTGGAAGACTAATGGTTAGATGACATTTTGGAGCATTACTTTGAGATAACCATGTAGAGAATTCATGATGAGATGACCTTTTGGAGGATTCATGGTTAGAAGGCCTTTTAGTACAAGTAGCCGAACTGTAGACTGTGATGGATTACAGATGAGCCATTGCTGAGCCAAAGGTCAGCCTGTATTCCTCCAGCCCTGCCTTTGATTCCGTCAATATTAAGTGACTGTCGCAGCGTTTGCGCTTCTGCCGAAATATCTTTTAAAGTCATGACTTCGTCCCTGAGGACTACGGTTCACATGAGCCATTTCTAACCTTTATAATTAAAAACCACAGAGAGCAATATGAACTGGATTTATATTTATTCTATTGCCATCTATCGATTGATAAGTTCTTATACTGACTGATATATAAACCCTCCAAAGTCCGACTCACACCTCAACGTGGTGAGGGGGTGAAAACAGCCAAGTAAGGGAATGCCTGCTGAGGCTATGCCATCAGTGGTGAAGGTCTTAGCCGAGGTACCACCTAGGGCGCTTCGCGAGGTGGACAGGCTCAGCAGGAACCCTGAAACAGCTGGCTAACGTGGGCGGCAACGCCGCCTCTGGTGCCACAAGGATATCAGAGCCAGTCCCAAGCCTGGAACTCATTTCATAGAGAAGTGCAAGGGTCGAACGGATGGGTGCAGATACTCCGTTCATAAAGGAAACAGACGAAGGAAATCCAATGCAATAATGCATGCAGTGGACACCTACGGGCTCTCGGCCCACGGATCATGATGATGATGATGATGATATAAACTTATAATACATGGTCTATTATGTACACTGCTGCTGAGGTAAAGACGTCGAAAGCGCGCTGCAGCGATCCTCTGATATCCTTTTATTATATCTTTACAAATAAAATATCTAAAACTTCGTTATTAACTTTTGTTTGATTAACTATACCGAATGAAAAGCAAGTCAACGCTTACTCCCAGAACACAGCTCGGACAGACCCCGGTCTAAGAACCCACTCCCATGGTGAAGGATTCATTGCGCCCTCCCCAGGGCGACTGTGGGGACTCCTTTGTTTACCTGCTAATAGGAAACTCAAAACGAGTGGTTCGAAGCCCCTTAGCCCTCCTTCTGGGAACCCACAGAAAAGAAGAATCAGTGGAATCTACTGAAGACCGCGACCTGGTTGGTTCTCTTCATTTGGCCAGGCATGATAAAGCTGAGATCGAGGTACTTAGTCTACGACTGATTAATAGCACCAGAAATTACACCAACATTGACCTGCTTCGTAATAGACTGGAGATGATGGAGAAACAACTCAGTGAACTGGTACTGATGATCCAGGAGGGAAGAAAACATCGGAGTCTGGCTATATGGATATTGCTGGCATTAACTCCATGAATACATAATCTATCATCAAGCGCCGCCCCAACAAAGTAACGGATGATAAATCTCTGTTCTATTCTTTACATGGTAGATCGAAGAACGTTAAACAAAAATATACCATCGATGATCTAAAGCAAAGATATTCTGAACATGAATTGCCTAGATTTAAAGAAATTATAACTCTTAACACTACCAGTACGAAAAATAGTTTTGTCTTTCTCGACAATTTGAGAGTGCCAGGTATTGCATCAATAATATTACATAATCATATTTGCCTCTCTGTGACATCAAAGCGTTTAGAAACGGTATTTCCTCACAGATCGAAGAACTAACAAGGAAAAGCAACGAAGAAAGAACATCAGTTCTACAACAAACCGATTACTGATCTTCAAGTTTAAAAAGTTAGTTTACAGTAAATGAAGGAAGATATCAATACCACAAAAGAGAGACATTACCCCTTGCAAAAGCTTTTAAGGCTGCTTCTACCAACACTAATAGATACTTAGTTCAGAAACCATACACCAACAACAGTTTAGATGAACCGACAGGACAATTTGAGCGGAAAGCCAAAAAGAGCAAATAGAATAAACTTGGAGGCAAAATATCCTCTGTTGATCGCACAACAGCAGCAACAACATAAAAAAATTATGATAGACAACTTGACCATAGAGTGACTCCCGGCCCGACGCAACTCTCTTTCTCTCTCTCGAAAGAGAGAGAGAGAGACAGAGAGAGATAGATAGAGAGAGAGAGAGAGAGAGAGAGAGAGAGAGAGAGAGAAGAGAGAGAGAAAGAGAGAGAGAGAGAACAGACACCTAAGACCACCGGAGCACTTAAAGAAGAAAGAGTCGACCAACCTCTTGAAGCTCTCCAACGAATGGAAGTACCACCAAAACAACCCACCCTCTCCAGTTGAAGTTATGATCCCCAGGGAGCATTGACCGGTTGACCCGGCGAGTGCTCCTGAATATCATTCAGGTTTTATTGCTGTTTTGCAGACGGAACGAAAATGAATCTATTTCTGAGCTTAGCATCACATTCAGGCCGTTTCTGGCACTGGAAACATATTGGAGCTTACTGATTAAATCCAGGATTGAAAGGATTAGGAACTCGATTTAATAAAAGCAACTACGCATCACATATGGCATTAATGTCGGAAGTGTATACATATCAATAAGTCATTGAAAGAGGTCAATTCTTGCTTATTGCCACGTGTTGCCCATATTGTGTACAATATATTACAAGTAAATCTAAACAGTGATGTCACTGATCCCCTACCGAAGCTAACCGTATGTAACTAATGAGACCCAGGAGTCAGAAAGCATCTGATTCTGGGAACAACAACAGATTCAGATTTCGATTCCGGCCTTGCGTACGTTTTGCAATGAATGCAATATGAAATAATTGACAGCGACTAATTGGCGAAAATAGACCGGATGTAATTTTATGGACAACTATAGATTTATAATAGTTCGGCCTCTGGGTTTAGCACGGTTGTATTATTAAATAACGGACAGAAAATAATTGGCGGAAACAGAAGAGTTGGTGATTCTGTGGACAGCAACAGAATCAGACTGATTTCCTTGTGCTTGCGGTTGTACAGACATTTACTCGATAAAACGCATTTGTGAATGTCACTTTGTATGTTCTACTCCTCGTAGCAAGTTAATAGACATTTACGGGAACATTTCATACAGAGAATTGGCGGAAAAACAAGCGAAACGCAATCGCATTCCATGGGTGTAATTCACAGAGGGAACCTCTGTGTTTTGGACTTTTACACATTACGCTGTAGGCCTACATTTCACGCTGAAGCAAGCGCTATAATGTGATACAGAACTGTTCCGTTGCATCGACTCATCCAAGCGCTGTGTTGCAATCGAGCGCTAACTAGGCAAACTTACAGTTGTTTTTAATTCTCTTCTACGGCTGCTCCCGACCTTATCTCTTCTGGCACTCCATATTGTCTCCGCCTGAGCTGGCGTGACAGAAAAATATGTTGCCGCCTCCTTAATCGTCGCGGTCGAGTTGGCAATCATCGAGGATTAGACTGTCACGGTTGATACTAGAAGAACTTATAAGACCTGGTCAGGATACGCATGACTGGGTGGTAAAACAGCCAAAGGCGAGAAGAAATTTCACGAACTAAAGATCTAATTCAGCCTTACAGCCACGTTCTGTTACTTAATTCATTTATATATAATATGCATCACAATATGCTATACCCAGCAGTTATATGGGTGCATTCAGATGTATCTCTAATAGCCTACTTCTGATATTCGGATCGTATATGACACATTAGGCGTATATCAAATGTAATTCTTCTACTGCAGTACATAACATAGAGAGGCTGAAATATAAAAGTCGTTGTCAAATCACGTGACTAGATGACGATGTCTGACCAGTCCTTGTCTGACCAGTCCTTGTCTGACCAGTCCAGGTCTGACCAGTCCAGGTCTGACCAGTCCAGGTCTGACCAGTCCAGGTCTGACCAGTCCAGGTCTGACCAGTCCAGGTCTGACCAGTCCAGGTCTGACCAGTCCAGGTCTGACCAGTCCAGGTCTGACCAGTCCAGGTCTGACCAGTCCAGGTCCGGAGGCGTCTGTTGCTTGCATGGAAAGGAGGATGCTACAGGTGACACGTAAAGCCTCTGTCGCATTTCATTGTCTTGAAATGCTTTGTTTCTGGACGATGGCACCAGAGGGGGCGGAGGTGGGGTGGGTGGGGACACTGGGAGTGGTCAGAGCCTTGCGGACAACTAGGTCGGTCTTTCACCGCTCGCTGTCGTCATTAATAATAGAGATAAGCAGTCGTCACATGTATACGAGCATTCCGCTCTCTTCTTCTTTGTCGCAGAATAACGTCAGTGCTATGAACTTTGTCTATTGATATGTATGCATCAAGGGAAATACTTTTCAATACTAAATATGCCTCTCTATGCACACACACACACACACACACGTGTGGGTGTATGCATGCATATGCATACATTTGTACATCTATGAATCTATGCTTCAAAGTCCTATCACTTACCTACAACACACTTTAATCTTCCCAACCCTCCTATTTTCATCAGTTATTTACAATACAACCGCTTCGCTCAACCCGCTCTTCTTCTGCCCTAACACTTCTCCGCCCTCCAGTCACCTCATCCTTAAAATTTGTTAATCGCTCCATAACCATAGCTGCCCCACCACTCTGGAATAAACTCCCCCCCAGAACTGCGACAGTTTTCTGACCCATCATACAAACTCACCGATGCTCCACCGCTTGCAATTTCTGCTTAGGCCTTTCATTCAAAACTGAAAACATTCCTCTTCCACAGATCATATCCTGACACCCCTTCTTCCTTTTCTCTCTCTCTGCTCTCCAACCCCAAACATCACCCACCGTAGATGCCACGCTGTCTCTCTGCCTGACTCTTGGATCTTGACCTGGAACCGAACCATTTTGCCTATCGATTTTGTTTTGACTGAGCGCCTGTGAATAAGCTGGTCCCCGCGGCGCGGCTTTTCGTTGGGCGCTGTAGAAATCTTGGAATTAAGATTACGATTATGCTTCTGTTTTCGTTGGGTAGGACGTTAGTAGAAAATGCACTGAAAACCATCAGCTCTTGTGATATTTACTTATTAAACTCAGATTTACGATTTTATTAGCTTTTGCAGATTTTTATTGTTGTTATTTTAAAAATCACCATCGTCGTCGTCATCGTCATCGTCATCGTTGTCATTATCATCGTATTATTTATTGTCATTGTCATCAAAATCGTCTTGTCATGTCATGGCATGTCGTGAAATGTTATACAAAGTTGTTTAGTGCACTGCTATGAAATGTACTGTAATCTGTAAGTCATTATATAGCGCTGCAAATGAGACGACTTACTGGCTTTGCTGAACTGGAAGAAGTCGGAGGCGTTGACGGAAGTTTCGTTCGTCGTGAATTTGAAAGGAGTGGCGCTGTTGTTGTTGTGCAGTTCAACGGCGAACCGGAAGTCCCTCTGAAGCACAGCCACGCCCTGTTCAACTAAGGCTCCTGGCGAAACAAACAGTGGCGCTACATGAATGAAAGTTCAACGCACATGTATCGTGACACTCAATATAGCGTCTTTTCAATATCTCTCAAAGTTGTCAAACTGTATCTAACTCACCTGGTGTTTCAGGTAAAGGGCGCTTTTAGAAGTCACTGTACAAGACGCCATTAATTGAGGAATTACCCGTCAGTTTCATTCGCACATTTATCCATTATTTAATCACTTATTTTATCCATTAATTAATCACGTATTGATTTCATTTGCTCTTTCATGTTGTCTTCTTACATCGTTGTTTCTGTGACCTGATTAGGTGTTTCTATGGTAACGAGGAGCTTTCAGGTTTGAGCATTCTTTTAGAATTAGATTGTCACTTTGTAACGACTTTAAGCCTTCAAGCCTTTAAGACTTCAAGCCTTTAAAACGCAGTTGTTAAGCTGATCTAGTTCTGTCCAATCTAATCCAATTGAATCTGATCTATCTATTCTAATCTCATAAAAAGACTTCTATGGCGTCGTTATCTAATCCACAAAGTGCTAATCGAGAGTCGGTAGGTGGTCAAGTGGTCAAGTCGGTAGGTGGTCAAGTGGTGGACCTCAGGGTTCAAAGTAGTCGGACTTCCATTACTGCGTCAGAATTTGAATCTATCCAAGGCCATCAATTGGGGCGTCGTCTTAGTTGAAGGCAAACATTTCGTGGTCATTCACCGGTCAAAAATGGTTCTAAAGTTCTTATTATAAAGCGTTTGTTTTGTCCTGTGCAACTATAGTGATTAAATAGATATTTTTCCGGAAGAGGAGGAGAAGAAGAAGGAGATGGAGGAGGAGAAGGAAAAGGATTAGGAGGAGGAAGAAGAGGAGGCAGTGCCATAAAAGCTCGGTCGCTTTCAGTCGACATGTTTGCCCAAGCGAAATGGATCCGCTTTAATTATTTCGTGTTCAGGCACCGGATTTCGCCAAAGCACCGTTTGTTTGACGGTCAAATTCGACCTACGCTTCCAAATGGAGTTACGAGAAAATTCCATTTACGCTTTCCCCGCAACGACGACGACGGTTCCACGTCGGTCCCGACTGATACTGTACACGCAAATTACTCGGTCGGATCCCTCGGGACCTACGGACGAAGCCCGCCAGACTTCGGCGGTCACCGGCCGCGAGTATGTCGACCGAAATCCCCGTCGCATGGAAGACAATCCAGTCCGTCGCGGCCAACGCCACAATAGCAATCAGTTACGATTGCCTTCCAATGTATTAAGTTTCTCCATTATCGCTCACTGTGCTCGGTAAAGCGAACCGGACCGGATCAGACCGGGTCAAACCGGACAGAACCGGTCTGAGAAATAAAAGATAAGCTCGATGTTGTGTTCGGTTCAGCTGCACTTGAGTTTCGAATTTAGTTTCAGGCGTGAGAATCTGTATCTTAGTGCAGAAGCGGTATGCCGTAAAGCGCATCAGTTTTGGCCGTTATTTGAAATATCTGACTACAGAGGAGCATAAAACCGATAACTGTGCTTCCCACAGCGCTCGTTACTCATCGTGTTTTCATTCGAGTCAGACATTTGTGCAACTGAGAAATTTTATTAACATGATCTAGGCCACATTATGGGTTCAGAGGTTCCACACAGATCGATAGACTTCAGCTAATAAATCGCTGGTTGTTTCCGCAATAAAGCAGATGTATTTGAAACCGCAGCTGGTAGGTGCACCCAGCTGTGTAATAAAAAAGACAAGCAAGAAGAACTGAGATCACGTGCAAGTTTAGCAGAAATCTAATGCTTTCAAATCTCAAGTAGCGCCGTTATGAATAATAATAAACAAGCATTAATCATAGTCTTTTGAAGAGATGCTAAATAAATTTACGATTACAATTGCAATGACAAATCAATCGATGCTTTCTTGGATGTGAGTGTAATGTAAAGAAAACGATTTATATAGCACTGTTCAATAGTAAGCAGTTACAGAGGAGCTTTGGATGTCTGATGGTTGACTGTAGGACACAATCTATAGACCACAATGATAAACTGATAAAGCGTTGGATACTGAAACTGCATTAGCTCGGCTGCTATTTCTAAATTGCATCGCATTAAATCATTAAAACAAAATATATATTAGCATGCCCATGCCTACTAGAAATATTCTTGTACAATTTTTAGGTTTAATAAGAACAATAGCAAATTAAATAATATGTCAGCGATGACGAGGATGATGATCATGTTGTGATGGTGATGGTTATGATGAAAATGATGATGATGATGATGATGACGATGATGTGCTGAATAGAATGATAAAGATGACAATAATGATGATGACGAAGATGATAACAATGACTATGCTGATGCTGCTGATGTTGCTGTTGCTGATGACGATGTGGTGAATAGGAAGATAACGATGACAATAATGATGACAAAGATGAAAACAATGACCATGATGATGATGACGACGACGACGAAGATGATGACGACGACGAATTGTCACTCACCGATTGGAATTTGTCGTTGCGGCGGATGATTAAGTCCGAGCGCCGAAGCTACGTAGCGGCCACAGCTGACAACGACAACGAGCATCATCGTCGGTGCCATGAGGCTGCTGCTGGTCAGCCTCAGCAACCGAAGCGCGGCCAGCATCCTGCTCGCGATGCCAACGACAGACTGGGCGACCAGTCGTCCACATCGTCAACAGCCTCAGCAGCGCATTAGAATCGGCTTCCCGTTGCCTTCCCAGCCTCCTCCTCACGAGCTGCTAAGAGCCGGTCCGAGGAGGATGAAAGCGAAGAAAGAATGGGAGAATGGAAAGGCGGCGCAGCATGACATGGAGAAGAAGGAGGAATATGAGGAGCAGGATGAATCGCAGAGGAATAACAAGAGGAGTAGAAGGATAACGAGAAATAGTCGGAAGAGAGTGATGAATAGAAGGAGGAGGGAAAGGAAGAGCGACTCTGTAGGACGGGTGAAGAGGAAGAGGAGTTTGTGAGGAAGGACAAAGGAGGAGGAGGAGGAGGCGGAATACGACCATAATGAGAAGAAGGGATGAAGGAGAAGGAACAGGAAGAGGAGGAAGAGGAGAAAGGAGGAAGAGGAGAAAGAGGAATAGGAGGAAAAGGAGGAAAAATAAGAGGATGGGAGAGCTATTGTGATTCTGTGTGACCGAGAGTCGTCGTTGTCGTCTGGTGATGATTCGCATCGGTCGTCGAGATACGATTGGTCCAGCAGATCATCCATTCTGCCTCTGCCTCTGCCTCTTCCTCTGCTTCTGCCTCTGTCCCTATCCCTGCATCTGCCTCTGCCTCTGTCCCTGCCCCTTGTCTCTACCCCTGCCTCTGCCCTTGCCTCTGCCTCTGCCTTTGCCTCTGCCTCTGCCTCTGCCTCTGTCTCTGCCTCTGCCTCTGTCTCTGCTTATAGTTGTATTTATCTCTGCCTAGGTTTCTGTCTCTCTACCAACCGACGTGTCTGTCTTATTCTCTCTTTCTACCTATTTCTACGTCTCTGTCTCTGACTGTATCTCTGCTTTGTCTATCTCTCTGCCTGTCTGTCTGCCTGTGCCTCTGTCTCTGCTTTTGTCCCTGCATTTGCCTCTGTCTCCGAGTCTGATTCTGTCTCTGCCTATATCTTTGTCTCCGCTTCCGCCTCTGCTTCTGTCTCTATCTTTGCCTCTGTCTTTGCCTTTGTATCTGCTCGTATGTGTATGCTTGTATTTATCTGTCTCTCTGTCTGCCTGTCTGTATGCCTATCTTTCTTCCCATCTGTCTTGCCATCTGCTTATTTGTATGTCAGTCGGTCATCTTACCTGTCTGTCTGTCTGTCTGTCTCTCTGTCTCTACGGTCATTTCTTCTTCTGGGCCCCGTCTTACCACTTAGAAGACAACCGACTTTGTCTCTTCCTTTCGACGACAAACCAGTTGAGATGAACATCGAGATGCAATCCTTTATCCAGCGCAAGGCCGCTTAGCGCTACATAAAGCTTCGTCAATCTCCGATGTTAAATAATTTAGCGCGACCAGCTTAATGCACTGGCGCCGCCTAGTGAGGGATCCGTCACCTCGTAGCCTCATAACAGAAATAGCACAACGACTACGACGACGACAGGAATTAACATGGGCTGATTAGTGACCCGTGACGCTACCTGGCGGACAATAGGGCGAATGACCTAACAGTAATAATTGAGCAGACGATATCTAAGTTAGTTCCATAGACGGAAGGGTCGAAGAACGGATGTAAGAGCGTTTCCTTCTGAAATGTAGTCGTGTTTTGACATCCGTCTGTCTGTCTGTATGTCTGTCTGTCTGTCTGTCTGTCTGCAGTTACATCCGCCCATCTGCCAGCCTGCATCACTCTCAGTCCTGTCTTTTTATCTCCTGTTAATCCGTGTCTTTCTGTTTGGATGCCTGTTAGACAGTATGCGTACGTATCTAATCGTTTTTTTTCAGATTGAAAGAAATCATCTTCTAAGAAGTAAACAATTGTTTTATTCTTAGCCAGAGTATTTTAGAAGCGCAATTAATGTAATTGCTGTCTGCGTTTTGTAGTTTCTTCGTTGTCTTCTTTCTATAGTCGGATTTTCTTTTCTTGTTTCTCGTCTTATTCCTTTTCTTTTGATTTTTTGGATTCTTCACTTTTACACGAATAGGCGCTTAGCCTGGCAAGCAGCAATTATGACGGATCCCACTTCGTATGTGTGTGTCTGTGTGTGTGTGCTTGAGTGTATGTGTGTTTGTGTTTTTGTGTACTTATATGTGTTCATGTACGTATGTCACTGAATATTAATATAGCGCCTTTCAAAAGCCTCTCAAAGGCCCTGTAGTTGTGGTTCGGGTCGGGAGCGCCTCTGATGAGTCTATTCTTGAAGTGGCGCTTTATAAATGTCCGATTACAATTACAATTACAATTGTGGATATATGTGTATTTGCGCTGTGTGATTTGCGTGTATATGTGAGTGTTCATATCCGTGTTGGTATGTACGTCTTAGGTGTTTCATGTGGTTTTGGTGTATTATACGTGTATATTCAAATTGCACGTAGTTAAAATTGCATTTATATTTATATATTTCTAATAAATTCTATTGGGTAAGTATGGATCTTATTCAGCATCTTCATTTGGGTCAGAATGACCCCAGTGGTACTCAATGTTGCATGTCTTAAGATGTGCCACCTGGTGGGCATAAGTGATATTAATTAAACCGGATTTCTTTGTAAAGAATGGTAATATCTATAAAGTAAAAAATATCATAAAAGTGCTGCATGTTTTATGAGAGCTGTGATGAATTCAAAATCGTTTGGGATTATTTTGACCCCAGTGGTAATTCCAGGTTTATGAGCGTGTATTTGTGTGGGTGTTTGTATGTTTGTATTTATGTTCTGTTGTTTGCATGCATGTTTCTTTGTATTTGTATGCGTGTTTCTGTATGTATGGATATTTATAAGATGATGGCCACCAAGGCTACGTTTACTTCAACAGAGCGATTTGTTTCAATTTCTCACTTGATGGAGCCAGAGCTTTCCATGATTTGCTTAAATCTGGACACTGCTCTTGTTTTAGATCAGAATAGATGGACTTGAATTAAACGACGCCATCTGCCGAAATCACAGTGCAATTATGCATGCATGTGCTGCCCTCTAGCGAAAGCATAATATATACATCTCTAGGACATCATGTAAGTACAATACAATACAACTGAGATTTGATATTGATCCCTTGCAAAGTTCAGAAGTGCTCGTTGATGCCGGGCAGCATGAAACATTAACAACGATAAATAGGCTGGAAGAGCTAAGCTTTCAACTTTGAGCGAAAGAAAGTCTCGGTAAGAGTCGTGAACATGAACAAGAAGTATCGAGTTTCTGACGGATGGAACAGCAAGTTCTGCGAATGAACGCCGGTCATACAAGACATGTAAGGACTATTGCATACTAGTATCTGTATCCATAGCAGTATCAGTATTCGTTTGGGCGTTGATGTTGGCGTTAGTTTTAATGCGTTAGTGTTAGTAAGTGTTAGCAACAGCAATAACATTATCACTGCCAGTACTAGCCAATGTTACTGCTGTTCCTAATACTATTCACATGATAAAGCCAATTATAACGGAAGTGATATGATGATGAAAATAAGATTAGTACAATTGAAAGATTGAGAATAAAATTAATGTACATCAGTGCTAGTATCACAATTTTAATCAGAATGGAATTTGACGGTGGAGCTAGGGTAGGGGTTCGACACCTATGCCATAAGTAAAACAGCTGTAATCAAGAAATTTGCAAGAGATCCGCTTTAAAAATCCGTGACCCCGCTGGGGTGCATTCGCCTAAATCAAGTCAATCGGCAATGCCTTAGACCAATCGTAAAGATCGTATACAGAGTTCGAATTTTAACCTTCAGAACACCCCATTCAATTCTATCACAAATTGGCATTCAAAGCCAAATATTAAATAAGACTTGAAAACGATACTTCTCAAAGACCTTCCTCGCCTGCCAAAATGCTTCTAGAAGTTTCATCCGTAGGCAAATGATGTCAAATGCTAGAGAACTAAATGAGAATTAGTTTCAGAATCCTAAGAACAAGAGCCTAACTTCTAAACCCGCAGAGTAAAAACATAAACACCAGCAGCTGAAACAACTAAAGGCGATGATGACGACGACAACTGTTAACAGTGATAAGAACGATTGGAGGAGCAATCAAATTATAATAACGGCAACGTTCTCATTTCTTCCACTGTAGGATTATTAGCGGTCCATAATCTGATGTTTCGAAGCCAACATACAGAAGACGCTGCCTCAGTCAATAGCCGCAACTGTATACGATGCCACCAATGCCTGTCCGTGCATCGTTCTTGTTTCAGCTGCAATGACCATCGGCCGGCTATCACTGACCACTCAGCCGGACAGCACGACATCAGTCGTATGCATGGATGCACGCCGAGGTATCAACGCTACAAATGTTTCAAAAGCTGCGGTGACTTAGGAGAACATCTCGGGTCTTCCCGAATGCTCAGCGTGTTTCGAATGACGAATTATGATTGGCTGAATATCAACAGCACGTATCATATGGTGACTTTTTGATTGGCTGAAAATGAAGAGAACGTTCAATTTGCGTGATTTTGATTCGCTAAAAATCAACAGCACCTTTCAAATGAAGAATTGTTTATTGGTCAGAAAGCTATACGTTAAGACGCCAGATCAAATGGGTAACCTTGGTTGATTGAATTTCCACAGTGTTTTCAAGTTAGCAATATCTGAATGAACGAAATCTTCAGAATGATTTTTGCAGTATTGCGCTAGGGCTTAGAACTGTATTTTGCTAGTCAATATATTTTAACTGCATTTAGAAATGTTCAAGTTTTTTAAAACTTGTACAGGATCACTAAAATGTTCCTCTTACAAGTAGCACTCGACAATCTTTGAACTGGATGTAAATCAGTTATAAATATTTCAAGCCGCGACAGACATACCGAACATTTTCTTGGATTAGAGATTCTTATTTAACTGATCGTTTGGGGCCATTTGCTGAGCGGTTGTTTCGTGGAGGACTATTTAAATGGAAAGAATTAGCCTTTGATTAGCAGAAGAAATGGCTGCTAGGACCTTGTATTCCTACGCCGACCTGAGTGATGCGGCCTATTACGACATCCTGGTTGCGAACGTCGACAGCGCAGTGGGACTTGTTTTCACAGGTAGGTGTAACTGGAGTATAACCATGAAGAGTAACTAAGTAAGTAAGTAAGTAAGTAAGTAAATAAGTGAGCAGTTTTATTTGGATATTCTTATCTAATCTAATCACGTGCATTTGCTCCATATGTGTAGACATACACACATGCATCCACGCATAGAAATGGACATACATGCATACATACATATACAGATGTATGCACAGATGCATAAATACATGCACACGTGCATACATATGCACACACCCACAGTAACTTGGTAAACTGTGCTAGGAAATTGACATCATGTTAAAAAATAATTCGATGTAAATCCAATTAACAAAATGTAAACTGGCGTTTATTTCAGTTTATCAAATGCAATTTGAATTACATTTTGACAGCTACATGTATTGATTAAATAAATCATCTAGAAATGAATGTGGTTACTTTTCATAACAGAAGACACCCGTCTGAAAGTATAGCTCTGAACAGCGCAACTATGAAACTGCTAAATAGCAGCGAGTTCTAAAGGCTTCAAACAGTAACTGTAATTGTAACGATGTATTTCTATAGCGCCTCTGTAAACTCTTCCAGAAACTGTCAAAGCATGGCTATCGGTTAGAAAAATCGTTTTGTTCAGTCTTGGTGAATCTGATGATGTAGTGGTTTTGCAGGCCATAGCGAAAGAAATTTAAGGGTCCCTTGGGGCTTGAGGAGTCGTTGCACTCTATCCACACGTTTCTCATAGCTACACTGTAGGTGACCCTTGGAAGATTGACGTATCCCCTTAGTGGGGATTTACACAGGACGTGCTTTCGACGCTTTCGAGATTTCAGCTCCACCTGTGTCCCTAGCCAACTCAGCTACAATGAGTTCACTGACCGTAACCTGTCAGTGCGAGGATCAGGCGGCAAGGGAAAGTGCTTGCCAACCGCCCTCATAAGCCGAGACTGAAAAAATCGCTGACACTTAAGATTCAAGGCTGCCTCAGGGCTAGCTTAGATGACTGTTCTGCGTTTTCTTCTTACGCACTGGAAAGTCAGTATATGTGAATCTGAGGCGCGGATGAAAGTTAGCTTAGACGGAGTCATGCAAAAGTCACAGTAAAATAATGATGCGTCTCGTCAAGTGGTTTAAATGATGTTCGCAAGTTTTTTTTCTCTCTATCTATCTCTATCTATCTATCTATCTATCTATCTATATATCATCTATCTATCTATCTATCTATCTATCTGTCTGTCTGTCTGTCTGTCTGTCTATCTATCTATCTATCTATCTATCGATCTATATATCATCTATCTATCTATCTATCTATCTATCTATCTATCTATCTATCCGTCTATCCATCCATCCATCCATCCATCTATCTATCTATCTATCTGTCTGTCTGTCTGTCTGTCTGTCTGTCTATCTATCTATCTATCTATCGATCGATCTATATATCATCTATCTATCTATCTATCTATCTATCCGTCTATCCATCCATCCATCCATCCATCCATCTATCTATCTATCTCTGTGTGTGTGTGTCTCTCTCTCTAAAGCATTTGCGCGTGCACTTGTTGGTTTTCAACGAAGCAACACGAGTCTGGTCTTGTGTGATGGACGATTCCCAACACCAGGTGCACAGCAACTGAAGGCTCGTTTTCCTACAACGTAGGATCTGGCAACAAGCTGATATCAGTAGAATGCAACGGTGTGGCAGAGTTGAGTATCATCATTATCATGTTGAACCATTGTGTTATGCATGCGTGCCATGTGAAAAATAGACGAAATATTGATTGGGAAAGAGAGAGTTCTAAGTGCTGAACCCTGAGACACACCTGAACGACAGGCAACAGGATCAGAGTGAAATGTATTTCCTGTAACTTCTTGAAATCGATCATTCAGATAAGAAGATAAAAAGATAAGAAAGAAGAACAGCAGAATCTGAAACTCCAAAGGTTGTTTAAAATCGTGACAAAAATATAGTCTCGACTGCAGCACTCAGATCAGGAGATACACCTACTCAGAATTTTTCTTGCCAGCCGTGCGCCGTCGAAATTTGAACAGTTTTCAGGCATTGATAAAAGGTGCATGTAGTCTCTCTGGTCAGAAGAATGTGTGTGTGTGCATGTAAGCATATTTGTGCGAATATATGTGTGTATGTATGTATGTATGTATGTATGTATGTATGTATGTAGGCTCAGATCTAGAGGAAGTTCTATCTCTGCAGATGTCCATCCCAGTGTAAAGTTAAGACGTAACTTTACCTTTGATAATACTGCAAGTTAGTATTCCTGAACGTGGACGTAAAATTGGTTTGTTGCTAATGTATTTATTCTTCAGCAAAACCTACATGCTACCGACTGCAGTAAAGAACAATTCCTTTAACTGCTTATTCCAGACTAATATCTGAATTATGACTCATATACCAACAAATAAGTTAAATAGATGTTAGTGGAACTACTCACGGGAATTTCATGGCTGTTACTCGGAAATATTAACTGTTGCTAACGGTTGCACACAAAGGCATCTACAGTTCTCACTGACATCACCATATTGCCAATAACAGATACATTCGACGTCATTTACGGTAGTCACTGATAATAAGTTGCTGTTGCTATAGAAACTATAACAAAGTATTTACGTAATTCATAGGGAATAAAACATTGCAGGAAATTATGTGCCGGCGCTTACAGTTGCCATCCAGAAATAGATGTCGCTGCTGATCGGTATTCTAAGGAAAGGTGTTTACGACAACTTGTCATCAGTCGCTTCAGGACTAATCTAGGAATGATTGCGGTAAACACAGACGACTTACGAGCTGACGCGGCCAGTAATACTATAGGTAGCGTTTACAGCAGATAAACATCGCACAGTTTGCTTGTTTCTCGTAGAGGAATTGTAAAGGCAGCGCTGGTGCTCATTCAGACGTCACTCCCATCTACTCTGCGAACGTGGGAAAGCGCGGGTTCGAATCCAAAGACTTGCCTTAAGTTAAGATAGATTGATTGACGGGTGATTGAACTTATTAATTGACTAATTGATTGACTGACCCACTGATTCACTTATAAACTAAGTGATTGATTGACTGATTATTTCATTGACTTGTTAATTAACTGGTTGACAGATTAATTAAATGAGTGAATGATGACTGATTTATTCATTGACTGACATTGACTTATTTATTAAATGAATAGTTGACTGATTGACCGACAGACTGTTGGAATAACGAACTGTCTGATTGACTTAATATCTGAGTAAATGAATGATTGTCTGCCTGACTTATAAACTTGATTGATTCATAGATTGACTCACTGAATGAATGACGAATTGGCTGACTGATTGATTGATAAAAAAGCAAAAGAAGTATTCGACACAATCGATTGAAATACAGTGAGCGTGACGAACAGTTTTTCGATTTTCCAGTGTTTTTACCTGAAGTAGAAAAAATTTCTCAGGAACGAAAAGTTAGGTCAGGGGAAGAATATGATGGATCTCTGAACAATCAAAATAACAATTTTTCATATTTATAATTAGATTTAGAAGTTATTATTAATTCGGTTCGCTCAAAATTTATGTAAGTAATGACTTAAAGAAACGTCAGTATTTCAGCATTTTGAAAAACTTCTTAAAAGAGCAATTCTACAATAAAATAGAATGCTTTAAAATCTCTTTATTTTCACTTTGCTACCAGTATTTCGCAGCTACAAGCTACTTGGAATAAGTTATTAGACATAATTTAACCAGCATAATTAAGTTGTCAGGTAAAATTGAAGGTAAAAATGATAAAATTTAAGTTATCAGACCAAAGTTATCATGTATAACTATTAGATTAAGTTTTCAGATATAATTACAAAGTATTAGTGGAAGTGATATCTGTGATAGCTCTAGTCTAGCTAATAATCGTAGCAAGAGAATCGCAGCAAAACAACGCTAGTAATAAACTAAAGGTAACAGAATTTAATTACACGTTTACTTGTAAAAAAACTAATTACTTCAGTACTAAGATACGCATTTACCTTGGGATTTATGTCATTATAAAACGAAACGTTCCAGGGATGGAAGTTAAGTAACGAATCGTATGTAACGGTTTTGGAAGCACATGAAGCGATAATCGTCTTTTGAGATGCCAGAACTAATATGTCCTCAGTCCAGCGAAATAATCAGGTGGTTTTTTCTCTGTTGCTTCACTTGACGAACATTCTAATCCACCTGTTCGAGTGTGAGATTGCAGCTTAGAACATGCAGATTATGAACGATGTTCTAGAATAAGAACACCAATAGCAGGACGTCGGTGGGTATAGAAGCTGCGCTATTAATAATCCAAACCATAGGATGATGACAAAGAATTGTATTAATATTAGAGGTGATAAGTATATTGCTAGTGATCATTAGCATAACAACAATGACAACGACAATGATGATGTATCTATCCTTTGTTCGTTACCTGGTGAATTGGACTAACTGCTATGGTGCGCCGACCGTCTCTTGTTCTATAATTACTGCATACATGTGTAATTTTGTATGTAGACTTGAGAGATTATACAGGCGCATATGTGCTACAGAGTTGAATTAGTAGGAGTTGAGTTGCATATCATAAAATAGCCTTGATTTCACATGCGTAATGCAGAAAATGTAAACCTGTGTTCGAATCACAGCAACATAGTAACTCCTTGTATCTGGTTATATTTGCGAATTTTCTTTCAAAACATAAGGGAGTGTCTAGCGAAATGGCGTTACTACTGTTTAAATGACACATGGCCATCCAGCTCTGCGCATACTGTACAGTTACATCTTGTTTTATTTCAGTCATTCTTTCAGACCATTTATGTAGGGCCCCTTAAAGATATTAGAGGAGTTTCCAGCCCAGGAGCGGAAGAGAGAAAAAACTGCACATGTGAATATATGTTATTCAGGTCAAGTTCCCTATTCGATCAATGTAAATCTAAGTCAGCTCTGTCTACTTTTACCATGCTTGTACCTGTCTCTATATTTATATAACGCCTTCTAAAATAAGACTCTAAAGAAAATGGCTGAAACATGACTACACGACAGATCGAAACCGTGCATTTAGCGACAGGCTGAAACATGACTCAACTGAGCCATACTTTGATGGAGTTGGTGATTGGCAGGTTTTGTATATAACAGATGGTCACAAACAATTGCTATAGCATTGACAAAAGCTACCAGCATGCAAACATACACACCATTACACATATATACGCAAATGCACACAAATATACCTATGCACATATACATCCAAACGAACACACATACACAAACATGCATACTATTACAGAAACACACACATTATCAATCTCACTCAGAAGCACACGCATAGATGTGCATATATATATATAATGTATATGTTGCGCCCCTGACATTTTGACAGTTGCCAATGAAATGCGCAATATAAACTGTCTTCTTTACATTACATTACTCGTTCACGCCGATATAAAACACCTTAGTTAATAATGAGAATAGAAGCACACTAAATGCAAAAGTCAGACGCTCAAGAGCAGCATCAAAGTTTTTGAAAGCAGGTCTATTCAAGTAAATTTCAGACTGTATTAAACTGCGCCGTCTTTAAGGGTTCTGCGAGAAATCCACGTGTCAGCGTTTCGACAGGGTATGAAAGGCGTTATATAAATTTCAGAACGAGTCCTTTATGTGTATACATTAGGGATCATTGATTTATTGCCTTTCGTCACTTTATCACTTGGCGCGGTCTGCTTCGGTCACCGTTGAAGTATCGTCGAAGAACGATAAAAGAAGATGGCGCCCATCCATTATTTATTTGACACGTCTGCTGCGCTAGCTTCTGGGACCCCGAACGCCGTTGCGCAAGTCCAATTAAGACACCCGAACGATCGGAGAGTGCGCCGATTCAAGAAATGGCTGCATCAGTCAGTTGCCTAACGGCGTCTAACAGTCACGTTTTCTTGTGTATGGATGGCGCTGCGGATATCCCTCTCGAGTCACGTTCACCGTCGAGTCAACGAGTGCTCCAGTCGACTTGCTCAGCCATCGATTGCCGTATTTGGAGCGGAATTTAACGATTTCAGTTCACTCAAAATGGCAGTCGTACGTTCTGCTGTGCTCGCTCCCGTGTGTGTTTGCCTCAAAGTATTTCTATAGCGTCTTTTCAGAACCTCTCAAAAGCGCTGCGCACACGCATATCTCTAACTGGCCTAAACAGGCGCTACTTAAGGTAAACAGAGAATGTGTGTCTCTCTGATGTGTGTTTGAGTGTGTGTTTGTGTGTTTATGTGCGCGCGCGTGTGTGTTTGTGTGTTTGTGTGTGCGCGCGTGTGTGTTTGTGTGCGTGTGTGTTTGTGTGTGTCTTTAATAGACCGCGACAATTTCATCCACTACTTGACGGCAGACTTATGTGTAGCAATTCAATGAAGCGATATATTGTGTGCATATATGTATGCATGAAAGCATTTACAGAGCGCCTTTTAGGAACTCTCAATGCGCTGGAATTAAGTTGGGTAGATGTCAATTTTGTGTGTATATCTTGTGTGTATGTATGAAACTCAGCATTTATATAGCGCTTTCTAAGAAACTCTTAGGTATCCGACAGATCTGAAACGGTACCACTTGAGACAGTAGATGAAAATGTGACAGGCTGTATACATTTTCTATCATATATACATATATACAACAGACTTCCAGAAAGTTCTGCATATATTACGTTGATTAAGTTCAAGTTCTATGAGGTACTTAGATCCTCAATCATGAATTTCTTTGGTATAATGATGGTTACCTTAGCAGCGTCTACATCTCAGGTATTGCCTAGCGCCTTCTGAGAACCTCGCTGCTTGCATTCCGAGCTACCTTGCTTCGACCATCTACCATTTACAAACTCCCAAAACGCAAGTACAAATTCCAAAGCAAAATACTAAGTAATATTTCTTCTGTTTCCTCTATCTTTGATTTCTGAAATCGCATACCCGTTTCCCAAACAAGAGGAACACATTTTTCCAGTTCCTGATAGTTATTTAAACGGGTTACCCAACAATCTCATAAAGGAAAAATACCTTACTCCGATTTTCATTAGTACGAAATTGACACACTCACTTCTCGTAACATGAAGAAAATACTTTACTCTGATTCTTCATCAAGGCAGTATTGTTATTTGTATTTGCTTCTTTGATGACCATACATGTTATTAATAGTAGTAGTTCCAGTGTTCCAGTGTATAACAGCATCTTATGGCATCAAAGGTCTTTGACGTCGCCATCCTCCTTTATCCATGGCTTGGGACGCAGTATACCCGAGTACGGTAGTGGCTTAGTTCCATAAATGCATATACTCTATACCAGAATTTTAACTGTCCGTACATAGATATTTTCACTTCCGCCTCCATAGATGCATGATTGTAAGTACGCCACTTAATCTAATCTAATCATTAAGATTGCACATGCGAGCGTCATTTTACAATGACGCAACGTATGAGTTATGAGTCATCAAGTATGCAGTTGTGATGAGTCAGCAAGTTTTGGACAGGCCTGAGCGTGTGTAGACAGCATGCTTGTATCTAGAAAGCGCTCTAATGTTGGTTGTTCTGGAGTCGTCGTTGATTTATGCTCGGGGTTGTTTTTGCTCACCCAGCTGGTTGTAGGCTATATAAGGCAAGAAACAGTGTCTTTCAGAGTAAGATGCTTTGTGTTAAGTTGATAGGACAGTAAACCCTCAGACTTTTTAGTTGTGCGGTTTGGTTATTGCTGAAGATTACAATTTATAGATTTGAACGTATAGAAACGGTGATGAAAGTAACTGTCGTGATTGAACTACTTTTCGTTAATGTGGTAAGAAGATCGAAAAGACTTTGTTTCTATCACTGAGTGAATGCAACGCTGGAAATCGGGCGAATTTAGGATTCACATCTCGAATCGCTACTTAGGAAAGTCGTCGACAGCATAGGCCTACCTGTTCCTCATAAGCACGAAGAACAACCACTGCTCCTCATAAGCACGAAGAACAACCACTGCTCCTCATAAGCCTGAAGAACAACCACTGCTCCTCATAAGCACGAAGAACAACCACTGTTCCTCATAAGCACGAAGAACAACCACTGCTCCTCATAAGCCCGAAGAACAACCACTGTTCTCCACCACTTCTAAAATTACATTTCCGACAGCTACCTACATTTAGCGCAGAAGCTTTTATAAGACCTCCGAGCTAAATAGCTCTCTGCATTACGTATATCATCACTTGCTCGGCAACGAGACTGTTGCGAGGAATTAGCAGTAAAGCAAAGTATATGGCAATCAGTTCTGACACGTTTATTAGCGTCGGCCATGTTGGTGTAGGAATACACGAAGCTAATTCGCCTTATATTTCGCACACGACAAGAATACGACGGTTCGCTGGCTGCTGCTGCTGCTTCTGTATCTGTGTGTAAACATTATACATCCCTAAATGAGCGGATCTATTTCTACAGGAAGTGTTTTATATGGCGCAACTAAGTACCTCGCAAAAGCACATTCATAGAGATAATGTGCTGATATTCGTTCTTCCTTGTTGTCAGCCCATCAAAAAACACATATAGATGCGTACTAAATGGTGAGGTTATATAATCTGGCGCTACATAAATGTGCAGTTATGATTACGACGGAGCAACTGGTAGTCTATTCAGTTGAGGAATTTGGATTTATTGGTTGGGGCTCGATATCAAGGCAAACGAGACTACTGAAACCTTTTAGACATACGATGTAGTCGATGTTTTGGGCGCTTCATTAGTCACCGCGTTTTAAGCCTCAGTAGGCACGGCTTAATTGGCATCGCGAATATGGTTTAGATTAGAACAAATTAGTCCTGGATTATGAGATGTACCATATGTCTCAGAATAATTAGCTATAAAAAAGTGTCAAGCAAATGGAGCTGGCGAAATCTGTCTTCTTAACAGACGGAGGAAATATGTTGACGCAAAATAAGAATTTTGTTCTGATGCGCTATCTTCACAGACAGTCGAACAGCCTCTGATTAGAGGCTGACGCGCAGAATTTGTCCAAAAAACAACCATCAAGATCTTTCTGTATAGGTAATGTAATGTAACCGAATATTGGCTCACCTCTTACCTGATACATGTACCAGACAAAAATGATTGTTTTCGCTAATATATATTTGCGTGTTATTGTATGTCATTGCATGATATTGTATTTGGAAAACATTGCATTGCAATGTGTTGTGTTGTCTCACGTTGTATTGAGTTTTATTGTATTTTATTGTATGTTGTATGATGCTGTATTTAGATAATATTACATGTGTTGCTTGTAAGGTATCTTGTCTTTAAAAATATTAATTAATCTTATCTTGAAATAAGCTAAGCTAATCTAATCTTGAAAAACTTTAAACTAATCTTATCTTGAAAAAAGACCTTAGCTTAGGAAACTTTAAACTAATCTTATCTTGAAAAAAGACATTAGCTTAGGTAATATGATAGAATGAAATGTGAAGAATCTATTGTAGTGTAATAGAGTGCAAAAGAACAAGAACAAAAAAGTGAAACAGAAAGAGCAGCAAATCAAGAACAGGAATAAAAAGAAGAACAGGAATAAAAAGAAGAACAGGAATAAAAAGAAGAACAGGAATAAAAAGAAGAACAGGAATAAAAAGAAGAACAGGAATAAAAAGAAGAACAGGAATAAAAAGAAGAACAGGAATAAAAAGAAGAACAGGAATAAAAAGAAGAACAGGAATAAAAAGAAGAACAGGAATAAAAAGAAGAACAGGAATAAAAGAAGAACAGGAATAAAAAGAACAGGAATACTAGGAAAAACAGGAATAAAAGGAAGAACAAGAATAAAAGGAAGAACAGGAATAAAAAGAAGAACAGGAATAAAAAGAAGAACATGAATAAAAGGAAGAACAGGAATAAAAGGAAGAACAGGAATAAAAGGAAGAACAGGAATAAAAGGAAGAATAGGAATATAAAAAAGAACAGGAATAAAAGGAAGAACAGGAATAAAAGGAAGAACAGGAATAAAAAGAAGAACAGGAATTAAAAGAAGAACAGGAATAAAAAGAAGAACAAGAACAAGACCAAGATGAGGAGTCTCTAAACGCTAAGCGCAAAGGGCAGCCATGTTACCGACTCGTAATGAAACGTAACGATATCAAATGCCGTGACATCATTTGACCCGTGAACGGCTCTCGTTGTATTTTTACTCGGCAATGCCCGATGTCCATCGACTGGTCAAAGCACGGCCTTCGCCGTGAATGACGGATCTTCTGTGTTTGTCCAAATCGACAACAGTAGCAGCCGCGTTCACGGTCGGCGCCTACTGTTTGTCTATAATGGCCGGCGCTGGAATGAGTCCACGGCCGACACAAAGTATGACAAATGGTGTCGACAGAGGACCTTCGCTTAATGTCCTCAAGTGCTCGTGCTTCTCGGCCGGGGTGTGGGCGGCAGGATACAAAAGCGCTTGATGAGTACTGGAGAAGATCGCCCCTGGAACGACCCGGGCTTCAAGGCTGCCGGGTCTTCGCTGACCAGCTTGAAGTTGGCAGCCGCGAACAGGAAGAAGTGGCTAAGATAAGGCAGATAGTCCTAGAAACATATGGTGGACCGAGTAGCTATCGCTAGGTGAAGGGTGGAATTTGATGGGTGGGGAGAATTTAGTTGTGTAGGTGTGAAAGCTGCCAGAGCCAAGATGCACGAGACATCGGCTGAACAATTTGCTAGAAAGCACGAGCCAAATGTATGCACTTCTTATCAACAATATGAAGCTGGGCTTTCCTTTCGCGGGGAGGGTGGTGGTGGACTGATGGAAGCACGTCTGGGCAGATAATATTAGTATTATGTTGAGCAATGTGTTGAACAGGCCTCTGTTAATGCCTTGAATGAACGAATGAATGGATGTGCGAGAGAACGAGCGAATGAGTGAATGAACAAACGAACGAACTCTTTCGAGAAAATGAATGATTGAATGTGGAGAGTCAACCTAAGAATTATCGACAATTTATCCGGATGAAGTAACCTAACGTATCAGACAAGACGATTTCATTTAAATGTAAATGTAAATGTCAATGTACACGTTTTTCTATAGCGACTAGGAGTGCCTTCAAAAGGTTCCTAGAATGTGCTACATAAAGTTCCAGAAACATCTATGTATCGGCATTATTAACGGAACGAAGCTATTTTCTTGCATGGTAATACAACAATGTGTACCGGGATTCGAACCCAAACTCTGTGACGCAGGACTGTGCAGCGTTGCCTGGAATGCAGACGAGTAGATCAAAGCGCCTTCAGTTTTGCAAGAGCGGGAACCGGAGAAGACAAAGCTTCGACAAGAGAAAATCATTCGTTCGCGGTTGAGCAAGCACTGCAGAAAAACGTGCTTCATCCGGAGAACCGTTTTTCAATGGACTGACTAACAAAAAGTTACCGATTTAATACCAGACCTAAATCCGTCGGGAATTTTATTAACAATCGATCAAACTGTGCCAACTTCCGAAAAACAGTTCGTTTGGTTGCGTCGATATAGACACGCCTTTTCCACGTCTGTCCAGCCAAATGCCATTAATTCACTTCTGCATCCTGGGAAGATGGGAGCGCTGCTACGTGTGATGGACTGGGGAGTAAAACTGAAGGGCAGACGTGTGAGGGGGAGGTTGTGGAGAAGAAGTGAGCGATAGACATACGATTCCTGGGGAGGTAGGAGATTTGCTACGAGCGACTGGCTGGGAATTGAATTTGAGGCTGGACTTGGGAGAGGAGGCCTGGGTAGGAAGAGTGGAGTGGAAGCTGTGGAAAAACGGCGGAGAATTTAACTTCACTAAATGGGGGTTATCGGATCCAAGAGAGTAAGACATGTGGATAAACAAAGAAACGCGGGGATCGTGCATTGAGGCCATGGTGAAGGAAAAGGGCCAGAATATTAGAGTCTTACACCGAAAAGAGGCAGGGAAAAAGGAAACAATTGGCCGATGAAAGAATGAGCTAAGAAGAAGTGGCGATAGGACGAAACGAGGCAGAAAGAAAAATGAAGAAAATGATGAAAAGTCCGAAGTAATGCGAGAAATTACTTAAGCAATAAAAACAAAAGATGAACAGACGTGAGTAAGCAATGAAACAAAGAACGATCGAGTGAAAGAAGGATGGAATCAGCAGACGGACAGATGGATGTAAGACATAAATGAATGGACGGAGCGTGCACGCACTCACCCACAAACATGATGGGCAAAAGATGGAAATAGTGAAAGCTAAAAAGAAATAAGGAAAGATAAGGTCAGAATGTCCGCCAGCCTTCGTTCATTCATTCATTCGTTCATTCATTCATTCAATAATTCATTCATTCAATCAGTCAGTCAATCAGTCAGTTCCTCAGTCAGTCCGTCCGTCCGTCCGTCCGTCAGACAGTCAGGCAGACAGGCAGACAGGCAGACAGGCAGACAGCAGGCAGGCAGGCAGGCAGGCAGGCAGGCAGGCAGGCAGGCAGGCAGGCAGGCAGGCAGGCAGGCAGGCAGGCAGGCAGGCAGGCAGGCAGGCAGGCAGGCAGGCAGGCAGGCAGGCAGGCAGGCAGGCAGGCAGGCAGGCAGGCAGGCAGGCAGGCAGGCAGGCAGGCAGGCAGGCAATCGAAGACGGAAATAATCAGACAGACGAATGTAATATTGCAGACTGTTCGTTATCGACTTGTTTATTTAGCGCGAGCAGATGAATACCAAATGGTCTCATTTACAGACATTGCCTTCCTAACGAAATAAAAAGGAATGGCGGAAGATGCGGAGGCAGGCATTTGAGGGATGGGTGGAAAAACAGTGCAAAGTAGGGATGGCAACGGAAGGGGTATGTTGAGGATGGTTTTCAGAATTGGTTTATTGTCTGTACGTTCGTATGTATGTACGTATGTATGTATGTTTGTATGTACGTATGTATGTCTGTATGTGTGTACGTATGTATGTATATATGTACGTACGTATGTATGTTTGTATGTCTGAACATAATATTACGTGGCTTAGTCAGCAAAGTTTAAGCGAGCGTTTGTATAGGAAATTTTCATGAGCCATCGGGTTATTGCTTTGTTTGTACATGCGCGGATGAGATGCTGGTTGGCACGCACCGAACACGTGGCAGGAATGGTGTGATTGGCTGGTTGCGTCCTGCGGGCAGGCGGGCTGACGTCAGCAGTAATTACTGCCTACGGGTATTTTATCGAAACGGCATACGTTGTGATGAGTCAGTGGGTTTTGGAAAACTCAAAATTGCTTAATATCGGGAGACCGGTCTAAGCCAGTTTATACGGGTCTGCTATCTTGGCGGGAAAGAGCCTATATAAACGGACGCAAATGCATTGAGAAGAAAGAGCGAAGATTTGTATGTGTTAAGTTGAAAGTCTGAGTTACAAATGTCATTGATAGATTCATGCGTTTAGAAACTATGACGATTCAAATACAGTTGTTCGTTCAATTATAATTTCAAAATCTTTTCTCGAGTTAACGCAAAGTTACGAAACCGGCAAGTCGACGGTGCAAAGCCCGATCGTTTACAAATAGGAAAGAACGTCGACAGCATGTATGTATTATGTATTCATGTATGTACGTACGTATGTTCGTATGTATATATGTACGCATGTATGTATGCACGTGTTTATGCATATATGCACGTATGTTTATGTGACTATATAGTAGCGCCACCTTGAACTCGGTGTAACTTATAACGAATAGTATAACTGACAGTTTCTGTAGCGCCATTCAGAGCATCAAATAAAGTTCTGTGTGGTTGAAAAACGTGGAGAAGGGGGGAAGATGTAACAGCTGGAGTGCGTTGGTAAACGGAGTTTTTCCATCTAATCTAATTCCTACGCTGCTCGGCACTAGCGCGGATTTCTTACGCCTCAGTGGAAGTCCTTGCGCCGAAGAAAAGAGTTCCGTGTTTACTCCGCGATTCAATCGAGTCGTGACTTACCAAGTCATCCAGAATGATTGCTGCGCTGACGACGTAACCGTGTTTGCCTCTGCGTCTCTGTACTTGTGCTTTTCTGCCTGCCTGAAGTTCTCGTTTGGTCCTGAGATACATTTGCACGGCTTAGTTTGACCTTGTCATAGCACCGCATGTTATTCTCAGCTGACCTTGTTAGACTCCTTATTAGTTGCGCATCCAAGTTTCAAAATCTAGGAGATGGAGCATGAGGACATGACGGAAGAGGTCCCCCATCTAGTCCATCCGTCTTCTGGATTGCTTTTGTATTATACGGTTTATTTACTTTGCATCTTTATTCGACTTTGCCTAAATGTAGTCTAGGCATAATGGTTTTCTATCTAAGATCATTTCTCGCGCTAATGATAGTTATTCTGTCTAAAGATCACTACAGATATAACAATTTTTTTCATCCAACTGTGCCTAGCCTATTTTCGAATTATTATTATTATTATTATTATTATTATTATTATTATTATTATTCTGCTGTGTTTTGTTTTTGCTCTCGCTTTTTGTTTTTGTTTTGTTTTTGTTTTGTTTTGTGTGTTTATAATAATAATAATAATAATAATAATAATAATTATAAAATCATTATTATTACTATTACTATTGCTATTACTATTGCTATTATTATTATTATTATTATTATTATAGTTATAGTTACTGTTATTATTGTTGTTATTATTTCTGTTGTTATTTTTGTCAGTAGTAGTAGTAGTAGTAGTGTGGTGGGAGTAGTGGTAGTAGTAATGATGGTAATAGCAGTAATAGCAGTAATATCATTATTATTGTTGTTGTTACTTTTGCATCATTACTGCGAGCATTAGTTTCATTACCATAGCAGTATACTAAGAGCATAAGTAAAAGTATCAATTTAAGTACTTGTATCAATATTGGACTTAGTATGCATTTCCTAGTGAGATGCACTGAATATGTATTTGTAATTGATCTGTGTGTGTGGTCTCATGATAGTGTCATTAACCGCCTCCTTCGGCGCAGATATCGTGCGGTAATATTGCATCCATGGATTTGCGAGCATAGATTGTTTCAGCAGCAGACGTCTAGCTTGATGCATTTGACTGATGCGCGTGAACGCACGCGAGGGCTCGCTTACCAGCAAACGAACCGCAGAAACGTCCATCTCTTTGTCGGAATAAATACACGAGAATAAATGGCTTTTACCTTCTGCAAATGCACGTAACCATCTCGCTCTCGAGGAAGGGAGGGAGGGAGGGAGGGAGGAAGGGAAGAAGGAAGGAAGGTTGGAAGGAAGGAGGGAAGTAAGGAAGGAAGGAGGGAAGGAAGGAAGGAAGGAAGGTAGGAAGGAAGCAAGCAAGGGTTGAAGGAGTGAAAGACATGTGACCTGGATAAGAAACGATTGTCTGGATGATGGATGGCTGTTTATCTCTCTGTCATGTTCGGCGCCCCTCAGCCGAAGTATCCTTATTTGAGCCAATATCCATGCTTCCGTGAATCGCAGTTGATACAGGCGTGGATACCTAATAACAAATGAAAGAACCTGTAAGTTTTCTAGTGACTCTGAGCTCATAGATAAATACATATGCATATCATATATACATAGAATATATATATAATGATCTCAGCGATCTTCTTGTATATATACATACTTTGTTAAGAAGCAATATTAATTTAATTTAATGTTAATTTGTTAGCTAACAATCAATGTTCAGTAAAGCGCGTGATCGATGGTCATAACTTACTACCCCACTATAGCTTTCAGCATCAGTGGTAACAGTTGCTTTTTTGAGAGATACTGTAAGTGTACACGGCCTCTGAAACCAGATTATCAGTTAACAGCATGATGTTTGACAAATTATAGTGATGAGTGTGACAGGGGGTTTGGTTCAGCCATCATATATATATATATATATCCCTCCTTCCAGCCATCATATATATATATATATATATATATATATATATATATATATATATATATATATATATATATATATATATATATATATATATATATATATATATATATATATATATATATATATATATATATAGGCCTACGAGGAGTGACTATAAGGTACCAACTGTTTTAGTACAGTCCCAGCGCACTCAGACAAATATCAATGGAAAACACACTTCTGATTGAAATCCGTTTTGACCTTTCGACACTTGCAGACTATGTCTAGTGATGATGATGCCAGGTATACCAGGTGAGAAAAATGAGGAAGGATAGAGAGCGGAAGCTGAGTAGTGAGTATCTAATGTGTTGGCTTTCTCCTTTGGGATAAACAGCGCCCAGTTTGTAAACTAATGACCCTAATAACTGGTAGTTTCTGCTGAGTATCGGGCAAGCGGGTCGTAATCGTAATCGTAATTCCAAGATTTCTACAGCGCCCAACGAAAGCCGCTCCGCGGGGACCAGCTTATTCACAGGCGCTCAATCAAAACAAAATCGATAGGCGAAAAGTGTTCGGTTCTAGGTCAAGATCCGAAAGTCAAGCCGAGAGACAGCGTGCCAGCTATGGGGGGGGGGGTGGTGCTTGGGGTTTGAGAGGAGAGAGAGATAAGAGGAAGAAGAGGTGTCAGGATAGGATCTGTGAAAGAGGAATGTTTTCAGTTTTGAGTGAAAGGCGGAAGCAGAAGTTGCAAGCGGTGGAGCATCGAGGAGTTTGTATTATTATTATTATTATTATTTATTATTATTATTATTATTATTATTATTATTATTATTATTATTATTATTATTATAACAATAAATAAAAAATAAATGTAAAAAGTAATAATAATAATAATAATAATAAAAAGATTTATGTCACTTCAATTATGATACAAATCTATTGTTGCTATTATTATTATTATTATTATTATTATTATTATTATTATTATTATTATTATTATTATTATTATAGTTACTGTTATTATTGTTGTTATTATTTCTGCTGTTATTTTTGTCAGTAGTGGTAGTAGTAGTGGTGGGAGTAGTGGTAGTAGTAGTGATGGTAATAGCAGTAATAGCATTATTATTGTTGTTGTTACTTTTGCATCATTATTGCGAGCATGGCAATTGGACCTGTTGGAGCAGTTAAGATTTAAAGCAGGAGGGAAGGAAGGTAGGAGGGGAGGAAGAAAGAAAGAAAGGTAGGAAGAAAGGATGGACGGAAGGAAGGAATGGGGAGGAGGAAGGGGCGGGGAAAAGGAAGGGGATGGACTAAATGTTTAGCACTGGTTTATCGAACAAATACAGAAAAAAATAAAGAGAACCAATGGTTCTCTGTATTTGTCTGTGGACAATATGGTCTGGAGTAGACTGACAAGGCTAGACCGCTTTCACGCCTACGATTCCTCGCTCAGCCGATGGACACATGGCGTGTTAACAAATGTCTTACTTATTTACTTACTTACTTGTCAAATTCTTGTTTGGCCTCGTATGTATGCATACATGTGTGTATATGTCAAGGCACATAATATGGCGCCTTCCAGGTACCTCATAAAAGCGCTGCACGCATGTCTTGTTTTCTCTTGTTCTTCGCTGCCTCGGGATAGGAGGGAAGGAAGGAAGGAAAAATAACGGAGACCAGACAGGATGAATGATAGACTGAAGAAGAGACGAGGCAACTGATTATCTGGGGATTCAGTTGTTCGTTTCTTCGTTCTCTTCGCCTGGTCTTAGACACGCATGACTGGTTTTCTGTGCCACTAACCTCGATCACCTAACTCGCTTAATGCATCTTTTCGTTGTTTGCGCGTGTATATATGTTCGTGGACATGTGCGTATCTGTGAAACGGAGCAGAAGGAGAGTGACAATTAGGAAGAAGCAGAAAGTCACTCACTGAGACAATGTATATATGTATTTACTAGATGCATGTAGTATGTATGTATGTATGCATGAATGTATATATGTATGTATGTATGTATGCATGTATGTATATATGTATATATGTATGTGTATATGTGTATGTGTGCATATGTGTGCATATGTGTATGTATTTTTGTATGTATGTATGTATGCACGTATTTATGTATGTATGTGTATAATTATGTTTATATGTGTTGCATGTATGTATGTATCTGGATTTAAGATCCTCTCAAAAGGCGCTGAAACATGGTTATCAAACTGATCTAAGCTCATAAGGTACGACTTAGATCTGCTGAAACTGTTCCATGAACCGGATTATTAGGATATTACTGTAAGTGGAAGGTTGTTCCAGGTATAGGCAATCCAAATGCTCGAAAAAGCACGTTGCGTCCAATTCGCTGGGAATGAGGGACCAGCAGGTCCCCACAGACTACAGAGAGCAATATTTGTCGGCCGACCGATTGCGTCGGCTGTGAACACAAAGACCTATCGAGGCCCTCCGTTGGGATGGTGAAGGGAAAATGTAATTCTTTCCTCGACCTTGAACCAGTGTGCAGTTAAATCTCGCTCGAAAATTCGCCCCAAAATCGGACAATAAAAATAAAGATTTAAATTGTGTAAGAGAGACAGAGATACAGATGGACAGACAGATGGGCGGACTGAGACATGGAGACAAGGAAATGAAAAAGGTAGTGAGAAAGAGAACGAAACTAATTCTGAAAGTACAGAGAGAGAGAGACAGAAAGAGACAGAAAGAGAGACAGACAGACAGAGACAGACAGAGAAGGGAAATTGAGAAACAATTATACAGAGAGAGAGAGCAATAGACTGAATGGCAAAAAGAAAGAGAACGAAGGTAACTCGGTAAGTAGAGAGACAGACAGACAGACAGAAAGATACAGACAGAGAAGCGGAACTGAGAAACAATGATACAGAGAGAGCAAGAGACGGAATGGCAAAAAGACAGACAACGAAGGTAACTCGAGAAGCAACCAGACAACAGACAAAGACAGACACAGAGACACAGAGCGACAGTGAGGGAAAAAATAAAAAAGAGAAAGCGATAGAGGATGAATGTAAATCGGGAATCGAGGACTTAGCGAAAGACAGAGTGACAGACAGAGTGGCAGACAGACAGACAGAGACAAACAGATAGAGAAAGCGGCAGAGAACAAAGGTAAACTGAGATGGAAGGAGAAAGAGAGACCGAGACAGACAGAGACAGAGACAGAGAGGGCGGCAGTGAGAGAAAAAATGAATCGCGTGTGGATGAAGGTAAATACAACGTATGACTAAATCTCCCAGTGGAAATGCACTGCTGTTCAATTATCCCATGAAAAGTCTCCGTCCATTTTCATTTCCATGAGCACTGTCGCAGCTTAAGCAGCGACGTGTTTGGCTTAAAGCGAAGTTCCGCTGATCAGTTGCTTTCAGCGCCGAATGTCATCGGCTAATGAACTACAGAACCCAAAATTCAGTAAATAGTTAGATGAAGACATTATTATGACATGTTAAGCTTCTTAACGAACTGCTATAACATAATTAATAATTAATATGTAATCAATATTCATATTGACTAGCAAGCGTATGTAATGTGTGTATGACAGAGGAATAAGGCGGACTGATTTATTGGTAATCATAATCGTCATCCCGAGATTTCTACAACGCCCAACAAAAGCCACGTCACGGTGACCAGCTTATTCACGGGAGCTCAGTCAAAACAAAATCGATAGGCAAATGCGTTGCAGCTACGGTTGATGATGTTTGGGATTGCAGCGGAAAGACAGATAAGAAGAATCAGAGGAATCAGAATAGGATCTGTGAAAGAGGAATGTTAAGGAATGTCATATAGAAGGTCAGAATAACTTACTATTGTAATTTGTAGATGCACATTTAAATAGCGCCTCTTTAATTAAACTCAACAGAGGTGATCCCGACCTGATAATACGAGACCACGATCAAACAGAATTGTCTTCAACCGCGGGCGAATATACATGCATAGAAAGGAGAAGAAGCTCAAATAGTAGGGTGCATGCAAACCTGTTCGAGAATGAAGGTCCAACCACGATGTAGCTTTCAATTTGCACTGTGAGAGTACGGGACTAACAACAACCAGATCACAAAGTGTTGCAGAGAGAAGAGATCTGCGGCCAGACAAGGATGACACTGAAATACATGGCTCCCTAAGATAAGAGGGAGCGCAACTGGCCAGGCATCAGCATAAACATCAATGCTTCTTCTCATGGACAACCAGTGCAACTCGTCACGCATATAGTCATAGATATGACGCACAATTCCAATCGCAATTCCACCAATTAGTCGAGCTGCAGCGTTCCAAACAGATTGAAATTGATTACTCCGAAAAAGAGGAAGCCCTATTACTATAGTCAATCTTTTGTAGCGAGCGAATGGCATATAGTGCGGATATGAGGCAGCCGATTAAAGCATGTTCGCATGTTCGCATGTATGTATGTATGTATGTATGTATGTATGTATGTATGTGTGTATATGTGTATGTGTGTATGTATGTATATATGTGTGTATATGTGTATGTATATATGTGTGTATATGTGTATGTGTGTATGTATGTATGTGTGTATGTGTGTATGTGTGTATGTATGTATATATGTATGTATATATGTGTGTATATGTGTATGTGTGTATGTATGTATGTATGTATGTATGTGTAAATGTACAAGTAAGTGGGCGTTTCAGAGGTGTCTTTTATTAGCTGTTTCAGTGGAGCTGCCAATTGCTGTCTTTCCTCTAATCCGACATCTATGGGCGGCACTGTTTGTCGTTCGCTGAATAAGCTTTGTTTATTGTCATAAAACGCCATTTATTTCTCGGTCTTTGTGTTAGAAACGAACAATGCACGTCCAACATCTTCTTGGCCTCTGTTATCCTCGTATTCACACTCAATACGTCAGTCCCAATCTGTTATCCTCTACTTTCTTTGCATCGAGCTTTTCAGCTTCAGTCTTTTCAGACACTGTTTTTGTCCTTCGCCTTCTTGTGCTCGGCCTTCTAAACCTTGCCTTATTATCCTCTGCCCTGTTGGCCTTTGTATCATTGTCCTCTACCTTCTTAACCCTCCCGTCCTCTGCCTTCGTACTCTGCCCTTTTGGCCTTTCCCCTCGTGGCCTGCGCAGGTCAGAAGTGCAGATCGGACTCGGTCTACAAAGCACCCGATGGAATCTAATCTCGGCTGGACGAGGAGTGGCTATCGAGGAGGATGAACCCAAGTTGCGGTGGCGGAGGCGACGACAAAGACGGTCGACTGGAACCTGTAAACAAATATTTCTTCTTCCCGGCAGCGAATTTCCATAATAAAGCGTTGGTGGCACCTGCTGTGACAAGGTGGCGCTGCAACGATGGCCATCTGTCGGTCGAAAGACACTGGCTCGTCACTCAAGGCCTTGCGACCAAACCTAGGATAGAGTAGCTTTGTGTGAAGGAAAATGGCCGACGTTTTATTCGCCAATTGACAGAGGGAGGTGTGTTTCGCGCCATTGAGCCGAATTGATGTAACGCCACGTTTAGCCGTTGACTCATTATAGGCGTATTAGGCTGAATGGTTTCACGTTGGCTTGTATGACCTCTGCGCCCGTTGTTCGAAACCTGCCCAGAAATGGAAATTCGTTGTTGCCGAGCTTAGCAACCCATGAGGCGCTTTTGTCCTAAGGTAAGGTAAGATAAGATGAGATAATAGTTAAGGGAAGTCAAGGTAAGTTGCTGGATCCAGTTGCATCCAGTTGTTGGATGTCTGTTGATCTCGTGGTCCAGTTGAAAGGTCATTCAACTGTGCAACCTGGGAACTAGGCTTCTACGCTCAACACTATTGTGGCTGTTCTAACTTAGCTTACCTAACTTACCTTACCTTTCTTCACCTTCCCTTGTATTATTTTACCGTACATTACCTTATCTTTCCTTTACTTAACTATTTAACTCAACTGAGTATCTTATTGTTTACCTTACCTTACCATACTTTCCTTTACCTTTCCTTACTTGATCGTATTTAATCTCACTATTTCGTGTCTTATTTTATCTCACCCTATACAGTTTAACTCGATTTAGCTTTCTTTGTCTTATATTTCCGTATCTTGCCTAAATAACTTACTAGACGCTCTAAATAGGTTTATTGTTTGGTTTCATGTTTATTTCTCCGTTTGTCTGTCTGTCAGTCTCCTTCTCTCTCTCTCTCTCTGCCTATTTTTATTGTTGTATCAAACTCTGTATCTTGTTGATTCAAAGGGACGAAAAGCAAAGCCCTTCGCGTGTATGTATACAGCTGCACGTTTATATAGCTCCTCTTACAGAGACTCTCAAAGCCCATAGGAAGCCACTGATTCTTCGTCATCTGTGCTGCGCCTTCGTATCGCATCAGCTGAAGCCATAAGCCAGGAGTTCATCACAAATCTTTGTGTCAGCCTCCGAGATACATGTATCTCGATCTATTGAATTAATGGGAGTGGCAGTTCAGTCAGCCATTCTGATCAGGGCAGGCTTTAATTTCATTATGGCAACTGCAGTCGGCCCTAAATACGGCCGACCTTTTAATCCCTCAGCGTCGTTTAGCTGACATCTTTGCAGAGATTACTAAATACTTATCCGCCTCAGGCATACCTGTATTTACACACATGCTTGTAGTTTTATATTTATATATGTTATACCTGTATTTATTTATCCAATGACATGTATATTGCAGATGCCTAAGCATATATAGATTTCGCGGGAATATATAAATAATGTATTTGTTTTCTCTCGCTCTGTACCTGTCTACACGAGTACTGAGAATGCGTGCACCATGTGCTCACTTGCCTGCCTGTATGTGTGTGCGTGTGAGTGTATGTGTTCCTTCTAGGAGTAATGTCTGGTACAAGCAGACAGCAATAAACATCAACACTGTATATGTCCATACATTATTATTTTTTTATTCTAGAGGTATATAAGGGCTACAAGAATGTCTGGTTACAGGCCACGTTTGGCGGGGTATGCATTGATTGCACGTAAATATATTTATTCGTGTATCTAGACACTTAATGTAGCGCCTTTCAAGTGTTCACAAGTCTCGTTAATCTAAGTGGTGTTAAATTTTGTTTAGAACAACATATTTATCTGTAAGCAAATAACGTTCAGAGAGCTATAAATAATCTAACCGTATGGCGCCAACAGTCAATCCTGTAAGGGGTTTCACTGATCGGGGTTTAGATTCTTGCGAGAGACTTCCGATGAAGACTATCAACGATCATTCGAATTTTCTAAATGCACGATTCTATCAGCGACATTTGTAACTCAAACTTTCAACTCAATACACGACAAGACAGTGTTATTAACCTTAGCGCTCTCTCTACAAAATCTTCGCATCCTTTAAGCCATGCATTTGCGTCCGCTTATATTGCTCCTTTCCCACCAAGATAGCAAACCAGCGCAAGCTGGTACTGACCAGCCTCCCGATATTGCGCAATCGTGAGTTTTTTTATACAAAATCCGCTGACTCACCACAACATAGGCCGCGCGAGTTCCCGCGTGATAAAATACGCATCAGCAATAATTATTGCGAATGTCAATTAGCCCCTTCCGCAGGGCTCTTCCAGCCAATAGCACCATCCTCAATAAGCGTCAGACACACGGCAGTCGTAGGCACTTTATTAACGAGTGCAAAAACAATAAACCGGCGACTTATGAAAATTTCCTATATAAACGCGCACTCGAAAGTTGCTGACTAAGCAGCACAATATTATTTTCAAAGAGCCCTTATCCATGCAACTATGCAGCAACACAAATCGTCAATTGATGAACTTGCAGTTTTCCTAAAACTTCACATAATTGTCCCAGCCTTCGAAAGATTCAATGAAATGTCTAGACACGCATGCACTCGTATGTGATTTGTAAATGCATATTCATATAGCGCCTCTTCAAGAAAACTCATCGGGGTGCCCTCGACCTGACAATATAAGACCATGATCAAACAGAACGGTCTTCAACCGCCGGCGAAATTAAATATACTGGAAGGAGAAGAAGCTCTTGTCACAGATTGCAAGGAAGCCTGTTTCAGAATGAGAGTCTCACCACAGCGAAACTTCCACGTTTTATGGTAGAAGTACGAGACTTGGGACAACCAAATCACCTTGTGTTGCATAGAGAAGAGATCTGCGGAAAGGTTCAGATGATGTTTAAATACATAGCTCTATCAGATAGGATTAGTTGTGATTAGATATCAAACAAGCGTGTGCAACATGTGTTCTTTATTTTGGTTGAGCTTGGAAGCAATGATCGTAGAGACACTTTGGCAAGAGCAACGAACATATTTGGGGAAATTGCATCCCAGTGTACGTCGTCCTTCATTTTGCTCGACACAACGCGGTCCAGGGACACTGAACATGGTGTCAACTGTCAACTCTGGATGGGAATCCGTTGGTTGGGCTCCGTGTGTGTGCATGCGGGGGCCCGTCAGTGGTGCCATTTCCACTTATATTAAGATTGTTCCTTATTGATGAATTTACTGTTCTTATTATGTTTAGCATCACTTAGAGGCGCTTTTGTAATGCACTTAAAAGGCATCATATGAAGTATTGTAACTAGTCTGAACTAGCTCTGGGAGTTTTCTATCTTCCCTTACAAATAGCACCCTGTTAGTCATTCGGGCACTGGCCAACACATAATTTGTTGCCTCAAATGTTAGAACTGTTTCTGGGTATATTTGACCTGCTGATTCCAGAAAAGGCACCAGTTTTCTCCCAGCAGGTCTAGTTTTCGAGATATAGAACATTATGCCATATACCAGTCCTTGCCTCTGCTCGCCCATAAAACATAAGGCTATAGCTATAATTATGTAGTGCTCAATTTATTATGTGATACACTAAATAAACATAATAATACAAATACTTAAAAGAAAATGGTAGTACCTGAAACTGTACTTATATGATAACAAACAGAACAAGTTTGTTATAAAAATTTCAAGTCATTCGACACCGAAGAAGCTCCTTTTGTACTATTTCCGAGTGTGGCATCTGCCGGAACAATCGCGCATAATATTCCAGCAATAGTCTGCCATCATGTGTGCATCCCATCTTCCTTGATATCGATTTTCCATTGTTTTGATGTCTTGGTGAAATCTTTCACCTTGCTCTTCGCTGAAGTCACCAAGATTCTCTGGAAAGCGATCTAAGTGACTGTGGAGATAATGGACTTTAATGCTCATGTTGCAGCCAAGCTTGTTGAAATGAAGAAGCATATCCTCTACTAGTTGTGCATAATTGTCTGCCTTCTTGTTGCCAAGAAAATTTTTAGTTACAAGAACAAAGGAAGACCAGGCACAAGATTCGATTTCATTCATTGATGGTATGAAAAGTGGGTCATTCATAAGTTGCCTGATCTGTGGACCATCGAAGATTCCAGCCTTCAATTTTTCCATTGTAATTCCTGGTAACTTGTGTACTATGTATTCGAAGCATGAACCTTCTTTATTCAAAGCCCTGACAAATTGTTTCATCAGGCCTAGCTTTATATGTAGTGGTGGCAGTATGATCCTATCTCGTGCCACCAAAGATTCCTTGATTACATTTTGAGCTCCAACCACCATGTCTTTCCTCGAAGGCCAATCTTTTCTTGTCCAATGTTCATGCTTGGTTCTACTGTCCCAAAGACACAAAAAGCAGGGATACTTTGTGTAGCCACTTTGTTGACCAAGGAGGAAATTTACCATCTTCAAGTCTACACAAATTACCCATTGATGTTCTTTGTATTTTATCTTTTCCAGTACTAAAGAGATGGCATTGTACTCTTCTTTCATCCTGGTGGAGTGACCGATTGGAATAGAACCAAATTTGTTGCCGTTATTTAAAAGCACACATTTCAGACTACGTTTTGAACTGTCGATAAAGAGACGCCACTCATCTGGGCTGTAATCCGACAGACCAATTTTCTTCAATAAGTTGCTGATGTCATTACAGAATACTAGGTTGTTGTCTTCGGTAAAGAATGGCAGCAAATCCTTTTCTCTGTTTCTATAAATTGTAATTTTCGTTCCAGGCTGAAGTGCATTCTTTTCCTTTAGTCTGGACGCAAGCAATTCAGAGGACTCTTTGGAAAGATTTAAGTCCCTGATCAGATCACTCAACTCTTTTTGGTCAAAACGTTCACTGTGTGAAGTTGATTGGAAATCACTGTCACTGCCCCCACTTTCTTCACTTTCGTCATCTTGCCCGATATTGGACATGCAAGTCTCATCGTCTGAGAGCTGAGGTAGTTCGCGAAAAGGTGGAACTGGTACAATATACGAATGCGGAACAGGTCTCCTGGCTGAAGGTATATCAGGGTAAGACAACTTGTGACGATTATTTCGATTGATGCCTATGATATTAACCATACAAAAGTAACAGTCGTCGAAGTGGTTTATCTGTTCCCTCCAAACCATCGGTACACCAAATTTCAGGCAGCTTCTCTTTCCAATTGTCCAGTGGCGCAATTGTTCAATACAAGTTTTGCATACTGTATGAGGAGCCCATTGCTTATCTTGATCTCCAAGTTTGACACCAAAATAACCTACATATGCTCTTTTTACAAACTCAGAAATCGGTTTCCTGTTTGCTTTTAGTGTGTATTCCCCACAAATGTAGCAGAACATGTCTGGATGGTTAATGCAGCTCCGTCTGGAAGTAGCCATAACCTTAAGGATGTTCGCATCTGAGGAATTAAATGACTAACCTAAAAAATAGTAAGAACATGTAGTTATTTAATGCTCACATTCACAGATTGTTCTTGCGACCAACTCTTAATATGCCCTAAGACGACTGCGGCTGCTCTAGCTTTCAGGAGGCGGTTTATATAGGCTATAAATGCTGACTTCAGCATAATCTATTTACATAGTTCGAAACCATGAAACGCTGTATAAGCACAAATAAATTCTAAATGAGGCCATGAATTTAGTGCTGAGTAAGCTGTAGGCTACGGAATAGTTATTTCGTTGAATCAGCAATATCTCAGCACGCGGCAAGATATGCTGATTTTACATTATAAGGATGTAGGCATTATATGAATCAGCAAGAATTATAATTAGCCATAAATAAAGCTTATTATGACATTTTAGTTTTGCCAAAGACATCGTTTAAAGAGTGGACTGGGTTTTCTTTACAAAATCGACGATATCTCAGAAACTAGACCTGATGCACTCAATCCAATGACATTTTCTGAATCAGCGCCCAAAATTACCCCAAGAACAGGTCTAAAACCGAAGGCAACAAGAAAAAAAATTTTTTCTGTTGGCCAGTGGGCTGCCGTTCGCCATTACTTTCAAGAGTCCAGTTGCATATGCGTGTCAAGGGTTGCTGTTCCAGATTGCAGTCGGCAGGTGCGCTGAATTCTTGGCTCCTCTATCCACTGGTCATCGTATTAACCTTCATCATTCTTCTTCTCAAACGAGACGCACTGACCCCTTTAAAGCCCGCTTAACATCGATGGACTGAGTGCCGCATTCCATTAGCTCTCCTTCTCAATGTATCGCATCGGCTTCTCTCAGTGCCACTTAAGGTGCGTAATGGCTGATAGCTTATAGATCGAACAAGTTCTGATTAAAGGCCGGCTTTACTTGCCTTATATCCAGCGCGCCATCGACTGATATCTGCAGGTCTTGTAATCCCGAGACGAAGATGGAAATGGTCGGTGGTTGGAAATTGGCAGTGATGACCAGAGCGGGGAAGAAGAGGAAGTGCGCTCTGACCTGACCTTGTTTCTGTGCATGTGTGTCTGCATGTATATAGAGTCATTGAACACGTTTTTCTGTGGCAACAGTGTCATTCGGTGACTTAAATTGGTATGGTGTGGGTGTCCCTCAGAAATACTAATTACTTGAATAGGCCTATAGTAGCAAAACCGGCTTCTTCATGCGCAGAGGCGGCGTGACGTACGTTTTAACCGAAGTAGCTAAATAGGTCAATTTTGTCTGTTGTAGTTGCAGAGCTTTGTCAGCGCCTGTCATCCGTTTACGAGGACTTTGCTTCTCAGCTACAGGGAATATGCGACTCTTTCCATGGGAGAATGGAAGAATGCAAGAAAAGCAGGTAAGTGACGAAACTATTTTGTCAGAAGGTCACCTGCTGGCAGTCTCATCTCATTGGTTTAATTCAAAATGACACAGTCCAATCGAAGATGAAAAAAAATGTCAACTTTGTGTGGTTGCCATTCATTGGTCGCTTCAAAGATGACGTCAGACTTACGGATGTGGTGTCGTTCAGTGTATTACATTACATTATATTGTATTATATCATATTACATGGTATAATATTGTATTGTAATACATTGTAGCGGAGTGTAGTGTGGTTATCTCGTGCAATAGAAATTCAGCTGCGTAGCTATAAAAAATACAGACAATAGCATCTACAGTAGTGTTTAATTTATGACGAAAATAGCTGTCCAGTTAGCGGTACTCTTGCCCCTTTTTGTAACCAGGACATATGTTCCTGTGGAACCAGTTTTGTGTATTGACATGTTTTGATTTCTTGGGATTGCTCGACAAAGTGATAATTGTTTTGATTTGACTTTATATGTAATATAGTCTATTATTGTTAAGTTTATTGTAGCATAGTATAAACATGCGAGTTGGTCCTTATAATGATTTGCCTTTCAATGCATCATACATATTCAACTGTATTAATTAAACCTTGTGATACTGTAACGCGAAAGTTTTACAGTCTTTGCATTGTCTTGTTTAGTAATGACTTGTAATGTGGTGTAGTGAACTGTAGGCTGGAGTAGTCCTGTGCTGTAAGCATTAGTAGTTCCAATGTTTAACGACATCTTATGGCACAAAGGTCATTGACGTCGCCCTCCTCCGCTATCCAAAATTGGGACTGGCAAAATCCGAGTACGATAGTGACAGAGTTAGTTATGGTGCTGTAAGCATCCTCTAAATTTATTCATCGGAATGTTCTAATGGAACATTTTTTAAATTTTCTAGTAACATTATTCCACTTAACATTACACAGTTATGCATATCATCGTGCCTTATTGAATGTTCTGCAGGGATCGATTTCTTTATTAGGCATATTTTTCCTATTCATCCTAATTGCTTCATTTCATATTAATTGGAAACCACACAAATGCTTTCTCGTCCCACAAATCACTTAATGCTATGATTGAGTTCACTGAGTACAGAGAAGTTATATTGGTTGCTGACTGGTTTCGGTCAAACAGATTATCTCTGCATTAAAACAAGACCTACTTCATCCTATTTTGTCAACATCAGAAACCATTTCATAAACTAAATTTAAATATCGGTATTGACAAGCAACAAATTGTACAAGTGACTTCGTGCAAATTTCTCCGTGTCTATATTGACAGACATTTAACCTGGATGGATCACGTATTTATTATTTCGCGAAAAATTGCCAAAAGCATTGGAATACTGTTGCGTTTTTATTATGTTCCGCCTCATTATGTTCTTCTGAGCCTATATTATTCTTGATCTGCCCATAATTATCGTATTATAATCTCCAATGGACCTCAAATTACCCTTCGTGTTTGAAAAGTTTATCTGTTTTACAATGACGTGCAATTAGAATTGTTACTATGAATTTACATGGTATGGATAGTTGGACACTAAGCATTGCTTCTCTAACTTGAACATTTTGAAATTTGACTTTATAAATAAGTTTCAGATATCCATCTTTACGTTCAGGTATGAACGTAAACTGTTAACTACTGTCTTTGATAGCTATTTCAAGAAATGTGTAGATTGCCACTCCCATTTTAAGAGATCTTTAGGAAATTACTTCAGCATCTTCGCCTGTAAGAACACGCAGCTATTTATTGTTAAATGAGCTGGTCCGTCATTGTGGGATTCGCTGCCTATGAGCAATCGCTTCATAAACCACGAAATACTCGGTCAACATCCTCTGTACCGGATGCACCTTCTAATTTGCTTACAAAAATATCCAAAAGCTGTCATTCACCGGATAAATTTATTGAAAAATGAGCAGGGTCAAGGACATGCGGTCGTTATAGAAAAGATAGGAAAAAGGTGTACATTTACATTTATCCGGCAGATGATTTCATCTTGCTTATAACTCTTGATGATTTCATCTTGCTTTTATTACTCTTTTGCGTTCAGCGTAGCTTGACCATATTTGTCCGGCATTTTGCTCTGTTAATGCTCATCCGCCATTCCATCAAGTATTCCTCTTCGTTATATTCATCCGCGTCTGCTTTCTGTTCCGATTAGACGCTGCTAAGTGTAGTCCCTGTATTGCAGTCTCGCTACTAAATTCCTTAATAGCTGCTGTCTGGCTGTGGTTACGTTCTCTCTTTTCCCAGCTGGCTTTATCTTCACGGCAACGTCTGAACACTGCAGGACGTCTTATTTCTGTCCAATTAATCCTCCTCCTCCTCTGTCTCTCTCTGTATGTCAGTTAGTGTGCATGTATGTCTGTCTGTCTCTTCCAGTCTCTATGTCTTTCTTTACCGCTCGCTCTGTGTCCATGTATTTAATTTTTTATCATTGTGTCGCATCTCTCTCAGTTTGGTTCGTTCGGTTGCTCCTTCGTTAGTTCCGCAATTTCTGTCTCCATGTGTCTGTCTGTCTGTCTGTCTGTCTTTCTGTCTGTCTGTCTTTCTGTCTGTCTGTCTGTCTGTCTGCGAGGAATAAATCTGTTAAGCGATCAATCAAACAATCATTCCATCCATCATTCGTTCATTCTTTCATTACTCATCCCATTAGTCCGAACGATTATAATTATAGGACATCAGTTGGTCAAAGGCAGTCACTTCCCCCGTAATTCCTCTGCCTATGCCTTCCTGATTGTCTGTATGCATGAATACTTGTCTGCCTGCCCGTCTGCTTGTATGTCTGTCTGTGTGATTGTCTATGTGTGTCTGACTGTGTTTGTTTGTCTTTGTGTGTGTCTTTGTGTGTGTGTGTGTCTGTATGTCTGTCTGTCTGTCTTTCTGTCTCACTGTGTGTGTCTGACTGACTGACTGACTGACTGACTGACTGACTGTCTGTCTGTCTGTCCGTCTGTCTGTCTGCTTGTAATGATCAATTTGACTGAGTGCCATGGAGAATTCCCGGTATGCAGAGCGCCTGCTGCTTCGTAATAAACGCAGATAACCCGTCATGTATAGCGCGGCAATAAACGGTCACGTGCACCGAAGGCAAGTTCTGTTGCCGGCGGAAGCTACATCGCCAATTATCCAGGGGAAAGTAATGTCGTGCGGCTCAGTGGTAACGACAGGAGGTCGCGTATTTACGCCTGCGGTTCGATTCCCTGGGTTTCACGGTGCCCTCTGGTGACAGGTCTATTGTCAAGTAAATGTTGAAACATTATCCAGTAGTTGCTGCTTCTGTTGCATCAGCCTGCGCTTCAGCCGAAATATTCTACGATTCCAATCCGGACAAGCTTAACCAACAAGTGGCTCATCTCAAATTAACTTGTTCTATGAGTTTGCAATCAGACACAGGATGACGGGCGAAAGCTGACAGCTAGTCAGGCAGATAGAAAGACAGTCATTCTGGTAGACAGTCAGACATACACGCACATACATGCACGAATACAATACATTTCATCGAATTATTCACATCAAAGTGGAAAGAAAAGATCAGCGACATCATAGGATACGACAGAATAAATCTTATTCAGTTAATCGTGTTAGAGTTCAGCTGTGGTAATACTTGTCTGTCATCTCTAGATGACGACAGACTGCGTGGCCCTGATATACCGCTGAGGTACTTACGGTTGTCGTGACTGGACGTTTGTGTCTGAATCCATAGCCATGAATAAAAAAGGTGTTTTAAAGATTCATCAGTTATTCGCGTAGAGACGCTTTATTCTCTACGGAACCCCACAAGGGAGAAGCGCTGCGTTCCTTTTTATTGGAACCGAGAGAAAATAAATCTAATGCTGCGTGTAATTTGAGCTTCCTTAAGTCAAAGAAACACTTGCCAGTGAGGGACGGACTATGTGAAGCTGAAAGGGAAATAATCAATGCATAATAATTCCACAGGGTAGTTGCGCGAGAAATGAGCGCTGGCGGTCAGTTCTAACTGCTTCACATATTTTGGGAACATATGTATGCACGCATGTGTTTATAAATGTCTCTCAAAAGCACTTAAACATGGCTATCTACCAGTTCTAAAAAGATGCGTCTTAAGTTTATCTGTTAACGCTTCTTATGCATTGGCTGAGACAATTCAGATTTCCAGCGGAAGACTGTTTTAGAGAGATGGACCAATGTACGAGAAAGTGCGCTGTGCTCAAATGGCATTACGAAGCTTGAGACAAGAAGGTATCCATGACTGCAGAACGCAGCGATCGTCGAGCAGACTGACCGGAGACTGGAACACAGAGCTCCTTGATCATGTATTCCTCTAGCGGCTCGTCCCAAGTAGAGGATCTCGAACTTAATTCCTTTCTCGACGGGAACCAAAAGCACGTTCCAGTCTATTCGCGAGAATTTTAGGAGGTTTGCCACGATTCAGGCGGCACAGTTAACGCCAGACTGTAGATGAGACTTATGATAGTTTGGTAGGCCTGCAAGGACAGAGCTGGAACAGTCCAAACGTCTCAAGATGAACGAATGAACCACCACCTCCTAGGTGTTTAGTGATGAGTTGCGACGCTCTTCTTGGCAGCTCAACATTTAAACCTGGCGCTGTCGACCTCCGAAGTGTCACATCGGCAGTTGACTGGTGCCGTGTCTCTAACGCGACCAGAATGTCCCAGTTGTGACTGATGATTGGTTTAGCCACGGAAGTGAACCTAGGAAGTTTTTCCTAGGCTGATTACATTCCAAGTACCAAGATGTAAACAGACCAGTTTGTGACGTACCCTCATCACCACCCGCAATACGCAGGGGTGGTTTTGGCCGGCCATCTCGGTGGGACCGCCTGGGACGCCAGATGAGTAAAGAAAACACATCTTCAGCACCGACCGTACGGCTGTCTTGCCGTCTGAGGTCTTCCGAACTATACACCTGGCCGTGCACGCTGAAATCCGACGCCCAAACGGAAAACTCGAAACTCTCGCCGTTTTATCCAGTTTTTTTAATCTAAATAACTGATAAAATGTGAGACCAAAACGTTAAGTATTCCATAAAAACTTCCTAAAATGTCCGAAACTCAATAATGTTTTGTCCAACAAATCTTAAAACTGTCGAAACTTTGCATTAGACAGCCATGCCAGGGTTTGACACTCGTAGCGCTATCCGTCACCTAGATATTTTGCATGGCATCCCAGTATGTCAGAATGTATGAATAATGTATGTATGTATGCGTAGATACATTTGTGTTGTAGGTATGCTATGTATATATGTTTGTATATATGTTTGCAGGCTATGTAAATATATATCTATATATGTGTGTATGCATATATGTGAACATTTCTCTAGCGCCTATCATGACCTCTCAAACGCGTTGAGTTTACCGTATGCAACAAATGAAATCACAGTATTGGATGTCACCGCATAACGTACGCCGTTGTCCATGGAGCATAATGGTGGCATGCTAAGGTAATGGATTTTCACCTCTGCATTTGGGGTTCGAATCTCAGTTGTCTTGTGAAAGTCGAAATTTGTTGTCGAGCCACGTAACCTGTAAGTGTAGAGTATTGAACTGTGGACTGTGGAGCTTTGGGTTTGGAAAGGCGATGCTCCTCAACGTCTCTGCGCTTCAGTCGAAAGACTTTTCAGCCCAGGGCTGTGCCTCTAAGTTTTGCTATTGACGAAAGCGTGTAATAAACTTACATTACCTTACATCGTATCACATTTTACGACACACTTAAAATCATTGAGCACGAGATCGCAAGGGTATCACTGCGCTGTTCCCAAACCCATGGAACCGAACAATAGACATGTCATTACATTGCGTCATATTATATTATATTACATTACATTACATGAGCTAGGCTATGAATACGCTTTAAGGTCGAATAAGCCATGGATATGAGCAAACAAGGCGGTTGTGTCCGTGCATAACCGCTGAAGAGCATTATTACAGTCACGTGCCTCTTATAAAGGTAACCTAACTGACTTGTTTGTTTGCTTCTGCTGTAGGCATGCCTTCGATCACAGAACCGAGATATTCCTAATCACGGAGGCCATCATTAGGCAGACACAGATCGACGCACAGGTAATCTCAACACACCAGCCGCTAGAGGCGCCAAATAACCGCACGGTTCTCGCTCTACATTACAAGATATTAGTCAGACCCACACAATTCCGTTTCCTTTATTTATCAAGTGCTTAGAAAGGCTTCTTTCTTCCTCTGAAAAATAAAAATAGATGCGCATCCTAGTGTCGGATATACAGTAATCTAAAAAGGAGGACATTTGGACACATCGCGCGTTGCAACAGCGACCAGGGCCACAGCTCTGCGCGAGTTGTGATATCTGGACCCACAAGAGGCTGGAAGAGACCGTTGGATGCCCTCGCCACGCCTGGACATTAGCGGTGATGTCTGACCTTGTATAGCGCCACTTCAAAGATACCCTTCAGTACCAAATATAGCGCCACTTCAAAGATACCCCTCAGTACCCAACAACACCAATTACCACCACGTAGGCATTACATCGCCAATACATTACATTACCTAAGCGCTGCCACATCACGAGGCGTGCTGTTCTTGAGGAGTGCATGCAATGGGGTTAATTCGGTGGGGAACCGACCTCAGTGTGTGTTTTGTTGATGTCTTTTCTCGATCGATAGGCATACAGCGACATCTCGCGACAATTGGTTCGATCAATATGGCAGCCGCTGACCGAAATGGCGACGCACAGTATGGGACAGCTGCGCACCCTAACGAATCACTGGAACACTTATCAAGAGGTCCTGACCAATGCCAAAGATCACCTGGATAAGGTGATTTACCTTGGATAAATCGTAATGCTATGTACTTGTAGAGTAGCCTCATTTTTTTCAAAGACATACGCTGCGCCACGGAGGTCCTAGCCAGATGTGAGAAAAAAATCACTGGATGATCTAGGAGTTGAGAAAGAGGGTCAATTTTCTGTCGGCAAACCTTGTGTAAACCAGTTTGAGGGAGCCACGCCGTTTGTCCGCAGAACTGCCTAAAATGGGGTACGGCCGGATTTCCCCTTCGCAGAATCTGCCTTTGATGTCAAAAATACAAATTTCGTCTTTAAAATCTAAATGTACATGTTTTTCTATAGAGACCGCGTGAAGGATAAATTCATTGAAAAATAAGCAGGGTCAGACTTCGATACCTTTGAACGCATTTCTCCGATGGTATAAATATTGTCAGTAACCGTATTGCAAGTAAGCGCCTTTCCATTTTTTGCCAGTGCAGACGGATACTATTTAAACTGTTAGCCGTTACTTAGGCAAACCAAGAATATGAAAACCGGTGTTCGCAAGTCGGCTGCTAGACGAATTTCTTTTGAAGGGACAATTTTTGTTAGAGAAAATCAGTTTAGTGCTGACTAATTTTAAACCTTTGCAATATTCAAAACGGTTTAAAATTATTGCAGTGCGCCAAATCAAAGAGTGACATCTATCGACAACATAGCAACATTATATACAATGAAACAACGTCCAGCTTTCGATCGGAATACAGTCGCCACCAAAACGAGTACATACTACAGCGCTCCTTAGTGACAGCTCAGGATGAAGACTATCGGCGAGTTGTCCTGCCGTTGCTTTATCAGGTAGATCATCGCTAGATGGCGACACTTAATACAATCTTTCCTTATTTCTTCAATATTGTGCCTCAATGTGTTGATAGTTTAAATCACCGAACCTAATACGCTATATAAATGACGTGATATATGACGCGCAGTGTCATATGTCAGCGTGAATTTTCGGGTGGATGCGCTGAAAAATTGCATTTATCTTTCGTCTGTCAGAGACACTCATTTCCTGCGACTTATCTTCAGCCAATTTGAGGATAACACATGCATTCATAACTCTGAGGCCAATTCACAAATTAGCGTGGTATGAATATCTGATTAATAATAGTATTAATAATAACAATAATGATGATAAATATTGATAGGCCATATCAGAACAGCCCACAATAAACTTTATCCATTGCTTAGGGGTAATAATAGTAATAATGATAATGATAATGCTAACCAAAGATAACGCTAGGATGTAGAAAGGATCCCTCAGCAAAGGATAAAGTTTATTGTGCGCTGTTCTGAAAATGCCAACCAATAAATATTTTCATTATTGTTATTATTATTGCTATTATTAATCATATATTTATATTCATTATTTTCAAACTAACGCACTGACAAATTTTTGTGGAACCCTTAATTTGATTAGTTTGATGTCATGCTTCTTTTGCGAGGCAAAATGGCGTTACATAAATTTCTTGTTATCATGGACGTGGGAATTGTAGGACATTGAGAGGGTGTATGTCAACGCCATCTGTCGACTGCAGCGTTCGTCCGAAGATCTCGTGTCTCTGCTTAGCAATAAGGTAGGCTCAAAGCTGGAATTCAGCACAAAAGACGTTATATAAATGATTGAACACACACACACCTACACACACACTTACACGCACACAAACACACACACAAACACACACCTACACACACACACGCGCGCGCACACACAAGCACTTAGAGTGGCATCGATCTGCGAAGCTTTTGAGTTCGCATCCTGGCTAAGTGAAATATTCAGTTTTGAAGAGATATTTTGATCCAGATATTTCTCTTGAGCAGTTGGATAAAACCTCCGTTGCCGTTGTTATCACTTTCCGCCACTACCACCACACTGTATTCAACAACCTGGCTCTTGAAGACCTACTTTGATACAGCTTACCTCGCAATTTATAGAATGACCTTTCCTATCTGAGGGGAAAACAACTGAGTGATCAATCGCCAGGTGGCAGTTTAGGCTCATTAAATGAACTCTGTTAGCAACTCCACGAAAAGACGTATTTGTAAAGAGCTTGGACCCAATTTAATGACCTCGTCGCACCAGAAGCGAAGGCGTCGTTAACTAAATCAATATAACCGATACTACAAAAGGTTCATTTTGACAATATAGGCTACTTAATTACTACTTAGTCCTTTCTCAGTCCTACCTGCGCATAAGACCATACTGCACTTGAAAATCTGGGGCAGATATGATTTTATCCCCCTCCACTTTTTGACCCGAAGATTTCAGTTTGGTGTGCCAAAGTTCTGATACGGATAAAAGTGTTGGAGGTCTAATGGCAAAAAAGGTAATGAATAGATGGTAAGTCTGGAAACTGCGGGGAACATAAAAGATCATGAAAAAAGGCAATAAGGCTTGTCAATTATCCTAATGACTAAAAATTCATCAGTAAATCTATCGACATCAATGGTTTTCAATTATCCCGATGAACAAAAAGTCGTCACTAATTTTAAAATGTCGTCATTAATTTTGTGCGGTGAAGTTAAATACGGCTTTGCTCATTTCCTCCACCCCATCTTTACAGTCTTCTGGATTCCTTTATGTAACAGCGCCTTGTCTCCCCAATTCTTAAACCGTGCCAACGCTTTTGCTCTACATTCCTTGCTGTCCATCGCTAGTTGTTCTTCTCATGACATCTCCAGATTTCGTAGGTCGTCACAAAATCTCTGGCTCCATACAACTATAGGAAGAGAACACAGGATGGAACGGTCTCGGATCACTTCGAGGACAAGGCTACGCTCAAAAGAATACTGCGCTAGAAGAATAAGACGTGTGACATGTGACATTTATTAAGTGTAGAGCGAGACTGATTAAGTGAAGCGTGACATTTGCTAAGTGTAGTGTGATAATGCAACATAGTGCAACATAGCATTTACAAGTGCAGGGTGACATTTACAAGTGCAGCGTGACGTTTACAAGTGCAGCGTGACATTTCTCATGAGACGAAAGTCAGATTTTAAATGACTGTTAATTGCCTTGAAGAGCAGGGAGAAGGCAGGACGCTACGAAGAGGTCAGTCAGATGTTCAAGGGAGTGAGTGCCTTCAAAGATGTCGATGTTCTCGTTCGACGCATTCTGACCTCCCCTCCAGAGATGACCCTAAAGAACCCCACCCCATCGATCACGACCAGCGACACAACGACTGAAGAACTCACAGTAAGAGAGCATTTCCGATTGTCTATATCACCTGAATAGTTTTAAGCTTTATGTAGGACCAGTTAGGTTTCAACCCTTTTGTTGTATACAACACTCCTGTATGTATATGCGTATGTATATATGCATGTATGCATGCATGCATGCATGTATGTATGTATGTATGTGTGTATGTCTGTATGTATGTATGTAATGGACATACACACACATATATAAATACAGTAGGTACATATATATACTGTATGTATATATGTATTGATGAGATTCATATTCGATACTGCAAACAAAATATTAGTTTAAGCAACGGTTTCCATCACTCTGTATATTAACTCCACTGGAAATAGACCTTAATCGTCGCCAGAGATGCAAATCGATGAAATGTAAAATCCGAAGTAACAAGGCCTAATCCAACCTAATGACTTCTATAGCGCCGTTATCATAATGCCCAAGGCATCGATCGATGGTCGCTTCAAGTGAAATCGTAATCAAAATCATAATTCTTTGGAAAGGCCAGGTTGAATTCCGATAGGCCAGAGAAACCAGAAGTTAGGCTACGGTTAATAAGCAAGTTGAGAAAGATGGGTCTTCAGTTTAAACCTGAATGACATCAGAAACTGACAGAACGAACAGAACTTTTTAGTTAATGAGCGTTTTCAGTTGCTGGAACTAAATTTCGGAACTACCTCCCTGTATCTGTTCGTTCTGCTCAGACTCATCTCATTTCGGTCGCAAATTAAGACTGACCTTTTCAGTTGTTTTCTCCCCACAGACTGCCTCTATATTGCAGTGGACTGACTTTCTGAATATTAACCTGACTATAATTTGATTTTAGTGTGCCTTTGGTTGATCCCTTGTGTATTAGACACCGGCGCTATAGAAGTTTATAATTAAAATAAAAAACAGACATACATGACATTTTTATCTGCATGTACTATAATACTCATATTTCTATGTAGTTACTTTTACATTGCATAATTATTTCATGTGGAAAAACATAATATTCGCCATATTCGAAAGTTGTTTCCTTCCGAATCCTAATTTTAATAATAATAATAACAATAATAATAATAATAATAATAATAATAATAATAGTAATAGTAATAGTAATATATCTGCTATTGTATTCCTTTAGATATTCAAAGAAACGATTTGTGTGAATTAGAAACACGGGCCACTTGTATAAGCTTATAACTTGTTATCTGGGGTTACCTGGTTCCTGTTGCATTGTTCTTTTGAACTTGTTATTTTCCATTATAATCATTTCAGCGCAATAAAATTTTATGTTTATGTTATGTTATTTTATGAATTAAATATAAAATTAAATATGCGCGATTTTACTCCCTGGATTCTCCCTGACTTGTAGTGAATCGTTTTGTTGTCGTCTGATTTGACACACGGTGACGCGGGGTTCCAACTGATGTTGGCTGATTCCTGTTGTTGCTCCTAGAGTGGGATGCTCGTCGTGGATGGGGAGACGACGGAAGAACTGTGGCTACGGCTGCAGAAGCTGGAAAAGGAATCAGCCGAATTGATTGGACTTCAGAAGCAGCAACAGGAAACGACTGTGCTGCTGGAAAACATCTGCTGCAGGTTGGACTCTACTCCGACATATTTTATTAACTTATTTGCTTAGTTACTTATCGATTCATTTGTTTGTTTATTCTGTTGCTAATGTTCATAGTTTGAGCGGTATTGATTTTCTTCACTGTCTGGTTGACTGTCTGTCTGTCTGTCTGTCTGTCTGTCGTGTCTGCGTGTCTGCCGACTGTTTTGTTCTGTGTTGCCCCAGTGTTTGCTCCGTTCTTTCTGTTATGTTTGTCTATCTGTTTGTCTGTCTGTCTCTCCCTGTCTCTCGGTGGACGCTGTAGGTCAGTATAGGTGCAGGTGGCGCGGTATAAATGCAATATATCTTGAATCTTGCATCAATTCTGTCTGTCCGCTGCCTGTTAATCTGTCTGTCTGTTCTGCCTGTCTGTCTTGTTGGTTTTATGTCTGTACGGCTGTCTGTTGTCAGCTTGTTAAGCTGTCCTTTTATTTCATTGTCTGTTTGTTAATAGGTTTGCCTCTATCTTGTTCTCCTATGTATATGTGTATGGGTAGGCTTCCAACATAATATCAACATTCGACGCATGCGCCCTCAGCTTTGTTGCCTTCTGGGAGTCAGGCGATGAGAAGCTTAATCGCTGCTTAGAGCGGGTCGCGCAGTCCTCTCACACTGCCTCGCTCGGTCGGTCGGTCGGTCGGTCGGTCGGTCGGTCGGTCGGTCGGTCGGTCGGTCGGTCGGTCGGTCGGTCGGTCGGTCGGTCGGTCGGTCGGTCGGTCGGTCGGTCGGTCGGTCGGTCGGTCGGCTAGCCAACTAGTCGGTGCGAGATCAGTTACGGGGCAAAAACAGTTCCAAAAAGCATTGTGATTGGTTCACATGACCGATGACGTCACGTAGCAGTTTGGTGCCGCTTCCGTTCGTCAAAATAATGTTTTGTCCTAAATACGCCTGCATAAGTTCAGAGTGCATGGGTGAATGCTTGGGCTTCTGTTTCTCCACCCGCTGAAATATTGTTTTTCATCAAATTTTACTACCAAGACAACAGGATATTTGAAAATGCCTTTCACTATGACGTGCCTTGGCAACAAAAGTGGGCAGAGTCGGAACCGTTTTCATCCCAGAGCCGATCTCGCACCACACCGGCCAATCAGATGATGCATGACTCCGATGATCGGCTTGTCATTCAGTCCGTATGTCTGCCAGTATGTATGTCTGTTACCTGTAACTTATTCTCATCAGCTGTGTTACACTGTTTCTCTGCTTCTCCTAGTCCGTCCGTGTTCCACGGAAGCCACAGTCGAGTTAGTCTCTGTGCCTGGCTGTTTGCGTTCCTCCATGTCGTATGGTTAATGTTTGTATTTATCTTGCTTCCGCTGTTCCTGGTCCCCTCCCTTTCTTCTGTCTATCCGTCCCTTCAGGCGGTCATTTGGAAATTGATAAATGATCACTCCGCTTATAAGTCTACCTCAATCGCCATTTCGCAGGGGATGGTCCATTTAACCTCTGATACACTGCCTCTTTCCATCATTCCATCTGTGTCTTTCTCGACTCTTCTCCTCTTCCTGCTCCCTCCCCACGCCCAATCTCCTCTCGCATCCCGCCACATCTGCCTTCTCTATTCCCTTGCCCCTCCCTTCCTTTTTGTACCCCCTTAGTTGCGACCTGTTCCCTTCATGCGCCGCTTTCAGCATCATTTCTTAAATCACTCCTATTGTTTTCCTGCCCCTATCCCTAGCTCCTTCGCTCCCCTACTGCCTCCATGTCACCCTCCCTGTCATTTTCTCCGCCTTCCTGCCTCGATCCCTGTTTACCTTCCTGCTGCTCCTATTTCACCCCTTCTCTCTATCTATACCTACTCCTGCTTCTCTCTTTCTCTACCTACTCCTGCTTCTCTCTTTCTCTACCTACTCCTGCTTCTCTCTTTCTCTACCTACTCCTGCTTCTCTCTTTCTCTACCTACTCCTGCTTCTCTCTATCTATACCTACTCCTGCTTCTCTCTTTCTCTACCTACTCTTGCTTCTCTCTTTCTCTACCTACTCCTGCTTCTCTCTTTCTCTACCTACTCCTGCTTCTCTCTTTCTCTACCTACTCCTGCTTCTCTCTATCTGTACCTACTCCTGCTTCTCTCTATCTATACCTACTCCTGCTTCTCTCTATCTATACCTACTCCTGCTTCTCTCTTTCTCTACCTACTCCTGCTTCTCTCTTACCTGTTTATCTGTCTCCATAATCTCTGTCTCTCTGACTTCTTGTTTCTGTCTCTGCGTCGCTTTGCCTCCCTACCTGCATGGTCGCTGCCCATGTCGTTCCATGCGCGCGACGCCGATATGTCGCACGCCAGAGGAGCCTGGTGCTGCTTCTTATAATCGTTGATGGTGTTGCTGCAGCGGCACAGTCGATGACCGACGCCTGTACGAAGCGATGGATGAACTGATAAGACGGCGCAGTGAGACGCGTCTCACCGGATCCCAGCTGGCTGGGGTTACAGCCCAGGTAAGTCAAGCCATCGCTCGAAAGAACTGACAATCTACTTCACTAGCTAATTCAGTACACTACAATGAAATAAACTGCGACAAAACAAGAAGAAAAGCTGATCCTGAGTGGCAGTCATGCTGTGAAATGTTAGCGACTTCATTTTCTTAGACTCCGCTTACTTTTGGGCGGATAACTAGTTCTCTGACGCTGCATGACCCTCCCGGAGTCGATTAACTCGCTAGGAAAATAGAAATCTTGAAATATCTGTCAGTGTTGTCGAAGATTTGACCCTTGACCATGCAACGCATCCCCGACACCATAAGCGGACAAACTAAGTAAAGGATAAGGGGCATTCATTCATTCACTAGCTAATTCAGTGAAAATTTATATAGCATCAGTGAGAATTTATATAGCGCCCATTCAATGTATCTTCTCAGACGCGCAATCACTTTGTGACGGCATTGCAATTCTTATCAATGGTATAATCCTCGTCGTTTTAAAGAATTTTCTGTTTTTGTTGCTATCGTCGTCGCTGTTGCTATCATCATTGCGTTTACTGTTCGAGTTGTCATTGTCATCATCATTACCAACATCATCGTCGTTGTTGTGACCTATGTTCGATTGGATTTTGACCGATGATGGTCATAATGATGATGATGATGTTGTTGTTTATGATGATGATGATGATCGACGACAACCAAAATGACGACGGAGGCTGTTTATTGTTACTATTGTTGTTGTTGTTGTTGTTTTGACCAGTTGCGTTTGCTTGAAGAGGTGAAGCCGCTGAAGGAGACGCAGAAGAAACAAGGAAAGAGTCTCTGGACGATGGCGCTTGGGAGACTCATCAACGACGGAACCGGATCCAAAAAGAACAAAAATACACCGGAAGTCAAGAAAGAACAGGAAAAAGGAGCAACAGGAAGCGGTGGAGGAAACGTAGGAGGAGGAGGAGGAGGAAGAGCAGAAGAGGAGAAGAACAGAGAGGAAGAGAAGACAACGGAAAACAAAAAGTCCAAGCGAGCGGTATAGAAAATTAAGATTTTATTCTATCTGCGTTGCGCACGTGTTCATTTATACGTGTATGAGAGCGCCTCTGTCCGACTGTTTGTCTGCTTATCTGTCTCTCCAGCTCTTTGTTATTCTACATCAATATCACAACTGTTCAGCTTGTTTTTCTTTTCATGTAGCCTATGTACCTACACGCATGTATATAGGCATGCACATATGAATCCTCGATATGGTGGCATATATGTATATGTATATGAATGTATGTATGTATGTAACTTTTATTACGCCACTGTACTACTGTATCTAATCTAATCTAAACACTTCTATAGGGCCGTTATCAGAATGCCCAAGGCATCAGTTGATTGTCGCTTCAAGTCAAAATCGCAATCGAAAATCTTAAACTGTTGGAGAAGCCGGGTCGAATTCTGATGGGTCAGAGAAACCAGAAGCCAGGCTAAGGTGGGTAAGCAAGTTGAAAGAGATGCGTCTTTAGTTTAGAACTGAATGCACCTGTCGGTGATCGTTGGTAAGTGAAACCTAGAGGTAAGCCAGAGTCTGGGGTGAGTTCGATCGAATTTCAGCTGAGCCAACTGAAGGAACGCAAAACGAGTAAATTAGACTCTATGGAAACACTGGCTGATCCCAAAGTTTTGCATAGGAGTGGCAATTAAGAAAGGCTTCATTTAGCTTCCTTCAAAAAAATTTGACGACCTTTTTCATTAGCCTACAGACTTTTGAAAATTTCTTCTCGCACATGTATTTCTTCTCCTATTCTATCAAATTATGATAGCCTTTTTATTTTTAATCATCAGTACTTTGACAATGGTGTTCTTGGTGAAAAGAGTTTTTCGACCTTGCTTGTTTTTCTAGATGTTTTATGAATTCCCCACAACTTTTTTGTTTTATTTTCCAGATTTTAGGTCGTTTTAGTTTCCCAATTTTATCATGATATTTTTTACGTCATAAGTTTAGTAAGCAACCTTCTTCCTAACGGGCTTGTATGGACAAAGTCAATGGCGTCCTCCCAAAAAACCAAATGGCCATGACCGGATTACTCCTGGATCCCCATTGCATGAACATGTGGGAAAATACGATCCGTTTTTAGTTGCGATCCATAAGGTCAACGGTTCGGAGTCATGGACATTTCCACAAGACATTTTCTGAGTCACTGACCAGAAACCGAAAGACTTGTCGGCCAAGAACAGTAAAAAGTAAAAACCTGGACCATGCACCTGTTTGGTTGCGCTTGAGGACCAGTGGTTGACTAATGCTTTTATAACGATCCTGCAAACTCATACAAATATCGCTTCCTCAAAACGCATAAGCTTACACAGATAAGCTCACACTAACCAATACTAACTCACAGACAACCATCTCTCTTTCGCACTGGCGGCGTTGTTTTCTAACGTGGGGTGGCCAAAGCTAAGCTAATAGTTTCAAAGCTGGCCACAGTAATCTTCAGCTCATGATGCATTTCTTTAGCATATTAAACCGTAAAGAAGTGACCTATTATTTAGGGGCATCAGTGATCAAGGGTTCAATGGGGGCTTCGTAATCGTAATTGTAATCTCGAAGTTTCTGCAAGAATATCCAGACACAGGCGCTCTGTCACAAACAAAATCGGTTGGCAGGTAAGGTGCGGTTCGGGTCCAGGTAGGTTCCAAAGTTCAGCCAGGTAGAAAGTCAGAGGGCTACGGTGGGTGGTGTTTAGAATTAGAGCGGCGAGAAGAGGAAGAAAGGAGATGAGGAGGAATCAGGGTAAGATTATTAAAGAGGAAAGTGTTCAATGTTGAATTTAAGGTTCATGTCGAAATTGCGAGAGGTGCGGAGTTTTTTAGTTGGTGGGGAGAAATGACCCCTGGCCTGTTCTGTAGAGCAGCCGATGCTTCTTCTATCCCTACACAAACACAAGCCAGCGGATGATAGAGTCTCCGACCAAGAGATCGAAGACAGGGAGTTGAACGGATGACAAACGGCTGTAATTCCATCGGAAAATTATCGCAATCGATATTTGTCGTCGACGTCGAAGCGAATGAAAAAAATGTTTAATCTCTTTATTTTCTCCATTTATTCTCGGTATTTGTTTACGTCACCAAATGCAGTCAGGCCATAAAGTTTCACATCAGATATACTTCGCTCCTTTATTATTATTACATTTTTTTTGTTTACAGCCGTTCTAACAGCCTGGCAAGTAACTGCGTCTGCGCTGTGGCCTTTGCACGAACCCCAGGAAAACAGCATAAATATTTTGCACTGTTGCTGATGTGCTAATAAAAATGATATATCGGCTAATGGCAATACATGGCTGCTTATATCAGGGAGTTGCGTGGGCTACTCACTTTTGGACATGCACCTAAACGCAGAAATAGTGATCATAATGGGCACATTTTCGTGATTGTTATGTGTGATAGGACCAGACATTTGTGCAGTTGGATTTCCGCTAGAACACTACACGACTGAGACACCGGGTTTCTACACTCTCCAGGTTACTTTGGTTGAGTTGGCGTCGGTGGAATGAAAGAAAGGAAAGAAAGTGGAAGAGAAGAAAGAGACTGGAGAAAATTGGAGAGACATGAGTAGAATGAAAGCAAGAATAGACCGAAAGAGAAATGCAGAGAACAGAGGAGAATGGAAGAGAGTGAAGAAGTGGAGAAGAGAATGGAGAAGAATGGAAGTAATGAAAGAGAATGGATGAGAAAGGAAGAAAATATATTAGAAAAAGTGCAGTGGAAGAAAAGGAAACAGAAGGAAAACAGCGAAGGAAATAAGAGAAATAAAGCAAAGGGAGGTAACAGGAGAGAAAGGAAATAAAAGGGAAAAGGAAAGAGAAGACAAAGAAGGGCGTGGAAGCCAAAGGGTATCGCATGATTTCAATTATTCGGATCTCACGGTCGACCGACCGTCTCTGTCAAGAGAATGTCAACATTCGTAAAGCGATGATCATGCTTCTGCTGTTGAGGATGCTGATGATGATTGCTGATGTAATCAATGTAGTGTTTATATGTGTTTCAGCATTCCATAAAGTACTTCATTTCTAATTATTCAATTAGGGCTATTGTTGTCTTGTCTTGTCGTCGACCTCCCTCGAGCAGAGGTCTGGCTGTACCACGGACAACCCTCTTCCATCTGCCTCTGTCCCTTGTCTCTTGTAACAACTGGTCGAACGATAATCCAGTCCACGACTTGTTGTTGTCGAGCCGTGTCATCTTGGGTCTTCCATGAACTCAGAATCAAGGATGTGTGCCTTGGATGATATCTTTCTCTAGGCAGTCTCCTTTCTTTCGTAGAAGCTATTGTTAGGTCAATCTAAATATTTTAAAATGTACCACATGTTTTTGCATATTTTTCTATCCGTTTGTCTATATACAGCCAGTCCATCTATCTGCTCACCGGTGTACCCACTTACTCAGTGTACAACTTCTGGTTTCTCTGACCTGGAGCTGGCTTCTCCAATGGATTATCATTTTGATTACGATTTCACTTGAAGCGACCATCGACCGATGCCTTGGGCATTGTGATAACGGCGCTATAGAAATCGTTAGATTAGATTGGATTGGATTAGATACTAGCCCACCCATCTATCTACCCACCCTTTATCAATCCGTCTATCCATCCATCCATCTCCGCACTTCTTAAGCGCCCGTTTGTATCATAAGTTTCCAAGATGCCATGAAGTCCGATTGATCGACAAAATTCGAAAGATCGTGGACATGTGAATTCTGTTTCTTTTTCAGTTTAGCCTATGGAGTCGTGCTCTGAAGAAGAAAGATGTGTTGAACAAAGAAAAAGTCGAAGAAAATCAAGACAAACCAGGTCAGGTCAGGTCAGGATCATATCAAGCAGGCATTGAACTTTAGCTCCAAAACACTTTTCAGATGATATCGCTTTTATGAATTTAGTCTGAATTGCGAACCTAGATTAAAATCAGGAGAAAATTTCTGGACTTAGAGTATAGGTTAAAATTACACGCAGTCCGCTCAACAGGATCGAACCCGCAATCGTTGGATTACAGTCCTGGCGCGCTACCGAACAGACAGCTGTTCATTGTATTTCCTCACCTGTTTCGCTGCAGCCCATACGATTTTCTTTTGACTGCTAACTCGTCGGCTTCAAATTGCTTGCCCGACTTCTGGTTTCCTAGAGCTATTATGTCTCCAAAGAATTATGATTTATGACTACTTGAAGCGTGCATCATGGTTACGGCGCCTTAGAAGTCACTGGGTCAGATTATATTCCAACCACAAATTGTACTCTGGCCCCGAGTGCATAAATCATAACTAATGATTTTTGCTGTAACACCAGTCTAAATGCTGACTGTTAGCCCCATCGCATAACCAAGATCATGGTAACAAATGGTACAACCTGTAGCATCAGAGTACAAGGTAATCCACTGGAGCAGATTGTACCATTTCCATATCTTGGCTCACTTATAACCGAAGACTGGATGCAGTAAAGAGATTCGGGCAAGACTAGGAAAATGACAGGATGTAGGGGCAGCATTAAAGAATGCATGGAAAAGTCACGGCGGCCTAATGCTTGCAACAAAGATACGACTTCTGAAAGCTCTTTTATGGCCAGTGGCACAGCATGGCTGTGAGAGCTGGGCCATGAAGAAAGATGAAGAGGCAAGAATCAACGCATTTGAAATAAAGTGTCTGCGGCAGAGGCAGATCTTTATAGTACCGTGGATTTCTAAGAAGACAAATGAATGGGTCCTAGAGACTGCAGGAGCTAGACAGAGTCTGCTCGGTTTAATCAAACAGAGGAAGCTTTCATACTTCGGGCATGTGCTACGGAAAATAGAAACTGCCTAAATAAAGAAATCATCTAAGGCACAATTCCTGGATCCTGAGCTCGGAGAAGATCCAAGGTGACAGGGATAGACAATATTAAGTCGTGGTCTGAATTATCCTTCGCACAGTTATTACAAGAGACGAGGGACAGAAGCAGATGGCACAAATTTGTCAGCGGTGCTGTTAATCCTCGGCTCGATGACGGTTGAAGGCAAGGCAAGACAAGCCCCAGCGCTCAATTCCTAATTGAAAAACCTTGTGCTAGCAATCCAACAATAAAACACCGATACCAAGGAGAAAGGATTGACACTGAGGATTAAGTTGGGATTTGAAAAAAGACCAGCAGAATCTAGGGCTGAGGCTTACAGTTTGAGGTTTCTATAGGTAAAATTCAGACATCATTCAGAGTCTAATGCATTAGACTTTGAATGGTGTCTGAATTTTACCATGGGTCTCCGCTATGATCGCTTTAACCCTGCAAATAATTTATTTCCAGAGCGACGTAGATTAATGAGTCCATTCAAGCGGTAGCACTGCCCAGTGAATATATTGTCTACCTGGCTACAAGATTGATTGCGGTGTTCTGACTCCAACTACCTGCTCCGCGTAGTCGCCCGAGGATGTTATAGATCGGGTTGTGCAGGTGACTGCTACTGTGGATAGTTGTTAATCACTGGCTAAGCAGAGACTCTGTCCACGATGTATTATTTCTGCATTTATTAAGTGCCACTGTCTAATGACTAAGCATCAATCGAGCGTTTTGTGAGTGAAGGGCTTGCTCAAGGTCCCTACGCATTAGCCGTTTCAGAGTAGGCTCGAACCCGTACTCTCCGCGTTACAAGCCTAGAGCTCTAACCACTCGGCTACCGTGTCCCACAAAGTGTAGAATCGCGAGATCGAACAACTTGGTTGACTTAGGCTTTCTATGGGTCGTCTCAAACTGCGTAGAATAGAAAAAATGATTGCATTCATTGTCTAGTATAAGCAGACTTTAATGTGGCCAAGAGATGACTGTCGGTGCATCCATACACTTTTACTCAGTAATGGCGTCAGAATTCGTGCTTTTTGATGAACATGAAAAGCCACATCGAAGGACTTTATAATCTAACAGTTTCTATCAGTGATCGGGTGGCGGTAGTCTAACCAGGTCATCTGAATGCCTTTCTCTGGTCATACCTAAGGCTAGAACTGTTCTTGGTGAACGAGCTTTTTCGTTTGTTGGACCTAGTTTTTGGAACTCCTTCCCTTTGTCTGTTTGTTCTGCGCAGTCGCTTCTGTCATTTCGTTCTCAACATAATACTTACCTTTTTCAAGCTCCATAACCCCAATTGGCTGCCGCCCTGTCTTACTGGACTGACCTTATAGATGTTGACCTGATTGCAGCATGTCTTTGGTGCACCATCGGTTGATCCTCGTGCATTAGACACCGGCGCGATTGAAGTCACTAAGTAATGATTATTAATAATAATTATGGTAGTCTGGTGATTAGCATGATGGACTGTATACTCAGAAGTCGAACTTCAAATCCCTGCCAAAGATTTCTGTTTCACTTGTGCCACCTAGCGGATTCAGTTGTAAAACGAGTACACTGGCCGTACTCTGTCGGTGGGAATATAAGTTGGCGTGGAGGAGAACTGTCCATCTGCCCTTATATGCTGAGGTTAAGAAAACGAAGTCGCTAACACTTCGTATTTATGCTACCTCTTGGGGCAATCTAGTTTAAGAAGGATTGCTCTTCTCTGTGTCAGTGAGAGCCATGCCAGGTCTGTTGTTTTCAGTCTAAGCTGATGTGTCTGTCGCCAACGACTGTAACATTTAAAACATGAAGAGTAATGGAAGGACAGAGGCCTATGTAGCTAAACACTGGACCGTAGCATCGAACATAGTAACTTACTAATGTGTGTTCGATTTGTCCAAGTGCAGAGCGTTGAATTATAGATGGTGCAAAATGGTGTGAAGAAGCGCTTAACGATTTATATGTCGTCCTAGGTTCTAATCCTGATGGTGCCTTAGCTGTCTGCCTATGGGATCGATTAACCAACTGTCCTATATGTTTGTCTCTGACTGTCTGTTTATCCGCCTCCTAGACTCTATGTCTGTCTGCTTGTCTGCCTGCCTGCCTGCCTGCTTGCCTGCCTGTCTGCCTGCCTGTCTGTCTGTCTGTCTGACTGTCTGTAATAGTTCACGTGCAGTACGTGTACATATATGAAAGTATACATAATTATTTTGATATGGACCAGAGTAAGATGATGTAATGATGATGATGCTGATGACGATGACGATGTCGATGACGATGTCGATGACGATGATGATGACGATGATGATGATGATGATGATGATGATGATGATGATGTTAATGTTGGCGAATGAATCCGGAATGATGATGGATGTCGGCTGTTAGCAGCAGAGGATGCGAGTGGACGATCAGTAAACGAAAACATACGATCATAATCTATGCGAAATGAATTAAGAGCTTTGTTGTTCAGACAATAATGATACTCAAATGTCACAAGAATCCAAATGCACTAAGCAATGCTTAGAATTGCATGTAGACATTTATATAGCACCTTTTGCAAATTTCACCCAGCTAATAACTTCGCACTTTAATATAATGTAGCCCATCTAGATGCAATCTACTGTGATCCATATATAAACTAATGTAAATGTTTCTATAGCACAACTGTCAAAACATTGCAGAAGCCATCAGTCGATGGTCGTTTCCAAATTCACTGTAAATGGGCCAGGTTAAAATTTGACAGATCAGATAAATCAGAAAGAGGGTCACGCTGCATGAAAAAGGTGGAAAATACGAGTTGCTTGGTGCATACATTTTATACCTTATCATCATCATCATCACCATCATCATTGTCATCATGGTCGTCGTCATCATCACCATCATCATCATCACCACCATTACCATCATCATCATCATCGTCGTCGTCGTCGTCGTCATCATTGTTGACGTCAACTTTACATTACCTTTTTTATATTTGCAAAATAACTATCAGCTACGAACTAGCTCGTTAATGTTAAACGATTTCGATGTAAATTGTGGTTCATTCAGACATGGTAGATCCGGTTTACAATCTGTTGAAATGTGCGTCCACTCTACCGAATAACAAGATCGCTAAGTCGCCGAACAATGTGGCGCTACCTAATGAAGAGTTCGCCAACGAATTACTGCCGCCCGTCGTTGAATCGCGACCGTCGAGCAATATGGGTAAGTAAATGTAATGTAAATGTAATTTACACGGTTTTATATAGCGACCGTATGGCCTCAACCCTGATTATTTTCAATAAATTTATCGGGAGCGATTCTTCACCACCGCTGCCCGTTTCAATGGGCGTAATGCCATTTAAGGTCCCCGTGTACGGACCGTGCTAGCCTGAGATTTAAATCTCTGAAATTAGCCACGGTCGGTATGCGAACGGGCGTTCTCACGTACAGAGGCGCTGGGAGTACGCTTTAACCAATGTGGCTAACAAGGCTGGCATCAGTAGTTCAGCTGCCTAACCCGTCAGCAACTGAAGGATTTTCTGAATCTCAATCGCTTCATTAGGTGATTTAAAATGTGTTTTTTTTTGGAAAGTGCTTCTCTTTTGATAACTTCTATCGAGCCATGTCATCCGATAGCTTCTATAGAGCCCTTACTGATAAATCCGATAGAACCTCCATTCATTCATTCATTCATTCAGTTATTCATTTATTGACTCGCTTATTGACTCACTCACTCTATTATCAAGTCACGTACTTATTCAATAATTTCTGTAGTGCCTCTTCAACATATTTACTCAGAGGCTCTTACAGTTCCGTTTCCTCGAAGAGAAGCGCTTTGAAGCTTTAATCAAAGATGCATGACTGCAACGCCCTACCCAAATGAAAACGAATAACAAGTAGGGCATTCCGGGACTTATGACCCAACAACTGAAAAGGCAGATGTTGCGTGGCATAATACGCACAAACGAAGGTGCGATTCATTCATTATTAATGTGAACGCATTACTAACGTAATATTGCGTTGCTTAGTCGGAAAATCAAAGACTTTACTCGAGTTAACGCAACGCTATGAATAGGGTAAGTCGACGGTTCGAAACCCGACCACTGACAACTTCCAAAGATCGTCGACAATTACTACTAATTAGGTCAGATCTGAGTGGAATGCATAGATTAAGGTTCGATCCTCCTAAGGCAGCTACGGTGAACAAGTGGAGCTTTATTTTTTGCACAGTTTCTGTCACCAACCAACAACACGAAATGCAGTCGTCAGCTGCTAGACAAGCGTCAAGTTCAGCTGTGTTTCGGTCCCTCGTAGGATGCATGTAGGATAGGCCTATATGTATGACTGCTTCCTTTGTCTATTCGCTCACGGACATAAGAGAAGGGAAATGCAAGAAATGTTGAAATTAAGGTAAGATGAGGTCGACTTCAGTGGCCCTGGCAGCCATAAGACGTCTTTAAACACAGAATGCTACTCCTACTAACTACTCATCATCGGTTTTGTGAAGCTGTCTGAACTGATTCTGCTTCTGATTTTGGGAAAATGACTGAATAGTTAATCGCAAACTGCTAAAATATATAAAACTGAATGATCGGATGCGATTATCTAAAAACTGCAAATCAAACAAGAGATGAATTCGTCGACATTTTATATGGGTGGGAGATAGTCTATTGGTTAGTGTGTCGAACTGTAAACCCAGAGATCGGGTTCGAGCTTTCTGCTCCATTAGAGCCCATTCGCGAACTCAGCTATGAAATGAGTACATCGACTGTACATTGTAGGAAGATTAGACAGTGAGGGAGAGGACTGGTCACCTGCCCTCATATGACGATGCATCTAGGTCTATCGATTGACGTCAATCATTTTAGACACGAAGGCGTCGTTAGATGAAGTACGATGCGTCCTGCAGAAATCGAAAACTGAAGTACAAAGATTTCCACTTGAAAAATCTTTAAAACGATTTGCACCGACGCTATATATATCTTATAATTATGGCGGTGATATATATTGTCGCGAGCTAGTCGCAAAGTCAGTTCAGAAATAAGTCAATACAATAACTTTTCACGCGTTTTTCTTCTCGTTATGCAATCTCAAACCGCCATAACTCGAGTCTCCCTCTAGACTGTCAACCTGCCCCTTGTATAAGAAAAAGTAAGTGGGACCTGCCCACCCCTTGGTCCTGACATATATATACATATATATATATTCGGTTTAATCATTGATTGACATCGCGAATACATGTAACTCGCATATAAATGTAAGGCATAGTCGACGTCTACCACAAAGGGTCTTCTACCGCTGGCTGGGCTATCTACATTCTGCTATGAGATATGTCATACTGTATGAGATATGTCATACTGTGTTGCTTGTGTTAGCGATGCCTATGCGATGACTACGGAAATTTGGAACCGGTCAGTATAGTAGCGCTTCATAAACGCACGTTCGTGGCCCTTATCGTTGGAGTCCGGCAGATAATGCATTTTGAATTGATGGATGAATCTCAGGGCGAATGAATATTGCACGAGTTTTCCCGGCCATTTTCCTCCTCTGCTACTTTTCAGCTGCGCAGAAGGACCACTTCCAGCTGATGAATAAACAGATCATGAATAATTAAATAGCTAGAAATCCGCGTAATGTGTCATCGTCGGCGCTGAGAGGCTTGAGCTCCCTTTAGTCGTTGGGGTACGAAGATGCAGTGGCGGATTTAGCTATAGGCTTGGGGCGGGTTCACCTTAACCCCGCTTCCCTCTTGTTCATATGCCAGCGCCCCTAAGACCAGACCGGTGCATGGTGGACTGTCAGAATGTGGCGCCCTCTGAAAATGATCTTCTGCCCACGGAAGCAATCCCGCAGCCGCCACTGCCAAGTCTTATCTGACCAATAACAACCAGTTCATCCACTGCAGCAACAGTTGCCGTGGTTAAATGTAAAATGCAAATGTGCACGTTTTTCTGCAGCGACGGTCTGGCCTCGATCCCAATCTTTTTTAATGAATTAACCGGGTCAAATCCTTCGTCACCGCTCCCCGTTGGAACTAGAGCCACGCCACTTAAGGTCCACGTGCACGGTCCGTCATAACCCGAGATTCAAATCTCTAAATTAAGCCACAATCGGTATGCGAACCGGCATCCTCACGCCCTGCAGTGGCGCCTTATTTATATATATGTTGCTCTGACTAGTAATATGATTGAGCGATGGATTGAGTGAGGAGGGAGCAAGTGGACAAGATTGCGAGTGGGTGGATGGGTGGATGGGTGGATGGGTGGGTGAGTGGGTGAGTGGGTGAGTGGGTGGGTGCGTGAGTGAGTGAGTGAGTGAGTGAGTGAGTGAGTGAGTGAGTGAGTGAGTGAGTGAGTGAAAGGTGTAAGTCAGTCGGTCATCTAGGCTTTCTGTCTGTCGTTCTTTCTATCTGTATTTGTCCGTTTGTCTTTCTGTGGGTCTCTCGTCCTGTTTGAATTCTCTTCCAGATGATACAGTAACGAGACAGACATACATACACACATGCAGACAGAGAGACAGAGAGATATGCAGTACCAAGTAGAAACAAAGACAGACAGACAAGGACACAGACAGAAAAAAGAAATAGACAGAAACAGAGGCAGCTACAGACAGAAATAGAGAAAGCAGAAACAGAAACAGACACAGACAGAAACAGACACAGACAGAAACAGACACAGACAGAAACAGACACAGACAGAAACAGACACAGACAGAAACAGACACAGACAGAAACAGACACAGACACAGACAGAAACAGACACAGACAGAAACAGACACAGACAGAAACAGACACAGACAGAAACAGACACATACAGAAACAGACACAGACAGAAACAGACACAGACAGAAACAGACACAGACAGAAACAGACACAGACCGGAAAGCAGCCACTGATGTTCGACGTTAAGTGGACGCCATCTAGCGATGGATGAACGATAGATGCCTGGAAAGCCAGCAGCAGCAGCAGCAGCAGCAGCAGCAGCAGTAGCAGCAGCAGCAGCAGCAGCAGCAGCAGCGTCCGTACAGTAGCGGATGTTAAGGACCGATTTCCGGCGACTCTCATTCGCCGTACGGACCATCATTTCGAGCCCTAATATGTCGGCGGGGTAAGTGCCTCAGTCGATCGACTGCAGCGACGATGGCAAATACTTGGAAATGAGTCCACAAAAGAGCATTTGCTGCGAAATAGCTCAATCTATGCCATAATAATGGTCGACTCTATCTCAGATATAACAGTATAACATAGATATATATATACATAGACCTATGTATACTATAAATGAATTATTAAGTAGCCATATACACAGGCTATGTTACAACAGTCTCTCATATGATGTATCTAGGATGCTACCTCAAATTAGATTGTGGAACATAATGTATATATATATATACTGTGTGTATATGACGATCGTCCGGTTCGTATAATATATACATATATATAGTGTATAAATAATTTCGTATGATATATAAAGGCCTAAATTATGTGTAGATCGATATGTGCATAATTCCGATGTGTGCTCTATAATGTGTTTTGTTTTGTGTAATGTGTGCAAAACTCGGTCTGTTGAGACAGGGCGTGTAATTAATGAATGGCGACGTGTGATGTCCAACTAGCAATAGTTTTGTCTTAACTGCATGCAATCTATCGATCTCTACAGAAAGCGAGGTTTGCTGGTTAAATGGTATTTTCTAGTCTGCGAAAAATAGCTCAGTCTCGTCGGGACTGCATATATATATATATATATATATATATATATATATATATATATATATATTGCTGGTTAAATGGTATTTTCTAGTCTGCGAAAAATAGCTCAGTCTCGTCGGGACTGCATATATATATATATATATATATATATATATATATATATATATATATATATATATATATATATATATATATATATATATATATATATATATATATATATATATATATATATATATATATATATGCAGTCCCGACGAGACTGAGCTATTTTTCGCAGACTAGAAAATACCATTTAACCAGCAAACCTCGCTTTCTGTAGAGATATATATATATATATTTGCCTGGGTCCAGTGTGTGTCTGAAGCGATCCTAAACGAATTAATTCGATGTGAGGCCGCGTTTGAATGTCTAAGTCCTTGACTCGACGGACACAACGGATCTAAGAGCGCCCATAAGCATGTCATTGACTTTTTATGTCGATGCTTCGGGGCAAATATTATATAGCTCCTCTAAAGAACTTCTTGGCACATATGTGGATCAATGAACGAAAACATGAACACAGGATTTGCCCCATTTGCAGGACTTTTTCAGGAACTCGGGTATCTTTCACTTCTTCACAACGAGCTCCAGCCTCTTATGCTATGGAGCTAAAAATTGTTTAACTCAGACAGACAGGACAGCATAAGACAGACAGATAACCAGACAAGCAGACATTCATACACACATACATACAGTCACACATACATAAAATCATGCATCTTCTCCTTCTTCGGGCATGCGTACACACACACACACACACATATATATATATATATATTTGCATGCTTGCTTGCTTACTCACATCATATGTGCATGCACATATACAAAGACTACTTATAGGAATAGGATTCTAGCAGACGGTTATAACTAACCGCTGCAATGGGCAGAGCTCTGTCAGTCAGTCAGTCAGTCAGTCAGTCAGTCAGTCAGTCAGTCAGTCAGTCAGTCAGTCAGTCAGTCAGTCTGTCAGTCAGTCAGTCAGTTATATAGGCATTTGATATAACGCCTTTTAAGTACCTCACAAAAGCGCTTCGTACTTTATCCTAAATGATTTTAACTGATTAATAAAACCGAAAATACCTCAGCAGGCAAAACAATGCACAGATAACTAGAAGATTCGACTTCATTTTCAAATACGGCTGTTCTTGCTAGGTGACCTATAGCGACGTCTGCCGGCCGATTCATCAGGGTCGTTCCGCAACAGTCGATCGCACCCTTTCAAACACACACACACACGCACACGCACGCACACGCACGCACATACACACCTACACACACTTATGTGTATGTCTACATCTACACATTTTGCATACACACACGCATAAATAGACAGCTGGAAAAGGCGTTAGTCCAGTGGTTAGCTGACTGTCTACCGAAGCACAGGTCGGGATTCAAATCACCGCTACCACAGAAAGATGTTTCGAGAGTTCTGCTCCACTTGCGCCCCTTATCGAACTCGGCTGTTAAATGAGTACACAGACTGTACACTGTCGGTGGGAAGATCAGGCGGCAAGTGAGAAGACTGGCCACCAGCCCTCATCTGTCGAGGCCAAGAAAAGGGTAGCTAACACTTCGTAGAAGACTGGCCACCAGCCCTCATCTGCCGAGGCCAAGAAAAGGGTAGCTTCGTATACCCAAGACTTCTCCCCTGGATTTGCTTAATGGACTGCACGTCTTCTATGTATGCACATTTTCACATCTGCTTCTGTGTACATATCGGTTGTATAAACAACTGATACTGTACATATCGGTTATATAAACAACTGATACTGTACATATCGGTTATATAAACAACTGATACTGTACATATCGGTTATATAAACAACTTATACTGTACATATCGGTTGTATAAACAACTGATACTGTACATATCGGTTATATAAACAACTTATACTGTACATATCGGTTGTATAAACAACTGATACTGTACATATCGGTTATATAAACAACTGATACTGTACATATCGGTTGTATAAACAACTGATACAGTACATATTGGTTATATAAACAACTTATACTGTACATATCGGTTGTATAAACAACTGATACTGTACATATCGGTTATATAAACAACTGATACTGTACATATCGGTTGTATAAACAACTGATACAGTACATATTGGTTATATAAACAACTTATGCTGTACATATCGGTTATATAAACAACTGATACTGTACATATCGGTTGTATAAACAACTGATACTGTACATATCGGTTGTATAAACAACTGATACTGTACATATCGGTTGTATAAACAACTAATACAGTACATATTGGTTATATAAACAACTGATACTGTACATATCGGTTGTATAAACAACTGATACAGTACATATTGGTTATATAAACAACTGATAGTGTACATATCGGTTATATAAACAACTTCTAGGCATAATCTGTAAACGGGTTTAACTGCTGTAAACACGACTAGGCATCGCACCTGCCCCGAAGAATGCATTTATTATTCAGCAGATGAAGTCTGTTTATGCGCAATGGAACGGTTGTAAATGTTAATGGACATGTTTTTCTATAGCGTCCCTATGGACTCAATTTTTCAACGAATTTATTGTTGACTCCCCTTTCTCTCTCCCTCCCTCCTTTCTCTCTTCATATAATATATACATATATGTAGGCCTAATATATACTAAACACGTAGAAAAGCGGATATCGTAATGCCTTAATGCATGAATATTATGAAAAATGTATGCGATTATAAATTCATTATCCCGCAAATGTACATAGAGCATTCTTTGTCTATATACATGCATATATATATATATATATATATATATATATATATATATATATATATATATATATATATATATATATATATATATATATATATATATATATATATATATATATATATATATATGCGATTTGGAGTCAAAGCGGCTTATAGTCCCAGGGGAGACGCAGCGAAGGCCTTTGCAGTGGCCGCATTGGCATTGGCGTTGGCATTGGCTGCTGCTGCTGCTGTTGCTGCTTGCCCCATGTTCCGCTTTGTAATCGAGATTCATCCTATAGTCGCCAGCGCTGCTCCGGCCCCAGAGGCGATCAGTTGTCGCGTTCCGACGTTCGGTCGGTCGGTCGGCGGTGGCCTGCCTTCCTTCCTGCCCGGCCTCCGGGCTCCTCAGCATCTCCTATAGAGCGACGGTGCCTGGGGCTGCGCCAAATACACATACACGCACGGCGGACTACCTTGATGATTTTGCTTGACTTGAAATGCCTCTGTCGTGGCATCGATCATGGGATAGGCTGCAGTCGAAAGGGCAATCGACGCCCAACAATTACGTTACCTAGGATGGACGAGTTGTTGTCTGATGCGTGCCTGCATGGGGGTTGGTTTCTCGAATGGAACTGAGTCGCTAGGTGGCTATTTCGCGTCGAGTCATGTCGGTAGGAACAGACATTTCAGGTAATGAGTACAAATGGCGACGTTGGAAAAAGCCGAGACCAATCCGGTTTAATCTGGACTTATCCGAACTGGTCCGGAGTATTCCTAAGTGGTCCGGAGTTATCCGAAGTGGTCTGGAGTAATACGGAGTAATTCGACCCTTCTTGGATATGTATTTCATGTTCCTTTCGGACCCGGAGAGCCGAGGGAGGAGACGCCAGGACCAGCGAGAATACGATTCAGTGACGCAGAAAAGGAGGATCAGCATTAACGGTTGGTTGATTCTATTTGCTGTGGTTTACGGCCAAGTGAATCTTGCGTCTATGACCGATACCCAGGTAGCGCGATAAACAACCACTGCGCAAATTGCTTAATCTCGGCTCATACTTTGTGTGTTGTAATTATTTCTCTGAACGGTGGTCCAATACCGAACTCCGTCTGTGACCGATGTACTTTGAATGCATCAACTCGAAATTGATATTGTTGTTGTTGTTAATACTGTCGTTGTTTTGGTCCATCTATATATTTATCTCGGCACCGTGTGGATTAACAGCTTGCACTATTTGTTTCATTTACTGTCGATAAACGTCTTTACTTAGTTGTGCATTATTGGTCGCTTGTGCATTTTTTCCGTAGCAATAAATGGTTGAGTTGTTGATAGGAGCATTTAGGAACGTACGACCCTAATAAGGACCCACAGAACACCCTATCAGTTAGCCCGTCCTGAATTCTGTAGTGATCTTCATCTAAGTTACATTTAGAGAATTTTATTTATGTAGATCCACCATTTTGCTGAAGGCATCAATTGACGACGTTAAGCAAAGTGATAGTTGCAGTGGTCTCCAACACTGAGAGCAATATATTGCCTCACATTCCCCTCATATGAATCTAGTTTAGTTGTTGCATTTTATGCTACACTTCTTACAGTAGGTCTAATAAAAGAATAACATGAAACGTGTTGTGTTAAGGTAGTTAAGGTAAATGATATAATTAAGTTAATGAAATAAGGGAAATTCTGAATGATGCATGAAAAATGAAAATAACACAAATAGGTGGGGAATATAATCATTTATGTCCCCATCAACCTAAATACTGTAGGGTGCGCGGTGTAGTCTAGTAGCTAGCGTGCTGGACTGTCAGCCCAGAGGTCGAGGATTCAGTCTCCGGCAGAAAGATGTTCCAAGTATTCTGCTCTACTTGAGCCCCTATGGAACTCAGCAATTAAATGAGTACACTGACCGTACACTGTCGGTGGGAGGATCGAACAGCGAGAGAGGACTGGTCATCCACCCGCGTTTGACGAGGCTAAGAAAGGGAAGTCGCTTGCACTTCATATCCATGGCAGCCTCTCGGCGCTAGCTTTAAGTACTGTTCTTCTCCTTCAACCGTATTTATGGGTGGGGCATGTACTTCTGTCCTTTGGGGATCGACACCCCTGCATGGAGCGCTGAGTTCTCGCTTAAAAGGTTCTTCTGCTCAGCGATCATTTCGGGAAAGATCGAACCTGTACACTCTGCGTTACAAGGACAGCGCTGAGCTACTGAGCCACTGAGCCACTGCACAAGGCATGCGATCAAAGGAATGAAAGAATAAATGAACAAAATGACTAAACAGCTTGTGGAAAATTATTTGCGTTTACATTTCTTATTGGTCATAATGTCGACAACGACGACAACGATGATGATGATGACGACTACGATGAAGACGAAGATGATGATAACGATAACGACGACGGCTGTGATGCTAATAAGACGACGACGACGATGATGATGATGATAACGACGACGACGACGATTATAACTACGATAATGACGATAGCAACAGATATAGCAAAAGAAATAGCTATTTAATTAACTGGTGTTTGACGAGATGGAATGAAGTGGCGAGTCCATGCATGTAGAAAACAGGGATTTAGATGTCAGCCGTAGAAATCCAAACAGATCGACAGACGGAGGGAGAGAGGCAGAGGCGGAGAGACTGGGTGGGGGTGACTAGGTGGGCGATTAAGGAGGGCTGCGTGAGAGGGGGATGTAAGTGGTTCTGTAAAAGAGTCATCAGAGTTGATGATGTCGTTGAGAATGTTTCTCCCATGCATTAAAACACTGAGATTCTCTCTACCTTTCTGTTTTGTCTCCCTCTCCCTCTCTTTTCATCCTCTCTCTCTCTCTCTCTCTCTTTCTCTCTCTCTCTCTTTCTCTCTCTCTCTCTCATTTTTCCTGTCTCTCGTTCTCTCTCTCTCTATCTCTATCTCTCTCTGTCTCTCTCTCTGTCTCTCTCTCTGTCTCTCTCTCTGTTTATATATATATATATATCTGTCTCTGTCTCTCTCTTTCTCTCTCTCTTTCTCTCTCTCATTTTTCCTGTCTCTCGTTCTTTCTTGCTTTCTTTCTCTTCTCTCTTACTCACTTTGTCACCACTCGCCCTCTCTTTCATTTTCGCTCCTTTTTTCTGCCTCCCCCTCTCTCTCTCCGATTGGATCTTGCGAAAACTATCATGCACGCGTAAGGAAATTAACTAGAGATAGAAAAGGAGACAGACAAAAGACAGACAGATTGGTAGAAACACAGACGGACTGACCAACCATGGATAATCAGAAAAGCAGGAAGTAAAGATGCACAGAGAATGTCAGAGAGCGAAGCTAGCACATACAAGCGCAAAGCACGCATTCATATGATGGAGAGAATAGCAAAGGAGAATGAAATGTAGACAAGCAGATAGGCATGAAGGAGAAGAAGAGAAGAGAGACACGTAGGCAGAGATAGAGACAGAGACATAGACAAGGCACAGACATAGACAGAGCCACATAGAGAAACAAAGAAGGTTAGAGAGCGAGATAAAATAAGACAAAGAGTGAGACAAAGAGTGTGCCTAGTCTTTCATTCTACAATTGAGCGTGAAAAGGCAAGCACTTTATCTTGGCAAATGACCTTCATCACTAAGCACCCTCTTCTGCCTCGACCAAGCGTCGTTCTGGCGCTGCTGTCCCACGACCGACCCTCTCAAGAGCGTCCTCTTGGCTCTTTATTAGCCAACGTTTGTGTCTCGGTCAGTCCCTTTGTCCGCATCAGTATACGTGTATGTGCGTCTTTTATGTGGGTGTCGTCATGGTAACGGATGAACCTGCACTCGTGCAGTGAATTGTATTTTGTGATCACGTGTCGTTATACTTCCGGTTGCATTCTATTTGCATTCAAGCTCCGTAGTGACAGAACCAGAACAAAAGCTTATCGTATCTGTTTCTCTGTTCTCACCTTAAAGTTTCACGTACTAATTAATTGTCCTATATAAGTAAGTAAGCAATGCATTTGTTAACACGGCATGTGTCCATCGACTGAGCGAAGAATCGTAGGCGTGCATTGCATTATCCTGCTGTGCTCTGCTCCCACTCTCTTCTCCTCTCCTGTCCTCTTGTTTCCTGTCTTGTATTCTCCTCTGGACTGTACCGCTCTGCTTTCCCCCTTCCGTTCTGTCCTCTGCTAAGCCAAAGCGTGTTTTAATTCTGGCACTTCAAATCCAACAATCGAAATATAAGAGAAATTGAACTCAATGATTGCGGGTAATTTCCTCGGAAACAGCTTTTCTCTATGACTTTATAAAGATCGTTATTTACTTCTTGCAAAACTTACGTCACCTAACCCCAGGAACTTTTAGAGGTGCCGTATACATGGCCGCGGTCAATTGCATTCGCGTACATGTACCTTGCGTTACATTCCCCTAGCGTCGGGCCTTGCTGGTCCACATCTCCCTAGCGTCGGGCCTTGCTGGTCCACATCTCCCTAGAGTCGGGCCTTACTGGTTCACATCTCCCTAGCGTTGGGCCTTGCTGGTCCCATACCGTCCCCAAGGAATGCTGCCTGTATCCAACCCAGTATCTGTAGGTCTGGCTCTGTTGCCTTATGCTCCACACATCGAATGACGATTCCATTCAGAATCTGCGCTATAGAAATCTTGCGTCGCTGTTGCTGCTGACAATTGTTCTGGCGAGAGGCGGGGAATCAGCGCAAAACGAACAAAGAACCAGCGTGGGGCAGGTCGTAATGCACCGGAGCGGGCCTTCTATCTGTGTCGTAAGCATTATTACTATGTACAGAAAATGCCTGGCATCGATAAGTTGTAGACTTCTATTCAATAGTTATCGTGCACAAAGCACCGGTCACTCTTGCATGGCGCAAAACAGGTTTCTGACTGGTTAAATGTCACGGTTTTGAACCAAGCTTCCAGTTCAATCATTTGTTAAAGGAGTCTATAAATAGGCTATCCCCTCCGCCATGCTCAATGCTGGGTCGAGACAATGCTGGTCGCCCAGCAGCACAGCGAACGCACTTTGTTCAATAGAATGGCGCACCTAGCGGTGACAAGTTGAAACACGCCGTTGGCTTATGAGCGGGAGGTAATGCAAATCGGTTAAAAGGTGGCGCCAGACTCCCATAAACATGAACAAACCGCTCATTAGAACCCCTAATGACTGCACAACAAACACTGCGTTTGAGTTTCATACGAAACTCATGCAGGGCAAAGTATGCAGGGCAAAGTTCATTTAGATGTGTTCTGCAAAGTTACCCTTGCGGTATTCATACCTTTTCTTTAAAAAATGCAAAATGAAAGACTTGATTTCGAATTAGATCATTCCCTCTTCAACCTTCCCTTCCACTAAGGTTGCGTCACTCATATCAGTTGACCAAAGTAGCAAGTAAGTAAACAACCGTTATTTCGAGCACTGTACATCGAGATGACTTAATTGCTCCGTGAGCTTTAATTTCTACTTATCGGTGACGGCTTACTGGTCTCCAACGGGCAGTGGGTTATGGACCGCAGCCGCCATTCTCGTCAATTCAGTTAAGAAAATCGTGGCCAAGAATTCGGCGGTTCCCCGGTTCGGCTGACCACTTAGAACACGCTTAGGGATGGCCCTGCATTCAATTTATTAACCTATCAGTTACTATGGTCCTTAGCGAGAATGAGTTGTAATAATTGCTGTGACACATATTGCAGTCTTCTCATATTCGACAGCTGAGCAAAACATGTCGTGCGAACAGAAACAACCGCCTTCCACTCAAACACTACAAGTGGGCAATAACTCTGAGTCACGCTGCAGCTCTTTACACCGGCCTATTTCCTTGAAGGGCTGTCGCTATATAAATCTAATGGCAAGCCATGGCTTTATACAATGTGTCAATGGCAAAGCGGTGCAATATGATACAAAAAGAAGACATATGGATCAGTTGGTTCTAAAAACAATTCACTAGGTGTCCATAGCAGCAGCTCGCCTACTGAACTTGCCCTGCCAGCTGAGTTTAAACACAATACTGAACGTATAACCAACACTAGAGAGACTAAATTGTCTCACTACTGCCATGTTACAAATGCCATGTTTCATTTCTTATTATCGCAGTTTTCTAAATTAACGCTGCAATGACTCTTGCTTACTTAAACATATAAACTATGTAACGAACTTGGGCAAGCTAAGAACCCCTACATGCCTCACGTTAATGAAATGATCAGTGCGCCAACGGAGTACTTTAAAAATCATTTCCAGCATCTTCCTCGTATTATCTTTCTCATCGCACTATATCTAACAACAGTCTGCATGTCTACCTGGTCTACCTCCATGCCTGACTTTTAGATTTTGACAAAGAACCGAACCTGATTCTTACCTGTCTTACCAATTTTTATGAAGCACCTGTGAATAAAATAGTATTAACGGCCTAGTTTTTTGGGGTGCTGGAGAAATTTAGTTTAGTTTAGTAGCGTAGTTTACAAATGCCACAAGTGCTGCGTAATGCAGCAATAGATAAGAAAGATTGCCCTTATGCATCGCTGCGCTGTGTTTCTGTAAAGGTTGACCATTTGGAATCCGCGAGCGATGACCGGATGTAGTGGACGTCTGTTATGCGTATGGTGTTAGCCATTTGGGGGCTTGTGATATCATAACCTTTTCAAATTACAATAACATCTTACGGGCGTTTTATGCAGTACTACGTAGTTTCCATTGCAACTGCATGCATTTTGGTATTTAAACTTATTGCGTAAAGTTTCTTGATCTGCGTATTTTATTTTGTTGTATTTTTTATTTTATAATACTACATTGTATTGTATTATAGGCTTAATCTATTCTATTGTGGCCGGGCATTTACTGCGTTATCTCACTGGCTGTTTATGCCTTTGCTCCAAGGCGTATGCATTTTAAAGACAAGATTCGCCATAACTGCTTATACTTTCGTACTCAGAGGCGGGGAAATGTGCAGAACACATGCAGAAATATAATTATATCCCCAGAGGCGAACTTAATTTCTCTCGCCTCATTGGATTAGTGGCGACATCTTGCGCCCTAGTCGTGAATATTTCATGTAGGTAGCGACCTCCGGTGGTCATTTTAATCTTCGGCGGTGTGTATAGTCGAGTCGTTATGCCGCACGGCGGCGCTGCGGTATGACTCCCTCTTGAGGTAATTTCTGACCAATTTGCCGAGAAAAGACTTCGCCGTCTTGCAAGACCAGGAATAATAGAATTCTTGGTTGCGCAGTCCGCTAAGTAACAACTATGCTTATAACTGCGCTTTATTTCTCAATTCTATATTTTCTAACTTTTCGACGTCTTTTCTGATTTTTTAATTTTTCTTTCTTACCGGATTTATGCTCTGTCTTTGGTGAGTTCGTTCCTATTTGTTTCAACATTTAATCAACTTAAGATTCGCCTAATTTTTGTCCTTTTTGCACTCGTTCGCCTGCGTCTTTACCTTCCGCCATTTTAGCTTCATCAAACTGCCACGTCATCTTAGATCACATAATGTACAGTTCAATCATTCTTCTTATTTTCGGTCTACGTTTCATGATCGCCTTCCATATTAGTTGCCAACCCTTCCACACCCGCTTGCCCTACATTGTTCCTACAGCCAAACATTCTTACTGCGCCCAATTTGGCACTGCGACTATGCAGTATGGACGTATGTATTTTATTCCTTTATCGTTCTTCCTAACTTCATCTCTCAGGCGACCACCACAGCACCTCACCCGCCATACCATCTTCAACATACTAATCCTGCTTTCCGGGGACATCCACCCAAATCCTGGCCCACTGGATTTTTATTCATGTCCTCCTCCCTCACCTCCTACCTGTCCTCCTCCTTCCAGAATTTCTTCCTCCAACATCCTCGACAATGCTCAAAATACTGACAACAACCGCTTCTTACTTTGCACGCTAAATATTCGATCATTACTACATCCTGCACATTCACAAGAAATCAGTGATATAGCCCTCTCTTCTCACCCGCCTGACATATTTGCCTTATCTGAAACCTGGTTTAATTTAAACACCACTCTTGCTCAATATGAAGACTGTATTCCTCCTGGCTACCATCTTTACAGTACACCTCGTCCTTGCAAACCATCTAGCCCTTCTCATAAAAATCCAACTGGCGGTGGTATTGCCTTTCTCACCCGAGAACCTGCCACAGTTTTAGACTCACCTGGTTACTGTTTCCACTCTTTTGAATGTGCATCAGTTACGCTTAAACTTCCTCACACAAATCTGACTATCTTTAATGTATATCGCCCTCCATCCTCCTCTTCATATTCAAGTCCTCCATCGGTCTTCCTGAAAGAATTTACCACCCTCCTCTCTACTGCCGCCACTACACCTCATGAATTTCTGATTACAGGTGACTTCAATATACATGTCGATAACCCCTCTGACACATTTGCTTCTGAATTCCTCACCCTATTGTCCTCAACTAATCTGGTTCAACATGTCAAATTCCCCACCCACATTCACAATCACACACTTGACCTCATTATCACGTCATCGTTCTCCACTCTATCACCTGATATATCTTTCTCTTTTGACTCGCCATCTGATCATTACCCCATCTTTACATATCTTAACATTCTTCCGACACCACGTCCTGATCCTGTCTTTCATTCTTTTCGTCGCATCAGTTCAATAAATATTGAAGCCTTCACACAAGATATTTCCTGTTCTGATCTCGTGTTAAATCCACCCTCCTCCCTGAATGACCTTCTCTCTTCATATAACACCACTCTTTCCACTATCCTTGACAAGCATGCTCCTATTATTACCAAATCCCGTTCTCACTCTAACAATCCTTGGTTCAATTCCTATCTCCAGGCCTTCAAATCTTTCCGGCGACGCCTTGAGCGTGCCTATAAACGCACCAGGGATCCTCAACTTCTCTCTGCCCTTAAATCTGCCACAAATAAATACCATCGCCTTCTTACTGCAACTAAACAAAGATTTTACTCCTCACTAGTTCGTTCTCGATCCTCTAGCCCTCGCCTTCTCTGGAAAACTATTAACCAGCTCCTCCATCGGAACTCATCTAGTCCACTTCCAAATTCTCTTCCGTCTTCTTCAATAGCCGACTCGTTCTGTTCTTTCTTTTCGAACAAAATTAGTACCCTCCGTCTCTCTCTTCAATCTCTACTTTCCAAAACCTCCAACAATCCAGCTGCTGATGCTCCCTCTTCCACCTATGACAGTCCACCTTCCCCACCTCGATCCTCATTTTCTGCTTTTCAACCTACATCAGAGACCGAAATACTAAATCTGCTAAAATCTCTCCCAAACAAACAATGTGAACTTGACCCTATACCTACCTCCTTATTGAAAGACTGTGCATCTGTCCTTGTTCCAATTATTACCAAAATAGTTAACCTCTCTCTCTCTACTGGAAATTTTCCCCTTCTTTTTAAACACTCTCTTGTTACCCCTCTTCTCAAGAAATCATCTCTCGACAAGGAAATCCTTTCTAACTACCGGCCTGTTTCTAACCTGACTTTCATCTCCAAATTAACTGAACGGATTGTCCTCTCTCGAATCAATAACTATTTAGCTTCTAACTCACTCATTAACCCACACCAGTCTGGTTTTACTAAACGCCACTCAACCGAAACTCTGCTGACATCTCTCTACAACAAGCTTGTTTCTGCCATTTCTCATCAACAGGTTTCTTGCCTCTGTCTCCTCGATATCTCTGCAGCCTTCGACACCATAGATCACAATATCTTACTCCACCGACTTTCAACCTGGTTTGGTTTTGCTGACACTGCTCTCCTATGGATACAGTCTTATCTCTCCTCCCGCTCTTTCTCTGTTAAAACTTCGGAAGCCTCTTCTAAGTCATGCCCTCTTACTTGCGGAGTTCCACAAGGCTCCGTTCTTGGACCTCTTCTGTTTATCCTCTACACTACCCCACTCAGTTCACTCATTAAAGCATCCTCCGTTGACCATCACCTCTATGCTGATGACACCCAACTATTCATCTCTTTCTCTCCAAATTGTTTCAATGAATCTACAGATCATCTTCTTTGTGTGGTTAAACAAATCTCCTCTTGGATGACATCTAATCTCTTATGCCTGAACCCATCTAAAACTGAATTCATACTTATAGGCCTACGTGACCAGCTGAAGAAAATTCCTGACCCCTCTATCTCCCTCAGCCTGGACTCTGCCTCCACCCACACCTTTAATACTAACTCCTCTGTCCGTAATTTAGGTGTTATTTTCGACCAGAACCTTACTTTTTCTGATCATATCAGCCATCTTTCCCGCTCTTGCTTTATGCATATCCGCGACCTTCGCAGAATCCGTCCTATGCTTGACTTCAAAACCGCATCTATCATTGCCACATCCATAGTCCATGCAAAACTTGACTACTGCAATTCACTTTTCCTCAATATTGACACAACCCAGATAAATCGCCTACAAGCTATCCAGAATGCTCTCGCACGTGCTGTCACCAAAACCCCCAAATACCATCACATCACCCCTGTTCTCAAATCACTGCACTGGCTTAAAATACCAGAACGAATAGAGTACAAAGTCTTATCCCTCACCTACAACACACTTCAATCCTCCCAACCCTCCTATCTTCGTCAATTATTTACTATCCAACCACTCCGTTCAACCCGCTCCTCATCTGTCCTAACACTTCTTCGCCCTCCCGTCACCTCATCCTTAAAATTTGGAAATCGCTCCATAGCCATAGCTGCCCCACCCCTTTGGAATAAACTCCCGCCAGAATTGCGACAGTTGTCTGGTCAATCATACGAACTCACCAACACTTCACCTCTTTCAGTTTCTGCGCAGGTCTTTCACTCAAGACTGAAAACACTTCTTTTCCAAAAATCTTATCCTGATTCTTCCTCTTCCTCTTGTCTCTCTTCTCGCTTCAGTTTCAAACAGCATCCACCGTAGCCGTCCGACTGTCTGAGTGCCTGACTCCTGGATCTTGACCCTTTTGCCTATCGATTTTGTTTTGACTGAGCGCCTGTGAATAAGCTGGTTCCCGCGACTTAGCTTTCGTTGAGCGCTGTAGAAATTTCGAGATTACGATTACGATTACGATTACGATTATTCAGGTGACTGGGTCCATTCTGTTGCTTGCTGTTGCCATAGCAACTATTATTAAACAGTCGGCGTTTAATCTTAGGTGTGACAAAGAGATTCGCAAACTTGCAACTTTCTCGTAAATGACAACTGTAGTTGAAAATGTGTAGCAGTTGTGAAAGCCTGTGGAGTCTGAGGTCATGAAGGTAGTGCTGTTTGGGTCTGAAGCTGAGCCCTCGGGGTACAAATTGCTGAAAGAATGTCTGTCATTTTGGGATGTTGCAAACCAGTCTAATGGGGACGGTTGGTCTGAATCAGTGAAGAGGAAGTTCCACTCTAGTCCCCTATTCGTTGTGTCTCCTAGATTCATTGGTAATACAGGATGTTTTAATCAAGTGATCTCAAATTCATATTACACCGACGGCCAAGTGAAGATCAGTACATTAGTCTGCGGCCAGCATTACTTAATCCCTTTCATTCAACGATTCAAAAGTTAGTGAAATGTGGAGAAATTATTAAGAGGAACCCAATACACTAGTAAAAGTAAATTTACTATCTGTTTAGAAACTATAGTTTGATAATATCTTACATGTATTAGTTTTAGTCATTTCCTTTGAGCACTTATCCAGAGCATCAGTTGTTAGCGTCTTAGAATATCGGGTTTTTTTGTTAGCTTATTAGAATATCAGTCTGATATTCTAAGACGCTAACAAAATTTACCAGAATATAAAATTTCATTCGCTTTCACAAGGCATTCTTTTATGTATTGGTCTTCTGTAAAAGGCCGCAACAAGTTTACTATCATTTCGCTAATTAGAAAACTTACAGACTTTCGATATAGGCCCTCTAGACTTATTAATATTTTTTAAAGCAAATTTCTGTTTGGCAAGCCCAGCTTCACAGTCCTGAATTCTTGGCTCTCGGGCTTTGCCTGCGATTTCTACATATTAGTCGCTAATGGCATAAAGGCCTAATGCATGTCTGTGATCTCGAATTTTCTCCTTGACTTACTTCAAAGACTCCTTTAACACGCCACTTCCACAGTAGACAAATCTAGACATGAAAAGCTTTTAACATACTCGCCTTCTCATAAGTTCGTTCACATCCCTATAAATTGGCCAGAAAACTTTCCCTCTTAACACCTCTTCTAGGTCAGAATCATTGTTAATTCTTGTCGGTCATTCAGAGGAATACGTCAAAAGAAGTTTTCATGCTAATGCGAGACCTAATTTCTCTTTTCTAGATATTTAACACAAACGAAACTGAAGAACTCATAAATAAATATATAATTACATAGTTAGGAACTTCTGTAGCGTCGATGTGTGATGACCTAGTGCTGGGTCGGTTTAATGGGAGCCAAACCGATATCGCGATATGTAGAGAATCCGAAATCGATATCGAAGTTGGTATTTAAAAACCTAAAAATACCTAAACCAAAAGGAAAAACACAAGAAAACACCCCGAAAAGTCAGTATTAAAAAATTCAAATAATAAAATATCAGTTTATCTCAAGGATAATAGTTTTCTCTCTTGGAACATCCCATAACATCGTTGAGAGTTGTGATGTTGATTGATATCAGTGATGTACTGTGTGTTCAATTATTATGCTAATTGTAACTGTAATTGTAATTTGAGATTTATTAAGCGCCTCTTAGAGGATGAAATCAACAGAGGTGCTTCCACCCCAAAAAGTAAAATTACTGTTAAACAGTACAGTCTTCAGGCGCCTGGGAACATTGAGAGGGGGAAAGAAAGGAGCTACACTAGAATAAATGACATACGACGTAGCGGAAGTTGTGGCGTCGTGCCCTTGAGTCAGAAGACAGTAGTCCATTCCAGTGGTGGGCCAATATCCAAGCGAAGTTTCCAGTTATGGCCCAGTCTCTGGCTAGCACGGAAACCTTAAATGGCTTGGCACCAATTCAAACGGGCTGAACAAGAACGAGGTCATACCATCGCTATATAAAGCCATGCACATTTACATTTACTATTTACCTTACACCAATCATCTCAATATGACGATGTCGTTAAATAAATGTTGTCAAACCATAATTTACCTTAATATCGTCCTTTTCTTTGTTTCAGAAACAGTTACAAAGGATAGGACTTAACATGTCTTGTCACTAGCCATTTGTTTCTAAGAATCAATGCATAAATGTCTGTATGTCTGTCTTTTTGTCTATCTGTCTGTCTGTCTGCTTTTATGTATGTACGTTTGTATGTATGTATGTATTTATATGCATGTATCAGGGTGGCAGCTTGATGGAACACTGGGAAGAGAGTGAAGTTAAGCAGCGCGAGCGCGGTTAGTACATGGCTAGTGAAAGCCTATGGAATATCAGGCCATCTGATTCAGTTTTAGTTTGCAATCCTTTCTATCACCAGCGCACTACGGACACATGACAGATGTCCTGTCGTCAAAAATTGCTTTGGTCATGTTTGCACCTCAGCCGAATGATCCATAGGGTCCCGAACCTACGCCTTTGATGGGCTTCTATAAAGGTGCATAAACAATTATGTTACCCTAGTTTTACTTTTATCTCAGCGTTTGTATAGCGCCTTTTGCATTTAGCCTATCTAGATACAATTTTACAAGGGGAAAGTGGGGCAGTGCGAGATCTCCTTAATTCTAGTGTAATGTAATGTAAGGCAATTTGGTGATCGCTTTGTTCTTGTTCTGTTGCCGTGTTGTTAACACAGAGCGGAAGAAGGTGTCCTTCCTGCACCAGAGAAGCTACTCATGTGGAGACCTATCTCCATCGGAAACGGAAAAGGACGAAGAGGACGACGATTCCGATGAGGTCCGAGCAACCAAGGTCAAGCCCGGCGAAGGTCAGCTCACACTCACAGACACATCACCACTTGCACCGCGCAGCACCACTTACACCTGTAGTGGAAAACCATCCTAAACGTCATCATTGCCATCACCGTTAACTTTGTCTACAACATGATCTTAATCATCATGATCATCGTCGTAGTCGTCTTCATCATCTGCGTCGTCTCATCATCATCTTATCGACCGAAAGTGCACATTAAACAACGGTCTGTCTCCGCGTGTTGATATACACATAATGCGTTTTTTGATGCCAGTGCAGGTAAGTTTTGTATGCGTGCAATTAGAGCTTAATATCGTCATGTATGTGCGTCGGTTCTTCGTTATTCTTCTCGGCCGTAGACTGAAAGACGTCAAGACAATCATGAGACGTGCAGTCCTCCAGCCGTCATAACCTCGGCTAATAACTACCACCTGGTCCACACCCAACGCTCGTCCCTACCACAAACAAACGACCTAGAAGCAAAGCGGCTTCTGCGGCGCAGCCACATGTTGTCTTGTTCAGCGCTGTAGACCGATGTGATGACAAATCGGTTCTCGGGCAAAGTTGGTTCCGACTCCGCACAATTTCGAGGCGCATTTTGGAGTACCTTGTTGCCTTGATAGGGAAATTTGCTAGGAAACAACATATTAGTTTGTGGGAAAATGGAATACCATGCAGTCGCAAAGCATTTTGCATTTATGCAATCGTAACTAGGACAAAACAGGATTTTGACGAACGAAGAAGCGGTAGCAAACGGTGGCGATAGCACAGTTCTACTGTATTTTTAGAAGAAAAAGAACATTCCACATAAAACAAACCACAATAATTCTCGGAACTTTAGTCACCCGGGCTTGATTTGGTTTCTCATCGGACGCCATGCTATACTATCTGGTTCCTTGATTTTTATCTGCTGAAGAGCCGGAATTTGTGCGCTGCTCTGAGCGTCGTGTGTTTACGGTAGCAGCCTAAATCCCAGTTGTGGGATTGAGTGGTGGAGATATTCGTCTGCGTGCATTGAGCTATGTGAGGACATGTCCATTTGTGTGTCTTGCTCTGTCCGTATGTGGCTTTGTGTGAGCATTTGGGAGCACTTACTCTTGTGGGCACGTGCATTTTCGTTCGTTGGTCTCTACGTGTGTGCGAGAGCCCTCTAGTGTTGGACTTGCATAATTTTCTGAGCAATATTCGCTTATAGATGAACTTTTTGTTACTAATAAACTTTGCCACGACTGAAGTTAGCGTAGGCAGTGCTCTTATGACTTTCTTAAAAGACGCTACATTAATCCATTAGTGCCCAAATTTGTAAAACTGAACAGATTAAGTTATAGTTTCAGAAATCTCAACAATTTAGTGCAGTAACATTGCTGATAACTTATTTATTGCTACCAACTGCAACATGTACTTTACATACTGTCCGTTATAACGGACGTCGGGCACAAGCCCAGTGATAGCCATAACTTAGGTTACTGTCACTGAATCAAGCCTGATAATCTATATCATGCAATGTTTCCAGAATGATTTTGATGATTTGTCATATTTATTTACTATATGAGGTTTAATGCAGTGTGACAGTACTTGTAACAGTCAGGATGAAGACCTACATCACATTTCTCACAACGATATAGGCCCTATTGTCTTCTTCGTACAAGCCTTGCAACGACGGTCTGTGTCTCCTCGTGCAATCTAGTGATTATTACCATGGTACCTTACATAAGATAGTACAGCAGGAGCACATCGACCTTGGATGGATGGCACACCATAGCACTTGAGTAGACTTACAGCTAGTTGCCACCTGAAGTCAAACAAACTGTCGCCGCCGCTGTGAACTTTGCGAGAGAGATATCACGCATTGACCAATGTTACATCGAACAGATATACAAAGATTAGCCACCACAATTTCCATTGCCTGATCCGTGTTCTGTGACAACCAGCTGATCTAACTGATCAACGCCCCCATACTTTGATTGTAGAGGTGGAACATGGTAGGATGCGAAACAGATCTGACTTTCTTGTGGCTCAGTGACTATCTCTGCACACGACCTTCTCCTACTGTCCCAAAATTTGATGCAATGGTAACAACAATGTTGTTATGCCGGCGCATCATCTGAACGTCGGAGGCATGATCTAAAGTCATATGATCTTCTGAACGACTGCCAACCTTGTCTCTCGGTTTCTTTATGTCAGCAGGCCCGCCATTGTCCATGCATGTGTCACTGGCGTCTGGATCTGTTGGAAGGATCTGTCTGCGGACTTCACATGGAGCTGACAACAATTTGCGCCCCAAATGGTTAACATTGAACTTGTACTCATCATCCGACTTATCACTGTCTTCATCAGTTAGCACGCTTTCATTGTTTGGTGGCTGTTCGAAGATGTCAATTGTGCCATAGCTTTTGTTGTTATCATAATGGTCACTATTGTGTTCTTCTAATTGTGCTACAACTTCAAGCAGTGCCTTGTGGGCAGTACTGAAGAAACACTAAACGTTAACTTTTATCAGTAATAGTAAATGAGACATTAGACTGTTAGGGCTCTGTGTTCTTTTCCTTGGGCTGTCTTGGGTTAGGCTGCGAATAGTTCGCCGATGGTGCTCATTCTAGGGGACTACAAAATAGTGAGTAGCTAGTCTAAACAGATTTCTAGCTAACAGTTACTTCACACTGCAAGTAATGCTGTGATAGGTGTTACTGTTGGGACAATGAGGCTTGGTGACTTTACTGTGGATAAAACATGGCGGCACACGGGCTAGTGCCCGTCGTCCTTTAAAACGTACGCCAACATTGCAGTGAAAATTTCCATGGTAAAATATGCAGTGATTGTCATAGTATTTTGTCAACGTATGGATCCATATGGCTACTATTAACACCAATAAAAATTTCTTTAAATAATTTCTGGTCAAGAACAAATAAAGATGTACTTACTAGCGGTAACGAAGCTTTTCGACATGCTTAATTGTAGCAGACGCAAAACCAAACCAAGAGATGTCTCCAACTGACATCATCCGGCAAGCACAATAGTGGATTTTATAGATCAACGGCTAAACATTTTTAAAAAATTAGTGAACAGCCTACTATATATACTATTGCCCGTAATTTTGGCAACTTGTTTTCTAAGCGTGCGTTATAACGGACGCGGGGCACTAATGGGTTAAGCGTCTAGATAAATATGTACATCCATAGTCATCATGTTTGGGTTCAGAAGGCGCTGGTGTCTATGGTAAGAGGATAGCAAACCTAGTTTCGCAAAGTACGAATTGTGGTTGGAGGCTGTGGGAAATAAATATATTTAGACTCGCTACTCACTAAATAAGAGTGAAATTGGATCCCGTTGTCTGTAGACCGAACCACTGATGACAAATTTCCCTTCCTCGGTTGAAAAATCGCACCCTGATTTGTCGTTGAGATCCAGGCGAAAGGACTATGGGAAGGGAATAACTAATTGGAAAATGCCTTCCAGCCTAAGCAATGAGAGGGAAGTTCCCATTGTCCTTACAAATTGCACCTTGTATATCACGTAATACTCAATTGTGTTCAGTGCTGTACATTTTTCCATGTATGTATTCATGTATGTATGTTTTCATGTATGTATGTATTAATGTATGCATGCATGCACGTACGCAAGTATGTATGAACTTACGTATGTACACATATATGCATGCATGCATAGACGTGTGTGTATGTGCATGTATGTATATGTATGTATGCATGTATGTATGCATGCATGTGTGAGTGTACATATGTATGCATGCATCTAAGTATGTATGTATGCATGCGTGCATGTATGTACATGCACATATGCATACATACACATGCATACACATTTCATGAAACACACCCAAAAATATATTGAAAGCAACATATTAGTGTGTGAACATTCGCTTACATGCGATTATCTCGTTCTTTCCCAACTTAAGTGCCACGTACTGGAAATTCCGAAGTCCTTGCTGTTATTGTTCTGTGTTATTTTTCTCTCTTTCGCCGCACTGAATTAATTCAGCGCCCTCGGGCCCTTAATCTGCTGATGGGCACGTGATCGGGCTATTTGCCGAGGGTAGGCCGAGCCCCAGGGGATCCATAACCCCAACTCCAATTACGCAGCTTTCCGTCCTTTCACTGCACCGGTTCGTCGTGCCAGCTGTCCTCGACTTTTGACGGGGGCTACAGGTTGTAGTTAGCGAACGGCTGGCGATCTTGATCCGAGCACAGCCTGTTTCGTCCCTTCTCGCATAAGCAGACCAGGCGGCTACTGCGAGTCCCTAGAGGGTCTAAAGTAGCCTTTACACTAATTCCGTTTCCATCAGGCAAGTCCTAGCAGTATCAGCCAGGGCTATTTCCTGACGTCAACTAACGGATCTTTTCGGATTTGTAGGAGTTTTGACAAAGTAAAACGACAACAAAAGGTTTAGCCCTAACAGAAAATGTCTCATTGGTTGGCCTCTTTTCTATCTGAGCGCACGCTCTGTGTGGTTTATGGCCTATCCCGCACCTTCGGTTCCTTCCTTGTTTGGTTTGCCTCAGAGGTCAGTTTTGGGTCCCTTGCTTTATATACTGTTTACTGTTGACCTTAGCTCTTTGCTAGCCGCGTGCTCGGCTTCAAGCCAGTCCTATGCCGACGATGTGCAGGTCTATGTTCATTGTTCTGCTTCTGATGCCGCAGCTGCTGTTCGAGCTATATGTTGTGCTTCTGACTCCCTTGTGGCTTGGATGTCTTCAAATCGATTGAATCCTTCCAAGACTCGATATATTTGGTTGGGCACTAGGCAGCAATTGGCTAAAATCAATCTGCCTGTACCGCATCTAGAGTTTCCTCACATTACCTTCTCAGTCACTGTTAATGACCTTGGCATTGAGTTCGATCAGGAGCTCTCTTTTAAGGCTCAGGTACATCGTCTTTGTCGTAGTTGCTACTACCAGCTACGGCAACTTCGTGTTGTCTCACGTTCTCTCTCAGTCACCTCATCTAAGACTCTGGTTCATGCATTTGTCACTTGTCGGTTGGATTACTGCTCTTCTTTATATGTAGGACTCCCTGATGTACGGCTTTTGTGCCTGGAACGTGTGTTGCGGGCGGCTGCACGGCTTATTGGTGGCATCTCTAGGTTTGGTCATGTCTCTGATTTCATGCGAGATGAGTTGCACTGGCTTCCTATGAGCCAGCGTATCCACTATAGGGTCATCGTCTTTGTTTGGAACGCCTTGTTGGGTCTTGCCCCTCTTACTTGAGGGAGCTTTGCCTACCTATCCGGTCCAATTTGGGACGTGCTTCTCTTCGCTCCGCTGCTAGTGGTAATCTATTAGTGCCTCGCGCTCGCACCTCGACCATGCAGCGTCGTGCTTTCTCTGTTGCTGGCCCAACCCTCTGGAATGGACTTCCTGTTACTCTGCGTCTTCTACTCTGGGATTTTACTTCTATCTTCTATTCTTCTCTTAAGACTGTTCTTTTTCGCCGAGGTTGGTTTGGGAGCGCTTCTGATTAGTTTTCTTGAAGGGGCGCTATATAAGTGTTCTGTATAAATAAAAAAATTAAATTAAACTTCCAAGATCTTTTCTGCGATTCCGTTCAAAAGTTTGAGATTAAGAACCTCTCAAAACCGCTGAAGCGACATCTAGGCCAAAATACGTAAAATACGAAAACTGCCGAGTGCGGAAATACACTTCACCTTAATAATTAATTTAGTAATTCGCCTGTTTTAAGTTACTTTGCTGTCAGATTAACCAGGTAGTGTTCCGTACCAGTGACCAGCATATCCTCTAGATTTCATTCGTCTTCGTGCGCCTTTTCTCAATGCTGCAAAACCTCTTTCATTCGCTCGGCTTCTAACTCATCATCAACAATAGCATGCCCCTCTCTGGAGCGTTGCCGTTTCCACAATTCTCCGCCAACCGTCACGGTCCTGGGCTCGCCTCCAGGCTGCATGCAGCTCAAAGGTTCAGCGGCCGAAGATCCGCATCGACCTTCCGGATCCATGTGTGTCTTGGTCGTCCGACCGGCCTCTTCCAGGTCCTAGGAGGGCCAACAAGCAAGTCTCGGAGAGTCCTAGCATGGTCCTGTCTGCCGTCGCCTTGTGCAAAGTGCCCAAACACCCGTTTTGTCTCAACGATCTCCGAGATTGGCTTCTAACTGGATATCTTTTAAATGGTTCGTGTTTGCTGTCTGAATGAATGAACAAATGAATGCACGAATGAATGAATGAATGAGTGAACAGTACACTTCTTTGGCCACTCTAACCATGCTGAAGTTCTGCTCTTAAGACGCAGACGTTACCTCTGATGACTTTCGCTGAATCCGTCGTTTGCTGTTCTTTGCAGACGTGCGAATGGGTGTCGCAGTCGACCAGACGGATCCGTCGGACCGACGCAAGGTCTGGATCGGCCAGAAGCAAAAGAGTCGGTCCTTCGACTTCTCCTGGCGATCCGGAATGTGGTCCCCGGTCGACGACCGCAGGAAGGTCCTAGTAGTTCCGGTGTCGGCCGCTCCGAAACCCAACGCCTACCGAGCGCGACTGCGGCCTCCACCCTCCATGTTTCAGATGGACAGCGGGTCATCGTACGAGTCTTACGAAGTGGCCGACGTCCGACCCAGTTGCGAGAGGTCAAAGGCCACTGCTGCAGATGAGGGTCCGAAGCCGATTCCTGGCGAAGGAGTGGCAGGGAGGGCTGGCGAGGTGGAGAGTGGACGAAAGGCGTGGATCAGACAAGAAAGGAGAAGCCACTCGCTCGATTCGAGTCTGGAGGAAAGTACGAGTTCGAGCAAAGGTGACGGTCAGTTTCCACAGCAGGCAGCGCTTGGAGGAAGATGCGCGGAGACAGGTTGCATCAGCCCAACGGTGAAGGACAAGAGACTGCGGTTGCAGCAGCAGCGCAAGAGCAGATCGCTCGACGACTACGAACAGCAGGCGGGAAGGCCGGACGATGCCAGACGTCACCAACCACAAGACATAGACCGAGACGTTTGTAATCTATCCTCTAGGAACCCAATGCTCTCCATGACCGTCTCCAGAAAGCACTTCGTCCTACTCCAAGACACAAACTCCATCCAGAGCCGGTCGCCGCGTAGGCAGTTGACCGTGGAGACGCATCCGACTGGATCTCAGCGGCTGAAGGTTATCGCTCGCGAAGGCCTGTTTCCGACGCAACGGGGTCCTGCGGGAGGCTTCGCAATGAAGGAGTTGTCGCACCGTGACAAACGAGCAGCCTTTGCCGATCAGAAGAGTTTCTCATGCGAGGTGCCAAGTCAACAGACCAAGACGGAAACGGCCTGTCACCGGAAGCAGTCAGAGCCTACAGTTGCCGCATCGGCGCTCCAGGCGCCAAAGCCCCGTGGGAGACTGCTTCCGCAGCTTCCCATTCAGGGCCCGGAATTGGAGAAACATATCAACCAAGTGTGCTGCTACAATGAACTGGTAGAGCTGCTTCAAACGCAACCCACATCTGCTGTGGCAGTGGCATCCTTACAGTCCCAGCCACCAGAGATTCGCATCTCCTACGGCCAACTTGATTCGCCCCGGATGTCTCCAGGCCCCGCTGACTCATCCACGCGAAGTAAACGACGTTGCTTCGCCGGTCAGAAGAGCTTCTCTTACGAAGTGAACCAGTACTCCAAAGTTGTCAAAGATGGAAGCGACTCCACCACTTCCGCCTCCGACCGGACGCACGGCAGCGCCCCGATCGTCTACCAACCGGTGGTCAAGGTTAACCGGATGCGGGACTACTTCGACGAAAATGAGATCGAGGAATTCGAAATCGAACCGGCCCAGCCAAACTGCGCGACGGCCTTGCAGTTTGAAGCCGCCGACTCAGCGCCTTATACAGCTGTCGTCAACGCAACTCGAGTTTGTGCCGTAGCACCTGCTACGACTGGGTCCGCCGGGCGCAGGATGGGGTTCGGTAACCAGCGCTCGCTGTCCTGCGAACAGGCGTCCTTCCAGACAACTCGTGATCGTCGACCGAGTCCCGAAATCAAGGGCCTTGCCGCTTCCGCATACTCTTGTTACGGTCCGAAGACTCTGGTACCGGAGATGCCAGAAGACTACAAATCTTATGGTGCCAGGAAGAGTCCGACTAGAGAGGTATCGCCAAGGACGCAGAGGCTGCGGGGTGTCAGGAGACAAGACCATCTGCAGTCACAGCAGCAACGGTTCAGTGAAGATGTGCCGACGATGAAGTCGGTGAAACTGGAATCAAGAACCAGTCAACTATCTCCAGCTCCCGATCCCAGAACGGACACGCTTGACATGCGAATATCGGGTCAGAGACTCGGCAAAGAGGAGCCTGTGGAACGGTTGAAGGACATACATGAACGATATGCCAAAAACGAGACCAATGAGAAATTGAAAACTGCACATGAAAAACCCACAGGACAGGAACTGTCGGACAGATCTAAAGCCACGCTTGAAAAGCCTTTCAAAGAAGACCCGCAGCTGAAATCCAAAGTCATGCTTGAAAGACATTCGGGTAAAAATTCTACCATTAACGCATCGGGACTTTGTAACGAAAGAAAGGCGACTGCGGTCGATAGCAGATCAAGCAGTGAGCCGAGGAAATCATCATCTATGAGATCGCAGGTAGCGGCAAAGACAAAGGAACTGGTGCTGGACAAATTGAGAGATCAAAGGCCTCCCGGCCGCATACAGATACTGGGACGTTCCCGACAGGAGGTCCTAACTACGGACGACCGGGTGAAACGAAGAAGTCCGATCAACGAAACGGGCCAGTGTAAAGCCAACACCTCGGAACTCGACGGAACGAGAAATCTGCAAATAGACAAAGAAAGAGTTACCAAGAGAGACAATGATAGGAGTGGCTTTCACGCAGAAAGAGACAGAGGCTGCCAGATGGAGAGAGAAAGAGCTTCTAAGTCGGACAGGAGTGCAGCACAAGAACGAAAGGTTGTACAACCAGCTGCTGTTCGACCCCATGTTGCTGAAGTCGCGGATCCTGCTGAGTCATCGGTAGGAACGCAAAGGATGGAAGAGAAGGTCGTCGATGACGAAGACGATGGAGGTGAATTCGGAGAGCTCGTATCGGACGGTGTCGTAACATGGCGTAGAAAATCGCCAGAGAAGCGACTGGTGTTGGGTCAGGACGGGAGGAACGCCCTTGCCGGGGCAGTCCATTTGGCCAAGTGCCACAGCATAGAGGAATCGAGCACTTGCCTGGCCGGGTTCATGAAGACGGATAGGACGACCAGAACGGACCGACGGGAGATGTTTGCTCAGCAGAAAAGCGTATCATGCGACACGGGTACAGACGATGTTAAGGACAAGGAGGTTCTTTACCGTCGCCAACACCAGGCTCCGGTAGGGTCGGGTCATTCAGGCGTGGTGTTTGCCGGAATGACGGTCCGAGAGAAGCGACTGGCTATGATGGAGAGTAAGAAGAGCTACTCGGTCGATGAACTGGTCCACATGCAGCAGCTGCTAAACGAGGGTCTCATCCATCCGGAGAATCTTCCTGAAGATCTCTTCATCTACCAGGAGGCGCTGGCCAGGAGGTGTCTGCAGGATCAAGAGACAAGAAACAGACAGAACCCAGTCCAAACGACTCCATCGCGAGGCGGCTCTACCACTCAGACCCGTCAGAAGCTCCTGCTACTTCACTCGATGAAGGCACTCCACGACCACGAGGACCACGGACTTGAACATCGAAGCGCAGAAGGAATGACAGTAACAGTCAGTGCGGAAAGCCCCGAAGGATCCGTTACCACCGATGGTTATCCGGCTGGTAACTCTGACCACTTGGATGATCCACAAGATCTTTGCGCAGGCGGAAATGAGCTCGAACATTCGAAAGATGTCGCCAGTGGCAGAGCGAGGAAAGATTTCGCCAGCAAACTGCCTCTGATTAGGTTTCTTGGCAAACTGATGCTCGACAAGAAACGCAACAGCAGAACCGGGCAGAAATAGCCCAGGATTCATACAAATTTAGTTGGTTTCTTCCACTTGTTAATAGTTGTTCATACTAAACAGCAGACATGCCATAACAGCCCATGGTTCATAGAAATTCAGGTGAGATGTTCCCACTTCTTAATGATGAAGTGACAGCCAGAACGAAATAATCCCGGGTTCATAGAAATTCAGTTGGTTTATCTCCATTTGTTAATTTATAAAACTAGCACCCAAAACATCCAAAGGGTTTGTAGAAATTCAGGTGGTTTCTCTTCAGTTTTTAGCACTGTGAAGCCTAACATTCCATATCACTACCGAGCCAACAGAAATGCAAGTAGTCTACGCAGGTAAAATAAATGTAAAAGTACACGTTTTTATATGGTCTCGACCCTGCTTGTTATTCAATGAATTTATTGGTGAGATTCTTCATCACAGCTGAATGGTTCCACGTCATTTCCCTCTCGACGCTGACTACAACTAAATAACAAACAATTTAGCACCAGATTAATTTACGTACCAGTATTTTTGGCAATTTTCTTCTTCGCAACATTAACGGTGACCGAGGTAAAATCGAGTTAATCAAACCTAACTCGAGTATTTTGAAAGCTCCGATAATCTAGCAAAAACATGTAATGAGTTCAAACTTAGGGTTTGATAGTGCAGTCAGAAATTGATCGGCAACATGATTCAAGTTTCCTTAAATCATTTGTTTTAAATGTATACACACCAACGTCTACGGCACGATTGCATACAAGGTACTGTTAAGATGAGACGCTTTTGTATGGTTGTGAGAGGAGCTAAATAGATGCACAAATACATAACACAGAGGCCTATACGTGACTGTAGTTGTTTGCTTGCAACGGGGATCCACTTTAGGATTGGTGGTAAACAGGCTTGGCTTCATAAGATTTCAAACTGGTTGTATCTCTCCGTAGATATCTTGAAGAAGCTCTGTGTTAAATATCCGTTAAAAGGCTAATCAAGACAATTGCAACTATTCAATCAGTTTGAACATGCCCCTTTAATAGTTCTCACTCGTCCTACGTATTTCTGTCTCCTGCTCTCTCCTGTTCTTTTGAAATCAATGTCTGCAAATGGCAAGCACTGGTGTGGTTAGAACGCTTACAGACGAAGTTTCAGACCGAAGACATAGCACATTCAATCTGATACATAGGACTGACTACTGACAGACAATTTAGACAACTTACTACATAATGTCGCAAAGGGCAGTTGTGTGCTATATTCTTGCTGTGTTTTCTACTGGACTTTTCCAACGGTTTATAATTTTGAAGCGACCACCGATTGTGGCCTTGTGCATTATGATGAGGGCGCTTTAGAAGTCACTGGAATAGACATGAATATATTTTATTACAAGATAGTTAAGTTTATGAGCGTTTTGGCTACGTTAATAATGTCTGCTGCGCTGACAATTCTATAATTAAGAGTGGCGTGTTTCTAAAAGTAGATCAACTTCTCTAAGCTGATGTCCGATCCTAAGTTCCGCTTTTCGGCAGTGAAGATAATAATTAATACCCTACCTTTTCAAATAATATCAGCAATATGGACATTCTGGACATCTATGAACACTTCGTATAGCGCTTTCTCGGAATTGTTCGAAGGCTTCACGTGTTTCTTGCCGCTAATTACGCCAAATAAGAAAAATCAAGTTACCACCATATTAATTTGCATTATGGTATTTATGAAAACTTACTCCCTCACAGCATTAATGCTGGCCAGAGTAATACCGAGTTAAGGTAATCTATTGGAGCAATGTATTACATATATACATTTATGTGTATATACGGGTCATATGTATATGGGTCATATCCATATGTATATGCAATATTCTGCAAAGTAAAATACATTTGCCCAATTTTAGATTTTGTTATATATTCGTGATATATGTGATTATAGCACGATAGACTGCTGTGTGCTAAATCGTTAACTGCTATGTAACTGTGTTAATTGCTACGATTGTTCGTTCGTTCTTTCATGGTTCGTTCGAGTTATATATTTTTTATAAGAATTTCTTCTTACTGTCTGTTTCGCATATAATGAATGATCTCTTCTTGGTTAAAAATTCTTGAATGTATTTTGCATTAAAAACCATTAGAACACCAATCAACCCGATTTAATTTACGCAGACTAACGGAGTTCATCTTCTGTAAAATAGCTTACATTAACTTAGGATATATACGTAATTTAAAGTTGCTAAAGTATATTTTCACTAAACTAACATATAAAAAGGTAAATTACTTAAAGCAGGTTAACTTAAAGTACACGTGTATGTATGTGTGTATGTATGTATGTCTGTATATATAGGCCTATTCTATGTATGTATGTATGTATGTGGAAGGATGGATAGCTGGATGAATGGAGGGAGGGTGGGAAAGATGGACGATCGTATTCATATATGTCGAGATGTATGTGCCTATGTGATCTATGTATGTATGTCAGTTTATGTGTTTGTATTTGTTTGAGTTGATGTGTGTATATATGTATGTGTGTATACATGTATGTATGTTTGAATGTATATATGTTGTATGTGTGTAGACACTTAATATAGCGTCTTTTAGGTATCTCTTAAAAGTAAAGTAAATGTAAACCACTTCACATAGGTTAAGCTAAAATATCATGAACTGAACAATATGACAGAAATTATATAGCACCACTGTAATAATGCTCAAGGCGTCAGTCGGTGGTCGCTAGAAACTTTATATAAGTAAGCTTACTCTCAAGCTTAATAAATGTAATACTACAGAGTATTTACTTAGAGCCTTCAGAAACATTCAGAGGCAGATCCAGGAGTTGAAAATTGGACTTGAGAAAAACAACTGGGCAAAACATCAGTCACCCTAGTTTAGGGGACGTATTTTGATTGTGGCACTTTCCTTGAACCCGCCCTAGACTTATGCATGTACCTTCTTGAATGTACCTCTTTGTACCTCCTTGTTTGTACTTCCATTTACTTCCTTGCATCTATCTCCTGGAATGCACCTCCTTGAATGTACCTTCTCGAATGTGGGCGTATACCTCCGTGAATGCACCTACTTAAATGTACCTTCTTGTACTGTATGTATATCCTTATACTTCCTTGAAGCTTACTCTTTGAATATACCTAATGGAACGTACCTCATTGAATGTAACTTCTTGAATCCGCCACATACCTATACGTGTAAAACGTTGGTTATAACAGTCTTCGCATCGACTGAATACTTTGGTAGATTTGAATAACACAGCCAGTGACCTTCACTAATCGAATCCTGATAGACTGATGGCAGTCAATGCTTCTGCGTCTGGAGTTCGAATGTCGGGACCTGAAAAGGGAGAGAATTTTTTATGACTAGAACCCGTAAAGATCGATTGCTTCTTAATTGGAGTAACCGGATCAGAGAGAAAAGACATTCCTCGAAAGAAATAAATCAGTCTGACCAAATGAAAGACATCGACCGGAAAAAATCAGTCAGACTTCTTCTTTCTTCCTTCCCATCTATAGTTGCTTTCTCTCTAGGCACAGTGTATATAAGTGAACAATTTATACATGTATATATGCATTGAGCACATGTATACATGTGAATAGACTATTCACGATCAGCCTCGATTTGACTAAATATATACGTACTTATTAAGTCTCTCTCCTGACTGGAATTAATGCTTTCTAGGGGAGTCATTAATTCCAGCCAGGGGAGAGACGTACTTATTAAGTATTGGCTTTATATTTTCAGTTGACAACCAAGCTGAAGCTATATGCCGGCTGCAAGTCTCTCTCGTCCTATTGTAGGCTTGCGAGACACAGACTCTCAGAAGTCCTGGACAAGAAGCTAGACAGCTTCGATACGCCTTGTCTCAGAGAAATATTGCGAATCTCCTAAATGGACCACGTGGACAACTGGGAGATTAGGGTAGTCTATCACTGTCCGAGATCGCAGACTCCGTTTCATCAGATATGTTTCATGAACTCCTGAACAAGAGGACCATCGGAGAGCCTTGTGTAAGTCCTCAAGGCTCAAGTGTGTGGAAGAGACCCCGTGGTCGATCAAAACACATGTGGTCTAGAGTAGTGGAGAAGGCCCTTTCTTCAGCTTACATAAGTGAATCTCAGGCTCCATACAGAACAGAGAAGAGCGTGGGTTGGTGTCGTGCTGTGTAAAGGGTTACGTTCGGAGGAGTATGCCACTTGTAGAAAGACTATAATGAATTGGACTGATCTAGACTACATAAGACTAGACTACACTACACTCGTACACTCTGCTTGATTAGATTAAAATAAAATAAACTAGTCTAATCTAATCTAATGGCTTCTATAGCGCCGTTTTCATAATGCACAAGGCATCAGTCGATGATCGCTTCGAGTGAGGTCGTAGTCAAGAATGATGATATAATCTGTTGGAGAAGCCCCTTCGAAAGCCCATATATTAGGGAAACTATACTGGACCAGACTAAACTACACTACACTGTAGGCATGATTTAACCAAAACAGAGATAAGAGGAGCCAAAGCGGGATTAGATTAAATTGACATTATACATTTATGTGTGCATACTGGTCACATGAATATGGGCCATAGCCATAGGTATATGCAATAATCTGCTATGTAAATATCTCCTGTACATTCCACTTCAAGGTTGTTATACTCATTGCCAGATGTCTTCCTGGACGACACTCCTTCTATGTGATATCTTGCAAAGGTCTTGGGTCTTTGTTGACTAACTGTCCTCATCTAACATGGGTGATCCTTTTTGGAATAGGACGTCCAGGGCTATACTGTGGAAACTAACTCTTTAGTTTCAAACTTAGTTCGTGCTCAGGTGGCTTTAGCAGGTAAGACTATCGCAGTTCTCCAAGACTTATCAACTCTCGCAGAGCTCTCACAATGGGTCAACCTCTGAGTAGTTTTCCGTAAGAGGCGCTATACAAAATTTAATCACAATGTAAATTACAATACAATGCATTACCAAAAGAGAGAATGCAATACACTACAATACATTACACTACAATACATTACATGAAAATACAACACAACATAATTCAACACAACTTAATACAACACAACATAATACAACACAACATAATACAACACAACTTAATACAATACAACTTACAACACAACTTAATACAACACAACTTAATACAGTACAACCTTCTTTTAGATTGATCCACCATGCATGAAAACTAATTAAGCAAGTAATCCCTTTAGTAACCAATCAAACAATTAAAAAGTGAGTCATTAAGTTTGTAAGCTAATAGGCAAGTAAGCTAGTAAAAAGTAATTAAGTAGGCAAGCATGTAAGCCGACTTGCTCAAGTCGATACACAAGGTCGAGAAATCAAGAAATACCATCTACTGCTAACAGTAGCCTGCGTTAAGATTTTCGATTGGCTCAAATCGTTTAGACGAGCCGGCCTTTGCGCCACTTTCTAAGGTAATTTCCCTAATCAATCAACACCGGCATACCTGTACTATTTGCCAGCATGCTCAGACAACAATAATGCTGTAAATATTGCTCTTTCAGTCTGTCGATCTTATGGCGTAGTTTTGCAAACACGGCTGACGACTTGGTCGACGTTTAAATGGACCCTTGAGCGTGGAGTTTGTTATCGTATTATTTCAAGGATCATGTGCTCCGATCTTAAACCGTTTTATTTGGCCCTCGATCCGTCCGACCAGTTGAAAAAGTAGAACCTGGGCCACAAATTATCCGCAGCAATGAAGGTTGTATCAGCTCTGACATTTCGAACGATCTCAGTGCAGATTTAACACAATGCAATGGAGTGATTATGAATTCTAAATAGCGTGCATACTATTACACTGTAATATTGCTTGAGTGCTGTCTGTTTCGTAGCGCGTTTGGTTTGTAGCCTAACGATTGCGGGTTCAAGCCTGCTGAGCGGACTCGGTGTCAAGACCTTTGGAAAATTATCAACACACATTTGTCTCTGTTAGTAAGCGGCAGGACTAGGTATTTGCATAAGCTGGGAAGTAATGGAAATTCTTGTGATGGGCTGCCCCCCCCCCCCCCCCCCGTGTCCTTGAGCTTTGGCATAATTCTGTTCGCCGTCGCAACGTGCGATGTGTCCCAACATCCGAAGCCTCCTGGTTTGGATGGGCTGGCCCCCCGTGTCCTTGAGATTCTTCTAGAGCTTTGGCATAATTCTGTTCGCCGTCGCAACGTGCGATGTGTCCCAACATCCGAAGCCTCCTGGTTTGGATGGGCTGGCCCCCCGTGTCCTTGAGATTCTTCTAGAGCTTTGGCATAATTCTGTTCGCCGTCGCAACGTGCGATGTGTCCCAACATCCGAAGCCTCCTGGTTTGGATGGGCTGGCCCCCCGTGTCCTTGAGATTCTTCTAGAGCTTTGGCATAATTCTGTTCGCCGTCGCAACGTGCGATGTGTCCCAACATCCGAAGCCTCCTGGTTTGGATGGGCTGGCCCCCCGTGTCCTTGAGATTCTTCTAGAGCTTTGGCATAATTCTGTTCGCCGTCGCAACGTGCGATGTGTCCCAACATCCGAAGCCTCCTGGTTTGGATGGGCTGGCCCCCCGTGTCCTTGAGATTCTTCTAGAGCTTTGGCATAATTCTGTTCGCCGTCGCAACGTGCGATGTGTCCCAACATCCGAAGCCTCCTGGTTTGGATGGGCTGGCCCCCCGTGTCCTTGAGATTCTTCTAGAGCTTTGGCATAATTCTGTTCGCCGTCGCAACGTGCGATGTGTCCCAACATCCGAAGCCTCCTGGTTTGGATGGGCTGGCCCCCCGTGTCCTTGAGATTCTTCTAGAGCTTTGGCATAATTCTGTTCGCCGTCGCAACGTGCGATGTGTCCCAACATCCGAAGCCTCCTGGTTTGGATGGGCTGGCCCCCCGTGTCCTTGAGATTCTTCTAGAGCTTTGGCATAATTCTGTTCGCCGTCGCAACGTGCGATGTGTCCCAACATCCGAAGCCTCCTGGTTTGGATGGGCTGGCCCCCCGTGTCCTTGAGATTCTTCTAGAGCTTTGGCATAATTCTGTTCGCCGTCGCAACGTGCGATGTGTCCCAACATCCGAAGCCTCCTGGTTTGGATGGGCTGGCCCCCCGTGTCCTTGAGATTCTTCTAGAGCTTTGGCATAATTCTGTTCGCCGTCGCAACGTGCGATGTGTCCCAACATCCGAAGCCTCCTGGTTTGGATGGGCTGGCCCCCCGTGTCCTTGAGATTCTTCTAGAGCTTTGGCATAATTCTGTTCGCCGTCGCAACGTGCGATGTGTCCCAACATCCGAAGCCTCCTGGTTTGGATGGGCTGGCCCCCCGTGTCCTTGAGATTCTTCTAGAGCTTTGGCATAATTCTGTTCGCCGTGTCCTTGAGATTCTTCTAGAGCTTTGGCATAATTCTGTTCGCCGTCGCAACGTGCGATGTGTCCCAACATCCGAAGCCTCCTGGTTTGGATGGGCTGGCCCCCCGTGTCCTTGAGATTCTTCTAGAGCTTTGGCATAATTCTGTTCGCCGTCGCAACGTGCGATGTGTCCCAACATCCGAAGCCTCCTGGTTTGGATGGGCTGGCCCCCCGTGTCCTTGAGATTCTTCTAGAGCTTTGGCATAATTCTGTTCGCCGTCGCAACGTGCGATGTGTCCCAACATCCGAAGCCTCCTGGTTTGGATGGGCTGGCCCCCCGTGTCCTTGAGATTCTTCTAGAGCTTTGGCATAATTCTGTTCGCCGTCGCAACGTGCGATGTGTCCCAACATCCGAAGCCTCCTGGTTTGGATGGGCTGGCCCCCCGTGTCCTTGAGATTCTTCTAGAGCTTTGGCATAATTCTGTTCGCCGTCGCAACGTGCGATGTGTCCCAACATCCGAAGCCTCCTGGTTTGGATGGGCTGGCCCCCCGTGTCCTTGAGATTCTTCTAGAGCTTTGGCATAATTCTGTTCGCCGTCGCAACGTGCGATGTGTCCCAACATCCGAAGCCTCCTGGTTTGGATGGGCTGGCCCCCCGTGTCCTTGAGATTCTTCTAGAGCTTTGGCATAATTCTGTTCGCCGTCGCAACGTGCGATGTGTCCCAACATCCGAAGCCTCCTGGTTTGGATGGGCTGGCCCCCCGTGTCCTTGAGATTCTTCTAGAGCTTTGGCATAATTCTGTTCGCCGTCGCAACGTGCGATGTGTCCCAACATCCGAAGCCTCCTGGTTTGGATGGGCTGGCCCCCCGTGTCCTTGAGATTCTTCTAGAGCTTTGGCATAATTCTGTTCGCCGTCGCAACGTGCGATGTGTCCCAACATCCGAAGCCTCCTGGTTTGGATGGGCTGGCCCCCCGTGTCCTTGAGATTCTTCTAGAGCTTTGGCATAATTCTGTTCGCCGTCGCAACGTGCGATGTGTCCCAACATCCGAAGCCTCCTGGTTTGGATGGGCTGGCCCCCCGTGTCCTTGAGATTCTTCTAGAGCTTTGGCATAATTCTGTTCGCCGTCGCAACGTGCGATGTGTCCCAACATCCGAAGCCTCCTGGTTTGGATGGGCTGGCCCCCCGTGTCCTTGAGATTCTTCTAGAGCTTTGGCATAATTCTGTTCGCCGTCGCAACGTGCGATGTGTCCCAACATCCGAAGCCTCCTGGTTTGGATGGGCTGGCCCCCCGTGTCCTTGAGATTCTTCTAGAGCTTTGGCATAATTCTGTTCGCCGTCGCAACGTGCGATGTGTCCCAACATCCGAAGCCTCCTGGTTTGGATGGGCTGGCCCCCCGTGTCCTTGAGATTCTTCTAGAGCTTTGGCATAATTCTGTTCGCCGTCGCAACGTGCGATGTGTCCCAACATCCGAAGCCTCCTGGTTTGGATGGGCTGGCCCCCCGTGTCCTTGAGATTCTTCTAGAGCTTTGGCATAATTCTGTTCGCCGTCGCAACGTGCGATGTGTCCCAACATCCGAAGCCTCCTGGTTTGGATGGGCTGGCCCCCCGTGTCCTTGAGATTCTTCTAGAGCTTTGGCATAATTCTGTTCGCCGTCGCAACGTGCGATGTGTCCCAACATCCGAAGCCTCCTGGTTTGGATGGGCTGGCCCCCCGTGTCCTTGAGATTCTTCTAGAGCTTTGGCATAATTCTGTTCGCCGTCGCAACGTGCGATGTGTCCCAACATCCGAAGCCTCCTGGTTTGGATGGGCTGGCCCCCCGTGTCCTTGAGATTCTTCTAGAGCTTTGGCATAATTCTGTTCGCCGTCGCAACGTGCGATGTGTCCCAACATCCGAAGCCTCCTGGTTTGGATGGGCTGGCCCCCCGTGTCCTTGAGATTCTTCTAGAGCTTTGGCATAATTCTGTTCGCCGTCGCAACGTGCGATGTGTCCCAACATCCGAAGCCTCCTGGTTTGGATGGGCTGGCCCCCCGTGTCCTTGAGATTCTTCTAGAGCTTTGGCATAATTCTGTTCGCCGTCGCAACGTGCGATGTGTCCCAACATCCGAAGCCTCCTGGTTTGGATGGGCTGGCCCCCCGTGTCCTTGAGATTCTTCTAGAGCTTTGGCATAATTCTGTTCGCCGTCGCAACGTGCGATGTGTCCCAACATCCGAAGCCTCCTGGTTTGGATGGGCTGGCCCCCCGTGTCCTTGAGATTCTTCTAGAGCTTTGGCATAATTCTGTTCGCCGTCGCAACGTGCGATGTGTCCCAACATCCGAAGCCTCCTGGTTTGGATGGGCTGGCCCCCCGTGTCCTTGAGATTCTTCTAGAGCTTTGGCATAATTCTGTTCGCCGTCGCAACGTGCGATGTGTCCCAACATCCGAAGCCTCCTGGTTTGGATGGGCTGGCCCCCCGTGTCCTTGAGATTCTTCTAGAGCTTTGGCATAATTCTGTTCGCCGTCGCAACGTGCGATGTGTCCCAACATCCGAAGCCTCCTGGTTTGGATGGGCTGGCCCCCCGTGTCCTTGAGATTCTTCTAGAGCTTTGGCATAATTCTGTTCGCCGTCGCAACGTGCGATGTGTCCCAACATCCGAAGCCTCCTGGTTTGGATCATTCCCGTCACTGGGATGTGCATCATTAAGTCCATCTGCCTCTGTGTTGGCGACTTGAGCCGTGTGGGAAATGTGCAATGTTCGGCTAAGACACCACTATTGAAAAGCATCCAGCTTTGCCTCGATGTCAAGTGATGGGGCAAAGCAGCTGCGCCTGAAAGAATTGCTAAGTGTTTCTACACAATCTTCTTCCACGAGGTTCTAACTCAACACTCTACGCGTTACAGAGCAAGCAATCAACAAATTGACCGCCATGTCATACTGACTATGCTAGTAACTTGTAATCCTACTTGCAGTGTAAACTTACAGGAAATAAAGGATTTTATCAACAGTCTGTGATAGGCCAAAATAAAATGTAAATCTATTGCGCCACTTTCACTTATTTCAATAACTTAAAGAGGCCCGCAATGTTCCTTAAGTCTCCTTAGTGAGTTACAAGCGTTTAACGACATTTTATGGCTGCCATGGCTGTTGATGCCGACCTCCTCTGACATTCCTATTGTCTTTTATTTATGTAGTAAGCCTCTTTCAAGTAGCGTCCAATGTTTAACGGCGTGCAATGGCTTTATGGCTGCCAGGACTATTGACATTGACATAACTTAGCCTGTCCTTTATGTGCATAAGGTAATGAGCTCATCTGCGTGCATGGGTGATAATAGACCTACAATTATGTGGCACCACTTTAAAAACTGGAGCTACGACATATAAGATTTCAGTTAGCCTACGTCATATTGTAAGAGAAATCACACAAAATATACCATTGCTTTGTTTAGTATTAGTTTAGTGTTTAGTATTAGTATTAACAAGTGGCGAGAAACCACATGAATATTTTTAACCTTGGGCCGTTTTTGAATGCGGGTCATTTAGAAGACATATAAAAATATACGGTCGTACGTGTGGTGATTCTGCGGTAGAGAACGTTTCAAAAAAGCTTTTTTATATTAGGAGTAAACTACGCACTGTTAAGGGACACAAGTCTCAATATAACTGAAAGAGATCATCTTCAAATGCGTAGCACCTCACAGCATAGACTGGCTCGTAGTTTGTTTAGGAAGAGAGAAAATAGGACAACGCTGGTTTACATATTCAACCCGTCCTACAAACTCAGGCATGCATCATATCACCATACCTGTAAAGACCAGTATTAGAAGCAGTAATGACTCTCAGCTTAAGCAATGCCGAAGCAAGAATCGAACTATATGGAGGGCTGGTGAATAACCTTCGATTTTCCGACGACATTGGCCTCCTCATTAGAAGCAGAACAGAACCACAATTGCAAAACAGATAGAAAACACCAGTAGGATTCGGCCTACTGATTAACGCAGACAAAACTAGAACAATATTTCAAAAACAGAGACCAATAAATAATTATCAGCATCAAAGAAGACAATGAAAAAGTAGATCAGTTGATTCCATTTGGAGGTCTAATAATCGCAGGTGGCAACAGCAAAAATACATACAAAGGAAAATTGGAGGCACCTCAGAAGCATTTGGAAAAATGAACAGGATTTTGAGAAGCAGGAAAATAACAAAGAAAACGAAGACAAAAATATACGACGCGATGATACACCATTTTACTATATGGATCAGAATGCTGGACAATACACAAGCAAAATGGGAAAAGAATCCTCGCAGCAGAAAAATGACTTGGCTATGGAAAATTGCAGGAATTTAAGACCAAAAAAATTAGAAACGATGATACAAGACAGTTCTTCGATATCCAACCAACACTGCTGGACAAAGTCATTCAGCGAAAACTCCGATGATTTGGTCAGGTGAAAAGAAAGCCGATTCATTGAATCCGACACAATGCACTGCGTGCAGGTATCGAAGGAAAGAGAAACAATGGAAGACCAAGACTGCGCTGGATCGATAGACAGTATATAAACGAAGACATAACAACACATGAACTAAACATGACAGGAACAATGGACTTGACAAATGACCGAGGATAAAGGAGATCATTTATTCGCACCAATCGCCGCCAAATGGCTAACGTCAAGAGCTGATGATGATGACGATGACAACGACGATGATGCCGAAGCAACAACAGCCAATGTGTGTACTTTCAGAAGGCAGGCCTTCTCGCAGGTTTACTCAAATGTGATAGGTTAATTTATCATGCTCTGATCAGGCTCCTTTTCGCCGATTGTAGGCCTACCTAATATACTCTAATCCAATCCAGTACACTCCAATTTAATCTAATCCAATCCAATCTACTGACTTTTGTAGCACCGTTATTATAATGGTTCCTACAAGCGAAACCGTAGTAAAACATCGCAATCCGTTTTGAGAAGCTTCCCGAAATCCGCTGGGCTTATTGAATTTAATTGAGACATATGTATCTAAAATGAAGGTCTTTCTGGAGTAGGATACTATCGACTGAGGCCTTCATATAGCAGACTATTATGTCGGCCTATATGCAGTGAAGTGTTTTCTTTCATGAAATGACCTCTTAACTACATTATGTGATGAAAGTTTACACGCCTCCAAAGAAACTCCTCAGAATCGTGACCCTGAAGTCGAAGGATCCTTTGGTTGAGGCCCAAACACAACCACGGCAATCCAAATAAGGCACACCTTTCACCTCTTAGCTTCCTTTGGTACTTAATTTACCTAACCCTAAAGGATGGAGGGTGGAGTGGCATTCCAACCATCGAGTTAATAACGGGGCTTAACGTTGCTTTACCTCCCTACATTGACCAGCGACGTGTTAGCAACTGTGATGTATCCTAATGAAATCGGGCTGCACTTCAAGTTCGCACCCACATGCATACTTCGGCCTATATTATTTATTTTGATTGATTTATCTGGACGTTTATATAAAACAACTTCAGCGCAAGCCCTTAAGAGCGTTTCCGTAACCACAACACCAATCCGCCATCGAACTGGTTCAGCCATCGACGGAATTAAGTTCTTCGTGTGTCTCTGTGTGTATGCGTGTGTATACGTGTATGTGTGTTCGTGTGTGTGTGTGTGTATGTTTGCAGTATTTGCATGCATCTGCGTGTATGTACATGTACAAGAGGCCTATGTTGAATGCCTTTCGGAGCCCTATAGAAATGTTGCCATTGCACTGCGTATAAAGTATTGTGAATTAGTAGGCTTGGATCCTTGCGGCCTACTCATGGAGAAGTAAGGAAGTCTTTGAGCCATATACCTATAGGCCTGCTGTAAACAGGTCTATGCACAATGTAACAGAGTACGTTACTTCCTTTCCATGTTCTGCTTCAATCAGCTGCACCAGACACTTGTCATCAGATGCAATCTGTTGCTTGGCGCTTCAGTGCCCCGCGTTCATTCTTTTTTTTTGACACGCCTTGATTACTGCAATTCCATCCGTACAGATTGCCAATGTGCTGAATGTTGGCATATATTGGAATATGTGTGAGAAACACTGCGCTGGCTCCCTGTTGCGAAACGAATTACTTTGAAGATTTTCTTACTGGGACGTGCCTGGCTAGTCGGCACTGCATTATCAGGGAGCTCTGCGTTACAGTCTAGAGTCAGCCGGGTCGGCGGTCTTAGGGCTCTTCTGCCCGCAGGAATATGCAGATGCCTCGCCTCCACACATCAGTTCGAGCCCATTGTGCCTTTTCCTGTGATGTGCCGTCCTCCTGACACAGTCTTCCACGGCATACACGTGATGTTTCATTTAGCTCTGCACAAAATACGTTTTCAAGCTACCTTAAAACGCGATTTTTGATCACGTAGCTAGCCAGGTACACAGCGCTCTTGAGAGGCAATTAAAGGTGCTAAATAGAGTGTCTTGACTCATGCATACACGTTGCGAAGTATCAAAGCTCTTAGTGCTACTATAGCAACTAACTTACAACCAATTTTCACGTAGGCCTGATCTATATAAGAACGATGTACAGGCATTCATGTTTATAGATATCTCTGCTATACACGTCGACCTATATATAGCTTGTAATACGTATTTTATATAATATAAAAGTCGTATACTGTGTACATATGCTGTGTGCATAAGATAAAACACTGGCCTTTGAAACATCAAACATTAAACTTAAGTCATCAACGCGAGTCCAATCAGTTACGCTGTCATCTCTGGATGGGCCCACACTTGCCCTCGACCTCCTACGCCACTTCTTGTTTCTTGGTATCTGCGGGAGGTAAAATGGCCAGCGTTTTCGCACGGCAAAGTCTGTCGACAAGTGGCCGTATTTTGACCCAGGTTTCGTGTTCTTTACACCCAGCCTCACATATACTTACAAGAGTCTAAGAGTCGGTCGTGCAATCCGAGCGTGCACAAAGCGTGTGCCTGTACACGCAGAGCTCGACCAGCGTACACGTCACACAAGTGATCTGGTCTTAAAAAGAGCCTCGCATAAACCCGTCTTTTCTTTGTAAGTAATTTCCGATTCGGCTACATTGCACCGGCCGTGTCCGAGATGGTGCATCTGCCACGCGTCTGGTCCGGGACTTGACCTTCACGGCCAGGCTGACAGCCAGTCGGCCAGCCGCGGACTTGGCCGTTTCGAGTGTTCTGGCTAGGCAGGGCCTGCCTGCGGCCCATGCCGAGCACAAGGCGGGCCGTGCGACATGCGATACACAATGCGTCCAAAGTCGAAGCGTATCGGACGATTTTAAAGAGTGTCGGATTTCTGCGGACTTAGTATCCAGCAGGCGGTTCAAAATCTAACAGATGGTGGCAGTGGTAGGATGGTAGCAGTGGTAGGCGTTGCTTTGGTCTCTCGGTTGATGTTTCGGCGTCGGAAAAAGTCGAATGTCGCACGAGAAAAGTAGGCGCATCATAATAACCTTAGCGGTGAGCCGTGACGAGCATTAGTTAGAATATTAGCTTCATTTTTGGCATTTTAGGCGGTACTATTAATTTGAGCCGAAAACTGAGTGTTGATAGTCGAAATACGCGGAACAATAGGGGTATGTTGCTTGCATTGGGCGCTGTATAAATCTTGAGTTTACGATTACGATTGTGTTCTGTTTGCAAGCGGCACAAGGTCAAGGATGTAAGTGATGGCGATTTCGACCATACGGTAGCCATTTGTATATTTGGATAAAGCTTATCATTTTCTAAATTGAAAATGGGGGTGCCAAATCTTTATGTATGGGCCTACAAGGGGAATTAATGTCGAAATGTATGCTGTAGGTGCAGTGATGCTATGATGGTTGGTGCCAGATATTCAATATAATGTAAAAAGCCAACATGGTTCAATAGGCTTCTTAAGATTCAAATTCATCATATAGGCCCGGCAGCGCAGTGGCGTTGAATATTAACGTAGAAAAATAATGTTTTGCGTTTCATTGTAGGCCTAAGGTGCGGGGTTAGTAGCTAGGCTTAATTTAATGTTAGCATTCTGTTCGAGATTCAAGTGCAGTGGTGGCTAACAAGCATTCCGTAGCAAGAGCAGTGGAGGATTGTATCTGACCGTTCGGTTGCTATAGGGTGAGATTCAATTCCTCCAACTACTTTTGTCTCGGTCGTCGTCTGTTGCTAAGGACAAGAGGAGTCACTCGATGAGAAAACAATTTAGTTTTATTTCTTTTTCAGTCAATAATTTACGGAAAATAAGAATATTCTATAATACTCTATTGAACGTATAAATCAGTGTTAGGCTAAAAGTATCAACATATATTTTTATTTTCAAAGCACAAAGATAATTGACTAAATCTTTATAATCTACTTGTTAAGTTTGGTCTTTGATTTTTCGAAGATGATTTTGGGCCAAAATATATATAGGCCTACTGGCCATTAAAATCGTGGGTTCTGTTGAAACAATTAAATTGCGCCTAAATCAAGTATAAAAGAAAATTCTCGCAGATGCCGAAGTGTGACGTAAGGGGAAAGTGCTAATTTCGTTGTTCTCTTAGGATTAAATCGATACTGCCTGGTTACGAGGGAATCACTGATGCGTGAACAATTTGCCACACGGCATGACATGGTGTCAATTCAGCAGTTTCTGTTTTGTTGCGAACATTAGGATGAGCCTGTTCTGCTTTAATGATTCTGTTGAGCCTATTTTGCTAGATCCAATGCTTATTCGATTGAGCCTATTTTCTATGCTCATTATGCTGTGCATGCTATTTCGATCCTGTTCTGTTCCGTTCATGCACACTCGGCAAAAAATGGGCTGACAGATCGAAGTGCGAGTCATTTTACACTTCCCCAGAATTATTTTTGATGCCAAAATGGACAAATTTTCTGAATCATTCCAGGGAAAGTGGGGTTCCGGCCCTCAAGCCCCCGTTGTGTCTTCTACTGAACCGCTTCTTCTGAGAGGCGTAGAACAGTGGTATCTGCCTGCTCTTCTTCCCATCTGACGTGCCACGACGACCATGGGGCCGAGTGGCGCTCCTAGCGACAGGACCGACTGCACTAGGCTCGTTCGGCTGAGCCGATAAGTTACGAGCGCTCTTAACCAAGTCCAGACCCGCTCTCTGGTCTGCGCGTGAGACTGCGTTGTCGATGGGGGAAAGGGTGGAAGACGAGTGGTTGGGGTGGAGTAGGGCGAGGGGTGGGCAATGTATCTAGACCACGAGGACTGCAGTCATTTGAAGTTGATCACATGCGCAGAGGACTTTGAAACAATTGTTCTAGCGGACATTTGGCAGACGACCAGCTCAACTCCGAAAAAGCCATGCCTAGTTTGGTTTAGCGTTTAAGTCATGAACTAACCCCATGAAGTGGTGGCGGTGGTGGTGGGCCTATCTCTACAAGAAAACCCCCCACACAAGAACTCCATGGCTTCAACAGCCACTGTGGCACATGACTGGCATGAAACGCCCACCGCATGACCCATCGTCATCATCGTTGTCGTCATCATCATCATTAGTGATGCTAGCCATTTGGCCAAAGTGGGTGTGAATAAGTGATTTTTATTCTTTCCGGCCATTGTTAAATCCAGTGATCTTCTTATGCTTAGTCTGTCTTCTTGTCTTTCTTTGTGCTGCCTATCGAGCAAAGTCGTTGTCTTCCGCTGTCTTCCTTTCCTTCCATTTCTTGCATGTAGTGCATTGTGTGGAATTTGATCAACTTGTAGTTTTCCACAAGGCCAAACCTTCGGAGTTTTCACTGAACGATTTCATCCAGCAGAGTTGTCTGCATATCCAAGAACTATCGTATTCCATCATTTCTAAGTTTTTAGCAGGTCGGACATTCCTGCAATTTTCCGTAGCCGACTTATTTCTCTTGTGAGGTTACTTTTCTCATCCACTTTCTCGTTGTCCAAAATTCCGAACCATGCATGAAAATGGTCGCGTGACGCCAGAAGCTAGCGCTAAACTAAACCTAATGTTGACCACTGTAGGTGTTACCAACACAGCTGATCATTTAAATTTAAATCCTAGCGGTACATTATCATAATTGTAATTAGTAACTTCTATTGTGCCGGCGTCTAATGCACAAGCATCAACCGATGGCGCAATCAGGTCAATATCCAGACACATTAGAAAATATTAGAAATGCACAGATGTGCTTTATACAGGCTTCCAACAAAAATTAATATCATCCAGCGCATTACGACATCTCATCGTTGCCACGAACGTTGACGAGGACCTTACATTACCTTCTTTTACCATTTTAACCAAGTTAAGATATTCATTTAGCAGCCAAGCTAAGCTAAGCTAAGGTATTTAAGGTACATGAAATGACATTTAAAGGTTTTTATGGCAGAATTTTAAGCAGAATTTAAATCCAGTTATTTCCGTAGCACTGTTACCACTGGCACAGTCTGATCACTACAAACAGTAATGCGTACAATTGCCATTTTGGACTTTACGTTGCGACTGTATGGAAGAGTTTACTGGAGGGCGATAGCTAACCTCACAACTGAAACCGACGACCTTAGATCTTTGCTGAAACTGTCTTATTCCAATATCGATCTTTTCCCATCCTTAAAAAATCCATGACACCACGAACATTTTCTGCCCTCAGCTGGCTGTATTCGTTGAACTCTGGATTCCGATCTTGGCACTGACTTATCCAACAACCTGGCCCTTGCGGATTTCTGGATACTGGGGACCATGTAGGCCTAAGGCAAAATGTATGGCAGGGTTAACGCCAGCAGCCCTGACAGTCATAAAATGTCGTTAAAATTGGACTACATGTATGCGTGTGTGTATTAGGGCATTTTTACAGAGCTTTTTAGAAACTCTCGATTACTACTACTAATGGCCAAATACATACAAGGTTAGTGAGGTTGCCTAGTAGCCAATGCATCCCCTTATTACCTCAGCAACCTGGGTTCAAATTCAGGGTAAGTCATGTGAAATCACCATACTGTTTTGTGAAACCACCAAACTGTGCAAAACCTCAATGGCCATCATCTTCGATACAAAGGACTCTCAATAAAATCCAGTATATACAATGCCCTAATACATATGCAACAATTCGAAGAACAGAACAATGAAGACAGGTCAGCATTTCTTCACACAATCTGGTTACACACTGTAAACAAGAATAATGTACAAAAGAAAGAAGACTTAACTTTACAATCGATAGAATTTATCTACACAGATTCTGCTCTCGTCAAATCTGCACTGTTCAGTCACCACAAACTACATTTCGGCCAAATAAAAATTAATTTCAATTTACTTCTATCATAAAAAATCACAAACACAGGGTATGCTTTCCTTGGCCCATGGTGTATTTCTAAAAGTACTGACAGGGTTACCCAAAACTGTCACCCAATCCATTCCAATTCAACCGGATATTTCAAGTGCATGGGGTTGGTGAAACCTAAACTGCTTGTATAAAACCATGTGGGTTAAGTTATAACAACCATTCAAACTGAAAACTGGTTTAAATTAGCTAACCTATTAAAACCCAGTCACTTAGTCAAGAATGGTAGTCTAAGACATATAGATTCCTAACAAATCCAGGTTAAAAAATAACAGATATAGCCAGCAACTCTTTAAGATACTGAAAATGAAACTTGGATAGCGTTTTAAAACCACTAACTTCAGAAGACTGCAGAATAAAAATTGTCAATGAAGAAAAAACCTGACACAAATAACAAGACAAAACAGAAAAGGTTAGACCTTTCAAGTGCAATTTATAATCATAATTATCATCATCGTTAATCAGATGACTCTTATGACACTGCAGTGTGCAAAAATCGAGACAATGGCGCCTAGCCATTAGTCACAGAATAGGGCACTGGACTTCTCTTTCAGTCCATGAGTAGCTTTATTAGAAAGCCTAACGGAACAAGAATGCTTTTCGTTCCCACCTATGATCAGAACGACTACTTTCAGGGCCTCTATAATGCAGGAGATGTTGGGTCAAGCAACATAGAATTGCCTCCCTCCAAATCTTGTTTTCCATAAGATGGAACAACACAGTCAACGTGTAACTCGATAGAGTATGACGAAATATAAGCGAGAATTCTGCAAAGTAAATGGAAAGGATTGGCCAAGGTCTAACCTTTTAATTTGAAGGAAACTTGACAGTTTGAAGGTGGCTTGCAAGGACTGGAGGGGGAATTTTGCTCGAAAATGCTAAAACTCTACTGCTCTGATCACAACTCTGACTTCAGAAACTCAAGCCAAAAACAAGACACTTTCACGAGTTAATCAGATGCCAGATCCCAAAAGAACATCCACCAAATTACCTAAGAATGGCTTCTGGTAACAGCACACACTGATAGGACCAGGATAGGATAGTGGAATGGCATTGGCTCATTTATTACATCCTCATATTTAACATTAATCCTCAAAGCATCCCTGACAGCCGTATTAGGTGGTCCACATTGGGACCACAGCTGTCCACCAACTGTCACCAGTGGCACAATATGGGCCACCTTGACGTGGATGTCTGGGGTGGTCCTCAGTGGGAACAGTCTAAGACAATTTCAAATGATGCATCAGGCTGTGAACCCCAAATGCAAAGATAACAGGCAAATACATTAACAATCTGTCATTGTGAAACTCACATTAGGCCACAGGGCACTTTCATTATGGTCTGAGCCCAGACACTTTTTTAAGTTACCATAAAAGGCCACAATGACTGACCGCCGTGACCAGCCATACATATTATTGCGAAGACAGAATGTGCAAGAGACCCTTGGCCACAGTGGTGTGTGCTGCTAGCAGACAATACGTCTAAGACTTTTTCTTAGGCCATTATTATGAAAATTAACTTAAGCTCAGATGGTGACAACACAGAGGATTTCAAACAGACTACAGCAGTGATTGTGTTTAGTAAACAATCAGATGTGACATGTTACCATGAAGGACACATCAGCTGCAGTAAGGTCACACGATCTTGACCTTTGCCTATAAATAGGCCAAATTAACCAAAACTAGTTACAGTGAAAATAGCAAACATCACATGTAAACTTTCTGCACAAACTGCACATAGCGAGTCACAATCTGCTGATAAATTGCCAAAAGTACCCAACTTCATTATTGTTACTTGAAAATGGCAAGATTTGTGAAGAAGGGCACTAATTCACAAACAAGTGGGTGTCCACTGAGCCACTATATAAATACTTATACACCAAAGTTCCCAGAATCCTTGGAGAAACAACTGTAGGCCACACCATCAGTCTTGGCCAACACCATTAGAGATCTTACAGAAGGAGATTCACCAAATCTTCTAATACGTGGGTTCCATTATGGTGGATCTAGTTTAATTATTGAGACATATAAATAAATAACTCTTATATTACAGTACTCAGCAATTTTGAATGTTTTCCATAAATTATTTTCCAGCTACAGGATGCTACTGCAGAATTTTCTAAAAATGTCAGTGATGGTCTGGATTTGAGCCTAACAACTTCACCTGACAACCTGAACCAGGTTTGGTGGTCAAGACTGTGGGAATCAGCATTTCAGTCACTCAAGGAAGGAACAAGAGCTTTTGTATCAGCGCAAACGGCTCTGTGAGATCTCAAGGTTCCAGTTTGCGCTTAGGTGTGTAAATGCCAAGTGTACGGGACTACTTATGATTACCAGTATATTTCTGAAGGCATAAGTTTTCCATTTGGCATCCTATATAGATCACCAATTAAACTTGTATGAATGAATATAATATTATACTGAGTCTTTTAAGGACCTCACAAAAGTTTCTTTTCGAGGCAAACTCCCCTAAGGGGGTGTGTAGTCCATGACACCATGCCATTCTCACCTCAGTTGAGGCATGAATTAATGGTGCAAACCTAAACCACTGAGCACTGTGGATTGCAAGAGCCTAGCACAGTGAATATTATGCTTCAGAAGACAGGGCTTCAACTTGCACCATCTCCATTACAACGTGAGCATTCGACTGTATCCCCCTGTGTTTTTGAAAGCACCAGCTCCAATGTTCATAGAGCTTACTGCAGAGTTATCTTCTTCACCTTATCTTCACTAATCTTGAATTTCATAGCACTTCAATGTACCTCTCAGAATTTATTGAGCACAAGGCCTGATTTCCCAGACATCTCAACAGCTCCTAGTGTAGTTTATATATACATATATAATTGGCATATATGTTATCTAGACATATCTATACAGACCTAGAGAAAATGGTCCCAAAAGTCATTAAAATTTAACCTGCAGTAAGACACAGAGCAAACAGCCCTCTAAAAGCCATCTAAATGTAACTGACTTCACTCAGGAATTTCTCTTCAGCTGAAATTTGCCTAAATCCTTAAAGAACACTCCTACCAACAACAGATAAAACCGCATTCACTCCAATTCTCTGCTGAAATTTAGGCTAAAATGGTGTTTTTTTTTAAGCAAGCCATGTTTAAATCACAGCAATTTAAAAACAGCACTCCAGCAATTAAATGAATTTGGCTCCAACAGCTCTTCTGCCACAGCCGGGTATGAATCCAGTTCCTCTGTGACTCTTTGTAACTGTGTGGTGACCCCAAATCACTCAGAAATACCTGTACTAAAATTCACCATAACACAATGCAACAAGGTTTGGTGAAGTTAAAGAATCTCCAATTAAGAACATGATTTTGTCAAATTCGGCTTTAAGAACAACAAAACCAAACAAAACAGACTGCAGAAAAACTTGGAATTTACAATTTTACATAGTTATGATACAATCTACAGCATGAGTTTTCTCTGTACAACAGAAAATATTCACATTTCCATTGGCAAAATTCAGATAATAAATTTCCAAGAAAAATAGAAAAGAAAAAATGATCAAAAGTGCAATTAACGATTCACCCCTCCCTGTCTGAAAAAATACCTCCATATCACAATATCGTTTCGTCATTAATACACATAAAATTATCTTCCAAGTTAAATATTTAATTAATGAGAAGGTATTCAAATTAAACGTGGAATCTAAACAAATCAATGGGTGCAGCAGATATGTCGGTCAATAAACACAAACTCCAATGAAATAAATTTCCATTGCACTAGTAAATATCTTCGATACATATCATGATGCATTTACACACACGCTAGGGAAATTTTAATACTTGTCATTTTGCAGCAGCTCTTAAAAATCTGTCACTCTACTTCATTCCCTGACAAAACTTTATGAGAACTCCCTGATTCTGCGTCATTGCCTGATTATGAAATCGTTTTTGACATGCATCACAGTATTCCTAAATAAGACGATCAGAACGCGTTCGTAAAATATCACCCACTCGGAAACAATTGGAAACACGCCGCAACAACACAATACATGCAAACAACAACACACAGCCCAACCACCCACCCCAAACGATACCCGAACGCATGCACAACATACTGAACACCGGGTCTCTGAGATAAACACTAAACTTCAAGGGATGGCTCAAAGTATAACACATCCTCAAAATCAATCCTGACTTGTCAAGCCTTGCAAGTTTCAACAATGCACTGATATTTTGAAAAAGCACTTTATATTTTGCGATACAGTCTTTAAAAAAATCAAAATTTCTTTTTGCCATGCAGAAAACCAAACGTATTCTAGACGGTCATAACCAGCAATCTGAAATAAAACATTCAGGCAATTCACAGCCCAAACAACCAAAGAACTGCACATCTCTGCGATGCTCATTGCAGCAGCAACAACCCTCTATTCAACCTTTACATTTTAAGAGTTTCCTTTAAAATATGAAATATTAAAGTCTAAATGTGTTGCACAAATTTGTCTAAAAAGAAATTGAGAAAATGCCATTACATTTGGACTTCATTGTCACCAAAACAACTAACAAGATAAAAATCTGCACTCGGCTAAAAAAGTGTAAAGCCTTGTAAAGTTATCATAAAACTTGTGTCTTTTCACAGGATGATACTAGAGCAGTGTTAAAATAAATGTATAATATATTGCTAATTAGTTGTCTGAGACCTACCAAGCTCACCTGCTCCACAAATCAACTCCACAGTGAAGATAACAACTCCTGGAAATAGCCCACACCACGATGCACTTGTGTGCCACCTTAGGATGCACCATTTTGCAAATACTAATGAAGCAATGTGGTGCCAGTCACACAGGTATGCATCATGCACAAGAAATGCATTTTGTGTTATCCACACATTAGCACTCACTTAAAGAAATTCTAACAAAACACCAAAAACAAACCAAAACATCAACAATGCATAATATGGCCAAACCAGTGCAAAACAATGCAGCTGATTTTCACAGCTGAATAGAGAGCCCTTATATACTGGCATGTCAACTGAAATCACTGAATTGTTCTTGCACCTTGGACAGCCACCTTTTGAACTCCAGACCCGGCCTTCGCTTTCCTTTCATTGCACAACATCCCCACATTTAATACCCAAATACGAATCAGGTGCTAGACATCTTACAAATCTGTTCCAGCAATGCATCCTAACTGTTCTGAATCTACCATGACATTGTCTTAACTCAGGAAACAACCAAGTAATAGTAATGCAGCCTACGGGTGAATGGCAACACTGAAACACCGCATCCAACAGAACCACACAGAGATGTCGGCTCATAAACAGATGTAAGCTGTTGCAGGAAGAGCCGATCAAGAGCATCTGCCAATCAAGTCACGCTTTGGTGCCCAACAGAATCATAACAAATGAACGACACAGGTTAACTACAAGAGTTTGATTAATGTACAACGAGGTTTCAAGTAAGACAATGCAAACGAGCCAATCCTTTGGTATGATGACCATACACACTGTACATTGTCAAAACACAATCAACAGTCCATAAGAATGGTATAGCACATTCGGTAAGCAATTAAATAAAATAATTCTCTCTCTTGCAATCATTTTAACTTGACAAGACCAGTGGTCACCAAAACAGCAACTGGACTGAAGACTACTATGTCTCAATCACATCAATTGTGAACTGTATCAAGTCATAAAACTGTAAAAGTAACTTCCTTATTTAATGATATCTACAAAGTCCGTTCAAGTCGGACCAACAGTCAGTTTATTTTGGTAGTCACCAAAGCGGCCCACGTGGCCTCCATGCAGCGTCCACCTCCGTACCATGCGTAGTCTTAACTATGAGTTTCCGAAAGGCACCTTGTTCTGGTGCTTTTGCCCTGGGTTCTCTGTGACATGGGGTTCTAGTATGGACTTGCTGAAAGCAATTTTTATCAGCGGCAGTTCACGAGGCATTTCCACAAGGCATCTCCTCCAGGCACTTGACATTTCCCTAGGCATTTCCATGAGGCACTTCCTCAAGGCTCTTGGGCTCAGCCTCGTTCATTCTCGGCATTTCCTCTGAGGATTCATTTCTCAGTGTCAATGTCCTTACAGATTATTCAACGCTGAACATCATTCGGGTGCCAGCCTCTTCTGAGCAGTCAGTGAACGAGTAAATAAATAACCGCTCCGAGTCATCAGGGCACAGTAGTATCAAGCCAGGCACATGATGTAAGGTCTAACCAACATCGAGTCTGTGGTAGCGGTGGGTTGGCCTTTTCATTTTCGATCAAGGAAGTGCGAAAAAGAATTCGCTACTGAAAACTGCATTGTCTCACTGAGTTCAGACGGTCGTGAGAGAGATGCATTAGGCATTTCCGAGTTTTTGCCACTTGGACTGAATGAAAGCTGTCGCATTGACGACCCATCTGGACACAACTGAGTTGGACCGGACACGTTTGGCTGGAGCCCCACAGACCCTGTCCTTGGAACTGGCCCTCCACCAGTCCCTCCACTGCCAGCATCAGCGGAATGCGTTAATACTTTGTTCATGTAGTGCGGCGGGAGGTGGTGGGGCGATGGGGAGCAGTTGCTGGCAGGGCGTGGACTAGATGTGGAAAGCGGCGATGCGGAAGGCAGTGAACACATGACCGACGATGGGTCTGCCATCTGCTGCTGTTGGAGACCCTGGGGCCCGGCCATCATCTCCTGGGACATTGGGTACCCCATGAGCGAGGGATGGCGGTGAACCTGGTGGTTCATCAGCGATGGGTGGATATGTCGGGGTGGTTGGGAGAATGGCATCCGACCTGCCATGCATTTGGGCCTGTAATCCTGGGTCATTGTGAGACCTGGAATTGAAAACCCCATGTGAGACTGAGAAGGCATCATGGATGAACCGGGTGAGTAGCCATCGTAGCCTTGGGGAATCATCTGCTGTTGCTGCATCTGTTGTTGCTGCTGCTGTTGTTGCTGCTGCTGTTGTTGCTGCTGCTGCTGTTGGTATTCGAGCATTGGTGACTGCTGCAGCATGTTTCCATGGTCCCCATTAGGCATCATCTTCATCTGGGGTGATATCATCTGGTGCCCTGGCCCCATGTTAAGCCCTGGCTGCTGCATTGGAAAATTTGTCATTGAGGCCACAGGATTCCTCATTGGTCCATCCATCATTGTGATTGATTGGGCTCCTGAAGCTGGCATCATGTGCATCTGTTGATGCTTCATCTGCTGATTAATGGCATCCTGATGACGCACCTAAAACACAAAGCCTGCTCTTCAGTATTGGCTAAATGAGCTAAAAATTGTCACTGTGCAGCCAGTAATGCATAGCCCTACGAAGAGTTCATTTCAAAATAGGATGGGTAAGGTTATCATTCAACAATTCAAATAGGCTTGTTTCAATAACAGTCACAGGAGGCAAGACTTGGGCATTGACAGATATTTCATCTGCAACGAAAACAAGACAGTCAAACAACTGGATAACCCAAATGTAAATCTAATCCAAGAACTTTAACAGCACCATTATAATAATGTACCAGTTGATGGCACATTACAACAGATCCCCAATCTGGTAATTTCCACGTGTCAGTCCAAACAAAGAAAAAGGCAGCCTTAGAAGAATAAACATGTTGAAGCCTATTCCTCACCACTTCATAGCTTAACAATAAACTATTAATTTCACATGATGCACTGCAGCAATCAAATCTTGCACACAATGCTGAACGGCAAACACCTTGGCAATCTGTCACCCAGTCATTCCATTAAGAAAAAAGGCAAGCCAACGGCAACAGATTCGGATTTTTACGTGGGTTCTCCAACATTGTGCAATGTTTCACTACAGTTTCCCTGAAGAAGACCATAAACAGATGCCTCGTAATGGACTATCCATCATGTTATTCTAGAGAAATTTGAAAATGCTACTCAAACAAATTTATGGAAATATATTTTGTTACACTGTAGAGAGAATGCTTTGAAAAGAATAGAAAAAGCGGTGAAGAAAGTACCTTTTTGATAAAATCTGCCATAAGTCGTGGGTTTGCTTTTAGGATGGCAACCAATTTCTGCTTGTCCTCGGAGCCTGCTAGTCGTTCGATTGATGTGGGGCCACTGGATCCTGATATTCCCAACTTAATTCCCTCAACCGCAGGTTCCGTCTTTCCATGAAAACCTGGAATCTGGCAGAATGCATCCTGTGGGGCAAACTGTCTCCCGTCACAGGTCGGTCCCCACCCGCCGTCTCCGACCTGACTGCACTGTTGAGTCGAAGGCGCAAATTCAGAGTGCAGCTGCGAACCATATGGATGCATTCCACCCTGCATTTCGCCAGAGTGGAACATGGCTTCACTGCTCAACATTGGGGGTGACTTCCCTGTCTTTCCATTGCCAACAAGGTTGCCACCATAAGCAGGAAGTGGTGGCATCGTTCGGACTGGCTCAAGATTGCTAGGCCCAGCCTGAGCAATGTCTTCTGCACGATGCATGAGGGCAACTCGGCGCCGCATCATCATCTGCTGCTGCAGACGCTCCTTCTGGCGCTGTTTCTCCAGGTTCTGCTTAATGTTCTGGCAGAATGGCACAAGACAGCGCTTCTCACGGCACCCCTTGGCATGGTAGCAACAAAGCGTAAACAACTGCTTGCACGTGGCACAGACACTGCGGTTCTTGCGCCGGCATTCTTTTGGGTGAATGGCGAGTGCCTTGCGCATGTTTCGGCAGCTTGAGAGTTGACAGTTGGCATCGCGACATATGCAGGAATGCTCGAGCACTTGTACGTAAGTCTGGATTTTCTGGCGTCGAGCCTCTTGCGGATTCTGTGGCTTGGAGTCGCCTTGGCCGCCATCGTCCAGGTCAAGGCCAAGCTTGGTCATTCGGTGTGGATGCTGGAGTTTACGGAAGCATGCAACACACAGGTCAAAGTCCTGAAAAGCAGAAAAAATCATCGTCATCATCATCATCTTTATCATCACATTCATAAGTAACTGAGATCTCATGTACTGAGATCTGAAAACTGCAGCTCATAGATCAGAATAACTTCAAGTACAAAAATAGCTTAATTATGTTACAGAGGCACATTACCATCACAAGAATTAACATCCACTTTGTCATTATTATACACTGACATGTCTCTTCTCTTGACAATCCTCTTGTTGTCTCTTCCAACTAGATCTTCACTATTGACACTAATCAAGCATCAAAACCCAAAGACAAATATAATCTAAAGCACTCAAAACCACAGCCTCCACGTAGGCAGCAACTTTGACAGGTTTTTAAAACGCGTCATGTAAATGTTCTGATTCATATATGTATGTATGGATGCACATGTAAATTTATACAAACATTTAAACAGCACCTTCTGAGAACCGCTAAAAGGCAATGAAAATATGGCAATCTGACAGATCTAAAACGGTGTGGCTTAAAATACAATGAAAATGTTTTCTAAGCTATTTCAGGTGGGAATGTTCTAATTTTGAGTGTAAATTTTTATGTACAAACATTACAAGAGACTCTAGAATATGTGAAACTACCACAGAATAACAGCCAGTATTTCACAGCCATAAACCAACCTCACAAACAAGGCAGTGGTAGCGAGTTTCAACGCTAGCCTTGCAGTTGTTACATGTGTAGATGAAGTTGTCCTTAGTCTGCATGTGCAGTTCGTATAGTAGCGCCATCGATGAGAACTTGGCACGTCGCAGCGAAGAGAATTCAAGGTGTTTGTCACGCGCCATCGTCAGAAGGGGGTCTCGGCCATCCATGAGTTCATTGCTCATCAGAGGATCGGGATCTTTGATGTCTGGTAGCTCCATTTCAGGCGGCTTTGGCTGCAGGCGGATGACGAAGAATACCTGCAGCAAAAAATGTTTACAAATGTAAATTTGCCTCAGATTCGAAACAATGGCAATCCAAAAATCTAAACAATAATGACTTTACATTCACCAAACTGTATGCACATAGATTCCAATTATATCAGCTTCACTGTCACAGAATGATGTAACTAAACTACTAGTAGTGTTATTAGTAACCATCGGGTCTGCCCAGAGCATCTGCATGCTAGGTTGGCAAATGTCCCTTATTCTCCCTCCCCTCCCTCTTCCTATCTCTCCCCTCCCAGTTTCTTCACTCCTTCTCTAGTCTCTGTCCCTCTACCTGGTCATGAAGAAAGAAATTACTCTACACTAAATGCACCACTGATTTCTTGTCATGGCACATAAGCTCTAAAAGAAGCAAGTCTCACCAACATTTTTTGCTTATATAAGTGGCAAAAACCTCAAGATATTCTGACCCAACATACCTCTGTGTGCTTCTCAGTATCATAAAGCCTGAAGCTTTTAGACCATCTTTTCCCCCACCTTCTACCACTGTTCCATATCTTAGTGTAAATATCTAAATAGAACACCATCCCACTTTACCTCCTTATGCTTTTCCATGCTTGCAAGAATTTTGTCTGACAGGTCGCTACTGCCTTGTGTGAGGCTCGATTTGCTTCTTCGTGACGACAGCTTCTTCGTCTTGGGATTCTTCTTCTTGGTCTTTCCACTCTTCTGGTCTTTCTTCTTCCCAGCAACTGTCTGCAACTGCAACCAATAAATTATCAATCAGTAAAATAAATCAGTGAATCCTTAAAATGAGACCAGAAATATTTTTAAAAATTACTCCTGTCGGCAGTTTTACAGCAATATAAACCAGAAAATATAAAATTTTTCGTATATATTGTATTTCACCCTCATTTAGATCAGGCCAACCACCCATATCTTTGTCAGACAATCTTTCACCTGCTCAATAATCATCCCATAATTAGATGACAATTTCTCTGTCAGTTTTTAGAATTTCATGTTATACGTGTCGCCCTTAACTTTGTTTAAATGACCTGGATTGAATTAGTAATTTCTTTACTGAATCAGTGACCGAGTAAGTGAATCGATCAGTACATGAATCTGTTGATATAACAACCAATATATCATCAATATATCAATCATTATCAACTAAATGTTTGTTTCTCCTGTATACCAATCTGTTTTTATTATTATTATTTATTATGAAAATATCTTATGCATACAAAGTCATACAGCAGCATGAGCCAGATAGACCTCCTGAAGAACTGGCCTCTATGAATAAAACAGAATTTACTTTCCACCGCTTATAATACATCTAATGACCTGTAACACGAAGGATTGCAGAGTTAACACATTCATCTTATACTGATCCATTCACCCATTAATCACTGATCAGTCTGTCAATCAAACAACTGAATGTTCTAACTGACCTCAGCTAAGTTTCCATCAGTGGCTTCTCCATCATCTGTATCAGCAGCAGCCTCTTCCTCCTCCCTTTGGCGCTTCTCCATCTCCTCCTGATTCAGCTCTTTGATGTTCTCTTCGAGGATGTTTGGCCAGAAGTCACCCTCAAAGTAAGGCAGCTCTGTGACACTGTGGATACCATTATCTAAGGCATCCTTCAAAATGTCCTATATTTCAAAGCAACCAAATCAGTTAGCAATACTCTACCACTGTAATATGCAATGTAATACAAACACTTGTAATAAAAAGGTGCATTACTCATCAAAGCAACCAATTCAATTTTATTCTATCATTTATTAACACACAAAGAAAAATACTATCTTGCTAATTACATGGAGCAATATGCAATACCATTTATGATATGGTATTTTCTCTTTCTTAAACTGTTTCCTATTCACAGTGTAATCTAATCCAACCTAGTCAAAAGTACAGTCAGGTGAGACAATCAGACGACCTCATAGATGCCCTACACAAACGTCGTTTTGGTTGGGCCGTTGGTCGGGTACATTGCATGTGAAGGAGCCTACCAGAGGGGACTTTTCTATTTAGCTGAGCGCTGTCTGCTTACTGATTAACTCTTTGTTCTTAAGGAAGTTCAAGACCATACAATGCACTTTTGTGAGATACTTAAAAGGTGCTATATTAAGTATCTAGACCCATACATACCAATTTGTAGCCACAACTCCCCTGCAACTGCTATAAACGTCTAGTTAAATTATGTCACATAATTAGGGGAAATTTGTTTACATATTAATTTTACACTTACAGAAGATCAATGGATTGTGTGCCATTCCCTTTGTCGTTCAAAATACTTACATATTTTCTTATATACTTAATATATATTTACACCACCAAGCAGCCACACTGACCCTAAGCAGTTGTGCATTAAGAACTTGCCTCTTCAGGTCCATACATTGGTTAGGAGCAGGTTGAACCATCAGCCATCAGAAAAACACAAAAATAAAACAGGGACATATAGGAGCATACAAAATCCATTTTAAAAACTTGCCTTGTAGTCAAAAATCACTCGGTCACATATTGCTTTGTCAAGCATCTTACGATACCACTCCTGCAGACGCTTTGGTTTTGGGATCTTCATGTCTGGCGGATGGCAGTAGAAGATGTAGTCATCTCCTTCACTCGGAGGACAAGCCCAGATATGCGCCATCTGGTATCTGCCGAAAAACAAAAATCATTGTTGTCTAACAGTGCCTCTGGTTAGGTTAACTTCAAAAAGGCTACAAATGAAAGCCCAAATCAAATGGACTGAAAACAGAGTGCACAGTGTTGTAAGATCAAAGATAGCCTGGAAAAGATTATCTGCAATAAGATGAAAATGTAGCGAATACAGCCCACCATAAGATTAAAAATGTATACAGCACTCACGTTTTTAACATAATCCACAATACGACCAAAAATATACTCACCCTAGGGTTTTAACATAATCCATGTAACCAATGAGGAGTTCGTGGTAAACCATAGTTCTGAACTGACGAGGTTGGAAAAAGTTTACACTATCCAGGTATGCAATGTAAACACGTCTAACACAAACGACAAACAATTGAAATACCCAATTAAACAAGTCTGCATTACAAAACACAATGCCACAATCTTATGCACAGTAATTTTTCAAGAATACATGTACTACAAAAGCACTCGGCAAAAGCAACTTACGTGGCCGCATCACAGGTTTAGTAAGAACAAAGCATTAAATCAGATTAGATTAAATTGTACAGGATAAGCAACTTCATAGATGATCCATAGTTTAGTCGTATTAAACTGAGAGTGACATGAACTCAAAAGTCACTGAAAGATAGTTGGGCCCTTGTAATGCGGCAAGTATGGGCTTGAGCTTTCACAAAAAAGGGTTGCTACATACTGGCAAGTCATTCATTCCGTCATTCATTCCAAATGTTTATACATCACCCCTTCAAGTAATATACCCAGAGGCGCTCCCAGCCCAGCTCCTGCAACAGAGAACAGTATTTAACTGTTGGTGAAAAATGTCCTTCATTCACAAAGGCTTGGGACCATCAACTGATGCTGCATCAGTAGACAGTGGTGCTACATAAATGCAGAAATAACAATACAAGGCAGATAGTTTCGTTCACCTGGCATTACTCGCTGGGCAGTCAGAACCATATTCTTGAACGTGCATTCCGAAGAAGCAGACGTCGACGCCATCAATTTCTTCAAATGCAAATATGGCCTTGACTCTGTATGGAAAACTTTCTGACATCTGACCAGAGTCAACAAACCGGGCTTTCATCGCGGGTTTCACCTCCACCGCCTTATCATAGCTCGAAAGGACGCGGACCGTCACATCACCAGCACCGGCTGCTTTGCGCTTGAGCAGCGAGTTAATACGATTTTCCAAGTATGAACCGAGTTTGGTTGGTGGCAGCCCTATTACAAATTAGGACACAGCAAAATAATCAATTGCTCATTTATCACATACAGGTCTATAACACACCAGTATCACTAACACTAGTCCACAGTTACACATACATAATCAATAATGCTAATCTAACTTTAGATCGAAGCAAACACTAACACTAGTTTACCTAATGACCAACTGTACAATAGTACTGTTGGTCATTAAGTAATCACTAAAGCTAGTCTACATTTTAGCATAAAATAATCACTAATGCTAGTCAACGAGTGTGCAATGGTCAGCATTGGCAGTGGTTAGCATGCTGGACTGTCAATTGACAGGTCGGGAGTTCACATCCCTGCCAGTGAACAAACCTGTTTTAAGATTGCAGCTCCACTTGCACACCCTACCCAACTCAGCTATACCAAGTACACTGACCGTACACTGTGGGGAGATCAGGCACCAAGGAGGAGTATTGGCCACTCACCATAAGCCGAGGCTAAGAAAAATGAAGTTGCTAAAACTTCATACCATGGCTGCCCATCAGGGCTAGCATAAGAGACTGCAAAAATGCTAATCAACAGCTAAGCATTAATCAGTAGAGTTGAACGTTCCTATAACTCCATCGCTGAGTACTTACGCTTTGAAGTGTACTTGTTCTCCTTCTTCTTTTGGCCCATGACCTTACGACACGGGTCACAGATGAAGCCAGCTGTCCAGATCTGTTCCAAGTGCTGAACGCAGATCTTGTGCATACGTCGCCCACACTCCAGGCAGTCAACAAGTCTGTATAAACACAGTATCACACAGATTTAGTCAGAGAGAAAAATTGCTATAAACATAAGGGAAGGTAATCATAAATGTGCCAACAAAATTGAATTCCTCAACAACTCTTCCAGACAGCTATAACATTAAACACCAGCAATTCAACAACCAGACCAGTCCTCTGAGGCCTCATTGATCTAAAAATGGTTCTGAACAAAGGACAGTGCCTCAGATGGTTTTGCTGACAAGCAATCACTTATACTAATTCCTTGTGCATCACAATAATAGTGCTCAGAAGATTTTAGATTAGATAACATCAAACTACTATTCCTCAACAGCCAAATGACACTTGAACATAAATATGCAAGACATAGTGATCAGAGGAAAAATGTTTATGAAATCTGGAAGATGCTCATTTATAGTCATGGCCCTACTGTGCTGAACAGTCTCCATGAGAAGGCCTTAACTTGACGCTTTCAAATAACTTCTTTTCAAGAACTCATTAGATTGTTTATTTTCAATCCATGTACAGCAAACTTTTTTCAGACTCATTAATGTCACGGCAATATACATTAAATGTTTTCCAATTTATACATAAATTTATACATATACTAGGGTAAAATGGTGGGAAAACAATCTAGCAATTGTGTGTTTGGGACTTTTTGAAGTTCCCTAAACAGTGACCATCTCATGGGACACTTAAATCTGCATACCCACCCAGACTCAATCAACCACCCACCTTGTCTTTACAGATCCAACTGCCATAACATGAAAGAAACAAAAATGACAACTTACGGTTCAGGGTCAAGCTTGTCATTTTTCTCTTTCACAAATTTTTCCTTCTTTATTTTACTGAAACATGCAGAAAAATAATATGAAAATAATCAAGCACAATTCTGAAAGTCTGAAAATACTGAAACATTATTTTTGAAAAAATTCATACTTGAGACCTCAATGCCTATGTGGTAAATATATTATATGCATTTAAATGTAACTTCAAATAATCTAGCTTTCCAACAAAAACCGCCACAATGATATTAGCAACCAGAATCGCTGAATAGATCAGTGCCTTCGAGTAGTTTGTAAGGCACACTAGAAAATTAACAACAAAGCAGCTACTGGCAAAGACTGATTATAAAATATCACATGAATATGTCATTCACTCACAGCCCAGGATTTGAAGGATCATCAAGAATTTCAATCTCGTCACCTGGAAGTTCGTTAAAGCATTTCTCGCAGTATATATATCTACAAGAATTAAAATTAAATATATACACAAATATGTAACAATACCAAAGCAACATTTTATATCTGCCATAGATAAAGTTAATACACTATTGTACATGCTAATCTTGCATGGGTATGGGAAATAATTATCCATCCTGGCTAAGAGATTCTGTTGCATCACTGCAGGAATACCATCCTATTCTATTACTCAACACTTTACTGATCAGAACATTCTTAAAATATGACATTACTAAGTTAAGACTTTGTGAATTTATGTATCATCATCAGCAGCAGCAGCATCAACTTCCATTATCTTTCAGTGGTTTCTTCTTGATTATTAAAGCCATACATATTTTACTATATCAGAGGATATTTGCTGTACAACCTACATGTGCACATATACCACAAATTTACCATTATTTACCATTAAGCATGCTGGCCTTTCCTTATGAAATAATTTGCCTCATGATATTTGTTTATTGCCTAGTACACAATTTAAAAAACAAGCATACTTACTGGAACACTACATCTACTAGTTCAGTTTGTTTTCTTTCATTTTTGGATTGATATTTCAGCTGCATTTTTCGTTAGCTTCAAGATGTTCTCTAACTGTTGCCATCCAGTTAAGACTATCTTGAATTGCTCATTAGGCATATGTCTGTTTTATGTAACAGGTGGCTCCATGAAGCCATAATATATTGAAAATGTTGCCGATGTTTTGTTATGTACTTACACGTGGATTACACTTATAATTGTATCATTAGCAAGTCAATACCTGTGTCACACCCATACACATCATAGTAAATGTCATACCTGTCAAGATAGTTGTAGTATGTAGAATCACGAGGGATGACACAAAGTTGTTTGCCAAAGCAGCAAAGGACTTGAGGTGTAAAGACGTATCGCCTACCACAGCAGAATCCAAGCAACTGCATTACAGGGTCCACCTCACTTTCAAACACTTCGGCAAGCTGACAAGTACAGAAGCAAAACTGATGAACACATAAGCAAAGCTAATGAACACAAAAGCAAACCTGACAGAGAAGCAAAGCTGAAAAACATAAGCAAAACTGATTAAGAATTAAAACGTTTTTTTCCAAAAAATCCATAGAATGACTATATAAAATTTACAAAAATTGCCAGAACCAAATCCATACAGAATAGACTCAAATTCACACATAATCCTCCTAATCTGTCATCATCATCACCAGAGATGTCACAGGACAAGGCCAAAGACTAGCAAATAATGCAGATGCTGCACAGTCCAATGTGCAAATCTGCATCAGAAAGACTAAGTACTGGTAAGTATCTCATCTGTACTAATGACTGTTTTACCTTTGTACAGTATTTATAAACTTTTGATGTTTTGCGGTTGTACAGCCATGCATTATCAAACATCAGCACGACATCATCGATGAAATTCCACGGGTCACTGTAGGCACCCGACTCGAGTTTTGAGCGAATTAAGGACAAATCCATCGGCTTCTTTACAATTTGAAAGTAATCCTGTTTTGGAAGAAACACAACAAAAACATGCCTAAGAATTCTAAATCTAATTTTCATTATATAAATTTGTCAAAGTAACACCTGCCAAGAGCAGATACTAATGTGACTAGAAAGTTCACACACAAAGTGTCTGGTATCAAAGCACATTGGTAGTAAAATTCTGTGACAATTTTGTCCAATCACTACAAAAACCAACATTGCTGCTTGACAACGGACGAACGCGGCTGCCTAATTATCAGGTAATTGATGTCTATGAAAGTTTTGAATAAATTATTGTTTGTTATATCCAAACATTATTTTAAGAAAGTACTCTCATACTTGGTCTGAAATTAACTGAATAAATTTTAAAAAAGCTTGATATAAAACTATATACAATAGCATATTCAGATATCATAAACTTGAAAAAATAAAGGAGAACAACTAAGAGTAAAAAGGGGGTACAACTAAGTGAAAAACAAAAAAAATAAAGGGGAACTACTAAGTGAACAATAAAGATAAACCATTCTTTGTCATTCATATCATGACGTTCGTTGTATAATTCATGAGAATCTTGTCTGATTAGAGTTCGTGTGTGACAAAGCATTTCCGCCTAAAGACGACAAAACTTTCCAATTTCTGGTGATTTACCAAGCATTAACTGTATATAAACATGAGCAAGTGAATATTAACCGGAATGCAGAGAGCCACAGGGTCAACTGGTGTCCGGAATGGTGCAGCTTCTGGTTCGATGGAGCAGAGTTTGTTCAGGAGTGGCATAAATGCCTGCTCCAGCTCTTGCGATGTCCAAACTGCAAGTTTATTTCATTTACACAATTCAATAAGCAGCACATCAAATCAGAAGATGCTTCAAGGATCCCTACCCAAAGGAATTCAACAACATAATAACTAATTATGGTGATTAACATACACCAGAATCTCCATACAACATCCTTCATTAAAATGGAAATGCTGATAACATGGTCATCAAAATGTATTGTAACACAACCTCATTAAGACATTGTGCTCGACATTGCTTCTAAACACAGCAATAGTAGTTTCCGGTGCATTTGCAAGATCTATCATTTTCATTATTATTACATTTATGCTTACTGTGAGGGGAATTAGTTCCGTTCCTACAAAGGACAACTAGTGACCTTCACAGTCCATCTCATTGCAAAAAGACATTTCCTTTCTCTTATTTCATAAACAATTAGAAGTGGATCTCTGTCAAGTTCCTCATGGTCAGAACATTCACCAATTCATCAATATGTGTAACATAATTAATAATAATAATAATAATAATAATACAAATAATACAAGATTATAGTATTATTTTAAGGTCAGAACTAAGTGAGATAAAGCCAATCAATAACAGTTTCCTGATAACTACTCCTTTCCTGAAGACTTACATTTAACCTTGGGTTAAAAGTGTAACAGTAGTACTTTTTCTCTGCCACATACTGAAAAAGTTACAGCTGTTCTGGTATAGTTTTAGTTTCTTCCCTCACTGATTTTACTTTGCCATTGGGTGCTTAATAACTTAAAATTATAATAATATTAAATAACAATAATCATAACATTTACTTTTCTTGCCAGTTCTGCAAGTAACTTTATCCACAGCCTCTCCAGTGTTACTGGCATCAGAAGATTCCTTCTTCAGTTCTGATGTCCCAGTAGACTCAGCTGACTCTGCATCTGGTTTCACTTCATTGTCATCTAGTGCCTCTGTCTTCAACTGCGACTCTGATTTAATCTCCAACTCTGACTTCACAGCAGCCTCTGACTTAGCCAAACTCTCGGACTTGATATGGATGTCCGGCACCTTCGAGAAAACATAATTGTCATTTTTCATCTCAGTCTTGATCTCGACATTCGTATCTATGGTGTCCATCTTAGACGACATGTCTGGGGCATCAACAACATCACGATTCTCAACCGACTCAGACTTCACTGCCATTTCGTCGTCGGTTATATCTTCGTGCTTGATGTCGACTTTGATATCAGCAGATGATAGCGGAGGCATTGACATCGGTTCAAAGCCAAAAGGATCATCGGAAAGGTGGTTTCCCGTCAGCTGGTTCATCGATTCTGACCCTGGAACCAGTATTGCACTACCTGGTGAGAAAAACTGGTCACACCCAAGGTAAGTTGTATCATTCCGGGCATTTGGCCCTGCCTTGTCAGCCCTATCCCAGGCCTGGCTATATGTAAAGCTTGCACTGCTTGCGCCCCAGACGCCACTGGGAACAGGCTGGCGAACAGATGTCATCGCCTGAGAAGTGGTAGACATCAAATCACTTCGTAACTGAAACTTCTCCATCATCTCCATCTGAAAATCAACAGAGAATGGTTGCCAACAGATATTAAGCTAAAAACAGTTAAATATAAGTTACCCTATAGTACCCATTTAAGCTTTAAAACTGAACTTTAAATTTAACTGAATTTATGCTATTTAAGGGTAATGCACAGTTCAAAATAAAACAAACTGATTAAACTACATCAGTAACGTCTTCATGAACATAATAAACCCATAATTTCCCATAATTAACCACCTCTATATTCCCCACAGCAAAGAACCCATAATTTCCCATAATTAACCACCTCTATATTCCCCACAGCAAAGTGTTTCCATTGCCAGTGAGAAACAATTTCTTCCTTGTCCTGTCATCCACTAGATCATTCAGAACAAAGCTTTATGGACAAGTTCTGTTTCCGATGAAAAACACTTTACATAATTTCCAGTCTGATCTAATCTAACTTGTAGAAGCAACAAGAGTCATGACACAACAGTACTGCAGAACAAGTGGGTCAGGCTCACTCTGTCCACTGCCTAAGTCACAGTATAATGTGAGAATTAGACCAAATGAAACATAGTCATCGTGCTATACAAGTTCTCAAATGCACGGTCTCTTGGTTCTTAACAAACGAATTTCCTAGCTGATAAAAGGCCAATTCATTACATCACAATTAATCTATTACTTGTTGAAAAGACTAAGTAAGCATTCAGCACAACAACTTATAGCCCAATGGGGCACTGAATGAAAGCTGTACTGTAATGCAATTGTATAAAGCGTCATTTCAGATGAAACTCCTCAGCAGTCAACAACACCATTTGAACTAACATTGAACACGATGGTTTTCAAAGTATAAGTCAGTGAGGCAACAATGCAATTTGACTCTTTGCATAGTCAAACTAGTGCAATAAAATGTACCTCTTGGCATCGTTTTGACAGAACATTGGTGAGCTGCTGCTTTGAATCAATCTGACGAGACACCAACGCATTTTGAGCAACATCTTCATGCTACAAGTACAATTATTAAACTTGCCAGATCAGAGGTCTCAAACCCAAATCGCCACGAGGGTCAAATGAAGACCAGTACATTAACCAGAGGGCCTCATTACATAATCCTGTTCACTCAATGATACAAAAGTCGGTCAAAAATGCAGAAATTCTGTGTAACAGAGTACCATGCTATAAAAGGTCAATCTATTATCTTTTTACAAGCTGCAGTGTGATGCCTTCTATAAAAGACCCAATAATTTGGCTATCATTTCATTTTTTACAAAACTTGCTCTTATGGATTATGACTTTTGACTACAGTTTCACTAGAAGTGACTATCAGTCTTGTGCATTATGAAAACGGTGTTGCAGAATTCATTACATTAGATCTACTGAATTTAACTAGACTTATTTTAATTAAAAAATAAATTTCTCCGCAAGTTATAGTTGCAGAAACAGCAATCATTTGCTGACAAAGTCACTGAATTTTATCTGTTAGCTCCAAGTAAATATATGAGTTCTCCATTTTCTCCAAGAAAACTCTCTTTCTTCCAAAAATCTTCTTTTCTACCACTCTGAAGTCACCACTGGCAGGTTTTAAATTATTATACTCATGTAGATCGGCTAATGATTGAATGGTTGAACTTGTGATACTTCAGATAATTAATCTCTGAAGCTCTATGTTTTTTAGTGAATTTGCACAAGGAATAGCAAAAAAGAATCATTATGAAGATTTCAGCTTCTTTTTGAAAGTTCCACTTCATTCTAAAGATCAACCTGTAACTGGCTAGATCCGAGTTCCTGCAACAACAGAGTTCGTTGAACTGCAGACATAACCTGGGTTATGGGTACTGCGCATGCCCGCGGCCATGTTGGCCGCGTGGCTTTCTATGTGTCATTTTGACAGATTATATCGTCTAGCGTGGCATATGCTCGATAATTTTCTGCAGTTTCGTTGCTTTCTGTTGCCGAGTCAGCATGTCAGAATTATTTTTCCTTTCTGACACGGATTTACTGCAATTCGGACGGTTTCTTTGCCTGTTTTCGTGACCTTCTGTGCCTGGAAGAGTCCACCAACAGAGGGGGGTCAGGCTTCCAGCTTCACTGTCGAGCTGCGGACCTTCAGACCAACGCACGCCGTCTACGCCGGGTATTTGTCTCGGTGGAGGAAGGGCGAAGAAAGTCTTAGGAGCGGCTCCGACTGTCAGCCACGGAATGGTTCAACTAACTAACGGCCTAACAACCTACCGGCCGGTGGGCGATGAATACCTGTCCGTCCTGCGTACAGTATATCCTTCGGATCGGGGAATATCTGATCGCCGTGTGGCTTTCCACCTGCGAGGGACTGTTGGACGGTGAGACAACCGTGTGCCATCGGCGGCGGATCACATCGCCCATCGTCATTCCTTATCCTTGGTGCCACGAGCTTCAGGAACTTCGGGACTTCAGAACATGCCATCATCTTTTAACTCTAGTTGGGAATCTGTTGGTATGGCTTTGCGTGTGTGCACGAGCTTGCCATTGGTGACTCTTCTAGTTGTCTGAGTTATGTTCACTTGCAGGATACTACTCTGTTCTTAATGACACTTAACATCATTAGTGACTTTTAACATCAAGTCTAGCGCAGTGAGCGCCACTGATTAGTTTTTGCTTGAAGAGGCGCTATACAAATTTAAACTTACAATTACAATTACAACCTAAAGAATTTCGTTTGGGACTTATTGCAGGAAATTGTCACATACAGAACCTCTTGTAAATGGAACCGAATTACTGCCTCCTACAAGAAAGATATTTGTATACTTAATTTAACTGGTGCTGATGAGGTAAATAAGGTCACAGTATTATGTATATTTGACTTCATGGATAATTTCTCAAACTCTGTCTAAAGACTCATGTCTTTAAAAGTATAATTCCTCTGGATGTAGACCGCACTCTCACAGCTCACTTTGAGGAAGGAAGCATAATGCTACATACCAAAGCCATTGAACAACTGAACCACACTGATCAGTGGTTCACATATATCTATATTCATGAAAGACTTACCTGGGCAGAGCCTGGCTGGGGATCTTGAGTGTGGTATGGTGGCACGCTAGCGCCAGTTCTGGCTTGATTTGGGGCTCCTTTTGGAACCATGCTGAATGGATTGCCATTCTGCTGGAGACCAGATGTATCACTCAGCCTGGAGAGCAAAGGCGAGGACACGTTGGTGTCAAGCAAGACGCTGGTGCTGGATGAGGGGTGAGGACCTTGGAGCATTGGCATCGATCTGGCATTGTCTCCTAAAATCATTGTAGATCGTCTCAAAAACAAAGGCATCCAATCAAAACTGGCAAAACAAAATAGCTCGAACAAATTCAGAATTTCTTATCATGTGCCACTGAAAGTATACTCAGCCAGTTCAGTTATGTCCAACCCAAACCTCTCTAGTAACAAATTTAGTCTAATTAAGAAACCACTCAATTCTACTTATTTTCATCAGTGTAGGAAGCTACACACTTGACCTTTAAATTTAGACACATCATCTGAACCACAACTTAATTATACTGTTATTATTGAAGACAAGACGTTTCAAAGCTAAGTTACGTTAATCACTTTGGATCCATAGCAAGGCCTTTTGGTTGAAGTGCAGACGCGTTAACATAAATTCTGCAGAACTCACAACACCTTTCTGTTCATCTAATTAATCTGACCTAATCTTAGAAACTTATGGTGCCATTATAATTGCTCATAAAACATCTATCAGTGGTGCACCATTCAATGGCCTGTGTACAAGTACTGTCAATCTCAGATGTATCGAATGACAGAGATGCACAAAAAGCAGAATAATCAAGCAGAAATAGGTAGGTTTACGACCAAGATAAGACAGACATCAGAGATGATGCATCTCATAGGCTGCATGGCTCAAAAGCAATTAGCCAATTGCATTAGACAAACAGGTATTCAGCACATAAAGAATTATAGATTTATCATAAAAAATTATTATTTATCATTATTATTATTCATTACCTATTTATATCACACTAATTTACGACTTCACCTCAAAAGCATGTGCAACACAAAAAGAAGTCTTCAATCATTTGTGAAACTAAAAGAGAAAGAGCAGAGTTCCATAAAAACCTGGTGGTAGTGAATTCCATAAAACAGGACCAGAAAAACACCAGAATCTCAGTAAAAAGCAACCTTTGGATCCATACAAAGAATCACGTTCACAGTAAGAAATTCTTTTTGTTTGTTCAAGTCGAGAGCGCCACTGTTTCCTAAGTGGCGCTTTATAAATGTTCGTTTACAATTACAATTACAAGGTGGAATTTTGTTGCAGTTATTTTCTGTTGCTTAATTAAATTTGAGATTCAAATCTCCGACCATGTTACGTTAGAATTATGTTACAATGAGCCACGTCATAAAGGGTTAAGATGAACAACAACTCACCTGTAAAAAATGGTGGTGATGAAGGTGAAGACATTGGAAAGGTGAGTGATCGCCCGACAGGTGGGCCTGACAAAGAGTCGCTCATAGCCGCTCTTGAGGTCGTGATCTTTATGCCATTCTGGTCAATAATACGCCTTAACTTCTTCTGTTCTAACTCCTTCTGGATTTTGTAAATCTTTTCTGCCAAAAGATGGTAGTAATCCTCCTGGCAAAGAAATATATCATGTCAAAATTGGAAACCTGGCTGCAGGTAAGGCTGAAAATGATGTTTTCACAAACACCCATGGCATAAAACCCACTTTCAAATTCCAGCACCAAAACAAATATGAAAGTCAAGGCAGTTTGTCAAGGCAGTCAAGGCACATGGACAAGTGCAACTGAGGATACCCTTGAAAAGCTGATTATCCCAATAAATTAAGCACAATCTCAAGCAGATCTGGCAAGATAATGCAAATTAATGTTAACTGCTGTTCGTTTACATGCTGCTATCTATAATGGTCATCAGCAGTCTTCAAGATCTCTTGAATGAAGCATACTCATGATAGCAACAATCAGAAAATTAGAGACAACCTTTCTTATGAGCCACATGCCTTGACAATGAACTGTCAATTTCACACACGTATTCTGGGATCCAATTATCAGATGCAGAGTTAATGCAAATGCATTAGCAAAACAACTACAGTGCCACTCAGAAGGGCAATGGATTTAATCTTTACTATAACTATCAGTTTCAATGCTCTATCATCATCAGCAACATCACCATTACTGTCATCTTCATCGTTATCAGCAGCAACATTTTAATCGCTAGATCGTCATCAGCCACTGTTGCACATACCCGGCTTCTTGCCTTCTCGTACATGTCACCCTCAACTTTCTTCGCATAACGTACAAGGTTGCTCATGCGTGGATCTCTCAGGGCTGTAGGTTCATGTGTGGGAAAGATAGCTTGCACCCTAACAACAAATCAAAAATTTAATCATAACTGTTTTAAATGTCACTGCCATCATCTTCCTTCTATGAAGCATCAATTAAAATCACAATAATCATCATATTCAATATCACCATGAAATGTAAATTCATTCCAACCTTCGTTCACAAATCAGTCTCTTTTAATTTTTTAATATCCTAGTTATCATCTATGTCACCATCATGTTGTCAACCTCATCACTGCAACCAGATCCATTTGACAGCCCCTCAACCTTAACTGTCATCTTGATAATCAACTTCATTGTCATCTCATCCTTTTGATAACTACCAGTGACGTCATCATCACAAATATCCACGTTATTGTCATCATCAATGTATTATTTGCAAATGCACCAATCAGGCAAGTGAATATGCAAAGCAGTTATTCATTTATATACAGTCATTAACTAATTAGGCATATCACTGACTGCCACCACCTGTATATCATTACATAATGCTAGTATTAGACAACATACATGTATTTAGGTACCACTATTAACACAATGAAAAAGTAAATAAAACTCCTTTCCTCTTCTTAATGAACAGAGCTTTGTTTGAGAAAGTAACACATTTTCAAAGCAAGATCAGACAGATTACCCACAACATAATACTACTACTGAAAACTGTGGTTGAAGGCTTCAAATCCCAACATGCCATATAAAGCTAGAGGCTAGCCATTAATGTTGCAGTAGGGGAAGAAAAGGCCACTAAGTAGCTGGACAGCTTGTTTTGTCTGTGCTACAGCCAAAAGATCCATTAAACCTGGACTTCAACACTGAAGAACACACCTGGGAATTGACAAAGGCATCAAAGAAATGCACAGTTAACGTTTCTTCATGTCAAAACGCTGCTTATCTACTACTGTCTTAAAACAAAAAACTGACTTCACTCACAGTTTGTGGACAAGGTGATTCCTCAGGTCTTGGGTAACTGAGAGGCGCCAGTCTTGTCCGGGGACTGGAGCTATGTCTTCCTCCCCCAAGCTCGACTGGATACTCTTCAATCCGCCATAAGCAGCACTGATGCTCATGGCACTAGAAGCAGTGCTTCCTAGACCAAGCAGGCCCCCCGATGCATCTGTGCTTATCACGGGAGGGTGGACTGCAGTCGCATGCTTTGGACTGAAACCCTCATACACAGGGTTGGCATCAGTTGGAGCTGCAGGTGTCGGTGCCCCAGAGTACGGCATCATTCGTCGGAGTGTGCCATTCTTAAGAGGGGCACAAATGGGGCAGTCGGGTCGAGGGCAGTTTCTCCAGTGAGCTATGATCTGCCGTGATGACGCACAGTGCGGAACTAAAAGCAGTCATCAGCCATGAATATGCATGGTCACATGAACATGTACATTTATGTTAAATGGTTTATGCATATGGAACTGATTATGTGCAAGCACCTAAAGTACCCCTTATAATGTGAACACAAACCTATAAAAACATTTGAAAAATTATAGATTATTTACAATTACTTAGTTGCACATAACATGAAGAAACATAAATGCCAAAACATGAAGATAAACATGTGCTCTAGCTTTTCATCCACTTCATAAAAACTACAATTCTTAGTAGCTTTTATAAACTGGTTTCTAGAACCACTCCCTCCACAGACAACCCTGTTCAGTTTTCTTGTCTGAAGACTGATGCTTTTAACTTAAAATTACCACCAGCTACTGTGATTTAGGGGCACTGCCAATTGGCAGGTACACTTTATAAAACAAACATCAGATAAAATCTGAAAGCTACGATTATATGTTATATAAATCTTGGATCTCGAATAAGATCAGATCTTAGATACTATTAGATGTGATTAGAATTCAAGAAATTAAAATTCAGTGACTAATTCAATTAAATATAAGAATAGAAACATAGCTAAACACATCTGATCAAAATTAAATCAGATTATATCAAAATAAACAAAAACTATATTAATTCAACTTAAATTAGTTAGAATTATATAAAAAAACATAATATACTGTTTTATATAGGTTTCAAAAAAGGGTAATGCAAATGTCCAGCAACAATCTGAATTAAGAGTTTCAACAGTTTTAATAACATTAGACATGACTAGCTTAAAAACAAGTTCAGTTCAATCAAACTAGATTAAAGATTCGATGACACTAGATTAAAGATTCAATCACATTAGATTAAAGAGTCGATCACATTAGATTAAAGACTTGCTTATGCATACACTTTTTAGGAACTTTTATGTGAAACAGCGGCCCACTAGTTGAGCACTTAGTTAGTAATGCAGGATCCAGTGTCCATCACAAGCACAGTTAAAAAAATTAAAATTTGGAGATAGTAATATTAGGGTCTGGGAAAATGTTAGCCTTCCTTTCATTCCATCAAATTTAGGGAGTGTATGAACGTCACCAAGACTTTCAGATATAAATGCTTAGAGTCATTAATGAAGTCTACAGCTTTATATAAAGATGCTACATAAATATAAGATCTTAGGTGCTACCAGTGCCAGAGGATTTTAAATGGCACTAGGTAAATATCCAAATACATACATACACACACACACATCTATAGACAAATGACCTTTGAAGCGTGCGTGGTCTGGCTACATGCATAAGACAGCAAATGCTAGCACTAAAACAGGTTGTTCAGAAAAGCCAGAATGCTGGAGAAAAAGTTCTCAAAAATGGTATAGTTTTTGGCAACCACTTGTGATGGCCCATACCTAAGGTGAGTAACGAGAATTTTGTCAGAAGGGTCATTTTGCCAAACTATTGCGCAGATACCCTGCGCAGGAGAGGCTAGGTACATACAAACCTCGACAAGATCTCCCATCTGTACAGGTCACCATATGTCTTAAGACATTTTTCATAGGCTGGCACTGGGGCAGTGGACACGGTGGCTGGTGTATACCGTTCGCCTGTTCTCGCCTGTGGCACTTGTGCGCATGAAAAATCAGCACCAGTTGCTGCTGAATGAGGCGCTGCTTCTCAGTACTATTGTTCACTGGCACTGCATCAGACGACGTTGTTGATGTAGTAACCAGCGACATGGCAACCTAGTGGACAACGCAGACATCCAGCATTTCTCAGTGTTGATTTATAAGCAACAACAGTAAATTTCAGTAATTACACATTGCATACACATATAAGTAAGTAGAGGTTTCAGAGACACATTCTGAAAGCAGTGAAGTTCTCCAAGGGAAGCCAAAGCAAAATCATCTTAATTCAGGTGTTCTAATTTACATAATCATAAATGTAATATTGAGCAGCATCCCTGTAAAATAGCAAATACGAGACAGCAAACGTCGGAGTAAAACATGCAGTCTAATGTTAATAGACACACTACAGCATTTTCTAGCTCAAAACTTCTTTCAATAAATTTATCAAAAGTTGACATTTGTGTCGTTTTAAAATTGCGATGTCCCAAGCTTACAACATATTTTGCATTTTAATCAAAACTGCTCTTTTTAAATTAGTCAAAAGTTGGAATTTGTGTTGTGACAGAACTGTGGAGTGTAAAGCTGCATACCGTCTTGCCCAGTGGTGAGTTTCCCAGCATACGACCAGGCGCTCTTGACATCACTGGTCGCACAACGTCAGTTGCAGCCATTACACCAGTTGTCTCAGAAATTGTGCCATTTCTGGCATCAGAAGTGTAGCCCTGAGACATGGCAACTGTCATTCCAGCACCAAATGTCTTTGGCAGTTCACCAGGTGTCAGCGAATGGGCTCCATTGGTCATCTGCTCAATTGCCAGCTTTTCGCCACCGAGCAGGCCAGCACAGGCGCCAAGTCCCATCACACTGCTTGCACCGCCAGTACTACTACTACCAAGTGCCAGAATGCTTGCACTGCTACCTCCAGCACCAAATCCTGCTCCAGGTGGGCGAGGCATTCTCATTTTTGCCATATGCATCATAGGCCCAGGTCCATTATATATCATTCGGGTATTTTGGTAAATCTGGTTCCTAACAAGACCTGATGGAAACTGGAGCGGCCCTGATCCACCTGCAAAGCTGTTCATACCGGAGACAAACTCTGCTGGTGGGGGTAGGTCTGGCTGAGGTGGCACAGAGTCTGTGGAAGTCTGGTTGGGCACAGAAATTACACATGGGTGCATATTCAGGTGGGAATGCACCGACCAGTTTACTGTCCCACCCGGCCGGTTCAACTCGACGCCAGATAATCCCGAGGGGTTGGAGGGCATCCGCGGAATTTCGACCCCCACAGCTCCTCGAGTCATTGGCAGGTCCATGCCAAGAAGCGCCGATAAGTGACGATTATTCTGTAAGGTATCCTCCAATTTTCGCCCTCCATCCATTGTCCGGGGTGGAAGGATTGGATCTCCAAGTTCGGCAGGCAGCTCATTGTTGAATTCACTCAGAAGACGACTCAGATCTAACAGGGGCAAACAACAACTTTGTTACAACACCAAATCTACCAACTTATTAAAAACATGCTCTGTATGGTAATGTAACCATTCATTTACATAGCATTTATCTACAGCATTTCAAAAAGCACTGCACACATCTGTCAGACAAATCAACAAATACACACTTACCAGCAGGTTAAAAATTACGCTAGGCTGCAAGATGCAGAACATTGCTGACATGACATATTCTGTGTCAAAATGATGAATCCACGCTTGCCATTAATTACTAACGATCATAACTAATAATTGTATTAGTCCAATTAAAGTATGACAGGATATTCATTGGTTATTATTATTAGCAGTATCTTGCTGTAAAAAAGCACTAAAGCTGCTTCAGAAGTTCAATTCGTATTAATACAGCGGCATTGCAACCAACGGTCTTCTACTCATTAATTTCTTATTTAACCATGTCTAACTGGCAACATGTTTACTGAATCACAGTACCTGGAATTCCTTTCCATGCTTTAAAACCCCATTTAATACACTGCCAAAGCACACAACAAAGGCACATCACTACCCATTCAAAATGAGTAATTTTTAAAAAGGTATAGAATGGGTAATCCTGAATTAACTGAACACTGGTAGCTAGTAATCTTACATCACTACCTCTGGGGGTCAGCAAATACCATGTTCTAACAAGGATCTGTTATAAACCTTGTCCTACAGCAAAATTAAATTTGGGATCCAAGTCTCCAACCATATTATATTAGAATTTGTCTTAAAATATGTGTATTATAAAGAGCTTCTGGTTTTAATCAATTTCTAGGTGTCACTCTGTCAAGCCTTACACAAGAACTCTGCTCCTGAAAGTTGTTACAACCAGAATTCTGCTGTAGTGCAGTATTAAGTGCAAACTGGGCTTACTTCCAAAAGACAGAAACCAACAAATGCGGTACACTGCTTTGGCAGTGTATTAAAACAGTCTTTTCCTTGTATTTTCCTTCAATTGTCCCTTTCCTAAGTGGAGTCAGCCTGGGCAAACATTCTTTCAACAATATACCTGGTGTGCATGCTGGTCACTTCAAAAGAAGCCGATGAAGCTTATGCTGATGGTTCCATTTGTTGCTGTACCTATGGCTCATCTTGTAATCAGCTATCAACCCCGCTATAATTTCAAAAGCAAGTCCTAGAACCTGTCGTCTATTTCCACTTTGAATGGAAGCCTTGATGCACATCATGTTTAACCCATGTGTTGTAAAACTCCCAAATCAACCACTTCATGAACACTGTAAATGCAGACAACACCAACAGAATCCTGGGAAGTGCTTACACCTTCTGAATGAGTGCTACTATTATCAAGATTGCTTCCTAGATTATCTGCCTATCCAGTGTAAGTGTGTGCACTTTTGGAAGCATAGATTTGTTAGCTACTTCTGCTTTACTCACATTACATTTCTATAATCTACATGTGTACAAAATCAAAACAAACTCTTTTGATGTTGAATTTCACAAGACATGTTTCAGCTGGAATAGTTGCAATTGCCAGTAAAAGTAATAAAAAATTACAGATCTACAGAACAGCTGATACTTTAGTGTTACAATACAGTAAAGCATATATTTTGGTCTTATGGCACATTTGCCTTACACATATTACACAAATACGCTGAATGTGGAATCCAAACTTTTTAGAATCTTGTTCTTATGGGTATTAGATAAATATAATTATGCCAACAGTTTAGTCTTAAAGGTATTCTGAGTTTTCTGGGTATATGACAAATAAAAAGAACCCAGAACTTTCACCTTAATAAATGCAACAGAGCTAAAACATCAGCCATGTGACAGGAACGGGTCAACGTTAATACATTAATACTCATTGCCAGTAGTCACATTCAAATTACAATGAATTAAATACAGAAAATACACAATGGACTCAAAATGAGATAACTAATTAATAATTTTGAAACTGAACTGTTCTACATGCAGTCAACTCGATAAACTTTTTTTAACCAAGTTTGCAAAACAATTGGTACCTAGTGTGTCAGAATATATACATTTAGATGCTTAGGGAAAGCAATATCTTGAGAGGTGTTGAATATGGTTATCTAAAAGACACAGGATGTTCTTATCGATAATTCTTTCTCCAAGCATAGATAAGGGAGCTGTTTTCATTTTCAGTACTAACCTATTTTTTCTTTCTAAGAGAACAGAAATAAGAAATAAGTAAGAGAATAGAAAAGCTAAATGCACACAGCAGCAAGGACAGGATTACAACGTTTCGTCAACATCATCACTATTACATGATACCCAAAGGATTACAATCAGATTCTGCTTGTTGCACCCACACTAATGCTAGTCCACCTCACAACCAGGCATAAATGGACTAGTTGTAGTGAAGGTAAACAAAATGGTGGCTGTCACAATTCATCGATTCGACAAAGTTTTCGACATCAACGAGTTTTAAGGACTGCTGGAATCCCCTCAACTTATTCCTAGAAGATGAACTTTATCATGCTTTTTGTTATGCTGCCATGAGTTGCTAACTTTTGAAGTGATAGAGGGTATTTAACTTAATCCACCACTTTTTCCTTCAGTCACACACCTTTGACTCATGGCATACTTTACTTTAATTCCAAATAACATATTTTATAAATAGTTTTAAACTTTTAATGGCCGACTATGGATTAGTTAAGAATTAGACTGATCTCCAGATGGGTTATTTCTTCAACAGAATATAACAGCAAGATGTTTACAGGTATAACAGCCACCTTCTGCGTGGATGTGCCATTTCACACAAAAAAATGAACAGTCTGCTCCTTACAGACCCTCAGCTGCTCGCATTCACTGTCGTGGTTATCCTAGATCCCTCGTCCTTCTCACGCCGTGCAGACAGTTAACCCTGCAACCTGTGCTGTATGGTCTCATTCTCTTACCTTATCCCTCTAACGTACTCCATACTTTTTCCTTGCTAAAGTTTCATACTCTTGTTTCTTTCTGCTTTCCATTCTCAACAACCCAATAACATTCAAACATAAATACTTAACTTAATTTCACTAAGGTACTAAGAACAAATACCATTTGCATTTGCAAATGACCACCTGAAAAATACCTGTAGTGCATTTACAATCAACCAAAACCACATTAATGTAGGAAAAACCTATGCATAAAAATTACCTCAAAGGCTTTTACTCCCGACTTGTTGGTCTGTCCCTAAGTCAGCCTCAAGCATATCGTTTGTTAAAGGCAGATAATAATTAGACTATCTAACCCAGACTATTGTGTTAGGCACTGACTAGTTTATGCCCTGCTCATGTACAAGTGTCCATGTAACTAGATTTTTCCGGTATCTCTATAACCATCAGTTTGATGCACTAATCAAACTGATTCCTCATCAGTGTAGCCTGCAACGGGTTGAGGACCACAATGGCCAAGTCCTGAAAATGAACCAGGTTCAAATTCTACCAAGACATAAAATTCAGAAATCTTTTCCTTTGCCCAATAAATGCCTTTCTTACAGCTCATACGGTACTGGTCCAGATTTGGGGACTGTTCCAGAACCTCACCAAATTTTACCTGATGGTAGATTTGAATATCAGTAGTCGAATGCGCCTATTCCCCTCTTCTGGAAAAGATCCGGGAATTTTCTATGAATTTTCAAACTTACACATTAAAAATCCGTCCAGTTGCCATGTATGTTTACACGGATTCTGGAAGTCGTCAACTTTTGTGGAGCAATTATTGACACCACGTCAACGTAAATAATTGTTTAATGATACGTAATCCATCACTGTATTCATATTAATATAATGATTTACTTAAAAGCCTTAAACATTTACAGATAATATGAGATTATGATAATAGTGATGTGTCATTAATTCCAATATAAAATGCTAACTGTACAATCTGAATTCTGATAAATCAGAGGTGCAAGAAATAGGATTATAAAGTTTAGCTTTTTAATTTTTTAAACCTCAACACATACGAACTTCACATATAAAGTTGTTTTTGGTAGAATTGAGAAAGGGGCAAGGGTCTGGTTCTGGATTTTTTATGAGATATTTAAACACTATACAAAGTTAATTTCGACCTACCATCTACCAGTTTAAATTGACAACTTTTATCACAGTTGTCACAGAATTATTGTTTCTGTATTTACTGAGTGCCACTATGTAATGACAAAGCATTTAATAAATGGTGTTGAGCAACTGTGCCAATAATTGCACTACAAAAGTTGACAACTTCCAGACTCTGTATAAACATACATGGCGACTGGACCAATTTTAATGTATAAATTTGAAACTTTGAAAATTCATAGAAAATTTCCGGATTGTTTCCGGAAGACGGGCATAGGCGCATTCGGTTACTGAAATTCAAATGTACCATCAGGTAAAATTTGGCAAGATTCTGGAACAGTCCTACCCATACTGCTAATACACAAAAAACATGCACTGAATACCTTGTTAATAACAACACAAATAATTCTGAAATAATGCCCTGCAACGCTGAGTCGTCAAATTACCTGCTGTTTCAGGATCGAAGGATGTGATACTCGAGGTTGGGGACGAAGTCTTGGACTTCTTTGAGGGAGGTCCACTGTCGAACCCGCTGTCAGCCATCCTACATCGACAATTCACCGTCAGTAATGTAATCTAATGCAAGGCTCTGCATTTATTCAGCGCCCAAATAATGCTTAGTCAAAGGAACCAGAAGATAATTTCTGTCTCTTTAAGCACAACAGTCACCCGGTGTCATCAGTCACCTTCAACTTCATCAGCCGTTCGTCAAAAACCTTTTCCAGAAGACAGAACGGGCGGACGACGACAATAAGATAACAAGATACAACTAAACACAGCTAATCATACATAGCATGTTCGCCCAAAGTTTTTCCCGAGGGTCAGAGGGTCTCTTATCAAATACGCGGCCACAACAGGGTTCACCGAGATAGGTCGGCCGAACGCCAGTTCCACCTTTTCCGAGGGTTTCCCTTCGTCGTGTTTCTGCGGATGGACTGGTCAGGACTGACCAACTACGGACATCGCAACAATTCGAAACTCAACTTAGCCCCTAAATCGTAATAGAAAATGGCGACAGGTCATTACGCATATACAATGCACGTGACCCGTATCTGCAATATGATTGGTTGAATGCTTATTAATATAAAGTGAGCGTAAATGTTTAATTAATCGTGTCGGGAGAACTCATGAATATTTTCTTATTAATATGTAGTAGCTTACAGCGGATCAGTTTTGTATGGCCTAAATCCGACGCTTCCTGCCCAGCGTGTGACGAAAATTCACAAACGCTTTTGCAGGTGACCGCCTCAAAAAAGAATCAAATCGCTTCGGGTCAGGTCAGAAAAGGACCCAATTCCAGGCAGCTTGTCCTACAGAGGCTAGACAGAGTCGTTTATGTGAGAAACTCCCATACTCAATCTGGGGATTGTCTTCATCAATGGAGCGATGTCAGACTGGGTACCACTCACCTGTGGCGTAGGCCTACTGGTCGCTTTAGAAAACGTATGGGCCTACATTTACATTTACCTCAAGATCTGTTCTTGGCCCTTACTCTCCTCGTTGTGCACCACTCCACTAAATGTTTTAGCCTACTAGACCAAAGCCGACTGAAACACCGTCTTTATGTTGATGACACTCAACTCTACGTTTCCTTCAATAATTCCTCTTCTTCCAACTCTCTCGCTCTATTGTCAGACGTCTTTAACCAAGGTCGGTCTTGGATGGCAGAAAATGGACTGCTCCTAAACCCATCCAAAACTGAGTTTCTCCTTTTTGGAACATCACAGCAACTGACATCTAGACATCTCCGTCATCCAACGCAGCTGTTCAGCCCGTATTTTGTTTGTTGTGTTTGACTCCAACTGTCATTCAGTGAACACGATAACTCTACTGCATATGCACGTCTGTCCACTACCACATCCATGATATCAACAGGATTAGCCACCGCATTCCCTTTTCTGCATTGGTATGTTTGGCTAATGTCCTGGGCTCCAGCCTTCCTGACTACTGCAACTCGATTATTATTGGTCTTTCAAAAGCTAACTTTATGAAGCTTCAAAGAATGCAAATACCTTATTACCGATCCTATAATCAATGCAATGGCTGCCCATAGTAAAGCGAATAATTTTCAAGACTGGGCTAACCATATACAAGACTCTACATTTCAGCCAACCTCACGAACTCCATTCTGTACTGACTCCCTAGACTTGTCTCTACTCGACCAGGTCTTCCGACTGTCTTAATCTGACTATTCCGTTGACCAGGACAGCTGTCAGCAGGTGTGCATTTCTATTGCTGGCCCTAGACTCTGAACCTCTATTCCGGTAAACGTTCGCCCTCCAAAGTCTGCTTCAGATGTTGACTAAAAGCTCATCTTTTCCAGACTCATTTTCTCCGTAGGCTTTATCTGTCTATTTTCTGGCTTCTCTTCTTGGCTTCGACCAGACTTGTCCTGGAATCTGGCTTGCACAACGATTTTGGTTAGCAGCGACCAGACCGCTGTCTTGTACATTATTACAGAGGCGCTACAGAAGTTCTCATATTATATTAGAAACACCACTGCACTGTAGCTCTAACTGTCTCTCTTTACAATGAACTGCAAGCTCTGTATACGTATACTAAATTAAGAGATTTCCACTCCTATTCATACTGCACACCACCTAGCTGAGCCATCTCATAGAATCCTCTTCAGTCGACCACCATCTTTAAATGCAGATGACACTCAACTCTTCATTCCTTTTCGCCTAGTTCTTTTTCCTCATCTATCACACAGTTGCTTGATGGTGTCAACCAAATATTAGGATGAATGTCCTCCAGCCTCCTTTTCCTCAACGCTGCCAAAACTGAATTCAATATGCAAAGTCTACCTGATCAGATTACAAAATTCCTGACTCTTCCATCGACCAATCAACTAATTCTTTGACTCTCACTTATCACATCTGATTCGCCTGTTCACAACCTTTGGCATCACCTTTACTAATCTGACCCAAATCTCTCGTTTTCACCTCACGTCTCCAATCTAGGGATGCGGTGTTATACTGTATATACCTACTGCTGTGGGCTACGTGCAGGCCTACATGCGCACGTTGTACTGTAGGGCCGTTTGGACTCAGGCCTGCTCAATTTAAGTGAATTTATCGGGTGAGGTCTTTTGCCACCGTTGTCCGTTTGAATGGCAGCTAAGGTTCCACGTGCGGACCCTGCTAGTCCGAGATTAAAATCCTTGAAATAAGCCACGATCGGAAAGCGAACCGGCATCCTCACGCCCCGCAGAGGCGCCTTGACGTAAGCCTACGAGTTAAATCACTGTAGCTACCCAGGGCTGTACTGTAATGTACCGTACTGTATTGTATTGTAATATATTCCTGTAATTACAAGTAAGTATTTCTGTAATGTATTGATGGACGGGTTCTAATTTGCCTACTCTAGTGCATCCCTGCTCCCTAACGATTAAGGGCCTCTATAAAGAAGCAGGTAAACTATAGGCCTGATGCGCTATAAGAGCCTAAAGTATAAAAATAGCTACCGGATTTTAATGACTAACACGTTCCTTGATAGAGGACGTCTGAAGCCCAAAGCCATGTCATTAGGCTATAGGCTGTTTGCGTAGGCCCTATTTGACAACTCTTTCCAAATATGACGGGGATTTTGTATTAATATGTTGCACGATATATCCTGAGTTTTACAGGCTTACGCTATTTTCTACCCCCATTTCATCTTCCTCTATTTCATCTTCTGAAGTGAAAAGGAGCTACGGACCTACGCTGAAACGTTCTATATGTATGTACGTACGTACGCATGTATGTATGTATGTGTATGTATGTATGCATGTATGTATATGTATGTATATATGTATGTTTGTATGTATGTATGTATGTATATATGTATGTATGTATGTATGTATGTATGTATATGTATGTATGTATGTAGGTGCCTATAAAGACTTTTGATGTAGCGCATTTAAGTACCTCGCAAAATCGCCGCACACATTGCTATCTAACTGATCTATATAAGCAAGTACGTTTGAAATCGTTTGCTGCACAGAGTTAAGTGCAACAGTGGAAGACTGTTCCTAGGCCTAAGCATGTACGCATGTATGTGCGTATGTAGGCCTTTGAACGTATGTATATATGGATATCTTTAGGCCCTATTTATGTGCACTGTATGTATCTAAACATATATATAGAACCCTGAAAGACTTGGCCGTCCTTAAAAGGTACGTCATAATATAAGTTGAAAATGTTTCCTGAACTGCTTCTGTGGTAACGGTTTAGATACGATGGGCCTATGCATTATAATATCTATATACAGTATAGGCCTAATATCTATAAATAGGTCTGTGATGCCCTAAACTTTTTTTTTACAATTTTATAGGAGGAAGAAGGCAGAAGGTGGCTTTAGGCATTGAATGCCTCGAACTTTTGCCTACTTAGTGATAGCCTCATAATTATTCATAAATCATTACAATTAATGACGCTGACCCTACGCTGTTAGTGATACACGGAAGTTGTTACAATCAATTGAACCGATCAGTGAAATTGCGAAATGGTCAGCGTTTCATTGATTTTGGTCCTGGACTTCTCAGCTGCTACGTGAGTGAGTGCGTCGGTAAGCGATTGAGAGAACGAGAGAGCAAGCGAGCGAGAGAGTGATAGTGAAGGAGTGAGTGAATGAATGAATGAGTAAATGAGTCAGTGAGTGCGTGAGTAAATCAGTTAGTGAGCCAGCGAGCGATGAAGCTTAAACTTACCTCTTGTGGTCTGTTTATGGTTCTTAATGTTTCCTGGTCCTCGACTTCAGTGGGCACTTCAGTGTGCACTTCAGTGTGCACTTCAGTGTGCACTTCAGTGTGCACTTCAGTGTGCACTTCAGTGTGCACTTCAGTGTGCACTTCAGTGTGCACTTCAGTGTGCACTTCTGAACTTTGTATGGAAGACATTATCAAATTACACTCGTATGGTATTGTATACCTGTAATGAACTTTAAAGAGGCGACGATTTCATTTTTATCTTCGAAGTTACAGTCGCTTCGATGTCTTATGTATCTCGATAAACGAACACTTTTTTCTATCGATTTTGTTTTGACTGAACGCCTGTGAATAAGCTAGTCAGTAATGTGGCTTTCGTTGGGCGCTGTAGAAATCTCGGGATTACGATTACGATTACGGCGCTGTAATTTTTCAGAAGTCATAATATTAGAATAGAATGGATAGAATTGGATTAGATTAGTTATGATTAAACTTCATCGGATTACATCAGATCTGACCAGGATCAAATCTAATTAGTATTAGGATTAGATCGCAATATATCAGATTGGGTCGAATTTGATCGAATTCGATTGGATCGGATTAGGAGCCTAGATCGGGTTAGATCGGGTTTCGGTTAGATTTAAACAGATCATGTAAAAGTAATATCCGCGTCTCTCTGTTTTGCTGTTATTGTAACGTTAGCGCAATGTTTGATTGAACATTTGTGTTAAACGTTGATTGACTGCTATATGAATCGGAAACTTGGCCAATGACGGTGGCAAACAGGAAAAGACTTGAGGCAGCACATCTCGGATGGCTGAGGAGAATTCTGCACATTTAGTGTTTTGACAGGATATATATAGTAAATTAAACTATAAGGAGAAAGGACTAGACAAGAGGATATAGAGAATATCACCAGAAGGAGAAGACTGAAATGAATGGGACATGTTATTCGCATGGACAAAGATAGAAGATCCGATCAAGCAATGAACTGGATTCCTGAAGGGAAACGGAGGAGGGGAAGACAAAGGAAGAACTGGCATCAGAGACGACCTTGGATGTCTGGAGATGTCGTGGAACGAGGCAGGAAGGCTGGCGGTCGACAGAGATGATTGGAGAAGCTGCGTTGCCCGATGTGCAGAACCGCACAGGAAGGACTATTTCTTAAACACTGTACTATCAGTTTTTATTACGTTGATAAAACGTTTACAAAACGTTGAAGAAACTTTACAGAATCGATAATAATGTAACGTTGTTTTGGCTTGTTTAAAACGTTAGTGATATAGGGTTTGTGTGAAACGTTTATTAAACGTTGTTTCATTAGTTTAGTTTAAACAACTAAATCGTTTAAACACAAATGTTGTAGGAAAGTGGGAACGCGTTACTGCAACGATTGGAGTAACCGTTATTTTGGAATTATTTTAAGGTAGAATAACATTTGTCCAAAAAATTATAGTGCATTGTTTGCTAAAAAAAACGTTCTAGCATGGTACAGCATTATTGTAGGCCTACATTAAATAATTCCGATCATCACCTCGGTCAATCACTGCAATAACGCCGTTCATATATCAAGCTACAATGTTTATGCTTAACGATTTGTTACCTGAAATAAACTAACAAAACAAAGTTTAATAATGGTTTCCAGCAAACGTTAGATCAAGAACGTTACACCCAAATGACTGCAGACATAAGCAGAATGACAAAAACTACACTAATTTTAAGACTCTAAGGAGTCTCGGGTTTTAACTGTGGTACTTCATCATCTTCATCAACCTCAACTTTCTTTTGTTCGTCAATCAAGAACTCTGAGAACTTAGTCATCTTCAAAGTAATTTAGAAGAATTATTTCAATAGTAGTTTTGCCTAGTTTGACGAACACAAAGTCGGCAAAGTGTCTAATGATCTTTATTAAATGATTCCGAGAGAGCCCAAGACTGATGGCGTTTTCTTATCGCATCTTAATAGCGACCTCGATCCCACTCGAAGGCAAAGTTCACTCAGTCTTTCATTTGGCTTTCGATCTTCGCTTCAGATGCTTTAAGTGAAGCGGATTCATTCATAGAGCTTTTGTAAGAGCTTTGTATTTGGGCACGAGGCTGCTATGTTCGCCTCTTACAACATAGTCGAACTGCGTGCGGGCAAGTCATCTACAGCATGAACTTGAATTTTGTACAAACGTTTTATTAAGTAAGGTTAGGAAAACTTTTGTAAAATAATCGGTAGTTTACTGTCGTCTCCGCTACGTTATCGAGACGTTCAAAATATAACGCAAAACATTTTTCAACCTTCCCAACTAAAAGTAAACGTTTAAGAATGTTTGCGAGGTGCCTGGCATAGGCTTATGCACATACCGATGCAGATATATATATACATATTTCTGAGCATATGTATACATATGTATATACATATACTTTTAAGTACATGTACATACAGTTTATGCCTCTAGGAAAGGATCAGGCAATAGTATCTATATATAGGCTGCATGCATGGTTTGTTCAGTCATTTATTTTACAACGGAACTGGCAACATCCTTTTTCTGACTAGGGTTTGTTCAAATACGTCTGCTTTCAGCTGTAAGACTATAGGACTTTGCAAGCGTTATAGGCCGTTATGAAAAAGGCCTATGCATCGACTATGAAATAGGATCATACTTAACTAGGCTGCTAGGCTATTGTGCGTTAAAGAAAGTACAATTAGCCTTGAAATTTCACTGTTTTGAGTATGTTCAAATATTAGAACGAAACACACGTGTATTGCAAAGAATCTAATCACATAACTTCTATGGCGCCGTTATCCAATGTTCAACACATCGACCGATAAGGCAAGCCGACAAAATATCGAGAGCCATGTACGGAACCTGATGACGACTGAGCCTCATGAAGAAAGATTTTCCATGAGGCTCGGTTTTCGACGATTTTCTTGAGACGAAGTTGAACTGGTTGTAAGGATTGACGAATTCGAGATGTGGACTGAATCAGTTCAGAATATCGCCCACTGAAGATACAGTATCCCATAATTTCGCTTCTGCCAATGGGTCTTTCTCTCCCACTGGTTCAGACTATATCTTTCCTCATTAAAGATACGTTTCTCCGTATATTTTGCTCCTGTCCATGGACTTTCCCTCCACCATAAGCTTAAATACTTCTATCCAGAAATCGCACTCTGCTCTATAGGCCTAGTCTTTCTATTGAGTGTAGGCATTGGATCATCAAGGGTTTCTGAGCTGTTATAGGCCTATAACTAGCAAGAGTAGGCCTATATGCCTACAGCCTACGCCAGGCATTAGATAGTATTTGACAAAGCATTTCCAGAAAAAAAACTAATTAATGACTATTGGTTTAGTGTCTCTTCGTGATTGAGGTTTTTCTTGTTAGCAGGTCTAAGCTGTATGCTATAAGCATGCATTGATATAGCGCAGAGCTACTCAAAGAGCGAACCGTGGTCCACAATCCGGACCGCCGAGCCTTCTTTGTGGACCGCCCAAAGGCCCTGAAAACTGAAAAATCCACACTTAATGCTTAATGTCAGGAACAGGTTTTTCCATGGTGTGCATTATAATGTACAGTGGGTCTCTGGTAACCAGTTATATACTGATCGACCATTGTCACAGTATATTACTACTTTGCCTGGGCTACATGAAATGCCACAAAGCAATTTCTTTCTGCGGTCAGACACAGGTAAACACCACATTGCAGACATTGTACTTTACTCCTAGCAAAGCAGTTAGCATTTCGACATCTCGAGGAGAATTTGTTTTCGGAGCTCAGTTGTGGCCAGTGATGACCAGCGCTTCTACGATAGGTAGACGGAAGTGGGGTCTGGCGGCGACGCTTCGAAGGAGGTTCATTAGTATTGTCATCACATTCTGACTCATCGATTGGATCGGTTGATGATAGCAGATACTCTGCAATGTCAGTCCTGAATGCCAGCAGCTGCAAGAGGAAACCAGTCCACATGAAAATAGTTGTGAACACGATTAGTGGATAATTACACAAAACAGTGTAAATTTGTAGCCTCCAATGAAAAAAACATGAATAGCTAAAACAGTCTCATTATTACTAAAGATAAAATAAACAAAATACAAAAGAAATAAAACCTGCAAAATTTCTTTTGGTTGGTCTCCAAAGTGCCGTCTGTCATTCCGATACTGAATCCATGCGTTAGTGACTGCCAAATCGAAAAAGTGGAAAACAGTTCTGATCGTCCACTTCTTGGTTCTTGTTCGAGTTCTGTAGTAGCTAATCATTCGATCACTCATGTCAACTCCACCCATCTTGGTGTTGTACTTCATAATAATAATAGGGCTCTTGACATTGATGTATTTTTTCTCTTTCTTAGACCAACGTCTCACCAGACCTTCCGGGTCAATGCCGGTACTTGTGGATGCCATCAAGATTGGTTTATTGTCCAGCCATTTTACTACACACATCTTTTTGTCACTTGACTGTATTACTTCATGTGAGCCTCTAGGTTTTTTCATAAATTCTTTGTCTGAGCTCAATTTCCTGCCAGGAGCACTTATTCGGTTCTTCTGTATCGTACCAGTACACAGCAGCTTCTTGCCAAGTAGCTCTGACAGGAGTGGCAAGCTTGTGAAATACCTATCACAGTATATTACTGTCCCAGGAATCAAACTGTCTGTTAGTGCTACAACTGCCTTTCCGCCAAGCCCAATTTTCTCGTTTGCACATTTCACCTGTAAGAAGGTATCTTTTCCAGAATACACACAGAAATCCAGCACCAACCCATCTGGGTTTGCTAAAACAAAGCTCTTGAGACCCACAGGGTTAGGCTTGTTTGGAACGTACTGCTTGAGTGATGTTGTTCCAGAGAAAGGAATCATTTGTTCGTCAATGCTTACTTCACTTTCTCTGGGCAGTTTCAGACATGCACTTCTAACCCTCTCCAACACTGGTCTCACTTTCCACAGTCTATCAGCTTTCTTGGCATCTTCAGTAACCAAGTTATCATCTACAACTTTAAGATTATTTCTTATCTTGAAAAACCTGTCTCGATTCATAGCATTAGCAATGCGAGGAACTCTGGTAATACCAGCCCAATACATTCTAATCTGCGGAAAATTCAAACATCCACTCAAAAGAGCAATGCCGAAGAATACTTTTATTTCTGCTGAAGTGCAGTTTAGACTTTTTCCAGTTTCTTTTACACTGCGCATGTTAGTGCTCTCAGCAAAAGTGTCGTAAACAGCGTCACTGAAGTACTGTTCAAAGTAATCAACTTTGGTCCATTCTGATCTTTCCTCCCGGTCATCATCGAGCTCACTTGTCCCGTCCTTCACAGAAACACCTCTGAAATCTTTACACTTGCTCCATGTTACCTGATTTACACCTACTTGAAATCTTTTCACTTCTTTACTCCCTTTCTTCCTTGTCTGTGCCAGTGGTACATCATCATCATCACTGCTGGCACCTTCATCAGACTGCGATGACTCATCAGGCAGTTCGCGTGTCACATCATCTGAAGCTGTTGCATCTTCGTCGTCACTTGCCTCAACGTCAGATCCTGCATCTATTGCAACCAAAACGGATTCGGCTGCATTCAGACGACCTTGAAAAAATAAATAACAAACAAACATAACATCTGGCAAACAATAGTTACTGAAACCTAATGTACATTTAAATGCACAGTCAGATAACACGTTCTCTAGATTACATTGTCTGAATAAATCAAAAACCCAAAGTACATCTATTTGCATGCAGTATTGCTCAATTATCCGATTTATTTACATAACCGCACCCCAAAAAATTTTTAATCGGCAAATTCTTACCTTTTTTCTTTCCATAAAACTTTTTAATCCCGATTGCCGCCATGTTTACGACCCTCAACGATAGTCTGTTTCACTGTTTTCGCCTTGAGATATATGCCAGAACGATCAGTCATTTAAATGCACACCAGGTCTCAACTTAGTAAGTTATGGAACGTGTTTTACATGATTCAGACCGGTTGTGCATTATAATGCACATTTGGTCTCAGGAGGTTAATGCTTAAGTCTACAGCCCAACACGCCCAAGTTTTAACTCCAGTCTGATGTTGCGCCAGAAAAGCTTGTTACAGTCCGTTTCCAATTTCTCGTGTTAGCGACAGCAACAGCTGAAGCTAAGTTTTCTGTCACACAGGCAGCGCTTCTGCTTGAAACTACTGAACTTCGGGCTAAAGATACTCTGAGACTGAGATCGAAACTTCAGGCAGTGGATGTTACAGATTTCTGAAATGTCAAAAAATGGAAATATCGAATTTCTGAATTTCCAAACCATGGATATTACACATTTCTGGTCTCAGTTTAGTAGCCAATGTTAATTTCAATGTACTAGAAAACTTGCAGTATAATTATATCAGAATGCAGAAGTTCCTCACAAATGAATACTTGCATTAAGCAGCGCAAACTGAACGGATTCCACACTCACAAGATTGATTACGAACACATAAAAGCGGTTTTAAAATAGCTCAATACAAGTGCCTCATGTTCAAGCAAATGGAGAAGTAAACTTGTTTTCATTTAAAGAATATCTTTTTACTTTAATGAAAATTAGGTCCTCTGTTACTTTTACGTTAAAAAATTACATAACTCACAACTAAGTTAAAGATAAAAATTAAATGTCTTCTTAAAACTGGATCGTATTTAAATTTACTTAATATTGTATCTTCTTTACAGGCTTTTAAAGAAGACAGTTTACCCGCAGGGCGGTCTATTCGGTAGTGCGCTTGATCGGTAATCCACCGAATGCGGGTTCGAGCCTTCATAGCGGACCCCATGTATAGACATTGTCCGCTGATGAAGCAAAGTGGCTGGGGTTCATGGTCAGCCCTATTGTAACCTTCTGTAGTAACAGGACACTATGCAGTTTGCACATAATATGAGCTTTCTGACCACATTAAATTTGTTTGCTGTTAAATGTTAGCAGACATTATGTATACGCCAATATTTAAAAATGCGTTCATAGTCCATAAAGCTGCAAAACTTACGGTAGAATAACAAAATACACGTAAATGTAATAAGTTATCTATTTTTATGGTTCTAGAGGCTGCTTATAGATTTGGTTTTTATAGGAGAGCATCTAGTCGAGCAGGACTCCGAGATCGCGAATCACGGAGGATGGAGGAAGTAAAAAGGAGGAGAAGGGTAACAAGAGATCAGAGGATTGCAGGCGCATAGAGGACAAATCCATATCAACCCAGTGCGCAAATCATTTCATAGGCTTAAAGTTCCTCAGCGCATCCATTACGAAATCGTATCCTTTATCTACAATGCCTTTCAATCTTCTCAACTCTCTTATATTCGCCAGCTATTCACTGTCCAACCGTCCAGATCTACTCGCTATTTCTCATATCTTTCTCTATCTCGACCTCCAGTAGGCCTACCTTCCCTCTAAAATTCTGCAACCGCTCCTTAAGCTACTCGGAGCCAGCTCTTTTGACCTCCCTGTTCTTGGTGGACTAGCTTTAAGGTTGCGGGACCTAAATTTTGGAACTCTCTTCCTGCATGTAGGCCCTGTTCGTTCTTCTCTTGTGTCACTTCGGTCTCAACTTTGTTTTTGCTGACTGACTTTCTGGATATTGACCTGATTGCGGCTTGGTTTTGGTGCGCTATCGTTTGATGCCTTGGGCATTAGACACTGGCGCTGTAGAAGTTGCAAATTACATTTAAAATTCCTGAAAGACATCCACCAGTTCGCTCATCCCTCTTTTTTGAGGGAAAAGCTGGAGCTCTTGACTCAAGACTGAAAACCGAACTTTCCAAGCTACCTATCCTGATTCCGCTCTATTTGCACCATCCTTTGACCACCATCACCAATAGTTTTCACCGTAGCACCATGCTGTCTCCCTGCATCGACTAACCCCAGGATTCTTACCTGACACCGAAACTGGCCAGACGATATGACTCTAGCCGACTTGATTGAAAATAGCGCAGATGAATAAGCTGGTCCCCTAACGCGGCTTTTGTGTGGCGCTGAGATATGTTGGAGATTTATATTTGTATTGCCACTTAAACCAGATCAGCTGAGGTTTGTCTGGGTTAAGTTGAAGGCGTTGTGGCTGACATAGGCTAACGTCATCTGTGGGCTCGGAGTAATTCGTCGTAACAAATGTGTCATCATATATGCCCTATGTACGTCGATGTTAGGCTATATACAGATTTATTGGCTATCATCAGGTGGATCGCAATGATCCAGATTTATTGGCTATCATCAGGTGGATTGCAATGATACAGATTTATTGGCTATCATCAGGTGGATTGCAATGATACAGATTTATTGGCTATCATCAGGTGGATCGCAATGATACAGATTTATTGGCTATCATCAGGTGGATCGCAATGATACAGATTTATCGGCTATCATCAGGTGGATCGCAATGATCCAGATTTATTGGCTATCATCAGGTGGATTGCAATGATACAGATTTATTGGCTATCATCAGGTGGATCGCAATGATACAGATTTATTGGCTATCATCAGGTGGATTGCAATGATCCAGATTTATTGGCTATCATCAGGTGGATTGCAATGATACAGATTTATCGGCTATCATCAGGTGGATTGCAATGATACAGATTTATTGGCTATCATCAGGTGGATCGCAATGATGCAGATTTATCGGCTATCGTCAGGTGGATCGCAATGATACAGATTTATCGGCTATCATCAGGTGGATCGCAATGATGCAGATTTATTGGCTATCATCAGGTGGATCGCAATGATGCAGATTTATCGGCTATCATCAGGTGGATCGCAATGATACAGATTTATCGGCTATCGTCAGGTGGATCGCAATGATACAGATTTATCGGCTATCGTCAGGTGGATCGCAATGATACAGATTTATCGGCTATCATCAGGTGGATCGCAATGATACAGATTTATCGGCTATCATCAGGTGGATCGCAATGATACAGATTTATTGGCTATCATCAGGTGGATCGCAATGATACAGATTTATTGGCTATCATCAGGTGGATCGCAATGATGCAGATTTATTGGCTATCATCAGGTGGATCGCAATGATGCAGATTTATCGGCTATCATCAGGTGGATTGCAATGATACAGATTTATCGGCTATCATCAGGTGGATTGCAATGATACAGATTTATTGGCTATCATCAGGTGGATTGCAATGATACAGATTTATTGGCTATCATCAGGTGGATCGCAATGATACAGATTTATTGGCTATCATCAGGTGGATTGCAATGATACAGATTTATTGGCTATCATCAGGTGGATCGCAATGATACAGATTTATTGGCTATCATCAGGTGGATCGCAATGATACAGATTTATTGGCTATCATCAGGTGGATCGCAATGATGCAGATTTATTGGCTATCATCAGGTGGATCGCAATGATGCAGATTTATCGGCTATCATCAGGTGGATTGCAATGATACAGATTTATCGGCTATCATCAGGTGGATTGCAATGATACAGATTTATTGGCTATCATCAGGTGGATCGCAATGATACAGATTTATTGGCTATCATCAGGTGGATCGCAATGATACAGATTTATTGGCTATCATCAGGTGGATCGCAATGATGCAGATTTATTGGCTATCATCAGGTGGATCGCAATGATACAGATTTATTGGCTATCATCAGGTGGATCGCAATGATGCAGATTTATTGGCTATCATCAGGTGGATCGCAATGATGCAGATTTATCGGCTATCATCAGGTGGATTGCAATGATACAGATTTATCGGCTATCATCAGGTGGATTGCAATGATACAGATTTATTGGCTATCATCAGGTGGATCGCAATGATACAGATTTATTGGCTATCATCAGGTGGATCGCAATGATACAGATTTATTGGCTATCATCAGGTGGATCGCAATGATGCAGATTTATTGGCTATCATCAGGTGGATCGCAATGATGTAGATTTATTGGCTATCATCAGGTGGATCGCAATGATACAGATTTATCGGCTATCGTCAGGTGGATCGCAATGATACAGATTTATCGGCTATCATCAGGTGGATCGCAATGATACAGATTTATCGGCTATCATCAGGTGGATCGCAATGATACAGATTTATTGGCTATCATCAGGTGGATCGCAATGATGCAGATTTATCGGCTATCATCAGGTGGATTGCAATGATACAGATTTATCGGCTATCATCAGGTGGATTGCAATGATACAGATTTATTGGCTATCATCAGGTGGATCGCAATGATACAGATTTATTGGCTATCATCAGGTGGATCGCAATGATACAGATTTATTGGCTATCATCAGGTGGATCGCAATGATGCAGATTTATCGGCTATCATCAGGTGGATTGCAATGATACAGATTTATCGGCTATCATCAGGTGGATCGCAATGATACAGATTTATCGGCTATCATCAGGTGGATTGCAATGATACAGATTTATTGGCTATCATCAGGTGGATCGCAATGATACAGATTTATTGGCTATCATCAGGTGGATCGCAATGATACAGATTTATTGGCTATCATCAGGTGGATCGCAATGATGCAGATTTATCGGCTATCATCAGGTGGATTGCAATGATACAGATTTATCGGCTATCATCAGGTGGATCGCAATGATACAGATTTATTGGCTATCATCAGGTGGATCGCAATGATACAGATTTATCGGCTATCATCAGGTGGATTGCAATGATACAGATTTATCGGCTATCATCAGGTGGATCGCAATGATACAGATTTATTGGCTATCATCAGGTGGATCGCAATGATACAGATTTATTGGCTATCATCAGGTGGATCGCAATGATACAGATTTATTGGCTATCATCAGGTGGATCGCAATGATACAGATTTATTGGCTATCATCAGGTGGATCGCAATGATACAGATTTATTGGCTATCATCAGGTGGATCGCAATGATACAGATTTATCGGCTATCGTCAGGTGGATCGCAATGATACAGATTTATCGGCTATCATCAGGTGGATCGCAATGATACAGATTTATTGGCTATCATCAGGTGGATCGCAATGATGCAGATTTATTGGCTATCATCAGGTGGATCGCAATGATGCAGATTTATCGGCTATCATCAGGTGGATTGCAATGATACAGATTTATCGGCTATCATCAGGTGGATTGCAATGATACAGATTTATTGGCTATCATCAGGTGGATCGCAATGATACAGATTTATTGGCTATCATCAGGTGGATCGCAATGATACAGATTTATTGGCTATCATCAGGTGGATCGCAATGATGCAGATTTATCGGCTATCATCAGGTGGATTGCAATGATACAGATTTATCGGCTATCATCAGGTGGATCGCAATGATACAGATTTATCGGCTATCATCAGGTGGATCGCAATGATACAGATTTATTGGCTATCATCAGGTGGATCGCAATGATACAGATTTATTGGCTATCATCAGGTGGATCGCAATGATGCAGATTTATTGGCTATCGTCAGGTGGATCGCAATGATACAGATTTATCGGCTATCATCAGGTGGATCGCAATGATACAGATTTATCGGCTATCATCAGGTGGATCGCAATGATACAGATTTATTGGCTATCATCAGGTGGATCGCAATGATGCAGATTTATTGGCTATCGTCAGGTGGATCGCAATGATACAGATTTATCGGCTATCATCAGGTGGATCGCAATGATACAGATTTATCGGCTATCATCAGGTGGATCGCAATGATACAGATTTATTGGCTATCATCAGGTGGATTGCAATGATACAGATTTATTGGCTATCATCAGGTGGATCGCAATGATACAGATTTATTGGCTATCATCAGGTGGATCGCAATGATACAGATTTATTGGCTATCATCAGGTGGATCGCAATGATGCAGATTTATTGGCTATCATCAGGTGGATCGCAATGATGCAGATTTATCGGCTATCATCAGGTGGATCGCAATGATACAGATTTATCGGCTATCATCAGGTGGATCGCAATGATACAGATTTATTGGCTATCATCAGGTGGATCGCAATGATACAGATTTATTGGCTATCATCAGGTGGATCGCAATGATACAGATTTATTGGCTATCATCAGGTGGATCGCAATGATACAGATTTATTGGCTATCATCAGGTGGATCGCAATGATACAGATTTATTGGCTATCATCAGGTGGATTGCAATGATACAGATTTATTGGCTATCATCAGGTGGATCGCAATGATGCAGATTTATTGGCTATCATCAGGTGGATCGCAATGATACAGATTTATTGGCTATCATCAGGTGGATCGCAATGATGCAGATTTATCGGCTATCATCAGGTGGATCGCAATGATGCAGATTTATCGGCTATCATCAGGTGGATTGCAATGATACAGATTTATTGGCTATCATCAGGTGGATCGCAATGATGCAGATTTATTGGCTATCATCAGGTGGATCGCAATGATGCAGATTTATCGGCTATCATCAGGTGGATTGCAATGATACAGATTTATTGGCTATCATCAGGTGGATCGCAATGATGCAGATTTATTGGCTATCATCAGGTGGATCGCAATGATGCAGATTTATCGGCTATCATCAGGTGGATCGCAATGATACAGATTTATTGGCTATCATCAGGTGGATCGCAATGATGCAGATTTATTGGCTATCGTCAGGTGGATCGCAATGATACAGATTTATCGGCTATCATCAGGTGGATCGCAATGATGTAGATTTATTGGCTATCATCAGGTGGATCGCAATGATACAGATTTATCGGCTATCATCAGGTGGATCGCAATGATACAGATTTATTGGCTATCATCAGGTGGATCGCAACGCCATGACGAGAGGCAAACATTAGCTGAGGGTGCAGAAGCAGAAGCCATGCAGAGGAGATGAACTATATCTGCCCTTACATGAATCAGTATCGTGGGACGTCAGTGAACACCACGGCACGGCAGCACCGGAAGACAGCAAAAATGAAATGGGGGCGTAATGCAAATAGGACTTTGACTTTAATATCCAGGACGCAATCTGTTGGGGGAGGGTGAACTTCTACAGACGGATGCAGAGTTCGATCGACTGTAGGCAATATTTTGCCCATACATTTCGTTCCTGCCCATATGTCTTCTCGGCACTGAGTCAGCCTAAATCGGTCTATCCTCACTGATAATACAGTTCTCGCATACATTTCGCACGTGGTCTTAAGTCTTTCCACAACTGCTATGTACCGCCCTCAAGCTAAGTTCCGATCCTTTTCCGTCCGTTCCGGGTTTTCCAGAGAAACCTGCAACCTTCATCCTTCTAACTGGCGAAGGTTTTGGCTGTCCAATCTAACTCGTTATCCGTAAAATCCGTAGGCCTCTCCTGAACCTTTAGAGATGCCTGATGTAATCCAACAGCGTCAATTAAAATTTAAGATGTCTGATAAGTTATAAGTAGGCAGAAAAACTATAGGCCTGATATATCTGGGTTGACCAAATGCCCACGTGCATCGGATAAAAGCACAAAATAACATGAGTTTATCAGCACAATGTTATAGAACGAGGCCGTGTGTCTGCATAGGTCTATAGGCCTATAAGCAATACCCATCATAATGATATTTTCTGGACTGCAAGAAAGTAACTTTTGCATAAAGCTTGTTCAGAATTAAAGACAAAATGATAAAAAATGTTATTAGTCATTCAACAGTTTTAGCTCTATGGTACAATAAAGTAGGCCTAGGCGTACAACACACTGTTTGCTGCTTGGCTATTAGGCTTAAGCATAAAGTTCTGACGACTATATAGGTTACACGTTTTAGCGTCTTCTTGCTGGATGTCTAGCGACACCTTGCGAATGCAATTGTAACTTTTATAGAATTAAATAAATCCCAATTTCCGCATTACTCCACATTTCCCAAATAAAAGTTCTCGATTCATGCTGAAGTATCGTCGTTTTTAAGCAAACAGTTTTCATTGCATAGAATAGGACCTAATATTTGCTGCATTAATGTCACGCAAGCATTTTGCCTACCACAGGATCTAATATTAATTTTGTTGCAATAAACACCGCTAAGTGAATTTAGTCAGCTCATATAAGGAGAACGATATTAAACGGTCCTTCATGACGTCATAGCAAACTCTATTGTTAAAGCTATAATTGATTTTGTGGAAGTCCATTCTGCGGAACGGACTGAAAAGTACCGAACAACGCCGAAAATGACTTTCTTTCTATAAAGTTTCAGAAAGTCATCGAGATAATACGCTCGTTGCCAGAATTTAAGCTGACACAGAAACAATAAGCAAACACGCAAGCAAAATATACATAAATTGATATGTAGTGCAACTAAGAGGCACTCATATCTAGTACGTGCAACGTAATTTAAATTGAATCGCCGAAATTTCTAAGCGCCACACAAGCTGCAACAGAGAGATCAGCTTACTGACCAGCTCCGAGTAAAATCGTAATTTTTGGGTCAGTTTCAGTGCCATCGTAGACACTGGACAGGTCAAGCCAAACCAGCCAGCGAAGGTGCCGACTTTAACGGCAAAAGAACAGTGCTGTACAAATATAATAACTTAAAAGCAGGAACTCGAGTCTTCACATTTTCATAAGAATGCTTTTAAAAATTAAGGCGCATTACTTGGCTTTAATATGTTCCCTTCTTCATTCGCTAGATGCCGCATGGTACCACTGTGGTACTAAGTGCAACAGTGAATTTAAAAAAACAAATGTTTTATTCTGAACTGAAATTCTGAATGTATATTTCACCAAATAAAAAGAAATAATTATTCGTTATCCAAATATATTGCTTAAAATATAGAACCATAGCAATTACCGTTCGAAATTTTTGAAAAATTTATACACCAGCTTTTAAAGAGTCAAAATTCTATTAGAAGTAAATTTTTCGGGCCATCGGTCAATTCACGTGACCGTCAAAATCCCGATGTAACGGGGTGTTTTTTGTACAGCCCTTAAAGTGGCTGAATTTTAAATAAAAATTAATAAAAACCAGGGAGATCAAGGTCCACGTTAGCTTTGTTGGGTGACCACAAAAGGAGTTTGTTAATGAAGCTATGGATGATGATCCAGAATTTAACGACATCTTTTGGCATCTGTGGCTCTTGACGTCTTTAAAACATGCGATTTTTAAAAATAATTATTTAGATTTCTGTTCGGTTAGTTTCTGTTCGTCGTTTTCACGTGGTTGAATTCAGCTCAGGTTTTCTCGTTGTTTAGGATGTTTCAATTTCGGTGACGTGTTGGCGTTGTTGTGAAGCAGGTCAGAAGCTAGCGGTCTTGTTCAGACGGTTCTGTTGTTTTCACCTTTCGTTGACATTTTCCTTTTGGTTGGCCGCGACTGCACTTTTGAACTGCCATAATGCTCTTTGGTTGGCCTTCTCGGCTCTTTCGTTGCCTTGGGCTGTGTTGCTTACTTCTTTTTATTAGGGGCATTTTAAAAAGCGAGGTTATAGAGTGGGTAACTGCAGATGATTTTATTGTGCCCAGGGTTTAAGTCCCAGTATGTCATGTCAAAGTGATAATTCGTTGTCAAGGCAAATGATCCTTAGGGAAAGATTGCCTGGTTGCTGTGGTGGGGTTAGAGCTTCAGCCGATTCATTCTTTACCCTTAGAACGGCGGGCGACTCTGTGTAATAAGAATACGTTAATAGAGGTGTGCATAAAATCTTTCATGACCGCCTAAACCACTTCGATTCAGTGGACCTATGTTCGTACAGACAAAGGAGATCCCGACTACCCTGGATAGACAATATAAACGAAGACATAATTACATTCCCAACAGCAGAAATACGTCAGCCATATTTACGACATCGATGCTTTATATTAATCTTAAAACATTTGAAACTAATTATGATAACTGATAGCAATTTAGAAGCTCTTGAAAGGCGTTGCTATTTTTATGCAGGCAAGCAGACGGACGGACGGACGGACGGACGGACGGAAGGAGAGACAGACGGGGAGAGACTGAGAAGTATTACCAACAGGAATTCGACAGACGCTTGCGTTTTATTTAACATCCAAATCCACATGCAGTATAGTTCTCGTAAAGATAGTGGATGAACATTGCATTCGCTAGGTGGCCATTTCGCAAACAGTTCGATGATCAGCAAGAAACACATTATAGATTTACAGGCTATGAGCCTTTGCTTTTTCAGGCGAACCGACCAGAGAGTCGCACAAGCAGACAAGTAGGAAGGCTGGTAGGCAGGCAGCTGGACAGACAGCAAGGTTACACATCAAGAGAGAGAGATAGACAGATAGAGAGACAGATAGAGAGAGAGTGAGTGACAGAGAGAGAGAGAGAAAGAGAGAGAGAGCAGGCAGGCAGGCAGGCAGGCAGGCAGGCAGGCAGGCAGGCAGGCAGGCAGGCAGGCAGGCAGGCAGGCAGGCAGGCAGGCAGGCAGGCAGGCGTTGACGCAAACATTAATATAAGTCTAGATTTGCGATGTGATTAATTCGATAAGCTTGGTTTATTTTCAGAATAATTCTCGACGATGGTCAGGACTTGCTCATAATTGTTTTACCTTTCCCAATGCGTTGTTTTCGTTTGGGACAGAGGCCCCTACGGCACATACATTTTAATGATATTTATTTACTCCCAGTTCGACGCAATGCGCTATATGCTAATTCGTAGCAGGTTATGTAGCGCAAACTTTAATTCGATTCTGAATGTGCTACTCTGGTTGCTTAAGGCCACGCCGGGTTCACGTGCTCGGATTCGTTGCACGTGCTTACGTAATTTAATGTTATGTAATTTCTTGTAATGTAGGCCTACTTTAATGCACTTTGACATAATGCTATACAATGTACTGTACTTTAAGCCACAGCTTGTATGTAGCCATAAGAATAAGTAGGCCTATGTGGAGCTATTTGCACTACAACCAGCGCAGCTACCGAAGCAATTAAGCAACAATGCGATTTGAACTGTTCATGTTAAATATCGTTACTCTTGGGGTCTTGAGTGGAAGTCGGAAGGCTATTCAGTGTAACAGACAGACAGACAGACAGACAGACGGACAGACGGACGGACGGATGGACGGACGGACGGACGAAACAACGGACAGACGGACGATGGGACGGACGGGCAAAGTAAGCCGAAAGATGTCGTTCGATTGTCCGAAGTGGCTACCACCGATATGCTGTGAGTCTGTAGGCACATTTCAACAGTTGAAACCGGTTCATTTGCGAAAACCTCACAAATTAATCTACACGCGTACGCCAAGGCGCCTCTGAGCGTGAGAATGCCGGTTCGCGTCCGGGTCGTGGCTTAGTTTAAAGATTTGAATCTCTGGCTAGCACGGTCCGTACACGGGCACCTTAAATGGCGTGTCACCCATTCACCGGGCAGCTGACTCGAGTAGTGCTAGTCTCAACTCTAGATAAAGGAGGGTGACGCCAAAGACCTTTGATGCCGTAAGATGTCGTTAAACATTGATATTACTACAGCAAACTGACAGCGATGGTGAAGGATCTCACCCGATTTATTCACTGAAAAATGAGCAGGGAATTAGGCCATACAGTCGCTATAGTAGCTACATTTACAATTCTACATTTCGCATACAGACGCTGCTAAATACAGTCTTCAAACTTCCATAGGTAATTACATCTGTAGGCCTAATATATAACACGTAAACATCATGTGAATGGCATGGGTAAAGATCAAACGTGTTGGGTTTCTGTACTACTGCTTCGATACTTGAGCTGACTTGTACGCGGGCTTATAGTAGGCCAAGGCGTAATAAATGGTCCCTGGTGCATGGTTAATTGGCAAAGACTGCTAATCTGAAATCAGGGCTTAACAAATATGTCGAGGTTCTGGTGATTTACTTTGTACTACAGGCGAAGGAGTATTATTGTCGGCTGTCACTACATGGGCATGCGTGAAGGTTTAGTATGGGTTTAATAGTGATTTACTGAATGAAATCCGGAGGAGAAGAGAAGGATTGCGCGTTCCCGAGTTTCGTTGTTGAGTGTATTTTGTGACTTTTAGATATGTTCTATTTGTCTGGCTGAACTGCCTGCACATTTTCTGTCTCTCAGTCTGTACATGCCTGTCTGTTTTCCTTTCTTCCTATGTATTACTGCTCTCTCTCTCTCTCTCTCTCTCTCTCTCTATATATATATATATATATATATATATATATATATATATATATATATATATATATATATCTCTTTCTCTCTCGCTCATCCTTTGCTGACACTACCCTCCGCTTTCTCTCCCTTCCACCTGCCAGTCTCCATCCCACTGCTTGACCTGTGTTCAGCCGCGAAGTTTTAGCCTCCCCCACTCCACGAAAGGCCAGTTGGTTCCTTGTATATGAGCTTAACTAAACCATGAAGTAGACCGCCTATCGACTGCAAATTAAATCGATAATTACTAACAGGTGTGCACCTCTTATGCGAAGTCGTTGATGCCTATATAGGTCAGTACAGACTGCAGCAATCAAATCTCGCTTGATTGACATATATGACCGTAGAGCAGTAGAGCAGGTGCCCGATGCTGGGTCGACCAATAGCATTCTGTAACCGACAGCCAGCCGGAACAAATTTCTATGAACTTAATTTCGAAGTCCATATTTGAGTTTTGTTGAGGCAACTTTTCATTCGATAGGAGACTTGAATTGTAAACAACGCGGTAAGTATTCAATTGGCTAACCATCTGAACCCTGTACAGTGCCATTCAGGGCGCAGTTTATTGTTGTAAGCAGTCTACGTATGTATGTGTGTGTATGTAATTATGTAAGTATGTATGTATGAATGTATGTATGTATGTATGTATGAATGTATGTATGTATGTATGTATGAATGTATGTATGTATGTATGTATGCATGTAGTAAAATATGTATGTATGTATGTATGCATAATATGTATGTATGTATAAACGTACGTATGTATGTATGCGTGCATGTATGTATGTATGTATGCGTGTATATGTGTTTGTTTGCATGTATGTGTGTGTAATTATATGTATATGTGTATGTGTGTAATATATGTATGTATATATGTATGTATGTATTTATGTATGTTTGTATGCATGTATATAAGTATGTATGTATGTATGTTGTTTGTATGTATGGAGATGTGTATGTTTATATATGTTTGTATGTATGTATGTATGTATGTGTGTATTTATGAATGCATATGTGTAGATATTGCCTTTAAGTATCTCTTAGTGTGGGTGAGACCTATTGACGAGATAGAAATAAATAGGAAAATTCATTCCAAAATAGGATATTCTGAAGGAACGAGAGGAAAGTTTCCCCTACAAATCGCACTCTGCTGCCTTGGGAATGTTTATGCAGCGCCCAGAGAACCTTCGTAAGGCTCTTTAACATACTTAGATAATCACCTTCGCCGCACTAGAGATTTATCGCTTTGGAAAGCGTCTGCCATTAATCGCCGTGTCTACAGTTCAAATCATGTGAAACCAGCTCAAAGTTGCCGATCTGTGCGGTAACTAAGGTTTCTGTCTCATGACTGTGCCTCAGCCAAAACTCGTCGAAACCCAGAACCCTGAATCTTAGAGCTAAAGTCGATAGAGACGAGTTTCAGGCCTAAAGGAGGCCGTCTTACCCCGTAAAAGAAGAGGAAGAAGAAGAAGAAGAAGAGGTGGATGAAGAAGAAGAGGAAGAAGAGGTGGATGAGGAGAAGGAAGAGCAGTCCGTTAAGCCATCCTCGAGGCAGCCATGCGTCTGGTGTTAGCGACCACTTTTCTTGGTCTCGGCATATGAGCGCGGGAGGCCAGTACTCTCCATGACCCCTGATCTTTCCACTGACTGTGTACGGTCAGTGTATTCATTTTAGCTGAGTTTTTGCTAAATGGCGCAAATTGAGCTGAAATCTTGAACAAATTTTTCCTCTGACAAGGATTTGAACCCCAGACTTCTCGATTGAAATAGTGCCAGCTGATGAAGAATTGGAAGCAAATGTCTGTATGATGTCAGTTATTTATATTTACTTCCTTTTATTAGTTCAGGTTGTGAGAAAATCGTTCATCGAAAGCACTGTTGATAGGGCGCTTCTCCCGATGGCGTAGGCTACAATTACGTAGAAATTCCGGGACTAGGGTCGTGAACAGGGCCGGAGTTAGGCATAAGCTAAACAAGGTACAGCTTAGGACCTCACAGTCTAAATGGGCCTCTTAAAAAACTCAATTTTTTTCATTTTTTAACAGTTATATTAAAATTTATGTTTAAGTAATGATTTCACCGAATTAATATAACCTAATTAAGAACAATTAACATTAACAAATTAGACGCAATTATTACAATAGGTTATCATTTACCGAAGTTTGTGGGATTTTGTTATTTTATAATTAGGCCCTATGCTTAAATAGCAGTTCTCATTAGATTTAATTAAACTTGTGTTTTGTTACTTGGGTTCACAGATAGTGAAAACCATCAGGATTTTCATTATTCTCGCTAACAATTGCCAAATAGAGCCTCTAGAGCTTCCCATAGCTTAGGGCCTTACCTTGTCTAAATCCGGCCCTGGTCGTGAAGATGGTTCCCACTGGATTTCACGGGCAATCTTTTGATACTCAAAATTTCAGTTTTTAAAGATTGATTATATTTAATATGGCCGTTTGGTTAATGTAGTTGCACAGTGAAGTGGGTTGCGGAGGTGCTCATAAAAGTGGAGAAAACGGCGAAACTTGTAAATTCTGGGGAAAAATTCGTCTATGGAGAGGGATGTCTGGCAGATTGTCCCGTCTCAAAAGATCATGAATAGAATTATTGTAGCGCCTGCAGTGGATTAAGAATATACTTTTATGGTCTGGCTGTAATTAACAACTTTCTGATCGATTGATTGTATTGCATTGATTTTAGAGATATCGATTGATTGTATTGCAATGATTTTAGAGATATACATTGTATTGATTTTCATCGATTATCTGTGCTCGATGTATTTATTGATTTGTATCGATTAATGTCCTTTAATATTAGCCTGGATAAGATTGTATTTGGTTCAGTAGGTAACCATCACTGACTCGTTTTGATATCTTCATCGCTTCTCGCAACGACTGACAATCACCAGATGGCGGAAGTCAGTCTCAAACCGGATATAACGCGCGGCCTCAATGTCTCCGAGGTCCGAACACTGTCCAACATCCGGGACGATCTGTCTACTTCCGGTCATCGTGCCGTAACAAGCATTGGTACGCTGATGAACATTAAGCGTCGCATGGCCAAATGGCGTACCCGGCGACAGGACAACCTCTTGGGCAGTACCAAGAGCAGTACCGCCGTGCAGGGACCGCGGGTACGCATGGAAAACAGCTACGTACTCGGACCGAAGAACGAGGAGAGGTTTAGCGAGGACAAAGTAAACAAGATCATCTCCGATGTATTTAGATTTTACCTCGTAGAAGGCGTGACGTATGACCCGAAGCGTTGTTCCAAGCTGGCTTGTCTGATGACGGAGGAAATTAAATCACGCGTCAAGGAACTTCACTACACCCGCTATAAGGTCGTGGCCTACGTCGTGATCGGAAAGGTCAACGGTCAGGGCACTCAGGTGGCCAGCAGAGGACTGTGGGATACGGCCAACGATGGAATGGCCAGCGTCAAGATGACCATTCAGAACATGTTCGCTGTTGGGGTTGTCTTTGCCACATACTTTGAATGACTGGAATGGGCAGATGGAGATGTGGGGGAAAAGGAGAAGATGGGATGGATTTGAGTGGCATGGGAAATCTGAAAATGAAGCAGTGGGGAATAGAATGTTGTAATTTGAGTGGAATGGAGTGAGATATCGTGGAATGAATAAAGCTGAAGGGGGTTGAGTATGTTGAATGAGGTCAACAGGGCAATTACTATATTTGAATTGTGTAACTCATTCATACGAAGAATACAGGTGCTATTACCGCAATAGAAACCGACAGCAATCTGCCAGTACACGAGACTAGTTCCACCTTTTAATACTCTGTACGATTCCTCTAATATGTTCATGTTAGTCTTGGATGACGTTCGACGTAGGCCTAACTGACCCGGACTCGGCGCTACAGAAGTTAGTCGATTAGACTGTTACAATGTAAAGTGACTTCCACAGTTTGATGATCTCCAGAAGGTTATTGTTCCCGTGTCTTTGGAATGGTGAAAGTGTATCGCATGTCCAAAAGGTGCTTCGAGAAAAACTCAAAGAAATGGACAATACTTATTCATTCAGTCGATTGTCATATGGTATCTGCGTTGCTAAGATACCGTCAAAGTGTTTGGACTATTAAAATACTACACTAGAAATTACAGTTGGATTAAACACCAGACTGACAATTCAAAAGGAAGCAGATTGAGTCACGCCTTAGAGTTTCCCAGGTTCTTCTACGCCACAGACGAGAGCTCTAGTAAGCGAAGAGTCGACATAGCATCTGAAGATTTACCAGAAACAGCTGGTGGCCTGTTACTAGATATCTCGCGAAGAGCTAAACAGTTATGACCTAACGATTGCCTCGTCGTAATTATTCAAAATATGATTTAGCAGTCAACTTCTACAGTACCTGACCGTCTGCGCTGAGTAAACACTCATGTCGATGAGCTGACAGCTCATAACAAATCCGTTTAACCCATTAGAGCCCAAGCTTTCCCCCAATTGCCAATCATTGTGATACTTCGGAATATGACAAATGATGCAAAGGTTAGGTCCTAGGATCTTACATTTATGTGATTTGGCGATCAGCCGCTAGGTGGCGTGTTGTTCCCATTTGGGAACAATGGGCACATATGGTACTGTGTTCCCATTTGGGAACAACATGCAAAATTATCGCAGAGTACCTATTAAAGTGACAGTTTTCAGTTACTACCACAGTGTATTTTATGCACAGCACAGGCTGCTTTGATAGAGTATGAAAACCACACATCAGCGTTAAAGTAACTAGTTTTTAAAACATCATAAAGCAGTGTCAGTGTCAACTTTGTCATTTGTGACAGCCTAATCTTGCGACTGAACACAATGATCACACCTTTAACATATTCTGGATATTTCTCAGTGACCTGCTGCAGACTGCAAATTGTCTGTCTCAAATGCGAGTATGATACTGCTGCTCGCAGTGCAGGTGAAGTGGAGCCATGCACTTTGTGCAGTGAAGCCTTGTGTTCTTCTTACACGAGCGATATCTTGCTTGCCTGGCACTCGGAACCAGATGATGGTCAGCTCCATCGTAGCGAGTGTCACTGACTGGGTGGCTAGCTGGTCCTGAGAGTGCTGTTGGAGGCTTGTGCGACCGTTGTAGCATTGTTCGGACAATGTGCCATCGGAACTCCAGGTGATCAAACTATCCACTGACATCAACGTGAAGACGCCAAGCAGCAACAACGGCTTTGTTCAAACCGTTGATAAAGAGTCGCCAGCACCACTTCTTGAGCGAAACACTGGGCGATAGTTAGACATGAGGCGGTCCGGCTCATATGGTGACATGCCAATTAGTTCAGGATGCTTATTGCTAACCTTCTCAATGTCAGTAGTGGCTATTTCATGCGTATTTGCTCTTTTCTTGACCCATTTGGGTTGCGATATAAAGTCCACTTTCGGTTTCTTTACCTTTGGAGTGCACGAGATTCTTGTACCTGACTCGCATCGTCTGCATCTCTATGCACAAAAAACAGTAACTGGCACAGAAACATCAGATGGAAGAATTGAAGGCAATAGGTCATCTTCATCCGCAAATTCTTCATCGGATACACCATCCACTATCGCTGGTGGCATAATAACTATGTCAACATCTTTTTCAATAGCAGACATTGCATATGAAGCCCCTGTTGGGTGAACAAACTGCTCAATGTTATCATCTTCGCTATCTGCATCGGGCTGTACCAAAGCAATTGCCTCAGACAAGGAGAACTTTCTTTTCAACATCTGAAAACGGATTCATACAAAAAGCGCGATTACTGCTTAAACTAAAAATTCTAATTTATCTCATATTGTTCTATAAATGTGGACAGCAGTAATTCTCTTGGTGTGATGCTTTCAATCGCTCAATGCATTTCCTCTTGATGTTCCCAAATGGGAACACAGTACCTCTTGTGCCCATTGTTCCCATTTGGGAACATCAAAGATTTATCAAACATTTCTACCTCAATACATTTCTTTTTTAGAATCATCACTGGCATAACTATAGCTACACTATGTTACACTTACATCACATATACATTTTCCAAATTAAAATTTCCTTACCTCAAATGCAGATGAGAAACCGGACGCAACCGAATGTTCACAAAAACACGCAAATTCAAAGATGGCTACCACATACAGAAATTACTGCAAACTCATGATTAGGCTAAAAAGTAGTATATGGACTATCTAACAGTCAAAAGCTACCCACAGCAACTAAATAAAATAACACACTTATTTTATACTTAAATTCATCCGCGTGTTCCCAAATGGGATCAATGGGCGCTAATGGGTTAAGGTCCTTTTAAAAGCACCATATCACTTGTTAGCAATAACATGAAGAGTCTGATAACTGCAGTCAGGTCTAATTTCTAAGCTTGTAGTTCTTATCTATAGGTGATCACAAAGGAAGAAATTCTAAGGATTAAATGCACTGGTTGAAAAAAGTATTTTCTTTGGTGTCATCGTTATTAAGATTAATAGCTATGAAGATTACTTTTAAAACCTCTCAGTTATGTTCCCATGTCATTATATTTAAGCTTGCATAATTATTATGGCTTGCTTTAGGCGGTTCTTGAACTTTGGAGCAGAATGCAGTAGAAAGCCTAGTTCACTCTGGCGAGGATTAAGTATATCTACAAAATTTCACAATCTAAAATTCTAACTAATGTTAAGTATCTTCAGTTTGAAACGAAATGACTGCTAAGGGCTGTCACTCTTGTGGATAAGGAAGTAATAAATATGCTCAGTTGCAGCCATTTTTGCTTACAACCATGCCTGCAGTTAATGTGTCCTTTTATGAAATCAAGTCAGATATATTTGGTTGTTGGTCAGTGATGGCTGTGCTCTGCTGTTTATAAGCGTTCTGACAGAGTACATAAGGCAGAGGACAGAGGGCAGAGAGCAGAGGGCAGAGTGCAAGGTGCAGACGGGCAAGTGTTGAAGGAAGAATGCAGACAGCAGGGTCTAGAGGTACAAAGCGTAGTTGAGGGAATATGTGCTACTAGAAAACTTCCTTTACGGGTCGCAGTGTTCGACAACGTATGTTTAAGTTACGAATAAGATCCAGTACGATGATGGAGTTCAAAATGGAGTGAGATGACGCGGCTGGGGCATACATCTTCACTGTTTATATGATTAAGACAGTTATGATTAAAGCCACTGTTTGACTGGACTATGAAAGAGTGCACATTACGTGACAACCAAGTTAGCTGACACAAGGGAATCCAAATCCTAAGAACTGCACAATAGAAATATGTTAGAAGTGCATCATCCTGTGCAAAGCTTCAAATCACTATGTTTCCTAAATCAAGGTTCATTACTGTATAATACACTGTGGCTGACTGATTAAATGATGTTCACAATAATCAATTACCTTATCTTAGGGAGTTATGTATTGCAGTGTCATCCGTACCAGGTCTCCTAGCTCTGCAAAACAGGGTGATTTGAAAATTCCTCTGTCTAAAATCCAAATGCAACATGGAAATTTCGCTGTGGTCGGCCCCTCATCCTTGAACAGGTTTCCTTTCAAGCTGTGACAAGAGCTTCTCCTTACTGTGCCTCTCTTTCGCTAAGAAGTCATTGATTAGATCAGATTATCGAGGCACTTTATGTAACGCCTTTATATACCTCACAAAAGAGCTTCACATAGTTAACTAACTGACCTAAACAAGTGCTTTTTCTTTGTTGTTTGACTGTTCAGCACACATTTTCTGCCTACCTTAAAGGTAGGCAGGACATATATAATGAACAGAGTCAAACGATGCAGTATGTAAATGCAATGGAAGACTGTTCCAGGTTAACAGTCGAACACATGAGATATACCCTCGCGGGTAACAGAGCATAACGATGGCCATCCGGCTGACTCCTAGACTGGAACGAAGATCTCTCTGATGCATGCTGACGCGATGGGAACAAGTGAGGTACACGCCACTTGGCCGTTTACATTGAATACATGTTTTACATGGGAGTGCACAAGGTCGTCAAAATTTATCTATATTTGAAACAATATGAAAAACGTTTGGAACTTCAATTATAAATACAGTGCGCCATCTATTGAATGCCTGGAAGCGACTGATTTAGAAGTGTATCATCCTTTAGTTATCTTTATCTTTAGGATTGCCACGGGTATTCGAGTACTCGCGAGTACTCGAGTCCAAAAAAGAATCGAGTAGTATTTTTGTGCTCGAGTGTCTCGAAACTTTCAGCTAAGTAATTCAGTAATTATTTCAGTCAATTAAATATGAATTCACCTTAGAGCCTCAAAAGAATGCTTTCAATGCCATCTGTGACCAATTTCACATGAAGGACTTGGAATTTGAACCCCCGATTACCCCGATTATTCATTGTCTCTGGTCCTCCTTCCAATGGAACATACAACACACACCAACTTACCACCCCTCCTTAGTTTCGGGATGTCAAACTGCTTGACACAAGTCACCGCAATATTGTCAATGCCATGCTGCAATCAGATCAGTGAAATTATGTAGCGCAAGTACATTATTAGCACATATTCGATTAGAAAGGATTAAAACATCAAAACAGATAACTTTTACAGCTGTTTACTTCTTTACCCCTTATAAGCAGTTGTCGAGTGTCGTGAAAGCTCATTCCGATGTCCACAAATCACGGCCAGATGCTTCTTGACTTATACACACACACAGCTGCAATAACATGTGTCTAATTTATTCTTATATAGAACGAATGTTACGCATACGAGGGCTTTAAGAGATCCTTAACGTTGCGTTAGACTTTGACGTCGTTTGCTATCTTACTTGCGAATTACTACTGCGACATCACCGTCCCGTTATCAAAAGCAGAAATATATTAGCCCATGTACTATTGTCCATACACCGCACTGAGATAACATAAAAGCAATTTTGGTAAAAACATCGTAATATGTAGCCAAAGCCATTTTCTGAAGTCTCTTCACTAGGTCCATTGAAGATAAGAGTTAACTTGGACAGATATCTGCAGCTAACCACTGACACTTAACAGCTATTTAAGTGTCAGGGTAGGGTAGGTAGACAGAGACGATATCGCTGATGGTGTTAGGAGACATAAATTTATGTGAATGTATATTCTGACCATACATATGTAGTCCACCGTTGAGTCTTTTAAAAGCGCGGTATAATGAACTGTGTTAAGTTAAAGCCAACTTAGAATGGTTTACTTCCTTGTATACGAGTTGGTCTACTCTGTCATGTCATCGAGCGCAGATACTCGAAGCAGTCCAAAGATTGAGATGGCTAAGATTATTCCCATAGACGATCCAACTGCATGAATTTCATAAGTGTAACAATAACCTTATACCTCTGTCACTATTTTGATGTTGCTTGTGCTTTTAACGCTTCTGAGAATCGAATCCGGAAAGTACTAGAACTAATGTGCACGTAGACATAAATTTCCCTATGTCACATAGGTATGCTGATTTTGGGCGTATTACCTGTGTACGCGTCACTTTTCTTGCTGATTTTCGAGAATTGTTTAATAATATGAGCAAGTAGCGTTTGTTTCCGCCACAAGGGTGCTGTTATTCAAGAAACTTTTCTGTTATAAACTGTAATCATACTGCTTATTGTATTTATATACCGCACTTATCTAATGATGCTACATTGTACTGTATTGTTAAATGTAATTTGACAGCCATTATAGCGATTATTTTAGCAAAAAGCAAAAACCTATCGGCAGTGTAAAGTATATACAGTAATAATCAAAGAGCCACACCTTGATAGAACCTATGAATGGTGCTTGGGAATATTGTTCGTTAAGAACTTCTGATACACAACATAGCAACAATCTCGTCAGGCTTGATAGTGTGTGGATAAGATAAGCAATTCCTGATATATGGACCATTCATTATGTAATGTTACTGGAGATTTATTTATTCATGAGTTTGCATACAACACTATATAATTAAGCTTCGGCAATAATTTGCTCCACTGCATGCAGCACATCATTCACTCAAAGATTAAAACATCAAGTCTCAAAGGCCTTTAGAATCCGGAAGTGCTGATTAGTCTTTAAAAGATAATATAATTTCCAATTAATCGAAAACTCATACGTTTGGTATTTAATGCAGCATAACTCACTGGCTATTTTCAGACGAGCTACAAATACACGTAACAGAAAAGAACATTATCTCATAATTGCTTATCATTCGTAAAGTGTTCGCTGACTCGTTAAAAGCTCGACCCGATACAGAACACTTCAGATAAGGCGTTGATCAAAGTTCTATGAATTTGACAGGTTACAGTGAACAATTTAGTACTTGAAGCCCTCTGGTTCAACGTTAATTTGACTTTTGTATGCTGAGTGTAAATTAGCATTCTCACATGGCTACATCTATATGTGTTATATTCGTCCTATTCTTGACTTCCAAAGGTAAGACATTTCTTCAGTCACCCTCTTTACGTTTATGGCAGTGAATTGCATTTAGTGTCCAATCTCCTTTTGCCGCTCATAAATTTGATGTTCAACCTTTGGGCGTATACTTCTGTAGGCCACGTCAGCAGTCTATTATCTAACACCAAACAATAACCGAACAGAGAAGTCAATTCTAATTATTACTAAGGCTTTTTGGCAACATCGCCTTTATTATCAGTAAAGAAAGGCTAGGGTAAGTAAACCAAATTTTCTTAAATTTATTTTTTAAACTTTAATGGCAAAACGTTTTCTTAAAATCAAAGAGTCTGCCATTTTCCAGACTGCCAACTTTATCGCACAGACAAAATTTCATTAAGTCTATACAGATAGGATGCACGTATATATCTTGACATTTGTTCAAGCCTCCTTTTCCGAACCTATGGAATGCCATCCTCGCCAGCAAAAATGTTTTTATAGTTCAATAAGGACGAAAGCTCATCCGCGCTCCAATGTTCAATAGCCGAAGAGGTCTTCATTAACAGGCTGTCGCACACACGTAGAACCATACCAACGGAATTTTGTCCATGCTATGTCATGCTAATGCTGAAAAACAGAAAAGAATTTTCTTCGTCATTTGTTTAAAATTTTATAGCAATGTCGTTTCCAGGAAATGGAGAATTGTACACAACGTCCAGAAACCAGGAAGCTGTTGTTGGAGAAGGAGCGGAACTGAGCTGCTCTACATCCGACAAGAAGACCATCATCTGGAAACACACACCCATCGGATCCAAGACTGAAACCGACTTCTATGTGAACGGAAAAGTGTTTCAACCCTACGACCAACGGTTCAAAGTGGAGCGGAATGACGTCACTGGAGCATACATCCTCACTGTTTCCTCCGTCCAGAGGGAAGACTCTGGAACATACCTATGCATGGGAGCAGATGGAGACAGTCATAAAGACAAGTTGGAGTTGATTGTGCTAGGTATTCATTTTGGAACGATTGGGTTAAGAAAATTGCGACAATGACACTTGGTATTATGTAATAAAATGGTTTACCGCAGTGAATTAGAAAGCCCAAGAGCCCACTGTAAAATATATTTCATGATCCGAAAGCCTAAACATAACGTATTGCCATGAAATAAATTTTCACAAATAATTAAACGATATTTTGAATTATAACGGATTGTTGATCTTCACTTTGATACGCAAGTAGCAAAAATTATGATTAGATGTCAGTTCAGATGTTTTGCATGGGTAAAAGATAGATGCAATTGCAAATACATTTGTAATATTTGAAATCAGTGATTTATGTAGGCCTATATACGTATATCGAGATTTGTTTAGCGTTCATAAGCTTTCAGAATTGCCTTGAATTTTTGTTATTCAGTGATTCTTAGATTTTGAAGTCGCTGACACACTTTGTTCACTTTGCTCAGTGTATTGGAATATTCCAGTTTCTATTCTAGTAAGACTATTATTTCTCATCCTCTATTCAATTATTGTTAATCGGCAGAGTTTAAGCACACTGTGCAGCTTAACAAAAGACAATTCGAAGTTCGGGCTTCTTATTAATAAGGCCTATATCTAACCTAAGGCGTTGCATTTAAGCAAAAACAATACTAAACTGTTCTGCTTCAGACTCAAGGCCTATCTGTCAGGCGTATGACGTCATCGGTGATAACGACTGCGGAATAACGAGAGAAGACTTCAGGTTGACATGCACCGTTGGATTTTCCGGAAATATTGCTCCTGCTTTGGAGTGCAGCAGTCCGGAGATGGACAACCTCAAGAGTTGGGGCGTCGTGTCGAATACTGCTTCCGACGACAAGGCCGCTTATAGCTTCGTCGCCAAAGCAAGTTTTTGGATGGACAAAAAGCCGTTTCAGTGTCGAACCTCTCTGTCTCACATTCCGGCAAATGCCATAGAAGCCAGAGTCGCATGTAAGTTTTATTGTCTAGAGACAATTACACGTGTATAATCCAAGTTGTTTTGCAGAGCTTTATATTTCAGGTGCATTTATGCGATTTAAGTTTATTTATGTTTAACGCCAACTTTCAGAGAATGTAAAAATCGTTGTAGAATTCTTAAGCCTGTGCCGATATCCGTAAATCGAACACACTAACAGTTACAGTTTGAACGAATCTGATCACATTCTTAAGGTTAGAAAAGGTAAGGTTAAGTAAAGTAAAATATTCGCTCAACACATATTTTATCTGGCAGAAGAAGCGTGAGTTACCAATGGACTGAAAAACCAGACAATTATTATGACAATGACTTTGTATGAAAATTGGACAGAAGTGTTACATTTGGCTGAACTTTCTTACAACTCAAGACGGATATAGGCTAATCTTTCATTTTAGTTTTCTCTTAGAATATATTTCAATCATTTGTTTGTAGGCCTAGTAGTTTTAGTTCATATTTCTTACTTACTAAATGTAGCGTGCTAGATTTAGATATAGTTACTTATATTTGATTCATTTCAGATGTATTTGATACAACGATTACTAAATTGATGCTAACCAGAGGAGAATTCTTCACATGCAATGCGAATAGTAGTCAGACTTGTAGCTACAGCTGGACCTCCAGCATTTCAGACACAGAGATTCCAGGGCAGGAGATTGAGATCCGCAATCCGGGTACCTATCGATGTCATGCAAAATGTCCGATAGGCGGAAGCTTATGCTCAGTACGCGCTCTTGTGGTGAAGTTAGAACCAGAAGGAGAAGGTTAGTCGACGTATTTGTTTGTGAACTGGTTGCACATTTTAATAATAAAAAATTGGTTGCACACTTTAACAATACAATCATTAACACACAACTAATGTGTTAAGTGGATAAATCGTAAATGTAGAAAATTATATAAAAATTATCTGATTAGATCGTAGAATTTCTCTGCTTCACATATAAACTGCGTCAGGTACACATATGTATTCACCGGTGCTTAGTCAAATCATATGTATTCACCGGTGCTTAGTCAAATCATATGTATTCACCGGTGCTTAGTCAAATCATATGTATTCACCGGTGCTTAGTCAAATCAGATATTCGCAAGAGCCGTGCTGTAGGATCAGTTTCAGCGCTGGGTCAATTCAAGAAATTCCAAGCTGGCTTTGATATACCGAGGCTAATAAAATGAAGTCGATAAAACTTAAGAGCTTTGGCTGCCACACTGAGCTAGCTCAAGGGACTGAGTTTCTTCTTTATAGTCGACAAATGTTGCAAAAACAGTTATGGTCTTAGTTGGCATACATAGATGACATTTTTAACCAATTAGCCTACGGTTGCCTATTAGGATCTCAATTAACTCCCTTGCTTTTCTGTATCAGAAGATGTACTGCCTACGGATGTAAAACCTCCAATGCATATCTCCAAGAAGGTGGTTATCATAGTCGTGTGCGTTGTCGTTGCTGTAGTCGTTGTCAGCTCCATTGGCATCGCCTTTGCCTGTGCTTATCGTATGCTGCTCTCATCGTCCGACCCGTGTAAGTTCTTGCGTCGCGAATTTGTTGCATCAGAGCTATCAATAAGTAAGTAACGAATGAGATGTAACCGGGCCAGACCTTTTTTCTAAATATCCAGTGATTTTGTGGTCCTAAGGAACCATTGCTACTTGGGGTAAAAATAATAGTGATGGAGATGTGATGAAAATAGGAGGAGAAGGAGGACAACGACGACGACGACTTTGGTGATAATGTTCATGATGCTAATCTTTATAATTTTAAATAATAGATATGACAGATAATATGTGGTGCCTCTGATGATGATGATGATGATGATGACATTTTTAGTATTTTTATTTGATTATTTAATCCTATTAGTGTTTTTATTTTAAAATTATGCAAACATCACTTGGCAATTCACACACGCACACGCACACACATCTTGTTTCTGTCTGCTAAATTGAAGCGATTGCATTTGCACAGGTCCGACAATCCGTTACTTGTGGAAGATATCGACGGATAACTCCGTGGTCACAGGAGTGGCCATTCTCAAGGACAGTCTCTACATCGTTCACAGTGGTCAGAAAATGATTAACGTTTACCAGGCGACCAGTCCATGTCGGTTTTTGGGGAAGATCACTCTAGAAGGCCTCCAGGACCCTCGCGACGTTGTCGCCTGTTCCAAGAACTCCTGCCTCTATATCAGCGATGCAGGACACGGTTGTGTCTGGAAGGTGGAGATAGGAACAGCGATGGCGACTAGGGATACAAAAATAAGTGCCTGGGTGGCACAGGTGGGCGAACCCTACACCCTATCCGTCATATCTGGAGGGCGGGTTTTGATGGTTCAAAGGCCGAACACGCTGAGAATCTACAAGGCCGATGGAACTACGTTCCGAACCTTTCAGATTAAGGGTGACATCAGCGAACCTCAGCACGCCCTTAGGACTTCGAAAGGGACTTTTGTTGTCAGCCATGGTAGCAAGCGCGACAAGGAACACAAGGTCTCTGAGGTTTCTGCAAAGGGAGAGATAATCAGAAGCTTCGGGAACAGACGTGGCGAAAAGGACGCACCTTGTGAAGAGACTGGGCTGCGACTGATCCGATTGGGTCATCCACGCTATCTGGCGATCGACAAAAGCGGACGAATCCTGGTGGTTGATAGAAAGAACGAACGTATCATTCGACTCGATAGACATCTGCGTCTGGTCGAGGTACTGCGTTGTCCTGGCAAAGAGAATTGTCCTGTTCGACTGTTCTGTGAGGCTGCACGGTTCCTGATCGGAACAGGAGATGCCGTCTACGTCTACTGTATCGATTATGACGACCATCGATCTCCAGAAGTGTTAGGCTGTTATGTTATTAGTTAAAATAAAGGTCCATGGCTTTTGTAAGTTTCTTAAAGGCACAACATAATAATTGTGCAGATACGTGAGAGTTCCATAAGAGCTTTTATTAGTTTTTATATTACTAGATGTGCTCATAGATAGATAGTACAAATGAGCATCGGAAGAGTGAGTACTACCCATTGTTCGACCTGGCAATTCAACCGCTAAGAGCTCCGTAGCTTCCTCCCCGGACAGTCACGTTCATTGGGCCTAGAAAGGGCCCGTAACTTAGCATTAGTGGAAACTGGTCATCAGAAAACGTGGCTTTCAGGGTGAGAATACGTTAACTCTGAATATGTTCCTGGCCACAGACTACTGTGTTCGTTGGTTCAGAGCGATCTCGAGTCCCTCTAGCTCGAACTGCCACCGCTCAGCGCCGTAGCTTTGCTATTGCTAGCCCTACTTCCTGGAATTACTTACCTCCCTCACTTTTCTGCAAGCTCCTGAAGACTGTATTATTCCCAGTTATGGGACGTCGGGCTGGGAATGCCTCTGATGAGGCTACTTTGAAGCGGGGCTTTATAAGTTTCTGTTTACAATTACAAATACCATTTTTACTTATATATCACATTTCTTGGACAATCACTGCAAATAGCTCTTCGGAATTGGACAAAGTAAACGTTTCATTGAGATTCATTCATGAATTATTAGGACTAACTGATGAATTACTTAATTAATTTTTGATCAATATTTCAGTATTGCGCCAGAAAAAGAATCAGAAGAAAGCGACAGCGATGACAACACAGATGACGTCAAACCACTCATGCGAAACGGACCGAGTGACCCATTGTTAGGGAAGCAGTTTTCACGGCCAATGCAAACGTTTTCTCCCATTGCCGATCAAAGCTTCTTCGGTGACAGGGCAAAACTACGCCAACGGAAACTAGAAAGCCACTTATAGACACTCCAGTGGTCAATTATTTGACGATCTGAGCAACTTGCTTACTCGTCAAAGATTACAGTTTTCATAGTTTATTGCAGAAGGGCTAACGGACTATCAACAAAACTTCACAATTTTCTGCTCTTAGTACTGGCTTTGGTTACTCATTCGAAGCATTATTTAACATTTTTACAATTCACAGCTACAGAATTTCCGATTAATCCTCATCTGTTGTATTTATTTTTGCAATAATAAATATAGTTATACCACGATAAAAGTCGCTTGATTGGCCTTTATGATCAAGAGTAAGACTTATTGATACTCCACGATTCGGGAAAAATGCAGTCAGCTAAAGTTATGAGAATCGTATAAGCACTTATAATTACACACATAAATACATGCATGCATGCATGCATGCATACATACATACATACACACGTACGTACATACATACATACATACGTACGTACATACATACATACGTACATATATACATACATACAGACCTACATACATGCATACATACATGCATACATGCATGCATACTAAGGTGGAGCGAAAATTGAAGTTAACATTTCGGGATCGCCTACGTTGGTGCACGGTAGCCTCCATGTGAAATAATATTGGGTTTAGTTCACTTCTTGAAGTTCCCCAAGGCCATCAAAAACCATGCTGTTGAAAACTGTCGTGTAAAGCCCCCATCTCAACGACATCTCACGAGCGAGTATGTGAAAAGATCAGGTTGTATCACACCAAGTATAGAAATCTACTAAAACTATTTAATGGCAGACTAAATAATCCCCAGGACCCTGCGAAGCTGGAAGATTTCTATAAACAAGACAACACCGAACTTTTTGACCCTGATGCGTGCAAGTGTGCTACTGTGAGAAAGATAAGAAAGTTCCACTTGAAGAAAGAACATTTCTATCCAACATGCGATCGGATAAAGAGAGATGACTGGAGCACTGGACATAAGTATGACAAGAAAATTGAGATGCTGATGCTTAGTCGTTACTAAGAGTGACTCTTAATAAATGCAGAAATAATAAAATTTTTAAAACGAATGGGTTTCTGTTTTGATAAAATATTGATGCAAAATTAGTTCAGAAACTGTGTTTATCTGAATGTTTATGACATTAAAGAAATGCAATTAATTTGTATAATTATTTAGGAACTTCTGGTTGTGAATTTCTGCCTTAAATATACAAGCTGTACGCTGCAGAAATAGCACCTTTCGCTCGGCCACTCAGGATCTCCTGTTTGTCCCTCGCATGCGAACCGCTGCGGCCCAGTCCAGAAGCTTTGCCTACGTTGGTCCAACTTGCAGGAATCGTCTCCCTCGAGAATTGCGACTTGAGCTCCTTTCTCTCCCCCTCTCAGTGTTCGGCAGGCGCCTGAAGACTGTACTGTTTAACAGTGATTTTACTTTTCCGGGTCGGAAGCACCTCTGTTGAGTTTATCCTCTAACAGGCGCTTTATAAATCTCAAATTACAATTACAATTTCACAGCTGAGGGCAAAAATATGCTACAATGCAGGTCAATTTGTGCGTGTAATTCTCAATGCCTTTTCGGTACTTGTATCAGTGTTATATAGATAAATGTACATAAGCTCATATACATGCATGCCTACATACATGCATACACACATACATTGTTACATACATACGTACATACATACATACATGGTTACACATATACATACATGCATACAGGAATGCTATATTACAATTAGTCCTCAATATACTTGCAATACAATACTAACAAACTGGTTTTTTCATCAGAAGACCTAATTTATTTCAGAATTTTGAATTCATCTGGCTTTTGCTCTTGTTTGAATTTCTGAGGCTGTAATTTGAATATAAAAGAAGAGGATTTTTATACAGATTGTGATAATGGTTTAATTGTCTTCATTAATTGAACATTGAGCAGTTGTGAAATCATTTGTACCCTCCACATAATCTTCTTAGTCTTACAGATTCCAGTGCAAGAATTTGGACAATATATAGCCATTTTAAAGGGGGCGTATATTTTAAGGTTTTCTAGTTTCATCGCATCTTTTTGCAATACACCTGTTTAAATGTTTAATCCTTTTAAGCAGCTGCAAAATAACACTGCATTTTACTTTTTTACTTTCAACATTTCCAACCTTCATTTGCCTTTGCAAATTATTTAGTTGATGCTTTTGAATGCATATCATATTTGTGAAACGGGTAAAGATGAGATTAAAATCCCAAAACATTCAAAAACTGCTACTAGCCATGGTTCATTAGCACTTTCGTATTAATACATATATCCTACTAAAACTTGTGGCGTTTCAAATCTCATTTGAGACGTCTGACTACCTGAATTTTTAAGATCACATTGTTTAACTTTGTAAAACCACAGTGGGCATCAATTTAAACATAAAATCCCTTGAAATAATAGACAAAACGTTTATGAACAGAAAAATAGCACAGAATATATGCTACAGTTTTCAACTTATGGAGTGATTTATCATATTATGTGTTACTTGTTTCCACTTAAATATAGTGTTCATTAAAACTGAAAGTATTTTTCCACTTAAATGTTGTGTTCTTTACACTAAAAGTATTTTTAACTTAAATATTGTGTTCCTTAAAAGTATAAGTATTTGAATAAGTTTCGTATACACGCTATGAGATTAAACATCGCTTATCGACATTTTCTTAGTTTTTCTCGTGCAGTACAGGAACCTGGAAATTGTGATCGATTAGTGCGTATTCAGTATGTTGAGGTGTTTGAACGAATGCTCTTTGCTGTCTTTGATCTTCCAAGCCGTTCATATCCAGGTATTCAGTCCCATCTGCACCAACAAGCTGCAATAGAGAATATAATTTAAGCATCTGTGAAGTATTCTGTCGCTTGCTGCTTTACACTTTATGCTCCGACTGAAGCATATAATTTAAGATGAGGTGTTACGTATTAAACTGGAAAAGTCATGCGAAGTAAAATTCAGTCTCATTAGGCTACGTTGCTATTTAGGCGTTCATATGAGTTTAAGCTAATGTATCATTATGCATAACACAAATATTAAAACGTACGTCCCTCACAGTAAGTATCAATATATCATCCTATAGCGCCCTCACGAACTCCGGTATAACTTAGAGGTCAAACAAACTTTCTAGTGAATTCTTTGACTTGAACTTAGACTCACTTCACCACTTCACTAAAAGGACACTAAAGTCATCAAAGAGTAGCCATTGATGGCTATGTTATCAATGAACTGCTGGTGTGCCATAGAGAACATGTTTCTAAGCTGTGGTACTGAGGCATATAAACTGATGTGTTATTTGTAACTTTACGTTATTCACTAAGGAATAAGCAAAAGAAATATTGAAGAAGTTTTGCCTTACCCTGGTTTTTCCGTTGTTTTGAACTCGTGTGTGATTTTTCTTAAATATATCAGAATCTTCTGAAACCACAAAGAAAAACTTTTTATACATATTATACTTATGTCTGCACTATTTAATTTAAAAAAAATTCTTTTCGAATGAACACTACAAATCTAATATATGCTGTGTGCACAAAAGAAAAGCAAGCTCGGCTTTAAAATGCATGATTCTTACAAACAAGCCCTACAGTCGCGCTCCCCAGGCCCATCGCTAACCCGCATTGTGCCAATGGTTGTTACTGTTGATCAGTTTAGGCCTAATGTGCGCCCATCAAACGCGGCTTACACCAGTGAATAATTATCGTGGATAATGCAGTCATAATAGCAGCCGAACTGTTTACTAAAGTCGGCCTTTGTTAAACATCAATTTGTTTTTAGAATTGAAGGTCTGTACCGTCCACCAAGTTAGGGATAAGTCCACAGTTTTCACCACTGCTATGGTACTCTGTTGGTTAACTCGTTTCATTGACTGTAGTATCAAGCAATGCAAGCAAGTAATATCATTCCGAAAATTGTGATTTAATAGTAACTTGGACACGGAAACTAAAAGATGGTAGCTTGGCTATGAACTTCATCGTCAAACTGCATTAATATCACAAGACAGTTAGCTTCCTTTTAACACACTATGCATATTTATTAAACAACGTAACGTGAAATCCAAGTACTTTTAGTCATTTTTGCCATTGAATTTGGCCTGGGATCGCTGTAAATATATAGTTTCCATAAATTACCGATAATAACTGTGCAGTTTATTATATCTGAATATGTTTGAAGATTTTATATCTTGTGATTTGAATAGTAAAAACATTGAGTAGGCTAAGACTAACGAAATCGAAAACGTTAAAGATGCTTATTTTTGAAGAAATGATACATGTAGCCTACAATTAATAGGACGACATAACGACACTGTAAGAATGGTGTACTCCGAGACGCTGCATATGGCAATGGATACTTTGAGTGACATCTCGTTTGTTGCTAAACTTTCGTTATACGCTGGCTGACAATTTATAGCATTCCTGAATTGCTCACAATGCGAGATTTTAAACTGTTGTTTTAAAACACATTAAATCTTTCATTTTAATTACACCGGTTATAGATGATATTTTGTTAGAAAGAATGGCAATATTGATTATATCAATGTAAGGGTAAATTGGACTTACCATCTTCAACGAAATCTGCATATACACCATCACCATAATAATTTTCTCCGTCTGATAGGCCTGAACAAGGATAGAGAGAATAAAATAATTGTACCAATGCGTAAAGACTCTAAGGAACTATGCTTTGTTTTTGCAATGAGATAGATATGTAAGTGGACGCATTGTGGATTCGTTCAACTTCGTTAATAGGCAGTTAAAGGTACACAGTAAAATTTAAGATCTAATCCTTCTGTTTACACTTTTATTTATGTGGACATTCTATAGTTCAACTGTATCTTTGTTTAAATCATGTAATCCGCCCTAACAATCGCTTCTAACAGTATGTATTCCTACAAATAAGCAGATTATTAATACATCAAGTGCTGCTGCTGCTGACAGAAGCCGGCGCGACGATGTTCAGCGCTCTGTAGGCCGCCTATCAGATGACCGAGAGTCAATAGCCTTTATGCCAACGTCGTATATATGCTAATGGACTGAGAATCGTTTAGACTGGAGGTATAAGAGGAGAGTAAATTTTAGCCTAATAACTCTATGAGACCTTCACCTTATTTATATAGACATTTAGATTGAATTTCTAAAAATTAAACTAAATCCAAGCAGGAAAGCGATACCTAGCATTCTTCTGTTATTGAAGACTTCGTCCAAATGAATTTCTACGATTGGCTCTACCCCTGTAAATTTATAAAGATTGTATTAATATACGCCTATTCGTATTCATTTATTATAGACCTGTTGATATTCAGTCAATCTGATTTTACATTAAAATTACCGAGTATCTAAACTAGAGTTCAAAGAGAACTTTACCAATAAATGATGAGGTGTTTCTGAAGCGTGATTCACAGGACTATCTCGTAACTTTGTAAAAGTAAAGCTTCATTAAAATGTAATCCTAGTGGTATGTAGGGGAAGCACCCATTTCCCGCTGTTAGGCCCTTGAGCTAGCAATGGAAGAATCCAAGGTTATGGACACGGGTCAGTGTATCACAGTACTTGCCGTTTATGTCTCAGCTCACACAAGTATCATATTATGCTGCTTGACAACATATGTGTGCGAACAACTGGTTTAAGTTTGTTACATGAAATTTGCTCAACCGTAGCGAACACGCAATCTTTCGATTACAGACCCTGAATAGTCCACCGTATCACGTAACGTAGGCAATTCCATGTTTCTCATAAATTACAATAAATTATAGGTGGAAAATAATTATTCATTTCTTTCCTATAAGGAAAGACGCAATCTATGTTCGATAAAGTTCAAGAAAAGAGCAACATCGTGAGGAATTACGAAGAGAAACTTCTTTCTCGAGCCCAATGTTATTCTTTATTGATCCACTATGCTGGAACAACATACATATAACTCTTCCATAAGGTGACTTCTTTATATATATATATATATATATATGAGCGCCACAGAAATCCTGATAAACACAATTTTATTACTGTGGACGATAGTGTAGGTAGATAAAAACATATTTCAAGGCATATTTCTATGTATATACTGCTTTTTGGAGGTGCTTGAAAGGCGCTTTATAAATGTCTGTTACCTTACATTACAAATCAGGACATACTGTTTTCAGATATTACTTTTACGAATATTTTTATGATTATGTTTAGAAGACTGTTAATTTCTATTGGTAACTTACTCTGTTCTCTCCACTTGATTTTTCTCATCTTTTTTGAAACCAATAATATCACAAGAAGTATTGAGAGTCCTGCAGCGGATGCAACAAAAACAGTAGAAACTGACGACAGCGACGCCTTTGTTGGAAACGTGATTGTCCCAGCTTAAAAATAATAGACTTATCAGTGTAAGATCAATATCAATGTCAATAAAAATATAAAATTCGAAAGATACCGCTTTTTTTCTTTTACTGATTTTTAATGAATCAGCAAGCAGCACAGAAATAGAGAGTGAGAGGTGAGTGCACTCTAGGAGCTCAGATTCGGAGTTTATGGAGATCCTTTCGAACGACGTCCTACGACTTCGACGAGTTCCGTACAACTGAAGAAAACAGCCTTGGGCTTTACCGCGCGTAATTAAAAATCGACTGCTTCCGGCCAAAGGACACACTCAACCGTTGATTTGAAATTTCTTTAGCTGGTTCTCCCCTTCCCGTACATCTCCCAAACACAGTGTGCAGATTCCCCCACAACCTAATAGCAATAATTTTATGCCCTGTGATGCAGGCATCTATATAGCTAAACACATTTTATATCTCCAGATGCCACCCATTATAAACTTAAACATATCTGCACTAAACCTAGCATCAGATGATCTCTACAAACAAACAAGCTAACACACCTAATATAGATTAAATGCGAATACAATGAGTATCACTACAGAAAAACAACATTTATACATGGATTTAATCTCTAATTTGTGAAACTTGACAGTTCGACCGATCGCTTTACTACAGTGACTTTCTTTCAGAAATTTGTATATCGGGCGAGAAAAAGTCCAGCGAGTCCTTAGACGACAACTTTAAATGGCGTGATGCTCCCAATAAAATGGTCGGCGATGGCATGCATGCATATATATTGGTTAGCATGTCAAAATTTATATATCGCCTTTCATGAATCTGATGCTTTCTAAAATAAGCAATAGCCAACATTCTTAAATAAATAAATAGGTTACTTGATTCTGCTATTTTCCTACATAGAACTGACACATGTTGTCGTTTTAACGTTAAGTCTGCAACCCTGGATGAATTTAATTACGCCTATATATAAAATTATGGCAAAAGTGTCTATGTTCTTTTCTTTTTGCTCACCGAATAGTTAGAAGTGTTTTTCTTTCTGTTTTGCCGTTTAAATGTTTTTCACTCTTTTGACAAATTACAGCAAATGATAAAATAGTAATTACGCGACAAAGCAACCGGGGCACTGGGAAGGCAAACACAGGAGCAAATGTGAAACTGTAGATTCCGCAGAATTGAACAAGGCTACATCTGGACCAAAATGCGTAGTCACTCAAAGTAGAACATGCAGTGCTAGATCGATATAATGTATTGGCTACAACAGGCTTCCTCAGTTTCTGCGTACTAGTTTACATCACATAATATTCTTTTAACGTTAGGCCAATTTATAAGGACCGGAAACAAAAGATGAATTTTCTTCATTTTCTACGAGCTTATTGGCATCACAGGGTTAGGCAGTCACAAAATTGCCTTAAGTTAACTTAATTAGGATCAAATGCCAGTCAATTTTGCATCCCCGAATAGATTATATCAGATCATTTGTGACTCAGAGTTTCGATCCAATCCAAACGGATCACATCTGCTTGGGTCATATCTGTCTAGTTACTTAGATGTTCGTTGGATGTGCAAGTGCAGCATCGCCGAGCTTTGAATGGACCGTTGTGAGAAATCTAAGAGCTCCTATTTTCTTTTTGTAAGGAACGTTTAATTTATAAGAAGAGCGAGGAAGATTTGCTTCCAATAGATTACTTTGAGGTGTTTTCTCAAAGATGTGCTACACTGGCCAAATAAATCGTAATACTCTGCTGGAAATTTATTTCACTGGAAGGAACAGATTGTAGCCACTTTTAGAATTACTAAAAGTGAGATTAATAGTAGTCCTGAATCTCTACCGTGGTGATATGTTGTGCATCTCCTGTGGTTTTCCAATTTACGATGTTCAACCATTCTTCATTAACTGATTATACGAGAGACACCACTGGCTTCCACTCGAGAAAAGAATTAGATTCAATATTCTACTCCTGTGACGGCCCGGCATACATTAGAGAGTTATGTGACACAATATCAAGTCAATTGGATCAACAATTGTTGCGTTCTGTTGCCCGTAGAAATGTTTCCACGTGTCGCGCTTTCGTATATCAACTCAAGCCATAGTGACAACGCTCATAATATTGCATTTGACGCTTTTCAGCAAATATTTCCAAACTGTCTTAAAACGCACTTGTATCTCTGTTATACATAGTCATGGTTGCAGCGCTTTGTCAGGTACTTAAAGGCGCTGTATTAAGTGTCATGATACACAGATAGGTGCATCATCAAGATACCAGGATTGTTCACAAGTTTATCAGTTACAAGTAGAGTTAAGCTAGGTACAAATATACGGAGTAGGTCAGGTTCGGATCGTTGTCCATCTTTATGAGCTAGGGCATATTAAATATGGGTGGAGATTGCTTCTGTTTCTGGAAACTGGATGAAGCAAAAGGGAAGAACACTGAAGTATTAAAGGGTGAACATTGAAGAAGTGTTCCATTGACTTACTTTCTTCGAGCCATTGCAATATTTTCGCTTAACACTTACATTCAGTGACAACAAGCTGTAACGTCCAATTGTAGTTATAGTCTGGTATATTGGTGACCATCTTATCGACATCGCTGTCGTTTTGAAAGTTCTTGATGAAGTATATCCTACATGAGCATCTCACGCCGTTTCTCGCTAATAGTTTCAGCTTAAATGTAACACTGACATTTGAAACTGTGATAGTGTCGATTCTATCATGGATGACTGATTCACATTCTTCGTTTTCGTTCCATTCAATAACTGGCGCCCAATTGCCTCTGTAGCCCAGAGTGCAATGCATTTCTTGTAGTACATTCGCCGTAACTGAAACTTTGGGGGCTGTCTCGCAAATCGGTTCTCCGTCTAAACAAAATGTTTGATAAATCAAAATGGTTGTATCTTGTAACATAGGTTTACATTTTAAGAAGTTTATCGACTCAAACTCTGTAAAGAATAATCGTAAAACCCTTACAACATTGTTCTGTCTTTGCCGATTAATAATCAAACTATTAATCATAACTTTTGTAATCAACTTAATGGACTCAATTAACAATATGATGGAGCTCAGTTACAAATTTTAACCCCGTACTGTCTTCAATCTTTAACTTCATATTAAATTTATTAATAATAATTATTGTTGTCGATCTTATGACCTGACAGAAGAATAACCGACGAACGTTCAATCAGATTGAGTTCTGATTACTTATAAAATCAAAATACTCAATGTGACCCTATTGGCAGATGAGAAGCGAATACAGATAAAAGACCAGTAGCTAACCTAAAACTATCAGTTGCGCCGACTTTTGTATTAACGCAAGAGCGTTCTCTTCCGTTACATTAACACAGATGATACAAGTGTAGAGACCGGCATCGTTGAGTTGAGTAGAGTTAGTGACAAGATCGACGGAACCGTCTGAGAGTTTTCGAACATCAAAGGACGTCATCGTGTTATTAGACTTATACATGACTCTGGAACTGAATATAACCCCATCCTTGGCGGCTCGAGCTGGTTTAAACTCCCAGCCGCAAACAGCAGACGTCGAGTTCGGTCGACATCTCAGTTCTGCTCTGTTTCCACGTAGTACAGCAGTGTTTGCAGGAAACACTAACTCACCTGCGGACTGAGCAACTGAAAATAAAGCTGACTCAGTTAAGTTAATTGCTATTTACTGGGGAATTACAAAGTTTTAGCCATTGGTAGCGCCAGCTATAAGGTTAATGGTCGAAAGCCCTTCCCCAAATTCGGCTTAGCTCAAATGGGTCATCCCCAATGTACAATTCTTCACATACGAGTGAAAGAATTTTTAAAAATAATGAACCATTCATGGGCTGCATATGCATTAACAATTCTCGAAAAATGCTGGGTTGAAAATATGGCTTCCAGCTTTGAGATATGCAATACCTCTGTGTTTCTGGTCTTTGCACTGAGCCAGCCTGTAATGCCTAGACTTACATTGCATTATACCTACTCAAAAATTGCATTCTAGCGATCTTGCCTATGGTCGCTAATAACCTCTAGGACGACGTGCCCAAAGATATAAACGTAGTTAGAAACTGGCTATATCTTAGGTAAAAGAAATGCTCCACACTGTACATACTGATTTGATAACAGGCTATTGGCACAAACAACACAAATATATCACGCGTCATGTAAGCTGAAGTAGGCGTTGATTCTCATAGACATAAACGTTCGTTCGCGTCCTCTCTGTGTAATGTACAGATGTGAATGTGAAAGGCCATCATTTATATCGCGTGTCCGGGATAGCTGTCAGCTAACAACAGAACTTGGCTCACTGAAATTAAGATATATAGTAACCATCTATGCCAACGCATTCGATGCAGGTTTACTGTATTGTAGATTAGCTTGCCTCTTTCCAAGGCAATGCAAATGTGCTAGCTTGCCAAGCGAAAAGAAAAATCACCGAAAATAAAGCAGTGACCTAAAAATGAATGAATTTATAATAAGAATTGAGGCCTCAAACTAATTTCATATGTATTATTTATATATACATAGGTGTTTCTTCCATTTAAGACCTCATTTATGTAGCGCACGATGGTCCCTGGTGCTCTGTTGATAGATTTAATGTAAAATTTGTTAATTAAGCATTCCACGTTGGTACTCTTATCTAAGCAAATCTGACCTGATGTAATCTTATATAATCTAAGTTAGCGTAACAACATCTAAAGGGCTGTTGTAATAATGCATAAGGCATCAAGCCTTGGTGTCTTTTCGACTGATGGCTTGGGCATTATGATAACAGCGCTAGAGAAGTCTTTAGGTTAGATTATTAGATTAGTAGATCAAGCGATGGTCCTTTAAAGCGAAACCATAGTCAAAAGTCTTATTTCGTTGAAGAAGTTCAGTCGAAACCCAATAGGTCAAAGAAACCGGAAATAGGGCTTAAGCGGCCAAGCAACTAGAAAAAGATGCATCTTAAGTTTAAGCCATTAAATAATTGATGGAACTTACAGAACTGGACAGTGAATTTCAAGACTTTGGACCAGCCACCGAGGATGCCCCAGAGCCGAACAGTGTCCTGTTTAGAGAGACAAAAGAGCCAAAGTATCCTTTGATCTGGTGCTATATGATATTCTTCACCCTTCGTACCAACAAGTGTTACCAGTATTTGTTGGCTTTCGGGCATTCTCGGTGGCTGGAATTCATTGCCTAGTTATGCACGTTCCGTGCAATCCATCATGCCAACAATTATTGCAAATCTTTGTTGGCATGAAGGATAAGCAAGATGCAGAGCTATGTTTAATGATTTATGAACTATAATATAGATTATAAACTGGATTCTTTGTTTGTTTTATTGATATCCAGTGTAACGAAAGAAACATGGATGCACTTTGCTGAAAATTGTTATGGTCTTAACAGAGAATTTAATATATCTTTAGTTGATGGTTATGTAAAATATGAATAGGTCCTTTAAGATAAGAGAATGAGAGAGAGAGAGAGAGAGAGAGAGAGAGAGAGAGAGTGAGAGAGAGAGAGAGAGAGAGAGAGAGAGAGAGAGAGAGAGAGAGAGAGAGAGAGAGAGAGATGAAGCGACTGTTCTAAGGCTTGACATATTAGGGCGCATGCAGTAGATGCTGCTATCAAATATAGCCATCTTACTAACCAGTGTCAGCATTATAACAAAATGGCAAAACACCTTCAATGTCGTCTGCCTCGTTCTAACTATAAGACTTCTAATAAATTATACGAATTGTCTAATAAAAATACTCTGATCCAACATTAAGGTGACAATATATCGGAACTGAAGATATCCAGTAAACATTAAGAATTGTTTAATATGGTAATTCCTTACCCTTGGTTTTCCTATTCTCTGATTTCTTGTCAAAAGTTTCTTCCTTGTCGGTGGGCTTTATGAAATTATAATGTGAAACTTTCACAGACTGCCACAGTAGTGCAGCTAAGTGTTAACGGCAACATGCCTTAAGCCATCGATGGGATGTGAATCCGAAGCTATGCGATCACCAGATTTAACATTTGATTGGGGTTATTGTGTTGATAAGATTTTATCCAGAAAATATTATAGGACCGCTGAGGTTGACGGTGGCGCCTCCAGCGACAAACCAAATATCCTTATGCGATCGTTTTTGGGTTTGTGCTCAACGGGAGAATGTTCGGTTTTCATGATTGCTCCTTTTTAAAATTTTAAAATCCCAATTAAATCTAAATCAGTCTGATAACTTATGTAGCGCCGTTATCATAGTCTGCAAGTCATCAGTAGATGCTGTGAATTTTTATACAACCTTAAACTTTGTCATAATCAATACTAATATTAAAAGTTTAACTGACTAATATATTACCATATTTCAAATGCTACCTGAAATAAGAATCATTACTCAGAATACTGAAGACTTTTTACATTCAACTTCTCCAGAATTTATTTGAAAAAGGATTTACTTAAGTTTATTTTCATTCAAATGAGTCAGTTTTAAAATGTTGATAACTACTAAACTGCGAGATGAAGAGCCATTTTATGGCCCTATTCATGACTAATTTGGCTTCAGTTAACTGTCAGACTGATGATATTTTTCGGACAGATTAACATAAGAAAAAATTATAAAATTAATTATTAAAAAGTGTGTCCCACATGAAAAGAATCTGCTGTCGTTTCTTCTAAAATGTAAACTTTACACGTTGTATGCAGTTGAATAATGAATCGAGAAGTTATTGATAAGCTCTCTGCATCAAGTAGAGAGAATACAAAACGATATAGCTAATTCATTCTCCAAAATATTTGCACAGTTGATGAATAAGATAATAGCAGTGATTCAAGAATATTTACTGATGATAATTTATATTGAGTATGGTGTATGAAAAGGCTTCTATAGGATAACACCGTAAGTCAATATGTCGATGAAAATAACAATAGCAGTCGTTATCAGTTTCTTAAAGTAGGTCATTGCAATTGATCAGTACAAATTGACTAATTCACTTACTGTCTACAAGTTTTTCATATTGACATACATTTTCAAGACAATCATTTTCCTGTAGTGGTTTGTCGCCTGTTTTAAAATGGCCCCATACTAAATTGCAAAAATAACTTAGTGATTAAATAAATCTATAGGTCTTTAACTTTGTGAAATTTATACAAGCCAAAGATTAAAGTGTGCATAAAAGACTTGCTACTGTTGGTCTGCGGAAGAAAGACTACCACTACACCACCATGTCCCACATGTATCAGTATCAAATCAGTAGGCCTAAATTTACTTCATTATTTCATGGTATCTGAGTATACCCATAATTTATAGGGCCTCTGTGTAATGTTGCTAACCTAGGTGATAATACAGATGCCTTACTTCGGCCTGCAATTCTGTTGCAATTCTTTCAATTTTACTTACACTTTAGCCCAAAATTATTGTCGTTGACAACATGCAATAATAACTCACGATGTGTAAAAAGCTAATTATTCCCAAGTAGCTATGGGGTGCTGCAGCTAATGTATAACTAGACTCTAAACGATTCGCGCATTCGGCTAATTTGACCTTATTGCATAAGTTGTTCAACGAAGACCACTGAAATTTTATTGCAGTCCATATTATGTCAGTTATGTGGCTACCATATTTGTAGTCTAAAACTACAAAGCACGAAACATATTGAAGATAGCACTTACACCTCTGATGCTCTTAATCTCCAAAGTCTGGGAATGTTTTGACCAGTGACTTTGGTTCATTAATTAATTATCTAATTCCTTATCACCAATGTATCGTTTGATGGTCCGTTCATTCATTACACTGGCCAACACATAATTTGTTGCCTCAAATGTTAGAACTGTTTCTGGGTATATTTGACCTGCTGATTCCAGAAAAGGCACCAGTTTTCTCCCAACAGGTCTAGTTTTCGAGATATAGAACATTATGCCATATACCAGTCCTTGCCTCTGCTCGCCCATAAAACATAAGGCTATAGCTATAATTATGTAGTGCTCAATTTATTATGTGATACACTAAATAAACATAATAATACAAATACTTAAAAGAAAATGGTAGTACCTGAAACTGTACTTATATGATACCAAACAGAACAAGTTTGTTATAAAAATTTCAAGTCATTCGACACCGAAGAAGCTCCTTTTGTACGATTTCCGAGTGTGGCATCTGCCGGAACAATCGCGCATAATATTCCAGCAATAGTCTGCCATCATGTGTGCATCCCATCTTCCTTGATATCGATTTTCCATTGTTTTGATGTCTTGGTGAAATCTTTCACCTTGCTCTTCGCTGAAGTCACCAAGATTCTCTGGAAAGCGATCTAAGTGACTGTGGAGATAATAGACTTTAATGCTCATGTTGCAGCCAAGCTTGCTGAAATGAAGAAGCATATCCTCTACTAGTTGTGCATAATTGTCTGCCTTCTTGTTGCCAAGAAAATTTTTAGTTACAAGAACAAAGGAAGACCAGGCACAAGATTCGATTTCATTCATTGATGGTATGAAAAGTGGGTCATTCATAAGTTGCCTGATCTGTGGACCATCGAAGATTCCAGCCTTCAATTTTTCCATTGTAATTCCTGGTAACTTGTGTACTATGTATTCGAAGCATGAACCTTCTTTATTCAAAGCCCTGACAAATTGTTTCATCAGGCCTAGCTTTATATGTAGTGGTGGCAGTATGATCCTATCTCGTGCCACCAAAGATTCCTTGATTACATTTTGAGCTCCAACCACCATGTCTTTCCTCGAAGGCCAATCTTTTCTTGTCCAATGTTCATGCTTGGCTCTACTGTCCCAAAGACACAAAAAGCAGGGATACTTTGTGTAGCCACTTTGTTGACCAAGGAGGAAATTTACCATCTTCAAGTCTACACAAATTACCCATTGATGTTCTTTGTATTTTATCTTTTCCAGTACTAAAGAGATGGCATTGTACTCTTCTTTCATCCTGGTGGAGTGACCGATTGGAATAGAACCAAATTTGTTGCCGTTATTTAAAAGCACACATTTCAGACTACGTTTTGAACTGTCGATAAAAAGACGCCACTGATCTGGGCTGTAATCCGACAGACCAATTTTCTTCAATAAGTTGCTGATGTCATTACAGAATACTAGGTTGTTGTCTTTGGTAAAGAATGGCAGCAAATCCTTTTCTCTGTTTCTATAAATTGTAATTTTCGTTCCAGGCTGAAGTGCATTCTTTTCCTTTAGTCTGGACGCAAGCAATTCAGAGGACTCTTTGGAAAGATTTAAGTCCCTGATCAGATCACTCAACTCTTTTTGGTCAAAACGTTCACTGTGTGAAGTTGATTGGAAATCACTGTCACTGCCCCCACTTTCTTCACTTTCGTCATCTTGTCCGATATTGGACAAGCAAGTCTCATCGTCTGAGAGCTGAGGTAGTTCGCGAAAAGGTGGAACTGGTACAATATCCGAATGCGGAACAGGTCTCCTGGCTGAAGGTATATCAGGGTAAGACAACTTGTGACGATTATTTCGATTGATGCCTATGATATTAACCATACAAAAGTAACAGTCGTCGAAGTGGTTTATCTGTTCCCTCCAAACCATCGGTACACCAAATTTCAGGCAGCTTCTCTTTCCAATTGTCTAGTGGCGCAATTGTTCAATACAAGTTTTGCATACTGTATGAGGAGCCCATTGCTTATCTTGATCTCCAACTCTGACACCAAAATAACCTACATATGCTCTTTTTACAAACTCAGAAATCGGTTTCCTGTTTGCTTTTAGTGTGTATTCCCCACAAATGTAGCAGAATATGTCTGGATGGTTAATGCAGCTCCGTCTGGAAGTAGCCATAACCTTAAGGATGTTCGCATCTGAGGAATTAAATGACTAACCTAAAAAATAGTAAGAACATGTAGTTATTTAATGCTCACATTCAAAGATTGTTCTTGCGACCAACTCTTAATATGCCCTAAGACGACTGCGGCTGCTCTAGCTTTCAGGAGGCGGTTTATATAGGCTATAAATGCTGACTTCAGCATAATCTATTTACATAGTTCGAAACCATGAAACGCTGTATAAGCACAAATAAATTCTAAATGAGGCCATGAATTTAGTGCTGAGTAAGCTGTAGGCTACGGAATAGTTATTTCGTTGAATCAGCAATATCTCAGCACGCGGCAAGATATGCTGATTTTACATTATAAGGATGTAGGCATTATATGAATCAGCAAGAATTATAATTAGCCATAAATAAAGCTTATTATGACATTTTAGTTTTGCCAAAGACATCGTTTAAAGAGTGGACTGGGTTTTCTTTACAAAATCGACGATATCTCAGAAACTAGACCTGATGCACTCAATCCAATGACATTTTCTGAATCAGCGCCCAAAATTACCCCAAGAACAGGTCTAAAACCGAAGGCAACAAGAAAAAAAATGTTTTCTGTTGGCCAGTGTTAGGTGATCAAGCGCGGGTTTGCAGATATTCAGTTACTCAAAGTGCTCTTGGAAAGGTTAAAAACAGTTATCTGATGCGTTGAACAATGCTATGGCTTATCAAACTAGCAGGCTAACATTCTCTTCGATTTCATAGTCAGTTTTTTATTGATGTCAGCAACTTGTATGTGACCACTGCAAAATGTAGAGAATTTTTCATATTGAATGCACAGTACTATGCAAAAATAACTAAAATAAATTAACTGAAGAATTTATTAAGAATTTTCCGCACAGAGACTACTTAGTAAAGTGTATCATCTGCAGAAGTTTAATATTGAATATACGGAAATATATTAATGACAATGAATTAATAATAAAAGAGTCAATTTATAAGACGCACTATAATTTATTTAATACAAATAAATTGGTTTGAATTAACAAATGGAACAGTTTTGTTTCATGGTCGCCCTTCATCAGAATGGTCATGCCAGATCAAAGGGCCCAATTCGGTAGATGGCAAACAGGATCCACGATGTTGCGAGGGAAAAGGAAAGAAAAATATTGAAGATACGATGCATTTAAAACTAACACTTAGCGATGACCAGTTGTGAAGTCCATGTGTAGTTGTACTCTGGTATGTTGGTAGCTGTTACTGTACTGACTTCGCTGAATGGCTTTGATGAAGTATGTCCTAAAGGTGTGATTGACGCCACTTCTGGTTAATAGAATCAGCGTAGATGTAACACTGACGTTTAAACCTGTGATGATCTCAATCCTACTGCGGATGTTGCTTCCAACTTCACCGTTTTGCCTCCATTCCATCACTGGTGCCCAACTGCCACTGTATCCCACAGTGCACTCCCTTGCTTAACTTTCCCCTCCGTCTGACAATCATCCAACTTTTCCCCTTTCGCCTCTCGCTAGACGCCCCTCTGTTCCGCCTCTCATTATCTCTGTCTCTTTAGACACAGAAGATTAAATTAGCGAACATCATACAATCTACATGTATACATAGACTAAAACCCTCATTGTTTTCCAAATTTGCACCATAGATACCTTCTCATCTTTGTAAAAACAATGTAATAAGCTTATTAATAATTGTAATTAAGTTCACAAGTGGAAAATAAATCTAGGAATATCTTTCTCTCAATTGTGAGGCTTTGAAGCTTTGATCTTTAGGCTGGAAGTCCTACCAGGCTAACCACTAAACGAACCCCAAAGAAATATTTAGGAACAATTTTACTTCAACCAATTAAACATTCTAGAATTTCTAGCCTTCCTGCAAAACTTCATTTCTTAACAAGTTACGTGCATTTAGCATACATCAAATATGATTTTGACTGAACAACAACCGATGTAATATAATGATTTATAAAAATTATATAAAGATTACTATATAGTTATATCCTTCATTTTGCATTTGGCAGACAGACAAAATACAGAAGAAAACAATACAAAATCCGAAAGAAAACAAAAGTTCCTAGATTATAAATTAGATTCTCTTATATAAACGCTAGAATAATTATTAATTAAGATATCAATGATATGCCATCCATTTGCAATAATTAAAAATCGTACGCGTAATAAACTTAATAAAAAAAAGCATCCGTCTTACGTTTAAAGAGAAATTGCGGATTTGCATGTTCTGATTATGCACTGCGGGTCGCTGATTATCACAAAATCCTAATTAACAGATAAATGAGGATTTCCATTATATCGTCGTTTCCTTTAATAAGATTCCACATGTTAGCATCGTCTCTGGGAACCTGTTCTATTCATCACACCAAATATAGAACCACTTACTGCAATCATGTAGGCACTACAGCATGCACAAATACTATTAATATCATTACATATTCATAGCATTGGTACTGTGCATTATTAATATCAGATATGAGTGTTATATTTGTCTCCAAAAATAATTTGTTGTTTAACACTTTTAAATTTATCTTAATCAAGATTTGAATATTCACTGAAAGTCACAAACGTTTCGGTAACTAAAAAATAAATTGGCTTAGTGCGATCAACTTTCATCTGCCATAATTTCTTCGTACACTGGTGAACCTAGATTGGGGGCATTGAAACCACCGTGTGCAGTGTTCGTTACGCCATATTCTGCTTCGTTAGTTAGAGTCAAGTGACTGTAGAGATGCAGATGTGTCGTTGCCCATGACTGCACATCCTCATAGTTGAATTCCTGCTCAGGTGGCGTTCCAAAAACCGTGGCACATTGACTTGACACAAATTTTGGGGCACCTGGCATTTTCGAGATGGTTTCGTATAATTCAGGTGGTTGAACGCCGGCTTTGTTGGACGAAGATTTACAAGTTCCTGTCATTTGAGTTTCTAACATAAAACGCAGCTTCAGTATGTAAAATTGTAAATTTATAAAATTAGAATTATAATTGTAAACACAAATACCTTCAATAAATAAATCATAAAGTTTTGGCGCCATTTTTGGAATACCTTTTCATATTTTCATATTATCATTTGCATTACTTATTATTATTATTATTATTATTATTATTATTATTATTTTAAATATTATTATTATTTTATTATATTAGCATTAGATCGTTAGCTGCGCAAATGAGTGCGTTGTAAGTTCCACTAAAGTTAGATATGACATACGAGACATTTAGCATCAGTCCTGCGGTCTGATCCACCAAGTACAGTAAGTGGCGATTTGGCCGACATGAAACGCTGGTTCGGGAATAATGTAAAGTAATTGCAACAAGCCTAAATTATATAGGCCTGAGGCGTCTATGATATTGATAGAGTATCCACGGTTCTGCTGTAGGATATCCATAGGTTATCTGGTGAACAATACGAAAACAAAATAGGTTGCAATATGGAGGATGCAGATAAGGAGAAATGGGAAGAGAGAGAGAGAGAGAACAGGCAGGCAGGCAGGCAGGCAGGCAGGCAGGCAGGCAGGCAGGCAGGCAGGCAGGCAGGCAGGCAGGCAGGCAGGCAGGCAGGCAGGCAGGCAGGCAGGCAGGCGGGCATGCAGGTAGCCAGGCAGGCAGGCAGGCAGGCAGGCAGGCAAAGAGTTCAGGAGGGAGCAATCGAGCAAGCATGGAGGGAGGGAAAAGGTGGAAGACAAGGAGGGAGGCAGGCAGAGGAGGAGGGGTTAAGGATGAAGAGAGAGAGAGGCATAGAGGTGAGAAGGAAGGAAGGGAGAGAGAGAGGAAGAGAGACAGCAAGAGAGTGAGTTATGGAGGGAGAGAGGGATGAAGGCAGGGATACAGAAATAAGTGGGGGTAGAGAAGGGAGGCGGGGAGACAGGCAGGAGGATAGGGAACAGGTAGGCAGGTAAATAGGCAGGCAGGCATAGAGAACGGAAAGAGGGAGAAAAGGGAGGCAGTGAAGCAGGAGAATAGGCAGAGAAGTAGACAGAGAGGCCGGCAGGGGCCAACAGGGATTTAGGGAGGGAGCAAGCAAGAAAGGAGAGACAGGGAATGAAGCAGAGACAGGAGGTACAGAGGAAGGGTGGGAGGCAGGCAGCCACAGACGGAGGCAGAGATAGCGATAGAAAATCGTAGGTCATAGGAAGCAACGGGAGATTTTCTCTAGAAGGTACATTTTGCCGTACTAGTGCTCAGATACTCTGACGGGATAGGCTATTATGTAATTGTTATAGTTATTTCTGTTATAATCATTAAATTTTTACTTTAAAATTGTTAGAAATAATTTATTGGTAATAAATCTGTGGTAGGGTTAGAAAGAACATCTCCGGTAATTCAGACCTCGTCTGGATTTCTTAGATTGTATAATGACAGCAGTGGCTATGAATGCAGCAATGATCAGACCGGCTCCACACACAGCTATGATGATTAGAGTCAATGGCCAGTGAGTAACCTCATCTGTGACTACAGCTGAAAACAACAAACCTACAAAGTGATAGATTTATGAAGAATGTGTTTGCTAATATGAGCTTATGGTACACAATAAACGGGGAGCAAACTTAGCGAAGCGATGCTTATCTATCACATTAAGTATGTGTGTAGCGTTCATCGTCATAGTCATCATCATCGTCAGCAGCACCAGTACCGTCATCATCAATATAAGCAAAAGCAATGTCATCATCACAGTCATCATATCATAGTGATTAGTGTGCCTCTTATAAGTCTCTGGGCCCAGACTTATTATAACTTGTTATAATTTGTTTTTTGCTTGTGTCAGATTTGCATTCTATTTCAGATCGCTTTGACCTTGTAGGCTATTTCCATGCCTTAGTGGTATCTTTGTAGCCAGCATATTTTAATGATAGAATAAAATTTAGGACTTGCCATCAACACATTTTATGATAGAATAAAATTTAGGACTTGCCATCAACACATTTTATGATTGAATAAAATGTAGGACTCGCCAAATGCATCAAAGGCATTAAAGGCATCAATATTGTTTCCAGTTACTTCTAAAGTAATGATGTTGCTAACATAGTGAGCTTAACCAGAATAGTGATCCATTTCTTTTGCCGTCTTGCCACCAGCAATGTTTTAACACTTTTCTGATTAACTCCATTTTTAACCTCAGAGATCAAGGCAACCTTTGACCTAGTAGCAGTGTTTGTTTGCATTAGGTTGATTAAATTACTGGTCCGGGACGAAAACAAGTACACTTGCTTCTTACTCACCCTGATCTAATACAAGGCCTTCTAAAGCGCCGTTGTCGTAATAATCAAGGTATCGAGATCAAGCGATGGTCGATTCAAGTCGAAATCATATTCCGTTGGATAAGCCAGGTTGAATGCCAATAGATCAGAAAACCAGAAGTCAGGCTTTGGTTGGCAAGAAAGTATAAACAGATAAGTGTTAAGTTTATACCGGATTGACATTATAGTTCTTTGATACTGGCTATTTTAGAGCATGCTGTTTGCAGTAAGGAAGTACAAATAAACATATAACAGTATTGGATAATGTGTCAAATGCCAAGATACACCGAAAGCAGTAAGACAAAAAAGAAAGTAAATAACTATAATAATTCCAATATCAATATAGTAAATGGCTTAGAAACGTGTGCAGTCAATGGCGCCTCACTCGAATGAAATAATACTACTCAATTGATTGACAAGAAGTTCAAGTTTGTCAGTACATATACCTTTTCGTAAATTTCAACATAAATATAGATTAGCAAGCGTCATTATGATTCTTATCAGCAAAAGGCTAGTTATATACACGAAAGACACCGCCTTTTTCTTATATTAATTTGAAATGAATCAGCAGGCAGTCCACAGAAATAGAGAGTGAGAGGTCAGTGCACTCTAGGAGCTCAGATTCGTCAATCTAAATGAATTTCTAGTTCAGTAAGAACGACAAGTTCATCCACAGGTCAGTCAATCGATAGAATTGTCAATCTCAGTTTGTTCTCGACCGATTCGGAGTTTAAGGAGATTCTTCGAACGACGTCCTACGACTTCGACGACTTCCGTACAACTGAAGAAAACAGCCTTGGGCTTTACCGCGCGTAATTAAAAATCGACTGCTTCCGTCCAAAGGACACAGCCAACCGTTGATTTGAAATTTCTTTAACTGGTTATCCCTTCCAGTACATCTCCCAAACACAGTATACAGATTCCCCCACAACCTAATAGCAATAATTTTATACCCTGCGATGCTGGTATCTATTTATCTAAGCACATTTTATATCATTATAAACTTAAACATATCTGCACTAAACATAGCATCATATGATCTCTACAAACAAACAAGCTAACACATCTAATGTAGATAAAGTGCGAATACAATGAATATCACTACAGTAACCAACATGCGTATATGGATATGGCATGTTAACAAATGCATTACTTACTTACTTACTTGATGTCTAATCTGTATTACGTGACAGTTCGACCGATCGCTTTCCAACAGTGATTCGCTTTAAGAAATTTGTATATCGGGCGAGAAAAAGTCCAGCGTGTTCTTACACGACAACTTTAAATAGGATGGTGCTCGCTATAAATGGTCAGTGATGGCATGAATGTGTATGTATTGGTTAGCATGTCAAAATTTACATATCGTCTTTCAGGAATCTGATGGTTTCTAAAATAAGCAATAGCTAACATCCTTACTCAAATAAACAGGTTACTTAATCCTGCTATTTTCCTACATAGAACTGATACATGTTGTCGTTTTAATGTTAAGTCTGCTAACCTGGATGAATTTAATTACGACTATGTATAAAGTTATAAAAATGTCTCTGTACGTTGTTTCCTTTTTGCTCTCCGAATGGATAGAAGCGTTTTTCTTTCTGTTTTGCCTATCGAATGTTTTTCACTCTTTTGACAAATTACAGCAAATGAGAAAATACTAATCACGCGACCAAGCAAGCGGGGCGCTGGCCAGGCGAACACTGGAGCGAATGTGAAACTGTAGATTCCGCAGAATTGAACAAGACTTACATATGGACCAAAATGCGTAATCAATCAAAGTAGAACATCCAGTTTCGATATAATATATTGGCTGTAACTGGCTTCCTCATTTTCTATGTATTAGTTTGCACCACATAATACTCTTTTAACATCAGGCCAATTTTTAAGGACGGGAAAACATAAGATGAATTTTCTTCATTTTCGACGAGCTTATTTGCTTCACACGGTTAGGCAGTCTTAACAATAACTTAATTAGGATCAAATAACAGTCGATTTTACATCCCCGAATAGATTACATCAGATCACTTGTGACTCAGAACTTCGATCCGATCCAATTTGATCACATCCACTGCTTAGGTCATATCTGTCTAGTTACTGAGATGTTCGTTGGATTCGCACCTGCAGCATCGCCGAGCTTTGAATGTAGGTGGACCGTTGTGAGATTTCTAAGAGCTCCTATTTTCTTTTTGTAAGGAACATTTTAGTTTATAAGTAGAGCGAGGAAGATTTGATTCCATTAAATTACTTTAAGGTGCTTTCTCATAGATGTGCTACACTGGCCAAATAAATCACAATACTATGCTGGGCTCTTATTTGACTGAAAGGAATTGAATGAAGCCACATTTAGAATTATTAAAAATGAGATTAATTGTAGTCCTGAATCTCTACGGTAATTATATGTTGTGCATCTCATGTGGTTTCCAATTTACGATTTTTAACCACGCATCATTAACTGATTATATGAGAGAGACACTTCACTGGTTTCCCGTCGAGAAAAGAATTAAATTCAGGATTCTACTCCTGGGACGGCCTGGCGTACATTACAGAGATATGTCTTATAATATCGAGTCAGTTGGGCCGACGATCGTTGATCTCTGTTGCCGTAGAGATGTGCAGGTGTCAGGGCTTTCGTATATCAACTCGAGCCCATCATGTCATTTTCTTCTCTTGTGTTGACCCTTCCTCTTAGAACAGTCTCCCAGGGACACATACATACTAAAAATTTGACTTTTCAGCAAATATTTTCTAACTGTCTTAAAGCGCACTTGTTTAGCTCTGTTAGATAGTCATGGTTGCAGCGCTTTTGTGAGGTATTTAAAGGCACTGTATTAAGTGATGTGATACACACCTAGATGCATCATCAAGATACCAAGATTAGTCACAAGTTTACCAGTTACAAGTAGAGTTAGGTTAGGTACAAATATACGGATTAGGTTAGGTTTCGTTCCTTTTTGAGGTAGGGTATAATAAATGTAAATATTTCTTTCTGTTTTTGAAAACTAAATGAAGCAAAAAGGAAGACCACTGAAGTATTAAAGGATGTACATCGAACAAGTGTTCTTTTGACTTACTTTCTTTGGTCCATTGCAATACTTTCGCTTAACACTTACATTCAGTGACAACAAGCTGTAACGTCCAATTGTAGTTATAGTCTGGTATGTTGGTGACCATCTTATCGACATCGCTGTCGTTTTGAAAATTCTTGATGAAGTAGATCCTACATGAGCATCTCACGCCGTTTCTCGCTAATAGTCTCAGCTTAAATGTAACACTGACATTTGAAACTGTGATAGTGTCGATTCTATCATGGATGACTGATCCACATTCTTCGTTTTCGTTCCATTCAATAACTGGCGCCCAATTGCCTCTGTAGCCCAGAGTGCAATGCATTTCTTGTAGTACACTCGCCGTAACTGAAACATTGGGGGCTGTCTCGCAAATCGGTTCTCCGTCTAAACAAAATGTATGATAAATCAAAATGTGTGTATCTTGTAACACAGGCTTACACCTTAAGAAGTTTATCGACTCAAACTCTGTAAAGAATAATCGTAAAACCCTTACAATATTGTTCTGTCTTTGCCGAGTAATAATTATAGTATTAACCGTAACTTTTGTATTAAACTTAATGGGCTCAATTAACAGTATGATGGGGCTCAGTTACAAACTTTAACCCCGTACCGTCTTCAATCTTTAACTTCATATTAAATTTATTAATAATAATTATTGTTGTCGATCTTATGACCTGACAGAAGAATAACCGACGAACGTTCAGTCAGATTGAGTTCTGATCACGTATAAAATCAAAATACTCAATGTGACCCTATTGGCAGATGAGAAGCGAATACAGATAAAAGACCAGCAGCTAACCTAAAACTATCAGTTGCGCCGACTTTTGTATTAACGCAAGAGCGTTCTCTTCCGTTACATTAACACAGATGATACAAGTGTAGAGACCGGCATCGTTGAGTTGAGTAGAGTTAGTGACAAGATCAACGGAACCGTCAGAGAGTTTTCGAACATCAAAGGACGTCATCGTGTTATTAGACTTATACATGACTCTGGAACTGAATATAACCCCATCCTTGGCGGCTCGAGCTGGTTTAAACTCCCAGCCGCAAACAGCAGACGTCGAGTTCGGTCGACATCTCAGTTCTGCTCTGTTTCCACGTAGTACAGCAGTGTTTGCAGGAAACACTAACTCACCTGCGGACTGAGCAACTGAAAATAAAGCTGACACAGTTAAGTTAATTGCTATTTACTGGGGAATTACAAAGTTTTAGCCACTGGGAGCGCCAGCTATAAGGCTAAGGGGCTAAAGCCCTTCCCCAAATTCGACTTAGCTCAAATGGGTCATCCCCAATGTACAATTCTTCACATACGAGTCAACGAATTTTTAAAAATAATGAACCATTCATAGGCTGCATACACGATTTTCGAAAATGTGTGCTTAAAAATATGTGCCATTTTTATCCTTTTTGTAGATTTTCATTTTCACCAGCAAGACAAGAACTGGTGAGAATGCTAGACTTTTGTGTTACCTTCCTTTGCACTGAGCCAGCTTGTAATGCCTAGACTTACATTGCATTATACATACTCAAAAATTGCATTCGAGAGATCGGTCTTCTAGTCACCAAAAACCTCTAGAATGACTTGCCCATAGATATCTACTTAACTAGAAAATGGCTATATCTTAGGTAAAAAAATTAATGCTCTACAGTGTACATACTGATTTGATAACAGGCTATTTTCACAAACAACACAAATATATCACGCGTCATGTGAGCTGAAGTAGGCGTTGATTCTCATAGACATAAACGTTCGTTCGCCGCCCTCTCTATGTAATGCACAGATGTGAGTGTGAAGGGCATCATTTATATCGCGTGTCCGGGATAGCGGTCAGCTAACAACAGAACAAGGCCTACTGAAATTAAGGTAGTAACCATCTATGCCAAAGCATCCAATGCAAGTTTATTGTATGGTAGATCAGCTTGCCTCTTTTCAGGCAAAGCAGTAACTCAACGTTGGCAAAGGCGAAAGGGAAACATCACCAGAAATATGGCAGTGACCTAAAAATGAGTGAATTCGTAATAAGAATTGAGGCCTCAAACTAGATTCATATATATAGTAAATAGACATAGTTGGTTCTTCCATTTAAGGCTTCATTTGTGTAACGTACAACGGTCCCTAGTGTTCTCCTGATAAATTTAATGCACCTCTGTTAATTAAGCTTTCGAACTTAGTTCTCTATTCTAATCAAATCTGTTCTGAACTAATCTTATACAATCTAATCTAATTTAACTATATACGGGGCCTTTATCATACTGCACAAGCCTTGATGCCTTTTCGACTGATGATTATGATAACGGCGGTATATTAGTCTTCATATTAGATTAATAGATCAAGCGATAGTCATTTTAAGATAAGTCGTAATCAAAAATCATATTTCATTGTAGCAGTTGTGTCGAAATCTTGGAGTTCAAGAAAACCAGAATTAGGGCATCGGTGGGCAACCAAGATGAAAAAGTGAAGAAAAAGTGGAGTAATTAACAATAATTTTACAGTAAAGTGCATTCCATATGAAAAGAGTCTGCTGCATTTCTTGTCAAATTCAAATTTCGCACGATGTAAACATTTGAATATTAAATCGAGAAGTTTCTTGCAAGCTCCCTGTATGAAGTAGCTAGAATACAAACCGCCATAGCTAATTGTTTCCCCGAAGTGTTTGCACAGTTGATGAATAAGATAATAGCAATGATTCAAGAATATGACTCACGATAATTTATGTGAGCATGGTGAATGAAATATGAAGAGATTTCTATAAGATAACATGGTAAGTCAATATAACAACAACGATCGTTATAAATTTCTTAAGTAGGTCATTGCAATTGATGAGTACAGTTTGGCTATTTTCACTTATCTAGTCGGCGCTATCTTCATATTTTAATACGTCTTCAATTGATCATTTTCGCTTAGTGGTTTGTGGCCTGTTATAAAATGGCCCAATAATGAAATGTAAAATAATTAATGAGTAATTAAATATGTTTGTAGCTTCGTTAAATTATTACAAACCAATACAGAAAGGGTGGATTAGCCCGCAATAGCACTGATGTGAAATTAACTTGCTAAAATAAAAACGAATAAACTGGGGTTCTGTTACTGAAGCATAACACATGATGATTTATACGAACGCCATATTTTTACTTACCCACTTACAAACACCATATTTGTAGTCCAAAACTCTAAAGTAGGAAACTTACTGACGATATTTCTGAGACTGAAACTCTCAAAAGTCTGGTAATGATTTGACCAGTGATTTTGGTTTATTAAATGATTGATGGTGTCCGTTCTTTTGTTGTAAATTTCCTTAGATGGGTTTGCAGCTATTCTGTGGCTCCAGATGCTCTTGAACAGGTTGATAAGATCAGTTAGTCTAATACGTTGAACAGTGCTGTTCCTTCTTTCACTGGTAGACTCACATTAGTTTCCATTTTATAGTCAGTTTTGTTCATTTATGTCAGGAACTTATATGTGGCCATTGAAAGCTGTAAAAAATCACATTGATTGCACAGTACTATGCAAATAACTAAACTAAATTAACTGAAGCATCTACCAAAAAATTTCTGCACAGAAACTACTATTCAAGTGTATCATTTACAGACTTTTAAATTCACTAAACGGGAATGTATTAATGATAAGAAATTGATAATAAAAAGAGTCAATTTTTAAGATGCGCTGTATTTTATGGAACTACAAATAAATTGGTTTGAAGTAACAAATGGGTCAGTTTTGTTTCATAGTCGCGCTTCATTAAAACGGCCATGCAGGATCAGAGAGCCCTATTTTGAGGATAACAAACAGGATCCGCAATGATGTGAGGGGTAAAGGACGCGCGAAGGTTGCACTTAACGATGACCAGTAGTGAAGTCAATGTGTATGTGTACTCTGATAAGTTGATAGATGTGATCGCATTGCCTTCGTTGTCGACAAACATTGTAATTCCAATAAAGATATTGATTCAATGAAATGTAAGTGCATTAAATTACATTATATCATATTACATTACACTACATTACATTTGTGTCACATGACATTGCATTACATTACTTAATAGCCTATTAATAAACTTGCCCAGATAGAAGCTAAGAATTTGGCCTAAACGAAGTGTAAGAAAGATTCACCATAGATCTCTGAGAACAGGTCATCACCACTACCCAGAGAAACGTATCTTATGCCATGTAATCTAAAGTATACACCACTGAGTTTTCTAAACTAGAGTTTTTCTATGCAGTCATTTTCATTTATATGCTCGCCATTAAATGTATGTAGGCCATCAACAGCAGCATATTCCGGATAGAAATTTATAAAATTATGTAAACAAAAATTAGTCTTGGCTTATCGAATAATATATATATATATATATATAGGCCCTCTCCCTACGCAAGCTGTAAAGGTCTAAGTTGGACGTTTTCGCTATTAAGAGCTACACAGCAGAGCAAGTTGTGTTAACAGCCATGAGTATAAATATAGGAAGATAGCAAACAACGTATTTTGACCCGCTTGTAAATCTAAAACTCCCAAATCAATTTATGCACTTTAATTTTGGCGAGAGTGATTTTGTGATAGAGATCTTCAACGTTTAACTTTTCTGCAAAGGTAGCGATTGTTTTACCGGTTACGCCAACACCAACCGCCAAACTATTAACCCTTGCACATTTTTTCTTTTTTTTTCTTTTATTTTCTTGGACATGTTAACAGCCTAAAATGCCGGAATTGATTTTTATTGATAACCAGTAGTGTAGAATGATAAGCACTGGGGCTTAGTGTTGGACGTTTCACGCATGTCATTTCTATTACGTTGCCATTAACACTCATTCTAAAACTGTACAGTTGTTTACCCGCAGTGGTGGTGTTATCTGCCTCCATATTGCAGCGCTCTTCTGACTTTTTAAAGACGCTATATAAAGCTGCTCATACATAAAATTGCGTACGCACGTACGTAGAACAGTGCAACAGGCATACATGCATACATAAATATATGCAATAATATTATATAAATAACTATTTATGTATGTATACAAATAGAGTATATGCACATACATACATACATATGCAAAAATATACACGAATACATTCATGTGTGCATGTAAAAGCATACATGTACATATATACAAAAGTAATTGGTACTGTAATTGTAATCAGAAACTTATTAAGCGCCGCTTCGAGATAAAACTCATCAGAGTCGCTCCCGGCTTGATGTCCCAGAACTAATGGGGAATAACACGGTCTTCAAACGTTTGCGGAAACGAGAGGTGGGGAGAAGGAGGAATTCCCGTCGATGGTTTCCAGAAGCAGGGCCAACAACGGCTGCATGCGCCACTGTGCAGATGTAGTGCGATCGCAGCAGTCGGCGACCAGGGACAGTAGAAACAGGGGCACAACGTTCCCTTAGGTAAATCGGAGCACAGCCAACAAGGCAGCTGTGCGCAAGGACCAGAATTTTAAAGAGAATACTCTCTCGAATTGGAAGCTAGTGAAGTTTTTTCCAAAATCAACGTACGTACATACATACATACATGCATGCATACATACATACATACATACATACACACATAGCAAGTAGGCTACAGGATTTGAAATCATGTGGGAGGTTTAGAGAAAGACACAGAGACAGTGATATGGAGAGAGACGAACACACTAGACTTTGGCTGAGCCTGTGCTTAACGCTGCACTGCGGGATATTTTGGGATCGCATAGCATTTTTAAAAGTCATGAGTTTTAAATAAATAACAAAATTTCCTTTCTTCTCACGGCAGTAAATTTGATGCAGTCTTGAAACGGACTCTTGATTTCACGCTCGTCCGTTGTTTGCTTTTGATCAAGTGACTTTTATCACTTACCTCATGAAATGAATGAAAAAACGCATGCAAGAAGCAATGAACGACAGGCTGGGAAAATGCACAATCCTATCTCAACGAAGAATGAGCTGGGTGATAGTTTTGGAATGTTTTTTGTACTAGATTCATATATCATGAACAATTTACGATCGCTTCGCTCCTCTGTCTCCAAATTCTGGACATGAGCATGAATAAGAACGAGACATTATTTGCAGCCGAAATGTGCAAGAAGTGAGTTATAAAAAATTGCAGAGTCACTTGAGGCGAAAAGATCTAAAACACTGAAAAATTAGTGAAAAAATACTATCTCTTTTTCGATAGGATAACACATAACAGGCGGCCGCTTAACAATCATTTGAGAAGGAGGAGGAGGAGGAGAAGAAGAAGAAGAAGACGAAGAAGAAGAAGAAGAAGAAGAAGACGAAGAAGGAGAAGAGGAATAAGAAGAAGAAGAAGAAGAAGAAGAAGAAGAAGAAGAAGAAGAAGAAGAAGAAGAAGAAGATAACAGCCTGAAGCTAACCCCTAGAGAGAGCCATGGGTGAGAATTGTTAACAACTTCAATTTCCGAGTCTTGTCACAAGAAGACGAGCTGGCAAATCCTCTTTGTTGCTGTAGTGCAAATTTGGAAAACAATGAGGGTTTTAGTCTTTGAATACATGTAGATTGTATTATGTTGGCTAATTTAGTATTATGTGTTTGTGTAATTTACACGGATCACTGTGGAACAGTTAGGCTATCAATAACGTGCATGAAGCGAGGTTCATAGGATGCCATTCATAGAACATGATTGACATGATTAAGAGAGAGAGAGAGAGAGAGAGAGAGAGAGAGAGAGAGAAAGAGAGAGAAAAAAAGATAGAGAGAAGGTACAGAGGGACGCCGAACGGAGGCCTCTCTTTCTGTCTTTCTCTTTCTTCCTTTCTCTCTCTCTCCCACATCTACCTGTCAGTCACACCTATCCTATCACACCAAATATAAAACCATGTACTGCAATCGTTTAGGCACTACATCTTGCATTCATATTATTAATATCATTGCATATTCGTAATATTGGCACTGTGTATTATTAGTACCAGAAATGAGCGTTATATTTGTCTGCCCAATGATTTGTTGTTTATCTCTTCTAAATTTATCTTAATTAAAGCTTGATTAATGACTGGAAAATACAAGTGTTTTGGTGACTAAAACATTAAATTGGCATAGTGCGATCAACTTTAATCTGCCATAATTTCTTCGTACACTGGTGAACTTAGATTGGGAGCACTGAAACCATCGTGTGCAGTGTTCGTTACATCATATTCTGCTTCATTAGTTATAGTCAAGTGACTGTAGAGATGCAGATATGTCGTCACCCATGACTGTACATCCTCATAGGCGAATTCCTGCTCAGGTGACGTTCCAAAAACCGTGGCACTTTGACCTGACAGAAATTTTGGGGCATCTGTTATTTTCAAGATGGTTTCATATAAAGCAGGTGGTTGAATGCCTGCTTTACAAGTTCCTGTCATTTGAGTTTCTAAACATAAAATGCAGCTTCAGTATGCAAAATTGAAAATTTATAAAATTAGAATTATAATTGTAAACATAAATAACTGCAATAAGTCAATCATAAAATTTTATCGCCATTTTTAGAATACTGAAGTTAACGTTTTTTCATATTTTCATATTATTTGTATTAATGTTGATGATGATGATGATTTTTATTATTATTATTAAAATTGTTATATTTTTACTTTAAAATTATTAGATATAATTTATTGGTAATAAATCTATGGTAGGGTTAGAAAGAACATCTCCGGTAATTGAGACCTCGTATGGATTTCTTAGATTGTACAATGACAGCAGTGGTTATGCTTGCTGCAATGGTCAGACCGGCTCCACACATAGCTATAACGATTAGAGTCAATGGCCAGTGAGTAACCTCATCTGTGACGACAGCTGAAAACAACAAAAGCGACAAAGTGAGAGATTTATGAAGAATGTTTTTGCTAATATGAGTTTATAGTGCGCAATAAACGGGGGGGGGCAAATTTAGCGAAGCGATGTTTATTTATCACATTAAGTATATGTATGCTACGTTCATTGTCACCGTCATCATCATCATCATCATCATCATCATCAATATGAGCAAAAGCAATGTGATCATCACAGTCATCATATCACAGTGATTAGTGTGCCTTCTAAGTTTCTGGACCCAGACTTATTATAACTTTTTTTTTCTTGTGTCAGATCTTTTTTTACAGATCTTTTTTGCCTTATAGGCTATTTCCATGCCTCAGTGTTATCTTTGTAGTCAGCAATTTTGATGATAGAATAAAATTTAGAACTTGCCAAATCCAGTTGAAATTCCAGAAATCAGGCTTTGGTAAGAAAGTATGAGTGTTAAAGTTTATACCGGATTGACATTATAGAACTGACAGAACGGATAGGACCGAGTATGGTAAAGCTTTTATCAATCCCAAACCATCATTATGGATCAGCAGTAGCAATAGCCTGGGCCATTGTAAACAACCTGGAAGAGTAGGTCTTTTGGAATTGCATCAGTTGCATCACTGTGCTTCGATACCATGGCCTCAACCACTTCAGCGAGAGTTGGAGTTTGCGTTCTTTTAGAAACTGAAGTTGAAACCAAATTTGATTGCGCTCCGGTAAAGTTTGGCAAAAAACAGGTAAAATGACACGTTTCGCATAAGTTTGAGGAATGATAAGTCAGCATTTTATAAATTATGATGCATTCGTAATTTAATATGGTGTAATATAATGTAATAACATTGATCAGCTCGCGTTTCTAGCACATATAAATCGGATGTTGTTCTTTGAAATTGGCCATTTTATTTTTGCAATGAGGAAAAATAAATAAACAGGGAAAAGTATTGGATAATCTGTAAATTGCCATGAAACACCGAAAGCAGACAGACAAAACAGACCTATAGAAGCAAAGGAATTACCTAGAATAATTCCAATATCAATATAGTAAACGGAATAGAAAAGTGTGCAGTCAGTGGCACCGCACACGAATGAAATAATACTACTCATTTGATTGGCAAACAAACGTAAGCTTTTATTTGAAGAAATGTTAATTATATATACACGAAAAACACCACCTTTTTCTTATATTGATTTGTACTGAATCAGCAGTCATTCCAAAGATAATCTATAACACGCCACTGCTGTACTCGGTTTGTGTCGGTTCCAAGGTTGGATAAAGGAGGACAGCGACGTTATTCACATTCGTTATGACAAGCGTCATTCAACAGAAACTATAGATAATCTATTTGAAGCATATGAGGATGACATGAACGGCCCTGGTAGCTCTAAGACGTTGTCATAAACAGGGTGCAATCTACAGACATTATCCCTAAATACTCCGCTTCCTTGTTCACTCTGCTCCCCAGGTACACAAAAGAGTCCACCTGCTCTAGCCTTCCACCAATCACGCTGATCTCAAGCACTTGGTCTATGTTCGCCATTACTTTCGTCTTTTTCGCATTGATCAACATGTTATATTCATTTGCAGCGTTCTCGACACGCCTCACCAACACCTGTAATTCCTCTGGTGATGTGGCCAGCAAGACGATGTCATCGGCATACCTGAGATTGCTGATGGTCTTACCCCAATTCTGAAGCCTCCAGCAAATCCCTGCAGTGCTTTTCGCATCACTTGATCTGCCAGTATGTTGAACAGGCACGGAGAAAGATTGCATTCTTGCCGGACTCCCTTTTTAACACTGAACCATGCAGACACGAGATTGTCTGTCCTAACGGCGGCGCCCTGCTGTCTATACAGGTTTTGCAAAAGTTGAACCAGATGAGTTGGGAAGCCCATCTCGAGCATAGTTAGCCAAAGTTGATCGTGTTGTACCATATCGAAAGACTTTGTGAAGTCGATGAAACAAAAGTACAGTGGTTGATTTCTTTCCCTTGCTTTCTCTAGTATGATCCTGAGGTTTACAATCTGATCCCTTGTGCCTCTTCTTGGTCTAAATCCAGCCTGTTCCTGAGCGATCTCCGAGCTTAGTTTGTATCCGCAAAATTTTGCTCGCATGTGAGACCAATGCAATGGTTCTGTAATTCTCGCAGAGGAGCAAGTCACCTTTCTTAGGGAGAGGAATGAACACCGACTGAGTCCATTCCTCTGGCCACTTCCCTGTCTCCCACACCTTTACACAGATTTCATGCAACCTGGTCAAGGTCATCTCCCCGCGAAACCTTAGCAGTTCGACGGCTATTCCATCTGGGCCTGGCGTCTTTCTTGCGGCTGATTTGAGCATGGCTCGTCTGATCTCTTCCTTCAGTGATGGAGGTTCCCTTTCGTGTACATCAATCTCTATGTTCTCATCATCTCCGTCGTACAGTTCTTTGCAGTACTCCTTCCATCTCTGATTCACCTTCTCTGGTTCTACAAGTTTCCTACCGTCCCTGTCTTTGATGGCTGTTGTGCGTTAAACATTTTATAAAATCTAACTTGCCATGTGGGTGATTTCCTTGTAACTAAACGACGGATATGGCTAGGGAATGGAGATGGAAGGAGGGTAGAGAGAGAGAGAGAGAGAGAGAGAAAGAGAGAGAGAGAGAGCAAGAAGGGATTTTATAAATGTAACAGAGAGAGCGGGCGAGGCCAAGGAAGTTGCCAGGAGGGAAGATTGGAAGGGAGATGGGAAGGAGAGCTAGATTTTGGAAGGAGGAGTTGTGGGATTCAAACAATCGCAGAACATTTCAGACTTGCCGTTCAGTGAAGGGAAACATCTCGTGCAGTTGCAGACTTGAATGATGTTGGCCAATGATTCGTTTTCTCCAGCTGAACTTGTGAAGTGTGTCCTACAGATGATGAGCACATTGTTCATCTCAGCAGGACGCCTCAGAAGCCTCAACGTTGACGTTGCATTGGCATTTGCATGAGTCATCATCTCAACTCCATCACTGACAATTGCTCCGTCTTCTGAATTTTGTCTCCATTCTATTACAGGAGCCCAGTTGCCTCTGAAGCTAATGCTGCAGCTCAAGTGTATAACGTCATCATCTGAAATGGCCTTAACGATATTCGTACTGCATCGCGGTTCTCCATCTAAATCAAAATATCGGCAAATCGAAGACAGCATAGACCAGGGTATATTACAAATACACTATTTTAAGATCTTAAAAAGAACGGGCAGTCGGCCGTGGCACTGGCACTTTTAGTCTATTAACGGTAGCCTATCGCCGTTGAATTCCTCATACGAAGACTGTACAAGAGCCGTGACCAGACAGTTGGTAGTCAAACAGTCAAGACTTGAATCTAGTTGGCCATCGATTGGAGTCGACGTCTGTCAAAAGACGATAGGTAACGCAATTGAAATCTGATGTTTTCTGAAAGTCATTCTCAATTCGTTTCGTCTATTCTTCAATCGGGTAGGCGACCCGTATACTCTTCCTTCACTATATAAATGTATGTATATGAGGTTGTGATGAAGATCGCCATCTTGGTCATGTTCAAGTTCATCATCGTCGTCGTCGTCATCATCATCATCATCATTATCATTATAAGACGTCATAAGCACACATATTTCCGTTTGCTTTTCCTCTCATCCTGGCTCTATCATTTCTATCCTCATGCAGTTGAGTGGTTATGATTGGCGTGGATTCGTGAAGGCAAAAGAAAACTGCTACGAATTCTGATTGCGAAAATAGTTAGAAGCAGAGAATGAAACAGGAAAAGACTGGAGGGACAGAAGAATTAAGCGATGGCTGTTCATAGCTAATTATTATTAGAGGAACAACATAATGGCCTTTAAAATATATACAAGTCATGCATTCGACAGCGGCCTGAGTAAAATCAACATAAAATCAACCGTCTCATTAAAATGAGACCACATGTATAGGCTACTGAAACCGTAATTGTGTTCTGGTTGTCCCTCCGTCCCCTACTTCCGCAATGCAAATTGGTAGTAGCTCCGCCGTGATTGGTCCTTCACTTTGGAGCAGTCTGCAATGCGACCTGCGACATGAGCTTCTTGCTCTTTCTCTGTTTCAATTCTGCCAGCGAATGAAGACTATTCTATTTGATTGTGATATTGTTTTATCATGTCGGGCGCACTTCTGAGTAGTTTCTTGAAGAGGCGCTATATAAATGTGCAATTATGATTACGATTTAAAAGCAAATACGCCTCAATTAAATTAAGACATCCTTGCTATTCTAAATACGCCTTAATTCAGTTATTATTTTTTTATGCAGTTCAGTGGTCATAATATAGATTTACAGGCTTCTATAGAGCGTGTTGGTTTAGAAAATTATTGTTCCAGAAGTTATCGCTTACTCCACAACTGCATCGGATTTTTAAATATGAAAATATTACCTTAGGCATTGCTTATGACAGCTTAGTTAGTGCCATAATAGAAAGATTTTTACTCGAAATAATCACCTTTATGTTAGTACTAACCTAAAATTATCAGTTGAGCCATCTGCGGTTTAATCGCACTAGCGCCCTCTTCCGTAACATATACACGAATGATACAAGTGTAGAGGCCAGCATCGCTAAGCTGAGTTGCATCACTGACAAGGTCAACCGAACCGTCGGTGTGTTTCCGAACAAAGAAGGACGTCATCGCATTGTTATTAAACCCAACTCTATAACTGTATAAAGTCATATCTTCGGTGGCTCCAGCTGGTTGAAAGACCCAGCTGTAAACATCAGAGCTGGAGTTTGGTCGGCATTTCAGTTCTGCTCTGTTACCTTGTAACACAGCCGTATTGGTTGGAACTACGAAATCGCCTGTGTAGTGTGTAGCTGAAAATGGAAAACCAAGGGTAGATTTTACTATATTAGGAACACATGTAAGCAACATTCATTTCCAAATTTTTAGCTGTTTCCTTGTAGTAGGCCTACAGCAGCATTGGTCGGAAACACAAACTAACCTGAGGACAGGACTGCTGAAAATTAAATAGCAGCGCTAAACTATACTACATAAAAAGCGCACAGTGAACTAAACAGGGACCGATTACGTTTCCTAAAACAATCTCGCACATGTTAACCTCCAAGAATCTTTCTACGTATTACAGTAACTCAACTGGATTGACAGCGGTATGTATTGAAAATATATGAAACAGTTATCACACACAACTTTAACACAAAGTCCCCGATATCAATTAAATCCAGAATTACATCAAAATAATAATCCTGATTTAAATCTTCCGTAAAATAGCCTTTTTTGGCTATTGCAGTGCTGTGTTATGCCTAATTCATCTAGGCTAGTCGTATAACAAACGTTAAAACTCAAGGCGCCAAATATAAGCATAGGGTCACGCTTTCTTTCAAGACTTCTTGCGCATATCCGTTGTTCTTGAATGACTCCAGACGCATTGTTAATATGATGCTCTTTTACCATCAAATTGTGAAGTTTATATTAATAGGCTACATTATACTAATATCTAGTGGGCTTAAACGAGTTCTGTCTCGTTGAAGGCACTGCTAGTCTAGTTCTATATCACTTTGCCATAGTTTAAGCCAACATTGGCCAGGAATTTCCGAAAACTTTCAAACCCTCTAATTTTTAAGCATTTTAATAAAATAAAGTGGAAATAATACTGTTTACCTGTTGGAAAGCAACTGATACCCAGAATTAGAGAGTACAACGTTAGCCCCGTTGGGGTCATTTTCACAAATCTCACTGCATGGGAAGGACAGACCTTAGACCTTTCATTCAGTTGACTGCAATTTCTCTTTCAAGAAGAGTAAATATCAGACTGCATCCTGCGGGTGCATTTTCCTTCAGTACTCTCGTGATTATCAAATTAAAACTTGTAATTATTGCTTTGCATTACTTGTGGGTTTTCCAAGTAATAACCGCAGTCCGCAGTCACGGAAGAAAGGTAGGCTTTTGTCAACTTGTGATCAAATAAAGAAATTAATGTTTAACAAGGTTAAATGCCCACTCCTTCAAAGCGAAAACTGACATCAACTTACAATTAAATGGAAAAAATGATGAAAATGAAAAAGTTGTACCTATTTCAAGAATTGCACTGACTGCCACTCCTATTTTGCCAGATCTCAACATTTCTGGTGAAGGAGTCCATCGACAACCTTTTTGCTATTCTTGGTGACTATGTGCCGAGCCTCCCTTCTTGTGGTCAGCTGCCAGTAACACAGCCCCATACAAACGTGAAACGAAACCCCATCCTGGAGGCCATCGTCCTTTTGTAAGAAATTATAGTGCGCTCACATTTGTAAGTACATTAATAAGTAAATAAACAGCAACTGCAAACAATTGGATCACTAATTCCGTTCTAAAGCTCTGTCCAAGTCCATTGCTCGTCTAGCAGCTGTTGGATATATAATATTACTCCAAAATTTACAATGATCGAAGGTGCTTTCTGGCGACCAACCATATAAACGTTAAACATTTTATAAAATCTAACTTGCCATGTGGGTGATTTCCTTGTAACTAAACGACGGATATGGCTAGGGAATGGAGATGGAAGGAGGACAGAGAGAGAGAGAGAGAGAGAGAGCAAGAAGGGATTTTATAAATGTAACAGAGAGAGCGGGCGAGGCCAAGGAAGTTGCCAGGAGGGAAGATTGGAAGGGAGATGGGGAAGGAGAGCTAGATTTTGGAAGGAGGAGTTGTGGGATTCAAACAATCGCAGAACATTTCAGACTTGCCGTTCAGTGAAGGGAAACATCTCGTGCAGTTGCAGACTTGAATGATGTTGGCCAATGATTCGTTTTCTCCAGTTGAACTTGTGAAGTGTGTCCTACAGATGATGAGCACATTGTTCATCTCAGCAGGACGCCTCAGAAGCCTCAACGTTGACGTTGCATTGGCATTTGCATGAGTCATCATCTCAACTCCATCACTGACAACTGCCCCGTCTTCTGAATTTTGTCTCCATTCTATTACAGGAGCCCAGTTGCCTCTGAAGCTAATGCTGCAGCTCAAGTGTATAACGTCATCATCTGAAATGGCCTTAACGATATTCGTACTGCATCGCGGTTCTCCATCTAAAGCAAAATATCGGCAAATCGAAGACAGCATAGACCAGGGTATATTACAAATACACTATTTTAAGATCTTAAAAAGAACGGGCAGTCGGCCGTGGCACTGGCACTTTTAGTCTATTAACGGTAGCCTATCGCCGTTGAATTCCTCATACGAAGACTGTACAAGAGCCGTGACCAGACAGTTGGTAGTCAAACAGTCAAGACTTGAATCTAGTTGGCCATCGATTGGAGTCGACGTCTGTCAAAAGACGATAGGTAACGCAATTGAAATCTGATGTTTTCTGAAAGTCATTCTCAATTCGTTTCGTCTGTTCTTCAATCGGGTAGGCGACCCGTATACTCTTCCTTCACTATATAAATGTATGTATATGAGGTTGTGATGAAGATCGCCATCTTGGTCATGTTCAAGTTCATCATCGTCGTCGTCATCATCATCATCATCATCATCATCATCATTATCATTATAAGACGTCATAAGCACACATATTTCCGTTTGCTTTTCCTCTCATCCTGGCTCTATCATTTCTATCCTCATGCGCAGTTGAGTGGTTATGATTGGCGTGGATTCGTGAAGGCAAAGAAAACTGCTAACAATTCTGATTGCGAAAATAGTTAGAAGCAGAGAATGAAACAGGAAAAGACTGGAGGGACAGAAGAATTAAGTGATGGCTGTTCATAGCTAATTATTATTTAGAGGAACAACATAATGGCCTTTAAAATATATACAAGTCATGCATTCGACAGCGGCCTGAGTAAAATCAACATAAAACCACCGTCTCATTAAAATCAGACCACATGTATAGGCTACTGAAACCGTAATTGTGTTCTGGTTGTCCCTCCGTCCCCTACTTCCGCAATGCAAATTGGTAGTAGCTCCGCCGTGATTGGTCCTTCACTTTGGAGCAGTCTGCCATGCGACCTGCGACATAAGCTTCTTGCTCTTTCTCTGTTTCAATTCTGCCAGCGAATGAAGACTATTCTATTTGATTGTGATATTGTTTTATCATGTCGGGCGCACTTCTGAGTAGTTTCTTGAAGAGGCGCTATATAAATGTGCAATTATGATTACGATTTAAAAGCAAATACGCCTCAATTAAATTAAGACGTCCTTGCTATTCTAAATACGGCGTAATTCAGTTATTATTTTTTATGCAGTTCAGTGGTCATAATATAGATTTACAGGCTTCTATAGAGCGTGTTGGTTTAGAAAATTATTGTTCCAGAAGTTATCGCTTACTCCACAACTGCATCGGATTTTTAAATATGAAAATATTACCTTAGGCATTGCTTATGACAGCTTAGTTAGTGCCATAATAGAAAGATTTTTACTCGAAATAATCACCTTTATGTTAGTACTAACCTAAAATTATCAGTTGAGCCATCTGCGGTTTAATCGCACTAGCGCCCTCTTCCGTAACATATACACGAATGACACAAGTGTAGAGGCCAGCATCGCTAAGTTGAGTTGCATCACTGACAAGGTCAACCGAACCGTCGGTGTGTTTCCGAACAAAGAAGGACGTCATCGCATTGTTATTAAACCCAACTCTATAACTGTATAAAGTCATATCTTCGGTGGCTCCAGCTGGTTGAAAGACCCAGCTGTAAACATCAGAGCTGGAGTTTGGTCGGCATTTCAGTTCTGCTCTGTTACCTTGTAACACAGCCGTATTGGTTGGAACTACGAAATCGCCTGTGTAGTGTGTAGCTGAAAATGGAAAACCAAGGGTAGATTTCGCTATATTAAGAACACATAAGCAACATTCATTTTCAAGTTTTGCGCTGTTTCTTTGTAGTACAGCAGCATTGTTCGGAAACACAAACTAACCTGAGCAGAGGACTGCTGAAAATTAAATAGCAGAGCTAAACTATACTACATAAAAAGCACACTGTAAACTAAACAGGGACCGATTATGTCCCAAAAAACAATCTCACATGTTAGCCTCAAAGAATTTTTCTACATATTACATTAACTCAATTGGATTGACAGCGGGATGTATTGAAAATATACGAAACAGTGAAACAGTTATCACACACAACTTTAACACAAAGTCCCCGATATCAATTAAATCCAGAATTAATTACATTAAAATAATAATCCTGATGTTAATCTATCTTCCGTAAGATAGGCTTTTTGGCCATTGCAGTGCTGTATTAGGCCTAATTCATATCGTCTAGTCATATAAACCAATGTTAAAACTCAAGGTGCCATATCACCAGGGCCGGCGCCAGGATATTTTGCGCCCTAGGCGAACCTGTCGCACTTACCGGCGGTAAATGCGATTACTAATTAATATTATATTTACTAAGTTGATATAACCTTCACACAGGAATGCAGCCGAATGCTGAATCTTTAATTTAGTATTGTCGTTCATTATAATCATCTACGAATCATTATTACTTCTAAATAAAACAAAAATATGGCTTAAATATGACTTAATAATTTTTTAATTTTTGTATAATTCATTTACAAATAAATGGTGGCAAAACGACGGCAATGTGTAAAAAAATATTTCTTTACGTAGCTTTTCTGCCGCCCCCCAGAAATGTGCCGCCCTAAGCGGCCGCCTAGTTCGCCTAGTGGTTAAACCGACCCTGCATATCATCCATAGCGTCACACTTTCTTTCAAGACTTCTTGCGCATATCCTCTGTTCTTGAATGACTCAAGACGCAATTTAACATGATGCTCTTTTACCATCAAATTGTGAAGTTTATATTAATAAGCTACATTTTGCTAATATCTAGTGGGTTTGCATGAAGTTCAATACCTCGTTGAAGGCACTGCTAGCCTAGCTCTGTACCATTTTGCCATAGTTTAAGCCAACAGGATATCCTCCATTGGCCAGAATGTCCTAAAATTCCACACTCTTTTATTTTTAAGCATTTTAATAAAATAAAGTTGGAATAATATTGTTTACCTATTTGAAAGCAACTGATAGCCAGAATAAGACAGCACAACGTTAGTTCTGTTGATGTCATTTTGACGAGTCTCACTGCAAGCGAAGGATAGACCTTTTATTCAATTGACTGCAATTTCGCTTTCAAGAAGAGTAAACACCAGACTGCATCCTGCGGGTGCTTTTTCATTCAGTACTCTCGTGATTAACAAATTAAAACTTATATTGCTTTGCATGAATTGCGGGGTTCGCAAGCAACGACTGCATCCGCAGTCACGGAAGAAGAGTAGGCATTTATCACCTTGTGAACCAAGTAAAGAAATTAATGCTTTTACAAGCCTATATGCCCAATTATTGAAAGCAAAAATTTATATCAACTAGTAATTCGTTTTATATGCCAAATGAGGGTTTGTTTATTAATAAGAATGTCAAAAGTGTATCGAATAACGTGAAAACAATAGCGAGGAACTGCAAGAAGTTGTGGTCGGATAAAATATCTAATAAGCAGCAGTTGGATAGGTCCGAATGTGCATACAGGTGGACGAAAATGAAATGGATGCAAAGGGATATGACCAGATGAGTTCATTCGACTAAGTGGACTCAGCATTAGTGGAATCAAATGCTTGAATCGAAAACGGTAACGCTCCGGAGTGGGGCAAACCATACATTATGACGAGGACGATGATTTAGATTCGATTGAGGACAGGCTAAAACTGGACAAACATGCTGAGTGTAGGTTCAGGTCACGTCAGTACTGGAGTAAGAGGATTGCTACTGCCCTGAATGCGGCTTGATTTTGATGAGCCATCGCTTGAAGCCTTGTGCATTAGACACCGGCGCTTTCGAAGTTGCAAAATTACAATATTTAAGTTGCATCCGCATGGGCGAATACAGCGGATTATCTGATACCTGAGGACGACAACTATAACGCCACTGCTATGGAGAATTTCCGCGTTAACACTTCAGACGATGTGCGTTGGGTCATCACAAAATCCCCAAATAAATCATGCACCCTTGACCCTGTCCCAACATTTCTGTTGAAGGAGTGCATCGACAGCTTTTTTGCCGTTCTTGGTGACTATGTGCCGCGCCTCCCTTCTTAGGGTCATCTGCCAGTAACACAGCGCCAATCGTGAAACGAAACCCCATCCTGGAGGCCATCGTCCTTTTGTAAAAATTATAGTGCGCTTACATTTGTAAGTACATTCATAAGTAAATAAACAACAACTGCAAACAACTGGATCACTAATTCCGTTCTAAAGCTCTGTCCAAGTCCATTGCTCGTCTAGCAGCTGTTGGATATATAACATTACTCCAAAATTTACAATGATCGAAGGTGCTTTCTGGCGACCAACCATATAAACGTTAAACATTTTATAAAGTGTAACTTGCCATGCGGGCGATTTCCTTGTGACTAAGGCGACTGATATGGCTAGGCTACACTAACATAGGGGGCAATTACACGGAAATATGGGCTTAAATTGCACGAGTCTGTATTTTAAAGCTTAAAAATGAATTAAATAATTTCTCGTTTGCTTACATACTAATTTCTTGCACATTTATCTCCAGTATCAACACTGCTTAAGGGTGCAGCTCCCTATTTCGACACCAATCTGGGCATTCGCTTGAAAAGCATCCGGGATCCTATTCGGGAAGAGTATCTTCACCATTTCGGTTATACTCGATTGTGACCGACCCAGGAATCATCTCGACTGTGAGCTGATAGTGAAAGAATACGTGACAGTCTCTTTCGAAAATGCTACTTCGAGCTATGCCAGCTGATACAGAATTAGATCATCGCTATCATTTCACTCCAGAAAGAGTCTCCCTCACGCCCTCATAAGTACTGGACTACTGTAACAGCCTATTAATGGCTTGAGTACGAGGCTGGTCAAGAAGCTGTAGAGTGTGCAGAACGCTGCAGCCACGTTCAGTGCAGTGTGCGGAAGACTGGCCATTTCACAACTGCACGTTGAGATCTGCATTGGCTGCCCGTTTGTAAGAGGAACGCCTTCAAAGTGGTGACACTGGTCCATAAGTGTGTACGAGGAATGGCCCCACCATGTTTAACAAAGATTGCATGTCAGCTTCTTCAGTTCCTGGTCGATCTTGGATGCATTCGAGAAGAGCTGCGGTCTTATATGATCCGGGAAGCCACTGTGATGCTTAAAAGAACATTCGTTTTTTCTGGCCAACGGTCTGGAATGCGCTGCCCGTCGAACTCCGTGCTCTAGAACTTTCCATCGAAAGTTTCTTTTGGCTGCGTTTGCATGATCTTTTCCGAAGTCGTCTGATCTATTGCCTCCTGTCTTGATGCTTGCAGCAGTAAATGTGTTTCTGCAGCATCCTTTTAATGCAACTCGACTACGAGGCTTGTGCGCATCTGCATGCTAATTGCACTTGGCAATGCTAATCAATGCTAATTATATCGGAAGTATCGCTGTTGTCGGAAAATCCTTCAACTTCTTCTACAATATGATTGCCTTCCCTGTTTCACTTCCTTCTTCAGATAACATTTGCTCATCGGTTTCAGGATGAATTCGCTGAAGAGCATCCGAACATAGACTCCACCCAAATAAACCGCCTTCAAGATATCCAGTATGTACTCGCTCGTCCTGTCACTAAAACTCCCATACACCATCACTTCAGTACTGTTCTCAAATCTCTTCACTGACTTAAAATACCTGAACGAATAGAGTACAAAGTCCTATCACTTACCTTTACCACACTTCAATCCTCCCAACAATCCTATCTTCGTCAGTTATTTACAATCCAACCATTCCGTTCAACCCTCTCCTCTTCCGCCCTAACAATTCTCCCCCCTCCCATCACCTCATCCTTAAAATTTGGATATCGCTCCAGAGCCATAGCTGCCCCACACCTCTGGAATAAATTCCCACGAGAATTACGACAATTGTCTGACCCATCATACAAACTCACCAACAGTTCACCTCTTGCAATATCTGTGCAGGTCTATCATTCAAAACTGAAAACATTCCTCTTCCACAAATCTTATTCTGATTCTTCCTCTTCCCCTTATTGAATTTTCCGGTTCAATTCCAAACACCACCTACCATAGCTGTTTGACTGTCTGCCTGTCTGTCTGACTCTTGGATCTTGACCTGGAACCAAACCCTTCTTGCCTATAGCTTTAATTTGATTGAGCGCCTGTTAATAAGCTGGTTTTTGCGACTTAGCTTTCGTCAAGCGCTGTAGAAATCTCGAACTTATGAATGCGATCATGAATATGAAAAACTATTGGTTATGCGCCATTTGTTACCGGGGTTTTTATTTCTGTAAACTGTTATATCAAACTTTCGCTAAGGCATTCACCTATATATGAAACACCATGTTTGGGCCATCTAGCGACTATAAGTTATTGGCGCTAAAGTTTGCCTGAAGTCAGGAAAGATTCCAGATAATCTGTTGAGGTCTTAATTAACACTTGCGATCACAATGTGTTAAATCAGCCTTAATGAATTCGCAAAGCAAGACTGCAGTTTGCAACGGAAGCGTTCATAAGTATGAAGATTGTGGAACAGACAAGTACGTAATTTAACATTTGTATAACAAAATAAATTTTGTTAACATACTGACTAATTCATTCCGAAAGTTGATCGTGAGTGGTTTTCATTGGCTAATGCCGGGTCGGCTTGCAAACAGTTTGTCAGAAAAATCCCCATCTTTGTATGGTCCCAATAGTCTATGATCATGGCGTATCGATAGGTCCATACGCCTAGTCGTTTTAGAAGATAGTGAAAGTGTATCTGAAGTTTTAGAATTGCGAGTTTAATAGCTAATACGCGAGTAAGTGTAATACAGGGTGCAGCTACAGACATTCTGTCAGATTCGATTATACGATAGGCGTATAACCTGACAATATGTTAGCGTTCTTACAAGCTAGGTTTAAGAACACTGTGATATTCACATCAGTTAAAAGGCAAGGAAGACAGTTTACCAACAAAGTATGCACAACCACTCTAGAATAATTGTAACAAATTAAAATGCGCTATATAATGGTGAGGAATCGTACAGAATCATAATGATTGCCCAATGATTGTAGCAGCCGGAGGCTAATTATGACTCAGCTTGTCCTGTTTTAGATACGGTATATGCTGCGTGACGTTAAGTGTATTTTAGGTTACCTGCTGCGTGACGTTAAGTGTATTTTAGGTTACCTGCTGCGTGACGTTAAGTGTATTTCCTACGCATTAATGATTAGGCCTAGTAATGAATGTTACAGCCTACATTTAGAAGAAGTTCAGCATTTCAAATATGTCTGTTAAGACAAATGCACGTATCGTTTACTATAGGACAGAGTTTAAGCTAAAAGCTCATAAAATCATGAACAATATTTTGTTTTTGATGGTCTTTTATACCATTTCTAGGTTTACCGGTAAGTTCTTTTTCTATAAAACAATTAGTGCCGATAAATAAGAGAAAACCATCTGTTCAAAGTGTACCTGTTAGAAAGAGTCCATTGCTACCAGGGTGAAAGTTTTAAAATAATGGACTAATTTTTGCTGGCTTGCGTGTGTAAATTCTATTTAGCCTTTAAAATCCATTCGTAAAATGCGAAGTTTTTACATTAATTTTGTCAGGTCGGCTGTGTATACAAGATGTACAAAAGCGGCCCAACGACCGATCCCTGTATGACATCGTACAGGATTGGTGCCAGTTCTGATTTGTCTGATCTGATTTCCACAGTGTTGGTCCTCCCATTCAGAAAAGAACGTTACAATTCCAGCGGCTAACCTACAATTTGTAGGTGTCTTCAGAATCGCATGTTTTTCATCGTTATCACCGTCATCGTCGTCGTTATCATAATCATCATGGACGTCTTCATTCTCTTGGTCATGTCATCATTATAAACGCCTAGGCTACTGGTGTCATCTGTCCTGACTACCAACACCTCACCATACATCTCACTCACTACACCTTCAACATTAAGATTCCACTTCTCCATCACCATAACCATCATCAGTTATTGTATTAGTGTTTATTTTATTACGCAACAGCAACAAACCCATTGTCACCGCCTGAATTTTAATTAGAGACTTTTGCTTCAATTCCAGTTCATGCTGGACTAACAGTTCGACCAAAGGATACAGAGGTCGTTGTCGGGCAGAGGGTACGACTACATTGTTCCACTTCGGACACCTACAATGTCAACTGGGAACACATTCCTACAGGACCCAAGGCCAAAAACTACGTATTTTTTGGCGGTGGAATGATTATCCCATACAATCGAAGGTTCTCGGTTGATAGAGGGATTGGAAATCCTTACCAGTACGATCTAGTCATCTCCGCTGTTGAAAAGTCTGACTCCGGAAGATACAGGTGCACTGACAGGGAAGGACAAGGAGAACAGTCAGAGGCAGAACTAGTGGTATTGGGTAAGATTAGAATAAATTGTTTAAAATATAAGACAATTAAAGGAACAGGAATATGAATATACTATACTATGACCATGCTGCCTGGTAAATCCAGGATATTAAAATAAGTAAGACATTTAAGTAAGTAAGTAAGACATTTGTTAACACGCCATGTGTCCATCGGCTGAGCGAGGAATCGTAGGCGTGATGGATGATGGACAATGATGGATTTCAGCGATTAAATGACTAGGCTTTCTTGACATAACTTGAGACTGAAGACATCACTTCTATAATGTGATAAAAAAATTTCAAGGCTTTACTTCTAAACATTATTTCGAATTGAAACGTCATTTGTAATGTTTCAAGCGTGCTGATTACAGAATCGCCACCAGAATGTTACTCTGATGAATTCATCGGCGAGAATAGTTGTGGAATGGAGAAGCAAGAAGACTTACGAGTATACTGTACAGTACTTTTCTCGGGAAACGTTATTCCCTCTTTGAAATGCTCGAATTTTGGGGATAATCTCGTCCAATCGGACCTCGTCTTAAATCCCGGAAATCTCTCGTACATCTTCATCCTGAAGCCGGACCCACAGATAATTGGATCACGTCACACCTGCTACACTACAATGTCCAACATTACTTCAGCCGCATTCAACTTCAGTATTACTTGTAGGTTTCAGAACAAAATAATAGTATTGATGATGATGATGATAATGGCGGTGGTGATAGTAGTGGAAATGGAAGTGATGGTGTTGGTTGAGGTAGTGGTGGTGGGGTGGTGGTGATATATTTTTTCTTATTTATGGTGTTTCGTTACTACCACCCAAGTTATTAATGGTGAAAACAGTGCATATATTCAAATATTGAATTATTACCATTTCAATTTAGATTCATTATTCGTGAAATGATAAAAAGTTTATTACTGATGGTAATGATTGCAACGACAAGATTATTCAGGTTATGAATTACCCAGGCCTGGTTTGTAAATATAAAATAAATCAAATGTTTTGCTTGTTTTAGTCAAAAGATCCCACATCTCTCATCAAAAAAATCGCATGTTTCTACTTCATTGATGCTATGTTGATGCATTTGTCTCATCCCTTGGTTATTTGCCCTTATTAAATTGACCAGTGTGTGGATTTTAAACAATTAAATTTTTTAATGATTTTAAATATCTGACTTAGCAGTTTATGCCACACTTAATGCTAAAATATAGATTGGTTGCTTCAAAAACCATTCAGTTAAAATGCTTCATTTCGCACGCAAAAACTATTGGTTCATTGTCGGTTGTTCTTCATAAAAGCAAAGAATTAACGAAGAATCAATAATTTTGCTGATTTCTTTTCACATATTTTTAGATGTAGCTGAATCTCAAAGACACCTGAAAATCAGTCATCGTACTCAGCTGACATGCACTGCCAACAGCACGGGATCGTGCAACTATAGGTGGATCAGTGCAGACGGTAATATCACTTCGATGAATAAAACTGCTGAAATTCACGTTCCTGGCAAATACAGGTGCGAGGCGGATTGTCCCATTAATGGACACACCTGCACGGTTCATTGCTTGGAAGTTACCTACGAAGCCACAGAAGGTTAGTTCTTGTCGATACAATAGAACTACAATACAACTGTTATTCGATCATGCTTCCCTTATAAAGTTCAGAAGTGCACATTGAAAATGGGCAGCAGGAAACATTAAGAATCTTGAACAGACTGGAAGAGGTAAGTTTTCAGTTGAGAGCAAAGGAGAGACTAGGCAAGAGAGTAACAAACATGACGATGTAGTTCCAGATGAAGGGACCAGAACATGTGAATGAATGCCGGCCAAAAGCAAGACATGTACCAGATATAACATACTTTCCAGGAAATGCTGACCGAAGAGAGGATAGGCCTTTAACGCAATCATGGATGATAAATAAGATGGCAGATTAGCTGCACGTGCTTTGCGCATGAAGAATGCCATCTTGAAGTGGATAAGCCAGTGTATAGAAAGAAGAGCAGGTGTGACATGTTCTTGATAAAAAGAGTCCAAGACACAGTCCTGCAGCCTGGTGCGTGACTCTAGTTAGGAAAAGCAGTGTGCAGTCATTGAGACCATACAGTATAGAGTTAAAGTAGTCGAGTCTTACCAGAATAAGGTTGTGCATCAGTATTCTCAGCGATGCGGAATCTAGAGATCTAGGGTAGAGCAAAGCTGTCGGATCATCCTGAAGCACGTTCGAGAAGTTTTAGCTATTTGTGGTTTTAGAGGGAGTGTTGAGTCAAGCTTGACTCCAAGATCCCAAACAGTAGAGGGTGCGGAGAATAAAGAGGAGGAAGTAGAGAGTGAGAGGCCAGTGCATTGTAGGAGTTTAGCGGAACGGTCAAACCAGATGAGCTGAGATTTGTCACGGTTAAGTTTGAGGCGCCTAGACAGACTCCTTAGCATGATGTCATCTTTGGTATCGTAGGCATAAAGGCAGATTTCTATGCCACAAAGAAAGGCAATGGATGACAGTGCAGTATAACTGAGGCTGAACAAAACAGGCCCTAAGATGGAACCCTGTGGGACACCAAAGAGCACAGCAGTGATTGATGACATGATGTGGGAATTGACAAAGCCAGTGACAAGAGCGTTATGGCTCGTAAGTCTCTGCTTGAACATTCAAGGATCAGTCATTTTAAATAATGAGTTCCAGGCAGCTGAGCCTGTGTAGGAGAAGCCGCGTTCGCCAAATTCTGTCTTCAGCAAAGGCGGCATGAAACCTTGCCGTCCGCAGAATGCAGCACGTTACGACACGAGGCATCTAACCTGCCTCAGGCGACGGCATTTGGTAGAAACAAGTAGGCTAGAGAATACCTGCTGATAATTATTTTGCTGCAGTGACAGCTAATTGTCAAACAACATACCCAATGACCAACGAATGGCGTAGGCGAGGTGAAGATTGATCTTGTGTAGATGCATTTAATGGTGGTGATTAATTCAGTCATGCCTTCCAGTTTCTCTGTATTCGTCGTGAACTTTTGAGGACCAAAAACCTATGGCATAAGGCAGCTGACGTCATACAACCAAGACTGATGGTTGTCGACTTAATAGCATGTTATAATAGGCATTTGAGGCTACTCAGAACTCTTATTAATATAGACTACTGAGTCTCACAACAATCCAGTTGAAAACTACGGCTTCCCGTAAGGATTCGGGTAGAAGGAAGCAAATATGGAATATGTATGCATGTATGTATGTATGTATGCATATATATATGTATGTATGTGTGAATGTATATATGTATGCATGTATATATGTATGCATGTATATATGTATGTATATAGTATGTATGTATGTGTGTATATATGCATGTATGGATGGATGTATAATGTATGTATGCATGTAAGTATGTATGAATGTATAATATCTATGTATATGTGTAAGTATGTATACATATGTATGTATGTATGTTTGTATCTGAATACTTAGATCACCTTTATGCACCTCACAAAGGCGGTGATATGCCATAATACGTCATTGCAATACAATACAGCGCGTATCTGATAATGCCCCCTTAAAGTCAGCTCTTTGTAGCCGGGTAACAGGAAACAATTATGAATCACTGTAGAAGTAATTATCAAGCTTAAAGTGACAGATTTCGTTGGAAAGCAGATACAGAAATGCAATGGTGCGTTCAACTGTGAACCACGACAAAGACGTGCGCCATGGATTACTCTTTAACAGAGCTACAAGGAACAGCTTCTTCCTCTTCCCCTTATCTCTCTTCTCGCTTCAATTTCAAACATCATCCACCGTAGCCGTCCGACTGTCTGAGTGCCTGACTCCTGGATCTTGACCTGGAACCGAACCCTTTTGCCTATCGATTTTGTTTTGACTGAGCGCCTGTGAATAAGCTGGTTCCCGCGACTTAGCTTTTGTTGAGCGCTGTAGAAATCTCGAGATTACGATTACGAGCTAAGGATGATGTGAAGTGTGACAAATGACTTGTTCGTGCATAATAAATATGGAGTTCCAACTTGAAGTGGAAGCCATTCAGCGCAACGAACAAACAGCAGGCCACAGGTGTACCAAATTAGTCACGCAGACATTTAACCACGTTGACACTTGATCACTCCGATATTTAATTACCTGACACCTATTCACATTGGTAACTACTAAAATGGAAAGAAATAAGGCCTCTGTGAAGCGATATAAGTTCGGGCAATATTGAATTTAAAACTTTGTGCTAAAAGCGAGTCTGCCGTTACGATATTGTTTGATTCGACGAAACTTCCCCAATACCGTTGCAACGACTTACTGGATAGGTTGGCAAGGTCTAAGTTTTGGATAGCTGATAGGACGTTTAAAGTTTCCAGTTATATACAGTCCATTTTTAATAAATGTCAGGTATAACTACTGTTGCAGTTTACAGTATTACCTGGTACAGAATAAACACTGTGTTACATTTACATGGATTCTGAACAATGTTAAACACCCAAGTTCCCTTGCCACTCCTGAACTGTACAAAAACTTGTTGACTTCAGTGTTAATATATGTGATTAAGTATCACGCTATTAAATGTCACAAAACTCAGGCTTTACTATAAACTCTACTTCTTTTAATTCCTTACAAGTTACAACAACAAAAACTCAAAACTATGTAGGTTTCAAGATAGGACTAACAATGCCACGCCGATATTCACTGCCGCAAAGTGTAGCCTAATTATCCCATCCTCGTCATCAACGCAAAGATTTGCCCTCTCTTAAACGAAACGGTCTGTTTTAATTTTCAAAATGACTGAACAATACTTGCCGTTTTCGTCTTTGTTTTTTTTTCAAATTTTACACGCTCTGATTTTGTAACTTATACAGTGCCATTTTAATATGTCTGTTATATTAGCTGATAGTGATTTTGTAAGACTTCTGTTATTTATGGAAACTTGTCATTGACTTTCCAATGTAAGTTTGGGCTACTTTAAAAGAGCGGAATTTTCGTTTATGGACCTACTTTTGGCTGTTCAGAAAAGCTGCAGAACATTATGAAGACAATTTTCCTGAGAATAATAAGTGAATGACTAAATGAATGACAAATCATGAGGTTCTTAGTCACTGAAACGTGTAACGTTGTTGTTTTGAAGATTCTTTCAACGATTCTCCCACGTTGATCATTATAATTGTTTTGGTGGTTGTCCTATCTCTTCTGCTGATTGCAATCCTACTTCTTGTCATAATAGTCAGGCGCATGCGAAAAAGTCACCCGAATATGACACCATAAACTTCTACGTTAAGAAGCAAAGGTGAGAAATTTTCTAACACATATTCGTAGAATTAGATATCCATAAAAATACCAACGTCTATCTTTCTTATAATAGCTTTAATTTCAGCAAATCTTGTAAGGCTCAAGAATGTTTTGAAGGAATTAAAATTCAGTTGTGGCTTTCAAAATCTCGAATTGGTGAAAACTTAATAATTTGCACAACTTCTTAATCTAAAATGTACTGTATTTTACGCATATGAAATGTAACATCCAACTTCTGAAAAGTAAAACTCTTAGATAATTGATGCGTCATTAGCAATTTTACAAGAAATATGCTCTACTGAAATTTACTTTATGTTACCTTACTTAAGTGTAAAGTTTGATAAGAGCAGGCAGTAACTTTGCTGCACATGCTTTAACGAGAATGAGAAATGGGGAAATGTATCCCATCCAGTTTAAAAGCACAGTGGCTATCTAGAGTGGCTGCACATAGATTTGTCTAAAATGCCATAGAATCTGTTAGTTTTTTAAGTTCGCATGGTCAATAGCACCTCCTACATGAATCTGAAGTTCCAATCCTCCATTATGTTGGCAATTAACTAAATATCATTAAACTCATAAAGGAAAGTAACTGGTGAAGTCGTAGTGCCTATGCCTTTGCAAATATTTACAACGCAGAGTGTAAGCATGCAAGAAATCAAGCAAGAAATGAAGCAAAACATTAAGCAACATAATACTTCTGTTACATTACGTCACATCCAGTGCGACATGTCATAATGCATGTTTAAGTTAATGTTGCTACTCTTTGGTTTTGAATTTATAGACAATTTCTTGTTTATGCTGATTTTGCATACGTATGCTATTGTGATTGTGTTGTAGACAGCTGTACGAAATCTCTGACAGGCACAGAATCTTCCTGATATTCCATCGAACATTTTTTGTTACAATTTTTGACGACATTTACTTTCTGTTTGCAGTTTATTGCGTCACTGCTTCACAATTGTATTTCTATTGAAAAATTTTAATCCTTACGCACCACTGGAACTTAGGTACACCAAAATTTAATTTTTGATCTTTTGGGTCGAAAGTGGAAGCCAAAGCACCTCTGTCTTTGTGTTTTCTGATGGGGGCATGGTCCTTTGACTCCCTATGCCGACGAACTTGTTACTTCTATCCCTTCCGTGCATCGTGAATAAGCTCGTCCCCGCGGCGCGGCTTTCTTTGGGCGCTGTAGAAATCTCGGAATTACGATTACGATCGTTAGATTAAAAGGCCTGAACAATAATTTGAGGGATAGCTTTTTTAACATATTCGACAGATGGCGACGCGGTTCTCTTCCAAGCCGAATATGACCCAGGCATTCGATATGTTGGCTGATAGCAGAAGGTCCAGGTAGCCTACAGCATGGTCTCGGTCAGTATGGTCCGATTTTGTCATGATCGAAGTCGGTTTGTCATCATAATACGTGGCAATCACGTTAAGTTTTGAAGACGTTTGACTGTCTTTGAGATGGAATGAAAGGAGAAAGATTAATAGTCTGAACTAAATCTAATTCGGAAACTTCTATGATGTCTTTGCGCTAATAGGTTATAAGATCTAAAAATTAAAATCGACGTGCGTAGGCAGAAATCCGGGGCGAGTTTGGTGAATTCCCATAAGGGCAATCTGTTGATGTAGCCTTATAAGGGGTACATGATCTATGTTCATAAATATAAGTCGATAGTCATGATCTAAAAATCAACACACTCTGCAGAACGAACATGTGTTATTCTTTGAAAGACTTTCATAATTGGAAAGAAGCGGAGTGCAGTAGTCAAGACGACTTGAAACAGAGAGAACAGTAAAAATAAGCCTAATCATGTGGCCAACCGCAGTAGGCCCAAACAACGGTGCAACTCGGGGATGCATTTAATCGAAGTACTTACTGGAAGATAGCTAGGTTCGGAGGTGCATTTAATTGAAGTACTTACTGGAAAATAGCTAGATTCGAATACAATAACGAGATTGCGAGCCGAAAAGACATGTTATATAGCGAACCTGTCGAATTGTTCTGAATTCAACCGATTATAGGCATATTTATTCAGTGGGAGTGAGGTTCATAGAACCAGAAGCTCAGTCAGTTCAAGAGCAGCATATTTTCGGCCATCGATCCACTGCAAAGGGCTGCGATACTCGCTTTAATTTAAAGCAACTAGAAACAAAGGAATCATTAATAGCGGTATCTTGTAGTACGAGGAGAACAAGAACATGTCAAGTGATGTTGTAGCGAACTGAAAGCAAGTTATCTAAATTGCTTAAACATGTGTACGCACGTCTTCAAGAAGTACGGCTACAACAGAATTCATATAGGCCTTTAACAACTACTTTTGTACAAATTTATTCATGAATCTAGACTCTATATAGCGCCTTTTGAGAACATATTTGACAAGGATCTCACCCGTTCGCTGGTGGAGGCCATTTGGCCGCTATAGAAAAACGTGTACAATTTACAATTTAGAAGAAGAATGTTTATGGCAGTGACTATTCAAAAAATGCAGCTTTTTGTCAAACTATAGCTTCTAGAGTTGTAATTTGATCCACAGCGAGGACCATTTTAAAAACTGAATTGCCATAATTGCAAATAATGGAAATGGTGGGTGCTGTGTTGAAGCTGCGTTTTCAGAATTCCACCTGTTGTAAATAATGGGAACATTTTATCTGAGCATCCGGTTAGCTTTCACTTTCAAGCCGATGGCAAAAACAACATTCGGCACAGAGTGGCAAACTGGATACGTTAAGTGCATCATGAACGATCAACCCATATTATTAGCCAGTGAATCATTTATTCCAAGGTTTGACAGTTGCACTTTGAGCACCGGTTAAGTATGAACGTAATTATGCAAATACATGGACTAATTGAAGATACCGAATAGCAAAAGTGGGCATTTGCACACGCCATACGACCAACGCTGCAAATTACTATCAGTGTTTGTACATATATCAATTTTGCTAATGGCATCGTGTGATGAACCGGTCACAGTAATTTAAGAGGTCAAGAATTCAATCGTATAGGCCTATACGTCATAGCGTCTGTTAATGACAATATTAGAAGCGCAGCTGATATATCTTTCGGCTGAAGCGCGGATGACAGTTACTGAGCAATGAACACGTCTTATACTTGTACAAGAAAAAACAACAGATTTTAAAGCTGAATTAGAATTAGAACTTCTGCTACATGCAGAAGGCACAAGGTGAAGGGCGATTTGATAGAAAAACGTTCCTATGTATCCGGATATTTATATAGCGTCTTTTAGGAACCTCTCAAAGGCGCAAAAATGTGGCGTGCATGCATACATTTCAGAAAGCCACGATGGTGTGATGTAGGCTATACGGAGTATTCTTTTAGGCTTCCACTAATTATAATTATATCTGTCAAGCGTTTGCCTCATAGGCTGATCTTTATAAGTATGTCCTGTCATTCCAATGACTGAATATAAAAGCAAAGCTGAGAACAACACAGCACACAACCTAATTTCAGTTTACTTTCTATTCCGTTAACATTTGGTTTTGTTTCTGTTTGGTTCGCATGCCCCACACATAAACTGGTTTTCCTTTCAGCATTCAAATACACAGTCATGCGCTTGACGTTTAAACAGCTTAGGTTTTATGTTTTCGAAATTGACTCTAATTTGCATATAGCATGCATGGCGTAGGCCTACTTCCCGCTTCAACTTGTCATTTAGCCTTTCCTTGTTAAAAATCGATATAGGAGGTTCTTATTTTGCATAGACTGATTAGTAAAACTTCTATATAGGCGAATAAAACAAAGAACACAACTTAAAACTCCTGCTAGACGATACAGCTAGTATATATGCACATAGGCTGAAATAAGTGACCTAACATGAAGCTTTATATGGTTATAACGTATGAAAGTATAACTGCTACCGGGATTATTACAGTTTGACATTGCAGTTATGTTTCACTTGCTAAACAAAATCATCCATATTCCGATAACATCAAAGATGCATTACAAGAAATTTATAGAAGAAAATTCATAAATCATCTTGTTTATGCATTATCATTTACAATTTAATTATTCTGAGATAAAAAATCTGATGTAATGATTGGCATTTCTTTAAAATACTACGATTAGGCCCATAAATGTAGATATTGACTGATCAACTGAATCGGTTGGGGTAAAGGATCAAACCAGGCTACTAAGCCCGCATGTGCTCATAATTTAAGTCGAGTGGTTATTTATTTGTTTACTTACAGCCACTAAAATTAGGCCCAACAGTAGGCTTATTTTGTTACGTGCATATGACATCTGGCCTGCTGAAATATAATAACAGGAGAGGTACTTAGTACTTTCCGTTGAAATGATAGAATATGAGTTATGTGAGCTAATCTATGAACTAGCTCAACTAGGGTTGTGGCTTGAAAGAAAAAGTCAGCTTTAAAAAGCAACAACGAAACCCAGAAATTTAGCTGCATGTATTTAACTTAAAGTTCTAGATTCAAAAGTTTCCAGCGACCATACAAAAATTAAAGAGCTTAATTAACCAAGTACCAATATGAAGCTGCATACATGGAAACTTCCAGATTTAAAGCTAGCTGAAATACATTAGAATAAACGGGTTTAATAAACTAAGTCATAAATCATGAAAATCTTCAAAAATGAGGCAACTGTAATATCGTGTCACTTCTGTATCAATACAATGTGTCATTCAAAAATGTCGGGACCATGACTTGACATAAATCAAGGATCATTCATGCTGATGCTTTAGCTCCAGAGTAATAAGAATATGCATCATTTGATTCTGTTTGGTAGGCCTCTATATGTTTCGTTGATCGTTCACATGCAGGGTAGTGGAGGTGGAATCTTGAGGGTGTGGTCGATGGATGCATAGAGCACCTGTTCGTATCGAGACGGATAACGTGGTGGCATTTGTGATCGGTTGTTTTGTCCGGCGCTCATTTCCATGTACTCAGTGCCATCCGCTGCGAAATACTGTGGAAACAGCAGATAACGCATATTTCATAACCATGTTCTATTGTGCTAGAACATTCCAGCAACTATTCCAGCGTCAGATTTTTTAATATTGGCCTACGACTACAAGTTAGAAATGAAATTTAGAAAACCTATACAGTAAAATCACTTGAGTGCATATATGTATACATTAAGTACATTTGCTATATGTGTTAGGCATATTTAGCAAATATACTGTAACGGAATCGGGCGCGTGGTGTGACGCCACCGTTAGCTGTCGGGAGAGCCCGGAGGAAAGAACTGGAAAAGTGTCTGATGACGGCAACGGGTTCGAATCCAGAGTAGTCGAATGTGCAACTCGACTTCGTACAATACCCTGTCCATAATAAGTGGGCGGTTTCGAACTCAGTCTTGTACTCCTGCGAAGGACAGGAAGTGGCTTAATTCCTTCTGTCATTCGTTCACCAGATGGCCAAGTGTGGTCCGTGGCAGCCGGATGGGCCGCTACCCCCTCTGATAGAGCGTAAGGGTTCGTGGTGGCTTTCCCAACAGACTTTTCCACTTCGGTACCTAGAATAGACTAGAATAGACTAACCTCGATTCGACTCCACTCGACTCCATTAGACTAGATTATTTTAAATTATATAATTCTATATTATATCATATTATATCTTATTATATTATATTATATCATGTTACATCAAATATTATATCATATCATATTATATTAAATCATAATAACTCATATTAGATTAGATTGGACTAGATCATAGTCTTTACCTCTGTTGTATTTTCTGTAATTACGGGCCGAGTTGATCACCAGTAGCATTAAAAGTACTCCAACAACAGCTGCTAAAGCGCCCGCTGAAACAAAAATGCTGTAGAGGCTAGAATCGACAAAAGTTTTCCACTTTCACAGCTTAATTAAAGCTATCATCTCTGTACAGTACTCTGATCTCATTTGTTATAAGACTAAGCATGTATGGGTTAAGTAAGAATACACCATTAGGAAAATAATACCGGGAACCGGAAAGGTAGATTAATGGTCTATCAGTATTTAATAGTCAATATAGAGCTTAACATTAATTTTGTAAGGCATAATGATTTAAATAGGAAATTTGGTTCAACAGCTATAAAAGCTGTAGCTCAATCTCGTGATGAGTTCGGTAAGATCTCGCATATGAAGGAAGATAAAGAATGGAAATTATCCTTAAACTCTTGCTTATTAAAATCCGTTCTTACTTAACTCGATGAAACGGAGTTCCTGTGTGGCGGGATTTTGACCGATGTCTGTTGTACAAAAGAAATATAATATAAAATGCCTATGAACTCAACTAATGACCTTATATTTACTGTTGTAAATTTCAGTAAAATCAAATTTCAGTATATAATCAAACTTTCATACTGGTAAAGTGCAAATCTTTTGTTTAGGAATCTGTACAACCTACTCCTCCTCCGCTTCATCAAAATCATCACCACCACCATCATCACCATCATCGTCCTCGTCGTCAGCTGCTGGTGCTGAATTAGTAGCAACAGCGGCATCTCCTTCCTTCTCATCATCATCAGCGTCATCAGCAGCGGCTATAGCATCGCCATGGTCATCGTTATTATTGCCATTGTTGTCGGTAATCATCAACATTTCACAAACAACTTCGATGCCACCAAGCTACTCCATTACTGTGGTTGTAAATATAGTAAATAGCCTGTTCGTTTTAGTAATGTGTTAATATCGCTCATGTTCTTCTGGCCCTGTTTGCCTGTTCGCGTCGTTGCTCTTAATTGCATTTCAGCCAGGATGATCTAGAACTTAGCATCTACCGTTGATAGAGGTTCGGTGCATTGTAAGAGTTATTCTAATGGTGCTGTGCATAGGAGTAGAAACTGGCATTTTATTTATTATTATTCCAGATTTCCAACTACTCCAGAATTCGAACTCATGGCATTATAACCACAACATGACATTATATTGCTTGTATAGTCGTTATTATTCTGCTTCTTATTTTTGACATTTTCATTTCTGTAATTGTCCCGTTAAAGACTTCACATTTGTCTAAAGCATTTCGAGGCTGTTACTTGATTGACATATTTACCTGGCCATATATAGGTGTAATCCGGTGTGTTGTTGGCGGTTACACTAATGTTTCCCATGTAAACAGAGAAGAAGGTTATGCATGTGTAACTGAATGTACTGTCTTCACTGGCTTCAACTGGAATAGTTAGGCTAGACGTAGCAGGGTTTTCTGAACTAGTGCTCTGGACGCCAGTGGTTATGACCATTCCGTCGAATCCACCCTGTTTCCATTCCATCACAGGAGCCCATTTCCCTCTGTAGCCAACGCTGCAGCTCAGCCGCTTGAATTTACGACCACCTGTTGTGTAGTTGATCGCTGTACAGTTCGGTTTAGAATCTACAAAAGAAGTTCAGCGATATTTCAAACAATCGATATTACATAGGTAAAACTGCCTAAGATTTCGTGTCTTAAAATAAAAGAAATAATACAGATTCCTAAACAAAAGATTTACACTTTACCAGTATGAAAGTTTGATTATACTGACCGTTAAAATGAATCTGTAAAGGCGCCGCTATTATACGTGAGCACTTACCTCAGAGAAGTTTCCTCTGAAGTGCTGTAGGCCCTACAAATGCCCTTCTACAATACATATATAAATGCTTACATAAATGCATGTATACATACATATATATACATACACATTTACATACATGATGCATATAGAAATTCATTTTGAAGAATGACAGCTGTGTGTCAATGTGTGTTTTTACCTAGGATAATCAGATGCGCACTGCTCTGCACAATATTAATTCCTGCGTCGTCCTGCAACAGAATATTGCAAGTGTAGATGCCAGCATCCTGTGGTTGAGCAGAATCTGTTTTGATATTCAAGAATCCATCTTTATCTGTTCCTTTCCAGAATGAAGTCAAATTGTTACCACTTCCAATTTCACGACTGAAAATGGTGACGTCTTTGCTAGATCCGGCGTCTGTGAATGTCCAGCTAGAGACTGACGAATTGGAAGTCACTCTGCATGTTAGTTCCACTGAGGTTCCTCTTAGCAATGCTACGTTGTCTGGCGTCGAAATTATGTTTGGACAAACTAAAATGCAATTCAGGAAAGTAAATTTGTTTTGCCTGTTTATTTTGCCTATAGCTAGACATTATATGTATGTATGTATGTTTTGTATATAGATATATGTATGTATGTACTGTGTATATAAGCACATATGTAGAGCGATGATGAACTTAGTCAGATCCGCAGTGTACATTATGCCCCGGACTTAACAGTATAGTCCTAGTATGGAGCTCCCATTGTTACTCGCTGAATGCAATGCTGATGCAGAAAAATCGGTGCTCATGACCAGATTATTTCAAGCTCATCCAGGAAATTATTGCTATCATAACGTTTCAAATTGTTTTTACTTCTATCACTAGTAGCCATTAAAATGTTCACCGTAAGATGTCACAGTGGGTAACAATAAGCACATTGGGCAGATTAAGTCGTACCTTCGGTAAGAAGCTTCCTGTTAAAGAGTGATACACAACTGTGCCATATATGTAACGTTCATCGACGTTTAATGTAAATTATCGACAGGACCTGTCATGTTGTAGACAACCAATTAAAATTATTGGGTCGATAATGGCAGCTCAAAACTATTTTAGGAAATGTCTTAGAATAGTAATTTACCAATACTTCTCAGTTTACCCACCGGCAGGCCTACTGAGCGTCATGATCGATGTCTTAATACTCACTTCAGCCTTTTCGGCAGCCTCTGTTCAATTGACTTTGAACTCTGCCACAAACATTTGGGACTTTATATTTAACACAAGCCAACCAGTGCTGTTCAAATATCAATATTCGTACTGCCGAAATGAACAGATTGCCATTTTCAATCTGGGCTGGGCTAATGGGTAACACGCCAAACTGCAAAATCTTTACATGGTTAGAATCTACTCCAAGAGCTGATGTCTGCTGAAAATTTGACAGCTGTATCTAACATAATTCCTGAGTTATTCCCAATCAAAAATGCCCTAGAATTAAGTCGTTCACGAGCTGTCACTACTCCCGGTATAAAACTGGTTATATCTTGAACATCATGCAACATTAAGAGCTAATATTTTGCAAGGCCTCCTAACACATGTTGACGTACAAACTGACCTAATATCATCTAATTCTGAGGTGGTTTGGTGGGGACGTTTCTGAATTGATTTGGCACGGAATGACCCATACATCTTCAAAGGCGTTAAAACATGACTTTCTAACAGATCATGAAAGGTGCCACTTCACCCCTTGGAATCTCTACGCAGGTCCTTCACTCAGAACTAAAACCCTCCTATACCACAAATCCTATCTTGATTTCCCTCCTTCCCCTTTTCTCTCTTGCCGCTCTGATTGCAAATACCATCCATTATAGCGCACTGACCGTCTGCCTGTCTGACTGTTGGGTCTTGACCTGCAACCGAGTCTGACCCATGATGCCTATCGTCTTTGTTTTGACTGATCGCTTGTGAATGAGTTGGTTCTCGCTACTCAGCTTAGCTGTAGAAATCTTGAGTTTACGATTTATAAAGATATCTGATGCATATACCAACCTAAATCACAAAGTGCTGCAAGTGCCAGAATTATTGGAACTCCTTTCATTTCAGTGTAAGTACTGGTTAAATCACACGGAACTCACGATACATCTGTAGCAAACCGATGAATATTATGTTGAATATGAGAATGGTCAAACGGATGCAACTCTCTCTGCGTGTCAATATCGAAACTCAGCTGTGCGTGTCTTTCATACAACGTGCTGGCCTATAGGCTACAATTGCCCCCATTGCTAGCGTAGCATGATTAGAATTTTAGGCCTCCAACTGCAGAAGACGGTCTATAAAGCAAAATTTAAAGTGTGCTGCAATCTCATTGTTCAATTTAGGTAAAGAATCCCATATCCCACAACTGAGGTGTAGGGGGCGCTCATTTCCTTTTCTTTAAGCTCTTGAGTCGGCAGTGGACGAATCCCAAGGTCCTGGACACGGGGCCATTGCATCGCAGGACTTGTAATTGTAATTGTAATCAGAAATGTGTATAGCGCCTCTCTAGAATCAGTGGCGCTCACTGCGCTAGACTTGATGTTAAAAGTCACTAATGATGTTAAGTGTCATTAAGAACAGAATAGCATCCTGTAGGTGAACATAGCTCAGACAACTAGAAGAGTTGCCAATGGCAAGCTCGCGCAGACACGCAAAGCCATACCAACAGATTCCCAACTAGAGTTAAAAGACGATGGCATGTTCTGAAGTCCCGAAGTTCCTGAAGCACGTAGCGTCGGGGATGAGGAAACGACGATGGGCGATGTGATCCGCCGCCGATGGCACGTGGTTGTCTCACCGTCACAGTTCCTCGCAGTCTTCCCAAATTACCCAGTTCCAAATTATACTGCTTAGTGACAAAGGCACGGTGTGCGCAAACAATTTATCGAAGGTCGTTACACGAATCGAACCCGCACTGTGCCTAGGGCCTACGAACTTTATAGGAGCCTAAGAAAGTCAAAAATGAAATATTGAAAAAAAAACTTATTGCTTGACCCGAAAATAGAAAAAGGAAATACAAATTTAATAACCTTAAAGTTTGTACTGAAACAGTTTAAGTTAAGCTGTGCTACATTATGTTAACTTTGCGGCTCTTTGCATTAGCAAAATCACATATAATGTCCTCAAATGTCATTTCCCACATTAAGTCGTTTTCAATTGAAAGTAGTGCAAGGGAAGATAGTCTTCTTGTCCCATCGTTGACCGCAGATAATTTTTGATAAGTTTGAATTTCGAAAACGAGCGTTCACCTTCAGAACTTGTTCCAAAAACATGACGTCAAGAAATAATGTGTGTTTAGCTCTAATACAGAGTTGACAGTTGGGGCCTACGAATGCGAGAGTGCCTAGGGCCTACGACGACCTAAAAACGGCCCAGCATTTACTCATCCATCTATCAATCCATCCATCAATCCATACATCCACCCATCAATCTACCCATCCATCCATCTGTCTACCGTTCCACCCACCCTTCCTACCCGTCCCACTCACGCCCCGTTGCTGAGATAAATGTACACAACTTTTCCCTGTACACTTATGAAAAAGTCTTGCGTCAACTATTTCACAGTAAAATTTACCCACGCAGGCTTCTGAATCGCTGCATATTATGCAACTGCAACTGTTGGCACGGTAGCCGACTGTGGGGCACAATCTCGGGCTAGTATGGTCCATGTACGGGGACCTTAAATGGCGTGGCGCCCATTCCAACGGGCAGCGGTGGTGAAGGATCTCACCCGATAAATTCATTGCAGAATGAGCAGGGTCGAGCCCATACGGTCGCTATAGAAAAACGTGTACATTTACATTTATGGTTGCAACTTGCCGATTGGTTAGAGCGTTCGACTTGTAACGCTGAGACGGTTACTGGTGTATGGACCATGAGCAAGTACTTCACTCATAATTAATTGTTCAGGGCTATCGATTGATGCCTAGTCACTGCATAGTAGCGCTTAATAAATGCAGAAGTAAATTATAATAATCCGACACTAGACGTACCTAGATGGGCTCAGCTCTTAGAAGAATCTCGCTAAGCAGTTTCGTAGCCCCAAGTTGTAAAATGCCTTTTGTATTTAGCAAGAAAAGTAAAAATTCATTAAAAATATAGCAAAAAAATATTGCAAAGTCATGCCTCATAGTTTCCTGCAATATCTGAAAACTCTATAGGCCTAAATGTATATAATGTACGTTTTCGCTTTCGATTTTAGGCCTAAAGCCTTCGGTAGTGGTGGTAATGTCTACGTCAGAAAATTCCATCCAATGAGCGCCATGCCTGCATTCACAGTACACAGCAAAACTTTCCATAGACAAACAAACTGGCCATAGGGAAAAGTTTTCTGTTCAAAAATTTCTAAACGACAATTTTGACATGTGCGAAAAAACCAACTCAGTATATTGGCCATGAAGACTATCCTAGCATTCATTCATTATACGAAAGAAAGCCACGGATATTACAACATAATGGATTCGTTTGTAAGACCACAAACCTCAGATCCAACAAGTAAATTCTTAGTAGTGATTATTTATACATTGGCTTTATTCCGTTCCTGTGCTGGTAAGTAACATATTTATAAATTAATGCAAATTTAATTTTAACTTAGCACATGCAATCAGTCAGTGTGTGACAATCAATAAAAGCACTGTGCTAGATGTGCTTCATATTTTGACTTTTAAATAGATTTTGCAATTATATATTTGCAGCGATAAGGGTAAATAATGAGCTACTGAATACTTGGCTAGCTCTGGGCTCTATTTAGCTAGTGCTGTTTTCAATGGGAACAATGACTACATAGTATGGTAGTGCTTGTATGCTTCGTTTTGGTAACAGCACGATATGTAACTTTCTAGAAAGATTCTAAACGAATGATTTGGAAGACATTGATAATAGAGTTCAGCTTAAAGCGGATTGCTCGGGTGCCATCAATTACGTATGTAGGCCTATGCATGCATGTATGTATGTATGTATGTATTATGTATGCAAGCACGCATGTATGTATGTATGTATGTGCGTGTAGTTGGCTATTTATAAAGCGCCATTTTAGAATCTGACAAGGGCGTTATGTGTTTTGGCCATGGATGACCATGTACTCTGAACTTGTCCCACCACTCTGGAATAAACTCCCCCAGAACTGCGACAGTTATCTGACCCATCATACAAACTCATCTATGCTCCAACGCTTGGAATTTCTGCATTGGCTTTTCACTCAAAACAGAAAACATTCCTCTTTCGCAGATCCTATCCCGATACCCCATCTTCGTCTTATCTCTCTTTCTGCTTCAATCCCAAACACCACCCACCATAGCTACCACGCTGTCTCTCTGCCTGACTTTTGGATCTTGACCTGGAGCCGAACCCTTTTGCCTATCGATTTTGTTTTGACTGAGCGCCTGTGAATAAGCTGGTCTCAGTGACATGGCTTTCGTTGAGCACTGTCGAAATCTCGGAATTACGATTACGATATCTAGATGCTTCTTATTTTATTTTTTATTATGCCGTTGAAAAGGTCCAAACAGCAAAGTAGCATCTAATTCTATCTATGTCTTGACTCACTTGAGAACCGAAGCAGATAAAGCCTATGTACGTAATTTTAAGGATCGCCATATGCAGTGACATAGAAAATCCCCGCCATAGTAAAATATTTGCATGGAAATTTGCTTCCTTGGGATTTTCCTCTGACAGTTTCAGCATAGAGCTACACCAGTGTTGCATTCGCTTACACCGCGTTATAAAGTGATCAAATAATTTCTTTAAATCTTTAAAGTTTTTTTGTCCTTCTGGCAACCTCTTCCATTTTATACATATTGGACTGTATAATCAGCATGTATAATCAGCACTTAGTTCATGTTACGCGCTTTAGTGCAAGACTAGTTTTGTTTAAGCGCGCTATAAATGCTAGCTTACTTACTTACTTACTTACGTATAATGCCACTGTCTCTATGGACTGACCTCCAGTTTTGACCTAACCTCTTTTTGAACTTTTGAATCTTTGCATATTATTACATCGACATAGAAGTTGATGAAGTGTCCTGTGGGTCACCCAGACACTGCTCTATTACCAGAGAAATTAATACAATACTTTAACACGTATCCTTTATAGGTTGTAGTTTTTCACTTTAATCTTAGCTGACAGTAATGACACTGGAAAATTTACCGGTTAACTGTCTGAAGTTCATAAGGTAAACTTATCCCCGCAAATACGATACAAAGTATGAAGTGATTGCAATTAACGATAAACTAATTAATATGCCGTAAATTTTAAAAATTCTACATCTGTTTAGGCATTTCAATTTTTAATATGCTATAGCTTTTTGGAGCAACAACTGCCACTATTTTGTTATCAGCTTAGGATTAAACAGCAAAATGTCTCAGTCGAATTTTATGCCACGGGCATTCATTTATTCTAGAAATTTGCCTGATATTAAACTGAAGAAATGTTTTCCAAACTTGATTTGGTTGAGAGCCCTGTTTATGGTGTGGTGGATATCTGCAGAATAGTCATAAGGGGACATCCATCACCGTTACTACCACTACTACTACTATGAGCAACACCATCGCCGCCACCACCGCCACCACCGCCACCAGAAACAAGAACTCTACCATTCGCCGTCGTCATTGGCACCACCATTACTATAAATATTTTCATTATCAATAATTATTACACTGGCCAACACATAATTTGTTGCCTCAAATGTTAGAACTGTTTCTGGGTATATTTGACCTGCTGATTCCAGAAAAGGCACCAGTTTTCTCCCAGCAGGTCTAGTTTTCGAGATATAGAACATTATGCCATATACCAGTCCTTGCCTCTGCTCGCCCATAAAACATAAGGCTATAGCTATAATTATGTAGTGCTCAATTTATTATGTGATACACTAAATAAACATAATAATACAAATACTTAAAAGAAAATGGTAGTACCTGAAACTGTACTTATATGATACCAAACAGAACAAGTTTGTTATAAAAATTTCAAGTCATTCGACACCGAAGAAGCTCCTTTTGTACGATTTCCGAGTGTGGCATCTGCCGGAACAATCGCGCATAATATTCCAGCAATAGTCTGCCATCATGTGTGCATCCCATCTTCCTTGATATCGATTTTCCATTGTTTTGATGTCTTGGTGAAATCTTTCACTTTGCTCTTCGCTGAAGTCACCAAGATTCTCTGGAAAGCGATCTAAGTGACTGTGGAGATAATGGACTTTAATGCTCATGTTGCAGCCAAGCTTGTTGAAATGAAGAAGCATATCCTCTACTAGTTGTGCATAATTGTCTGCCTTCTTGTTGCCAAGAAAATTTTTAGTTACAAGAACAAAGGAAGACCAGGCACACGATTCGATTTCATTCATTGATGGTATGATCAGATCACTCAACTCTTTTTGGTCAAAACGTTCACTGTGTAAAGTTGATTGGGAATCACTGTCACTGCCCCCACTTTCTTCACTTTCGTCATCTTGTCCGATATTGGACATGCAAGTCTCATCGTCTGAGAGCTGAGGTAGTTCGCGAAAAGGTGGAACTGGTACAATATCCGAATGCGGAACAGGTCTCCTGGCTGAAGGTATATCAGGGTAAGACAACTTGTGACGATTATTTCGATTGATGCCTATGATATTAACCACACAAAAGTAACAGTCGTCGAAGTGGTTTATCTGTTCCCTCCAAACCATCGGTACATCAAATTTCAGGCAGCTTCTCTTTCCAATTGTCCAGTGGCGCAATTGTTCAATACAAGTTTTGCATACTGTATGAGGAGCCCATTGCTTATCTTGATCTCCAAGTTTGACACCAAAATAACCTACATATGCTCTTTTTACAAACTCAGAAATCGGTTTCCTGTTTGCTTTTAGTGTGTATTCCCCACAAATGTAGCAGAATATGTCTGGATGGTTAATGCAGCTCCGTCTGGAAGTAGCCATAACCTTAAGGATGTTCGCATCAGAGGAATTAAATGACTAACCTAAAAAATAGTAAGAACATGTAGTTATTTAATGCTCACATTCACAGATTGTTCTTGCGACCAACTCTTAATATGCCCTAAGATGACTCCGGCTGCTCTAGCTTTCAGGAGGCGGTTTATATAGGCTATAAATGCTGACTTCAGCATAATCTATTTACATAGTTCGAAACCATGAAACGCTGTATAAGCACAAATAAATTCTAAATGAGGCCATGAATTTAGTGCTGAGTAAGCTGTAGGCTACGGAATAGTTATTTCGTTGAATCAGCAATATCTCAGCACGCGGCAAGATATGCTGATTTTACATTATAAGGATGTAGGCATTATATAAATCAGCAAGAATTATAATTAGCCATAAATAAAGCTTATTATGACATTTTAGTTTTGCCAAAGACATCGTTTAAAGAGTGGACTGGGTTTTCTTTACAAAATCGACGATATCTCAGAAACTAGACCTGATGCACTCAATCCAATGACATTTTCTGAATCAGCGCCCAAAATTACCCCAAGAACAGGTCTAAAACCGAAGGCAACAAGAAAAAAAAATTTTTCTGTTGGCCAGTGTTATTATTATCAACAATAATATTGCTGTTATTGTACAAGCTTTTTTCTTTGAAAGACGGATCACTGACGATGAAACCAGTCAACCTCGAGGCTGTGGTCGGGCAGAGGGTCCAACTAAGTTGTTCTACATCCTTTGGGACCATGCCGCAGTGGGATCAACGTCCAGGCATTACGTCTTCTTCAGCGGCGTTCTGGTCCTACCCTACAGCCGGAGGTTACAAATGGACAGGGACAATGCTACGGGCAGATACAACCTCGTGATACCATCGGTCCGAAAAGAGGACGCCGGCAACTACCGGTGCATGGACATGGTGGGACATGGAGAACAAGCGGAAGCGGAATTAATTGTAATAGGTAACGACTGGTTTGTAACAAACACATTCTTAATCTTCAAAGTCCAGTCATTCATCAACAGATTGAGTAAATAACTTAGTAAACGGACAAAAGAACTGACTCACATGCAAGAGCGTCATGAGGGTTTTCAGGATGAAGGTTAGTGGTTGATCCACACTTTTAAAATGGGACAAGTAAGAAAGGTCATAACTTCTCTACACTTGAAAAATTTTGCTAACATTCTTTGTTGTTGTTATTATTATTATTATAGCTATATTATTGTTGTTGTTATGATTGGGCATTATGATAACGGCGCTATAGTAAGTCATTAGATTTTGTTAGATTATCGACATATCTAACAACCGACAATCTTCTAGTAGTAAATATTTGTATGACCTCTTTTGCTATCCTTAAGTTATTAAGCCATTACGCCACTAATTCTACTGAAAAATTTCACTTCTGATGCTTTAGTTTACTACTAAGTGAAAGAGCAAGCGAGCGAGTCTGTCACTCAGTCACTCAGTCATTTACTCAGTCAATCACTCAGTCAGCAATTCAACGAGTCATTTAGCAAGTCAATAAGTAACCTTCATCAGAACATGACAAGCGAATGTGACCTGCATACAATAAAATGGTTGGGGCAGTTGTTAAAATAATTATCTAAGAAAAATAAAATGAAAGTTAGATTAAATAAAATTAAAAAATACTTCGATTCATAAAACCACTTTTGGACATAATAGAATTAACAATATATAGCACAATAGGTGTCCTTTCTTGCTTCTCTGTCTCTCTGTCTCTGTCTCTGCCTCTTTGTCTCTGTCTCTCTCTCTCTCTTGACTTTCCAGGTTTATTTATGCCACTTGAAATAAGAATAGAGTTGAATGAATTTTTATATATTCTGTTCACTTCTCTTTTCAGATTCAAATCCTCAATGCAACACAGATGTTGTTAGTTTTTGCGACGAACGAACATCGCAGGATTTTGAGGTGTCTTGTACGGTTGGGTTCACCGGAAATCTCTCCCCAAAAATCGAGTGCTTTGACACTGTTCTTATAATGTCCCCCTCGGAAGTAACAGAGCTACTACCGCAGAGTGTCACTTATAGTATGTGGCTGACAACAAAATGGCCGCTTGATGATTCTCATCCAATAGTCTGTCGCACATCTGTCTCGCATATTTCGGCCATGGTTAACGCAACAGCGATGTGTAAGATCTCAAATGTTGTCAGTTTATGTAGCGTGTAGGATCTGTTTCTACATGCAACATTTTTAGCAACTAATTATAGTCTATTCACAGAAACAGTTGAGTATATTATGCCTTCATATGTGGAATGCAGGCCACCGGAAGCACATTTCAATTAGATTTTACGTTATGCCCCAAAACAATTTCTTTTATCGTAATTATTAAAAACCAGCGGTCGACGCCTTAGTCTTTAACATATTTTCAGATAAAAATATCTTTTTAATGGGCACAGTGAACAAATCTTAAAGTCAGACGGCTGTAAATTCATCTGTGATAAGGGAAATCTAACCAAATTTTCTTCAGTTATGCAAGGATCACAGGCGTGCTTTTGCCAACTTTTGTAGATGCCTTTGGATCTTCTCAGTCGGTGACTATGGACCATCGCAAAACAGTAACCGTTGACTGCAGAGCCAACAGCAGCGAACAGTGTAGTTACCAGTGGATCCACGAAGACACTAGTGTTGTGATTAACAGTGAGACGTTAACAACAAACAAAAGTGGACAATACAGATGCCAAGCAACGTGTATGCTGCGAGACCATTCCTGCACAGTTACACCTCTTGTTGTGGAATTGACGACTCAAGGTGTGTTTAGGCCTCCATACCATATAGCAACCATTTCTAAGCGCACATTTAAGAAAATTGTATATGGTGATGTTTGAGTTTTCTCATGCATTAGTAAATTTTAACAGCTGTTCCAAGTTGCCAGTTCATTGTAATAACTAATATATTAGCCTATTTATCATAAAATGCTCCAGACATTCTCAGCTTATCTCAAATGGCAGCTGTTTAGAGCTGTTGCATTGCCATGTTTCAGCGCCTTTGAAAACTTTTTACGTTTTCAGATACTTAGTCTATTATTTCACTCATACTTACATAAATCCACGGCGTCATACAATAAAAGTTTCAGGCTTGGCATGTGATCACATATGTTCACTATTTCCACTGTTTTATTTGATACTTAGACGATATGATTCCTGTCCTGTATTTGTTTGTATAACTGTTACAGCAGGCTCTTCAGATGCCGCAACAGACAACGATCGGAACGATGCGCTAATTACAGGCGTTACAGTAGGGGTAGTACTATGCATAATTGTGGCTGTATGTGGAGTTGTTCTGACGATGAAATGTCGGATAAAAGGTCATCGAAAGAGGTCAGTATAGCTTGCTTAATAAAGTTCAAATGGTTGCTAGTCTAACATGTGAATTTTACCTAAAAATCCATTTCTGTCACCAGCCATAGCCATTGCCAACCGCTTTATGTGCACTTAGTACGCACAATGTTTTCTGGTAAGGTTAAAGCAAGTTAAGGCAAACTTTAGCATATTAACGCCTCTATCAACTTTCAAACAAGGTCCGGGTTGAAGGAACTTTCGGCAGAGGTGCGTACACGAGAAAAGAATCGAAATGGCCAACCTTCCATAACTGTTTATATAGCTCGAAGGTTAATTGTTGATGTCAGTGATACTCCGAGACGAAAGGCTACTATATTTGCATTCATAGAGGTTAAAGGCAAACACAGTAACAATCACCCATCAAGTCAACCAAGTACACATTAATTTTAAAATAAGGAGAAAACTATGGCTTGCTATTTCGAATTTGGCATTAAATTATTATTAATTCAGCATTGAACTGGAAGCATAACTTTAATGTAACAATTACAAATTTGTACGAAAATAATTTTACTTTATTTTCAGTAGAATGACTTTTTAAAGCACGAGGAGTATTTGGCATTCGTGTTATTTGCTATACGCTTCAGATATGCATCTAAGAGTTGTCGAATCAATGTGCTAATTTATAAAGAAATAAGAGATTTTAAAGATTTACACTCAATCTAAAAGTAAATTTGGTAAACGTACACATTTAATTTTAGCAGTGAGACCAATGAGCAACTGATGATTGTCGAAAATGGACCTACGCAAACTGATATGATCTCCAGTTAATGAACCTCATCGGACTTCAAACGTTTAAACGGCCATGCTCATAGCACGGCTGTAAGGTTGTTGAAAGACCCTTCGCAAGTACATTAATACATGTACACACACATCAACAGCCTAAGTCAGTCTGTTCTCTTACGTATTTTGTGATAATATACCTGCAAGTAGTCAGCAAAACCATGGACTGGCTTAAAGATCTGAGGCGAATCGAATTTGTGAGGTGATAATTTTTGGGCCCTTTCGCCTTTCCAGAAGCTCTGCTCATAATGAATAGTCACCGTGGTTCTTTTTTATGCGAGGTCGGCTACAGATGAATTGTTCCAGTCCCAAAGCTGAGAAATGTAGCAAGAAGAGATTGAGGTCAATATTTTCGCGTGTATCATCACAAACAAATGAGGAACACCACGCATTATTCATAGGCCTGCTAATCAGCATAACCATTTATATTTCTTTGCATTGGTGTATGAACTGGTTACTCTGAAAGTGTTACCATGCAATGCCAATAATGCACATATTGCCATAATTTTTTCTGCACTACTGTACGTCATGGATGTACGGATGTACGTCACAGCTACTAGAATTTTTTCTGTGGGTGATGTGGGAAACTCGCTGGTAGCTTCGTAGAACACTGATGTTAAAGAGTCTCCCTTGCCAGCAGGTCACTGTATGGTACGGAATGAGATATCTGAAACACTTATTGTATTTTTTCAGATAGCTCTCACTCCTCATATATTTTCTCCATACATTTTGTTCCTACTCGTCATCTTTTTGTTGCCAACCACATATCGCAGTCTGATAAGTACAATATTGATCAGTTGTCAACAGTAACATATCATTATTCAACGCCTTGAGTTTGGCACGATCAAACTTCTAGTAAGATTTATTGCTATCAGTCAATAAGAATTGTGTAGCCGATTTTTGATGTCATAATCGTGTGAAGTAATATACTGATCACATGTGAGTGTCATAAAAATGCGCTAGAAGATGATACCGAACCTTGTGCTCGGGAAACCTACCCGGTGGGCGCTCATGTAGGAGTGGCTGAGGCACACGTTGAACTGGGGTCGGATGGTCTGGGAGGTCAGAAGTCATTCGCTAGTTGAAGTCGCTGAGGAAGAGAGCGAACCAAAAAGTCTTCGGTCAGAAGGACCAGGAGCTAGAATTCGGGGAATTCGAAGAAGGATTCGGTCGGACGGAAGGACTGGAGGAGCTACGGGAGTCTGAGAATCCGATAAGAGTTTAGAGTAGCTTAGTCTTCGTCTTCGTAAGTGAAGATATATGTATATATATAGAGAGAGTATGAAGTTGTTTATGTATTCAGAGTATATAAGCTTATATGTTCGTGGGTGCTTAGTTGAAGACTATGCTTTAGTTGTATGTGTATATATATGCATATATATATATATATATCTAGTGTGTGTACAATTTGATGGAAGGTTCGCCTTAGTCAAGCTGAAGTGTGATATATTATATATATATATGTGTGTGTGTGTGTGTGCAGATAACTAGCGTGAATGATTCTTTTGTAAACAACACGAATTGGAGTTCCAATTGACAGAATTTATCTAGCGGTTGGATGGAGGCTTTTGTGTATAGAAATCTGAATATTTACTACTGAATATTTAACGACAATTTGTGTATGTAGGCTTACTCGGTATAGCATGTGAAACACTGCTTATGTCAGCGTATTGTTTAGAAGTTTATTGTAAATATATAACGCGGTTGGTTGGCTGGTTGGTTGGTTGGTTTCGAGTGGAACTGTGGACTAAGTCAAGTTCTTTTAATGATCATTCTGCTGGTAAAGAGAAACGGAGCTGAAATCACGCTGAAAGCCGCGTCTATCTGCTGTGACCTATGGACTGTGCTCTTGACTTGTGTATCGTGAGAATTTTCTGTTTTAATTGCGTTTGAATCGAACTTTATGATCGTTGTATATCATTGAGTTGAAGGAAGGGCCAATATAAATATGAACTGTAGATAATCTTCTGTAAATAACTCAAGTGGAGTTCTGTGCTTGAATTTCAAGTAGGCCAGAAACGAACTTCGCGACAGTGAGATTAGCTGTGTATGTATGTGCAATGTTTAAATTATCTGACTTATAATTTAGATATTGGAACGCGAATTACAATCGTGAATTCACTTACTTCCTGCTGATGCAGTGTTGCTTTGTTGCTAAGTCTTACGAAAACATCTGCATTTAAACGACAGTGATTTTCTTAATTAAAAACATACTCTGAGTTAGCCCTGTTCAGTTTTGCATCCATTATGACAGACGCTAGAGTAAGACAAAGAGTATGAAACATTTTGTTTCTTGTATTTCTTACCATATAGGCCTATATCACTTTTGTCAATGTGATTTTACATAAAATGATGCAAAAACACTTTTGAATAATATATAGTAGATGATCAATGCAACATGAATTGCAATTGTGGCAGCTATCAAAATTGTTGTGACTGTAATTACTACTGTAGCTTCAATATGTAAAAACAGCGATTCAAGCGTATCGTAAGTAGCAAGCTACTTCGCTAGAGTGCATATGTGGTCAATAGTTATCGGAAGTGCCAAACAAGTTAAGTAATACATGGTGATTGGAAAAGCGACTCCCTGGAAAGCTTTATAATACCTTGCATTCAAGATTAATAACAATTAAATTTTTAATCAAATTTGGACAACAACCAATTTAACTATTATGTTTGATGGATTAAGCTATAATTTGTGTTCAAAATGTCTTCCTTTGGCTTTGATGGAGGCAGGAATGCGCACCCGCCACTGCCTGATTGCAGTGTCAATTATGCGTTGTTCCAATTCATCCACGCCTGCCTGATACGTCATTGACATTCCGAAGTTTTGCAAGACTTTTTCTTGCATTATTTCCCAGATTTTATAGTCCACACGATTTAGGTCTGGACTGTTTGAGGCCAAAGTTTAGGAGGTATGAAATTAGGAGTTTTGCTCGGCAGCAGTTCGACGGTTTCACAAATGACGTCACAATGACGTCATACTTAACAGGGACCGTCCATGATTAAAGAATTAATAGCTGTTGCAGTCAAGATTAAAATCCATTTGAATATCCTTACATTTACGAATATTTTGTAGTTCTATAAACAACAGTTGTAGGGGCCACGTTTTCAATCACAGTGTATATGTGATTTGAGTGTGTTTGAATGCCATTGTTCTCGGCCTCTTGAACAAACGCCAAAATGCTGTTTCACCCACGTGGACAGCCAACCGCAAGGCTCGACCTCTCGTTATAAGGGATAAATCATTTGAAAACAACATTGAAATAGGCATTTGAACTGAGGAACTGCAAAATATCTTATTAGTTAATTGACTTTCACAAATCAGCCTAATATATTGGGAATAAGCTCACAATTAATAGCCTTGTAAATGTGCATAATAAGTAATACGTTAGTTTGCAATAATTTCTCAGTTCAAGTGCCTTTCTTCACACTGTACGGATACTTTATCTCATTGCACAATTCAATTCGGCCAACCGCTACGCACTGCTTAAAATAATTTCGGTTTTGTATCAGCTGTTGATCTGTCTGATAGCGATGCACTTGGTGTGTCTCCAAGCAACCCAGAATTCTTTTGGATGTGACCAAACCCTTAAGCAGAGCCCATTACTTCATATGTATATACTGTTGCATGCTGGAGAATGACTGACTAGTATTCGTTGCCAGAAGCAGAACCAGCAACACAATGTCTTGATTAAAAATTGTTCTTTCTTCAAATTAACGAAATTGTCTCAAGCACAGTACAATCAAAACCTCGAAGTAACTCAAAGATGACACTAAACGACAGAAAAACGCTCTCTCGATCTATCTCTATCTCCTTCCGATATATCTCTTCTCATATATCTGATCTGTCTTTTCATAATATTTGTCTATGTATCGCCTTAGATTTATCTTTAGATTTTCCTCGTAAATTATTTTAGTTCTCGCTGTACAGTTCACATTGTAATTTATTTAGCAGCTGATCAATGCAGAAGCAGTTTTAAATAAAATCAATAAAACGGATTATTATATCGAATATTTAGCTGACAATTTGATGTAGTCTAATATTTCCCTCTAAACACCGAACAATATTTCCGAGCTCACCTAGTCTGTGTTGCAAAAAATATTTATGAATGTGACTGACGCCGGAAAACTCCTATAAAATACCTTAGCTGAGCCTTCGCTGAGGAACCACCTTATGATGACAAAAAATCCCCCAAAACCTATAGTGACCGTATGACCTGGATCTTGTTCATTTCCAATGAATTTTCGAGGGAGATCCTTCACCTCTATTAGATACATCTCGACATGGGCTTAAATAGGACAAATAGTTTTATCCTATTTTCACTACGCTTTTAATGCAACTACTACTACGCTATTATTTACATTCTGCGCTTTTGCGCAGTTAAGTAAGTTTTCCAACTGTTATCGTCGTAATCGTAATTCCGAGGTTTCTACAGCGCCCAACGAAAGCCACGTCACGGGGACCAGCTTATTCACAGACGCTCAGTCAAAACAAAATCGATGGGCAAAGGTGTTCGGTTCCAAGTCAAGATAAAAGATTCAGGCAGAGAGATAGCGTAGCAGCTAGGGTGGGTGATGTTTGGGAATGGGATCATTTTAAAACAAACATCTATCTTGTGGTAGACGGAGAATAGTTGTGATCTCGATATGGCACCATGCATACATCTATGCCTATCCGTCATATTTAGTGGCCGATACCATGGCCCTCTGGCCCTCTGGCCGAAGATTTTAATTTAGCTGCACAATATTCTGCTTGTTTCAGTTTTGCCTTCACTTGGGGTGCTTCTAAACTAATCTGAACTTCTATAGCGCCACTATAACAACTCTCAAGGTATCAACTGATGGTCGCTGCTGAGCAAATTTGGTGTGCATGGCAAAACGCAAACGAATCTGATATAAAATCGAAAGGTAAGTCAATGCATTTACTTCCACCTTCCATTGTGCAATGTTAAATGCGATTCAGCTCAGACATAGAGTGATCAAATATTTTTTTAGTTAATGCATATGCCTTAGTTTTTTAATCCAGCCCTGCACCTAAGTGTTTGCATAGGCCTATACCTTATATTCTGATGAGTTTGAGATCTGAGGATTGTTTTTATGGAGTCGCGTATCGAAACATGTGCAGCGATTACTTAACGTTCCTCGCATTCCCTTCATATTTAACAGAGTGAATAATACAATATCACTGTCAATTTCTTTGGGTTGTCTTTTTGATTGCCAGTCAATGTTGTTTTTATCTGTATATCATAATAGCTCAATTTTAATTCTTTACGATGGACACCTTTATCTCATCTGTTGGCCATCCAGTAAATCTTGATTTGCCAAAAGCGACTTAACAGAACGAAAAGATACAGGCAGAGAGATTAAATGTGAATAAGCTGGTCCCCGCTGCTCGGCTTTCGTTGGGCGCTGTAGAAATCTCGGAATTACGATTTGGTTACACTATCCACAATTCACAATCCATATTAACAGCAAACAAAACGACATGGAAGTTATCCTCCACATCTCCATCTTCGACTTCCCAGACCCCAGTACTTACCTTATTCTAAGTTGCTTTACCTTATTTGCCTTCCCCTTATCTTATTTGACCTTGCGCCGCCTTGCCTTACCTTCATGAAATTATTTTATCATACTGATGCCTAACTTTCTAATGGTGATTCAAGACTTGCGTGCAAACGTCATGGTGCATCGCAGGTCTATAAATAGACTGTTCAACTGTTATAAATTATTATAAGCTTTCAAGAAGAACCAATCACAGCTAGCAAAAAGTTTAGACGGAAAAAGTCCCTACATGTATAAAAACTCACAAGCAAAATGAACACATTCAAAATAAATTTCACTATATCTAAATTTTTAGCGTCTACATTTTCCTTATGGCATGGTACAAATATTGTTATCCATGCAAAAATGCATAGCTTTTGGATTCATAGGCGTTAAACGATGTCATAATGAATTTGCCTAGATATAATACGAATTTTATTGCGGCACATGTAAGCTTCCAGCTAACTTTAGCCATCGCGATCCTTCTACATAATTATGATAAGCAATTTCATACGATTAGTGAGGCCTGTTAATGAGTATCCTGCATATGTCTAAGCATTGTCAATTGAGAGTAGGTTAAGTTGTATATCGATAGCATTTAGAGATGCAGAAATAAAAATGCTATTATGACAATCTAGAATTGCAAGTCTCTTGCGATTTCAAAGTCTAAATAATGTCTCTGAAATTAGATGTAGGTCATTAATTACACGCAAACTTCAGGCCTAACACACTTATAAGGTGAAGGCAAAATGAATTTGTACATGGAATAGCGTAATTGAGTTTATTGCTAATTCCGTATTAAAACTTTGAGGGTAGAGGTTCATCGTGATTGTTACTTCCACTTACTGGATTAAGCTTATAACTTCATGTAAAAATTATTAGTTCAGAAGGGTCTATAGTTACACGTGAAATTAAGAGTTTATCTGTCTTGATTGTTGTTTGGTTTCCATTGTGATTTTTCTGAAGAGGACTTTTACAGTGTGTACTCTTAACGTTTAAAATGATCAGATTATTTACCGACACACATAAGGCAATTTATAAACAACTATTAAATAGTCCAGAATGACTCCAGAAAATCCTCTGACCAGAATATCTCCTGGAAAATTGCACTATGAATATCGTCAGCGAAATGATTTTCTTTGATAGGTCTACTAGTAAATATGCGGTGTATAGTCTACATAATCGATAAAATCCTGTTGTTCTGGTATGATGAACTTACATGATTTCTCTCACAGAACAAGTTGCTCAGCGGCGCTTCTGCTATGATAGCTCTAGAGAAACAGGACACAGCCTATGAGTCTGTTGTTAATTGCTCGCGTATAAATAATTTTATAATAAATGTAAAATAATAATAATAATAATAATAGGGGCTGCCGCTGAGATTGCGGCCGAAAGAAAAACAGCCAAATATTCTGCCAATTTACCCGCATACTGTTTTGTGCCCTTGTACTTAGAAACTCTTGGCCCAATAAACCAAGATGGCCTGGCTTTCCCTAACAGCCTTGGTCATCGCAGCGCCCAGATAACGGACGACACAAAGGAAACCACTTTTCTCTACCAACGCTTATCGATGGCCATCCAACGTTTTAACTCAATTGCTTTTCACAGCACTTTTGACATCGAGCACGATATCACTGAAGATTGGCCATCCCAGAACAATGCAGTCCCAATTTCTGAAATCCTGAGGGATCATAAATACCTCGGTTAAAAATAATAATAATAATAATAATAATAAGGCAGCAAGTTGCAATTCTTCGTCTATTACAGCCACCAGAGAACACATAATGAGTGAAAATGTCACTCGTCAGTGACTTAGTGAGTAAATACTATGAAGCAAGAAAGCAATGAGACGGTGAATTTTTCACTGATTGTAGAGTGTAAGATAACCACATCCTCGACAAGTCTGCAAAAGCTGAAGCCTAGCGCGACTACTTATGAAAGGCATGGACCACAGAAGTGAAAACTGAGCATCCTTCAGTTCTGAAGTGTTTAAGGTGGAAATGACATGATCGGGTCAGCTGGGAGGACAGATCTGAAAGGTTATAGTATTATCATCAAGAAACAATCGATCTAAGATTTTCGACACATGTAGAAGAGATAATGATGAAACGCCTCTTCCCGCCAGCAAGGAGTAGTCAAGCTTATCCAGCAGCTACTTTGCCGGATGTTTTTGTTGGATGTACACATATGATATTTTTATTATTTTTATTTATATTATTCTGTTAGTATATTTGCTATTATTTGTATTATAATGATTATTATATAATTATGTTGGTATCTAGTTTTCGCATTATCTCTAATACTGCTCTGCAAAACAATTTATTTCAGTACACTGTTTCCTAACAATTACCCCGACGAATATTGAAGCTACAGTTGGAAACAGTATTCAATTAAATTGTTCAACATCCGAACCGTACAACGTTCTTTGGCAACATATTCATTGGGAGACTCGTGATAAACAATAAGTCTATTTTGATGGGGTTGTGGTTATACCCTACAACGAGAGGTTTCTAATCGACCGGGACAAAAGCTGCTGACAAGTACAACCTCATCATAACATCTGTCCGGAAACAAGATGCTGGTACCTACAGGTGCATGGACAAGGCCGGGTATGGGAACAGGCAGAGGCAGAACTAATTGTGCTAGGTAAGGCATACCATTTGCATGTGATGACCTTGAGTGTAATTGGATCATAACTTCTCTGAACAGAAGGAATTCTGGCATAGAATATGTACACAGTAGTGGCGGATTTAGCTATAGGCGTCGGGACGGTTCGCTCCCAACGCCCCTCTTTGTTATATGCCGGCGTCCCTCAGACCCGTGCTTGGTGGAGTGCCAGAATGTGGCACTCCTCTGGAAATGCTTTTGCCCCACACGCAAACAATCCTGGAGTCGCCACTGACACACAGGCATAGAAACTTATGCATCATATATCTGTTACATATATGTACACATAATTGTTGTATACTGCGGACATAAATGTATTTTTATATATAAATATCTTCAAAAATGTATACACACGACTTTTTGTGTATACGTAAGCCTACACAATTAGCGATGCGCATATTATTATTATTATTATTATAATAATTATTATTATTATTTCTATTATTATTATTATTATTATTATTATTATTATTATTATTATTACTATTGTTATTATTATTATTATTATAACTATTAATATTATTATTACTATTATTATTTTTATTGGTATTACTACTGTTATTGTTATTATTATTATTATAAATATTACTCTTATTATTATTACTATTATTATTATTACTATTATTATTATTATTATCATTATTATTATTATTATTATTATTATTAGTAGTAGTAGTATTAGTAGTAGTAGTAGTAGTAGTAGTAGTAGTAGTAGTAGTAGTAGTAGTAGTATTATGTTACAACGTAAACGTGACCGTGCATGCATGAGAAAACCCTCGCTAAGTCGGCAAAGTAAATCGGATAGAAACGCGCTCAGAAGGCAAGTAGGCATAAAATGGATCAGTTTGAGTACTCTGCGTATTGATATTCTTTGTGTTGCGTTAGCTATCAAACTATAAGTCCTAATTTACAGTTACTCTCTCAAAGTGTTTTATTTTCAATTGTATCATGATGTCCTGCAGCAAAATATATTTAACACGAACTTTGGCGCTCGAATTTGAAGTCGTGTACATCGATAATTATGCAATTGAACAGGTCGTGTAAATATTTTTCTTAATCAGTTTTTTGAGATTTCATTGACGACAGCCTTATAATTGTATGACTACCATTGTAATTTACTATTTTCATAAATATTCACTACCCCTTAGGCACAGAGACTTAGTACTAGTCATAGTTATGGTCAACTTTAACTCCCGATGTGTCGGCCGACAAAGCAACATTTTTAATTGCTCAAATTTTGAAGAAAATAATGCAGACATAGGCCTATAGTGTCATGTTAGCCTACATTTAGGATAGCTGTTGTATGTGAAACACTTTGCCATGGCTGTTAATTTTGTTTATTTCATCACTATCATCAAATTATTACGTATTCTATGCTTCTATATTCTTGTTTGATTTTAATGAATTTGATAATTTAGGTATATTCCACATTTTTAATTTTCTGTCACTTTCTACCATTGGTAATCGCTATTAGACCTACTACTCCAATAAGCCAATCCATTCATCATCTTCACCATTGTAAGCTAAGCTTAAAAATCGCGAGTCACTATCTTTTTGATCGATTTTGACGCAAACTCTTAACCATTATAATGTAAATGTTTGTAAAAATAACTTTACGATGTATTCTTTGATTTGAGATTAAACGTTTTGTATTGGTTCATGTTTAGGAGTGAAAACAAATAAAAGCGAAAGTAGAGAACAAGCTGTCATCGTAGGGGTTACAGGAGCAGTGATAGTGATTATAGTTTCAGCAGCTGGTGTTCTGATGGTGGTACTTTGGAGAAAATGTTGTCCTAAAGCAAGGTCATTGTATTTAAAAGACTTCAAAATGTATGGCATTTTAATTAATCAATACAGAATGGATGATGAGTTGGCGCCAATTTGCATGCTATTCCAAGGACGGTCATCCACCGAAGTACTAGCCCTCTCAGTTTGTCTTAACTTTTTGCGACTGCCGGCGTGGTTAAAACACTGAGCAACCATCTTACCGCCATTATGATTACTTTCTGTTGCTCATTTAGATCTATTTTACAAGGTAACAATTGCAGATAGCTTCCATCTTCTGCATTCGAGATTTAAAGTAATATGATGGATTAGGGGTTCAGAGCTTGAAATATAATATTGTGCAGAACTAATATGAACTTCCGTGTATCACTCCTTGAACCCTTCGTCTCCGCACTTTGTCCTTTTAATTTTACTATAATCATGACTCAAGTGAAGTTACATTAGTTTCACATTTGTTATTCAATAACATTTCATGTTTAACCCTATATTGAACATTTCTTGAAAAGCAAATGAAATATTTTGCTACAATGTTCTTTTTGCAAAAGATCTATGTATCGGTTCTAATAACATAATTATGTGAGCATTGGCAGGCGCTAAATCAACTCTAGTGAAAAGTTTCATAAATTAGTGGCAAGAATATATTTTGCAATTTAGAAGGGAAGACCCAAATAAAAATTTTCCATTTCTGCATAATTAGTTCAACGTTGCATTTGACCACATTCAGACAAGCAAAATCATCGGACTTTGAAAATCACGCCAAGTCACGCATAGTTGAAACAACTTGGTTTGATCAAGTCTTGTGTTCAAATGATAGACAGTACAATCACTGTTTGACCGAAGATGGTTTAGCTTTACATCATTTTACCAACTTTTTTGTGGTCCGCTATGACCGATCACTCAGTGAACAAGCCAATTAAGCATAGCTTTGTTTACAATGAAAAGTCATATAGTGAATAGCAGAGTACAACACCAAGTTTACAGCCATCTGTACAATTCCGTGCATCAGCAATAGCTAGTTCAAAGCTATAGGCCTACATAATCAAACTTTAAACAAGCTAATGAGATCGAGAATATTGATTGAAAAATAAAGTCGACTTGAATATTTCAAATCGTCAGTTTTCACGATTTCTTATGATTTCTAAGGTTCAAGGATAGTCTGTATGCTTAAAGTTTCTTTTCGGTCGGTGTATTAATTGTTTTTCAGCACAAATTTTTACGCACTACTGAACACTGACTGACTGCGGAATATTGCCATCAGGGCCGTTGCTGGTGATAGCAGTTGTCGATTCGACCATCATTGGGATATTATCATACGAATGTACCTCAAAACTACCTTGAATTACATCTGTGGGTAATGTTGGTGAAGCCAGGGGTAGCTTCCTGTAGTAGTGCGGTGGAGGATCCTCCGTCAGCAGATCGCTGTAAGCAACGGAATGAGAGAACCTTTGTGTTGTCCCCGGCATCCGTTCTTCAATATACTGTTCGCGACCTAGGTCCGTAAGCCTTTCGCTTTCGCGTAAGACATCATATTCGAATTCCTCAACCGTTTGAAAGGACGGCGTCACTGCAGCTGGAGGCACACGATGTCGATCTAAAAATATGCAAATGTAAATGTACGTGTTTTCTATAACGACCTTACGGTCTCATTTTCAATGCTCATTTTTCATTGAATTTAACTGGTGAGATTCTTCACCACTGATGCCCGTTTGAATGGGAGCCACGCCATTTAAGGTCCCCGTGTACGGACAGCGCTAGTCCGAGATTTAAATCTCTGAAATAAGCCACGATCTATATTCAAACCGGCAAGCTCACGTCCACGCGTAAAGAAGCACCCGAATGGAATTTTGTGGAAGAAGCAGAAACTTTCCTTCCACTGGTTCAGATATCTCACATTGAATGTGCATTTTCTGCCATCCAATTCGCTTCTGCTTATAGCCTATATCTTCTAAAACTGCCGCCAACCACAAAACACACTCTAAATAGTATAATATCGATCCATAGCATCATTTCAACGGTTTGAAATTTGTGCAATTAAGACGCTAAACAATTGTGTTGCTATCATGTAATAGAGTTTTGTAGTAAATTTTATGTCAGAATGCATTGTGAAGCAGCATTTTGATCGCATGGAAACTAAGAAGATATGTAACTGTTCGGTTTTTAGGCCTGCTATGCTTGCATTTGAAACCTAGATTCATCATCTTGTTCATTTCCTGCTTGGTATAAGTGTTGCTTGTTGTTAAGTGTTCGTAAAGCATCTGTTTAAAAAAAAATGAAAGTAATTTGTCGAAGTGTGGCTGACGGTAGCCCTACTATGAATGATCAAAAAGATGAATATATTGCTTCTGTACTTTACGTTACATTGATCAGTATGAGGTGACTTTAAAAAATAATCCAACCTGCTAAAAATCTTTTGAAGAACATATGGTAGACAATCAGTGCGACTAGGATTGCTATTACGACGACAGCAAGGGTTACGATCAAAGTTACAATGGATACATCGTCTGAAAACAATATAATGAATAGAATATTAATATAAGTACATAAACTGAAGCAATGCAAAATGACATATTAATTAATATGCCTATAATTATGATGTATTAATACCATTTTTATTTGCTGGATATTTTTTACGATGGAACAGCCAACTTTATACAATTTCGGCGCATGATCAAGAAAGAAAATAACCACTTCAAAATAACCACTTCAATTTTAGCAAAGGAGGAAGCAAAAAACCTCTTGCGCCTGACCAGCAGTGTTTTTTAATTAGACATCTCATACAGTTTTTCTTTTGCAGTGGCCTTTCAGATGAAACCTTCGGACAATACCTTTTTCACTTTAGCTTCAAGCGCCCACTTGAGAAAATCAATCTTCTATTCGATAATTAGTGAATTATTGTTCATAATAACAGGCTGCGTGTAATTTGGGTCTATGGTGCATTCTAATAACAACTCTTATAGCCTCCAGTATCTGCCTACTGATGCGGGTACGCTAAAGTCGATTAGTTTTATTTTTGCTTTCAATGTTTTCACTACCCGCATAATAAATTTACGCTCACTGTAGGAGCTTGTTCGTATATGGGAGATCAAAGCAGCTTTAAAATTAGCCTTGAGGAAATGCTTTCCACTGGCAAATCTTCCTGGAAATTCTGTTGCCTGGTGTCTTAGGTAAATATGGGTGGCATGAAATACAGTAACTTACTCTGTTTCATTTTTTATGCTAAATTTGTCCGGATTGGATCTGATGAAGTCATAAGAATTATTAGGTCGGATCACATATGAGAAGCTGATTGTTGCCAATACTCAGACGATGCCTCAGTTTGAAACAATTGAAACTCTGACATTTGCAAAATTTAAAATATTTTGTAATGTGTAAGCGAGCAACACACGTAGCACTGTATACATAAGTCTAAATGTAAATGTTTGTATATGGTCTCCTATTAATACTAAACTAAACTTAATATTTATACAGGCCAATCCCGCCTCAGCGGGTCACTTTGATGCTATTTAGATTTAGATTTAGATTCAGTTACTGTGAATATTGATTGCTTTCGACATTTGTTACTGCGGTAATATGGTATTGATGTTCAGTCAAAAATGGCTAGTCTAAAATTCTAAAACATTTAACATATAAATGTACTAATCAGCACCCATTAAAACACTGGTAATTGAAACTGTTTACTAGATTCGTTGATCACAGATGACGTCCATGTGTAGTTGTAGTCCGGTATGTTTTTCGCACTGCCAGCAAGGGTGTTGTTTATTTTCCCAAAGAAAGTCCTACATGTGTACTTTGCATTTTGCCTCGTCGAACTGGCCACTAACTTGAGACTGGAGGTGACTTTATTGTTGAAATCGGTGGAATTGGAGACGCGCTGTTCAATGATTTCTCCATGAGCATCATTGAAACGCCATTCCATGAGTGGAGCACAGTTGCCTCTGAAGGCAACTGTGCAACGCAGGTGGAAAATTTTTTCTCTGCGTCCGTTAATTTTTTCTTGACTTTCTTCTTCGCTGCATATCGGATCAGACTCTACAATCAGTGGGCGTATTTAATAATTGTCACAAAATGAGCTATATTATCAGACCTTACCTGGTGTGTGGGAAAGTTACCTTGTTACTGGGATTGAAGATTGAGCTGCTGAGTCTAAAGTCAGTCGCTGAGTGACAGACCGAGCTGAAGAAGATTTAGGTGAACTAGAAGAATGTTGTCGGTTAGACGGAATGGAGAAGCGAGGCCGTGACTAAATTGGAGCAAGCTGGAGAAGCGAGAAGAGCTTAATGTCCTCTAGTCTTCGTCTTCCCCGTTCGAATTGGTGTTGAACCGGACCTTATGGACTGGTTGACAAGTGGCACCCTGAGCTGTGTGCGAATAAAAGGCGAAACATCTGACTGGTTTAGAGTCCAAAGTGGGGTATGACAGGGTGTTCGGATGGCTCCAAACCTAATTGCGGCACCAGTGGATGAGATTATAAAGCCCATGATCTAACGTGGCATGGTAGGAACCACTTTCTGGAACGAGGTCTTCATAGACCTAAATTATGCAGACCATATATCATTACTGGCGGAGATAGAGATGTTACTCCTGTAGCTGAAGATAATGGGAAGGAGGCCGAAGCTTTTGGTCTGGAGATCAACTGGGATTAGGCCAAGATCCAGACCACTTCGGATTATCAACCTGGCCAGTTATTGTCAACGGAAGCAGTTGACAAGTTGGAGGCTGTTGAGGTCTTTGCTTACCTCGACATTGAGACAGTGCCCAGTGGCTTCAGCGAACAGGAGATCAAGCGCCGAATTGCCATCGCCAATTCCTGCATAGCATCCATTGACAAAAACATCTGGCGCACTACAATTGAGCTGAATACTAAACTACAGCTTTACAGACTGTACATGTTGCCAGTAATCCTCTGCATTTGCGAGACGTGGTTGACCACATGGGCCCTAAACAAGAACTCGACACCTTGACGCATGGTACCTCGACACGATCATCCGGATCCCAATTAGGACCATGCGAACAACTTCGCAATTAAGAACAGAACATCAGAGATATCGGTCTCTGCCACTGTCCGAAAACGCAGACTGCGGTCTTCGGACATGTCGTTCGCCCTCTATTCCTTTACTGTTACACGATCTCAGTCTACTTTCAGCTGGTAGCAATGGTTACCACAGAGTGGCAACTATTTAGAGAGGTTTATTAAACACATCTTCAAGTTGATTGTGGAAACTCTTATTTCTTAAGTTGGAAAACTAGCTACTCTAGCTTTCTGTGTACTTCAGGTATATTTTTACATTAGTTTCAAATAGAATTAAATTAAAATCATTATGTATTTAGTATTTCCATGGTGTATGGTACTTCTGAGCTATTGTCTTTGAGATATTACAAAACCTTCATTAACTATAACCAGTTTTTACCATCATCCATCCACCAGAGCGCTCCAATCAAATTTGATTCCATTTTTTTTGTAATTGTATATTAGTTAGAGAAAGAGGTCGTACAATAGAATGACACAGGAATCTTACCAAACACAATCAGCTGAGCGCTTTCTTGTACAATCCCACTTCTATGACTCTCAGGAGCAGGTTGGGTACAGGTGTAGGTCCCTGCATCTTCAAGGTGGGTGGAATTAATCAATAACTTGCTAGATGCGTGGTCGTCGTTGTACTTATGCCGCGGCAAGCGCTGATCGATTCCAGTCTCTCGGCTGAAGACCACAACAGCTGTGGAAGATCCAGCTGCCGTGAATGTCCAGTTGTAGACGGTGGAGGTCAAGTCCTTTTTGCAGACCATCTTGGAGTCGAAGCCTTGGATAACAACGACGTTGGCTGGAACTGGTGGTTCATCAGACAATAAATACGATTTGTCTATAACAACGATAAGAGAATTGTGATTGCAATTGTAACTGGAAATTTATATATACTCCGTTCAAGAAGAGAAACAAGTTAGAGGCGATCTCTACGCTGGCTTTAACGATGCAACATGTCATTAAGAACAGAAATAGTTCAGTAAAGGTCGATCACAAAAGCACGTCATAAACATTGTTTGCCCAAAATAAATCCCATTTGATATATGTTCCATTTTGATGAGTCTGTATAAATAACAAGCAAATGCAACTTTTCATGCTGCATTTCATAGGTTATCTGTTTCTGTTTGTAAAGACTGATCTCAAGAAATTACATAGATTGATTTTCAAGATTTCATTTTAAAACCCGACGGACGTTTAATCAAACTGTTAAACGCAATATTACGGTAGGTTTCAGTTGCTGTAAGATAAATGCGTGTTTTTTAAATAAACGAAATGAAACATATTCTTCCGTTTTATTCTAATGATATTTACCTGACCATATATAGGTGTAATTTGGTGTGTTGTTGGCGGTTACACTTATGATTCCCATGTAAACAGAGAAGAAGGTTATACACGTGTGACTGAAACTATTCTCTTCACTGGCTTCAACAGGAATAGTGAGGCTAGACGTAGCAGAGTTCCCTGAACTAGTGCTTTGGACACCATTGGTTACGATCATTCCGTCGAATCCACCCTGTCTCCATTCCATCACAGGAGCCCAGTTTCCTTTGAAGCTTACACTACAGGTCAGCCGTTTGAATTTACGACCAACTTTTGTTGCGTAGTCGATCGATGTACAGTTCGGTTCAGAATCTACAAAAGAAGTTCAACGATATTTGAAACAATCGACAGTAAAACTGCCTAAGATTTCGTGTCTTAAAATAAAATGAAAGAAATACTACAGATTCCTAAACAAAAGATTTACACTTTACCAGCATGAAATTACGTAGTTGTTTATACTGACCGTTACAGTGAATCTGTAAAGGTGTCACTATTATACGTAAGCACTTACTTCCTCAGATAAGTTTCCACTGAAATGCTATAGGCTCTATAAATGCCCTTCTACAATACATATATAAATGCTTACATAAATGCATATATACATACATATATACATACATAATTATATGCATGCATGCATGCATATACGAATTCATTTTTTAGAATGACAGCTATAATGTACAAAAAGTCAATGCGCGTTGATACCAATGACAATCAGATGAGCACTGCTTTGCACAATCCTGATTCCTGCGTCGTCTTGCAACTGAACATTGCATGTGTAGATGCCAGCATCTTGTGGCTGAGCAGAATCTGTTTTGATATTCAAGAATCCATCTTTATCTGTTCCTTTCCGGAATGAGGTTATAGCGTTTGCAATTTCAATTTCACGACTGAAAATGGTAACATCTTTGTTAGATCCGGCGGCTGTGAATGTCCATATAGGTACTGATGAACCAGAAGTCACTCTGCATGTTAGTTCCACTGAGGTTCCTCTTAGCAATGCTACGTTCTCTGGCGTCGAAATTATGTTTGGACAAACTAAAATGCAATATATATTTCTAATACTTTTGATTAGACATATTTTATGCACACTGTACGCATATCTCCATGCACATGTGTTAAATTCATATTCTTAAGTGAAATCAGGAGAAAACTATGAATTTAATTATTTTAAATTGCGTAGTTTAAGATTGAGTGTTAACGGCAACACAAAGATCAAAATACATGTTTTAAACAGAAACATTTGCAGCTTGCGAATAAACGTGAAACAATATACATATGATCAACTGTATCTGACAAAACACCGCATAAATCATTCACATCAGTATTTAACGTTATGCTACATACAATTTATTAATGTAAGCATCACTTACCTGGTCCAAAATAAAGCGGTAACATTATGATAAATAAGGCTTTCATGGTTTTTGCTTTACTCGAAATTTCTTCCAAATCAGTTTGGATTGAGAGTCAAAAGCAGTGAAGAAACAGTTAGTCATCGGCCATTTGGAGTTTTCTATACCGGATACGTAAAACAGCGTACGATACAACTAATTTAGCAAAGCTAGGCTATAGGTTGAATTATTATAATGTGACTGTTCTCCTTGCACAATATGAAACCAATGTTGAGCCGACTGTGCGCGTTGGTCAAGTTCATATATTATTATAATTATAATTATCTTGGTTACAGGGAAAGTCACCTGAACACGACAGTGACTATGACACGGAATTATCAGTGTAAACTTTGTTCTTAATACCATTCACTCGTCTGTCTAACGCACATCGACCAATGGCAGTAAATATGTTTGTCCAAGGCCTGTATAGAAAGCGTGTTTCGCTCGTTAACAAAGACATTCAGTGGGAGACAATATTAGGCCTATTACTTATAAAAAATAATCAATGGCATGTGCGAGTCTCGTCATTGTATTTGTGTTCCTCTTAAAACTGAGAGATTATGCTGATTCATAATTGTTTTCTAGTCGTAGACATCAACATTATTCATCATCATCATTTGAGCAATGATGTTGGTAAGCCCAGCGACGTTAAGCAACTCCGAGCTATGGATGGATGGATAATTGGTACATGATGGTACATAGTACATGATTGCTGCGGTGGGGCACGGTGACCGACTGGTTAGAAAGCCTGGCTTGTAACGCGGAGTGTATGGGTTCGAGTCTCTCCCGAGGCAATACTTTGCAAGTACTTCACCCACAATTGTTCAACGCCATCGGTCGATGCTTCGCCAATTCTTCAGTAGATAGTGATGCTCAATAAATACAGAAATAGTGATGATAATACTAATAATAATGACCAACTCAGTAGGCTTAAGTAAAAGCTGATAAGTTCAAAAAGTTGTCCTAATGATCACTAACCACTACTACAGTCACCTTTTGTGCCGAGGTGTTAAATGTGCAGGCTGGTTACATTGAAAATATTGAGTCTGATGTTATAAACTGCTCTCTGTAAGCGTGTCATGAATGAATCCTTCAAACAGGGGATCCAGGATTGGATGAAGAAAAACACAAACAAGTTCCTGGATGGAATGAGAATATACATACGTCAGCCAAGGGATGGTGCTATTACCTAGCATCTTATTATGGTGGAGAGAGAGAATAATGGCTCAGATTATGAGGTCAGCTCGCTATAAGTATCACAGGGTCTTGGGTCAAGTGAGAAGGCAAAGAGAAGGTGGTGGTTAAGAAAACCGTTGCCAAGTGTCTTCTTGAGAAATGGATGCGAGACTTCTGAGCAGAATGTTGTAGATAACAAGAATGATATGCAGGAATAAATGAATAAATAAATAAATAAATTATTTAATAATAATAATAAGAAGAAGAATTATTTATAGCTAACAATAATAACTACTACTACTACAACAACAACAACAATAATAATAATATTAATAATAATAATAATATTATTATTATTATTATTATTATTATTTTATGTTTATTATCACCATCGCACATCACTGTCATAACCACTTTAGTTGAACGCCATTGCAAAGGTTTTTCAAACTAAGAGCACAATTATCATCGTAAAAGATAATAGTAGAATTAATTTTGAGATGGCAAGAAAATTGCTATCCTGGCTAATTAGGTGACCCATATACGTGTACACTAATTGTGGAGCGGAAATTTATTGTGTTGCCATGTTTGTTGCCAACAGTTTAAGCAGCACATTGGGAGAAACACGATTTTCTTAAATTCATTCAAAATTCTTGAATGGGAAACCATGCTGGCTGCTTTTGTTCTCATGCTGTGCTCCGTCGGTATAGGTGAGTGAACGCAATACTTGAAGGTGAACTATAATAGCTGAAAGAACTTATTAATACTTAATCTATTTCTTTCCAAAAATCATTTTCAACAGAATGTGTTGTCGTATTGTGCAGTATTAAACAGTGAAATTGCGATTCTTTGGTATGTATACTTAAGTCAGAACATCTTTCATTCTACATATTTTCATTTCGTTCAACAAGTATGATAACGAATATCCTCGATTTGCCTTTTCTGCTGAGAAATGCAGTATTTGGGACTACGATTAATGCATAATTTCCTGACCTCACTTAAGTTGACTGAACAAATAGCGTTTCTGAATTTTTTTAAGCATGCGCTGCCCTTGGCAGTCGATCTTCGGACATCGTTGTTCCGAAAGGTAAGCGAGTGGAATTGCCCTGCGAGGCAGCCAAAGCATCTAATGAATTCCACTGGACATTCACTCCAATCGGAGATACAGAGGTGACCATCTATAGCCCTGGGATTGGAGTAAGTGAACATCACGCTAGCAGGATGACAGTAAATAAAACCCCGGATAGCTCATACAACTTGATCATCGATTCTGCTCAACTGGAAGATGCTGGTGTCTACGTCTGCAAGGTCATCTCAACAAATGGAGCTTCCAGCGTCATAAAGCAAACCAGACACATAATTATCCTAGGTACTTATGCATTTCTATTGCTTGTCATTCGTATGATATTTGGACCTAGGCTTATTAAGTAAGAAGGTGTGAGGAACATGTAGTCTAGTGTTTAGCGTGTTGGACTGTCATCCTCGAGGTGGAGGGTTCAAATCCTCACCAAGGCAGAGGAGGATGTTTCGAGGTTTCTGCTCCTTCCATTTGCGTCTCCTAGCGAACTCAGCTATGAGTATACAATGAGTATACACTGAATGAATACTTTCCTAGGAAAGATCAGTCGGCGAGGGAAAAGACTGGCCACCCTTAGGCTAAGAAAGTGAAGTCGTGAACACTTCTTACCCATGGCTGCCTCTTCTATTACCTATGAAATCAGAGCAACCTGCACTGATTGCCGATGCTATCGCACATTTTTGGAATCCATTATCTTGTAACCCTGGCTATAGGTTAAATAGCTCAATTTTACTTTTCTAAGACGTTATTTGTATAGCTGTAAACATGCTCACTTTTAGACACACGTTTCACCTTGCTTATGCACACAGAATGATCTTGTTAGGCATATGGACGGCTGTTGTTTAAGGCTTGATCATTACAATCAATAGAAACAATGTACATTTAAAAAATGCTTTGCTGCATCAAATGCTAATTGAAAAGTTTATTGTATAGGCCCTACATTAAAAGAAGCTTTGGCGGTGACAGCAACTTCTCAGTGGCGGCTTCAGGATTGCTTGCGCGGGGGGCAAAACCAGTTCCACAGAGGCGCCACATTCTGGCAGTCCACCATGCACGGGTCTGGTCTGAGGGGCGCCGGCATATAACCAAGAGGGGAGCGGGGGGCGAATCGGCCACACCCCTATAGCTAAATCCGCCAGTGCAACTTTTACGTTAAACTTCAACTTCACCGCATTTAATGTTTCACAGATGGTGAGCCTGACTGTGGCACAAATCTCAGCAGCCGATACAATTCTGTAAAGGAGGGCGATTTCTTCCAAATAGTTTGCAACATCAGCTTCAGAGGTGACGTGGTGCCCAAGATGGAATGCCCTCAAAAAGGGGACAATGGGAAAGGTTTGAGCAGTGAATCATCACTTACCATCTCTGCAACAAGCCTGCAGAGTGCAACCTACACCGTGATATTTGTTGCCGATCGACCAAAGCACAACACGTCTTATTCGTGTCGGATTCTCTTCTTAAGGGAATCTCGACAATTTGACGTCACTTTCAACAACATATCATTCTATAGTAAAACTTGGACTTCACCGCTAGTAAATATTACATGTACGTAACTTACTTCAATAAACATTAACATCTTTGATGTAGTCACTATCAGCATGCTGATATGTATACCGATATACCATTAAATTATACATTTTACCTTATTACAATGCATTAAATTACATTACATATAAATGAAAAGAAATTCTCTCAATTGATGATGAGACTGGCTTTTGAAGTAGGTAGCATAATTTTAAAGCATGTAAAATAACATACTTAGTTTCTAAAAATGAAGACATACTCGAGTTTTAGTAATAACCTAAATTAAAACTTTGAAGCCTAATATTGTCTTCGTTTCCTCAGTTGGCAAAGCTATTTATTTCTGGACTGATCTAATTTGCATATAAATGCGCTATATTAATGTCCAAAGTCGCATTCACTGTATTTTACACAACAGATGCACCAAAGAAGTTGCTGATCTCGCCTGACAAGCAGATTTACAACCCTGGAGACAGATTGACTTGTCTCAGCGATGCCAATCCCACGCCTTCCCTAAAGTGGCAAGAACTTAACAAGGATCGTTCCGTTTCCGGAAACACGTTTCCCATCAAGGAATATATGACGCAGGAACCGATCTCGAATCTCGAATGCATAGCAACAAATTCACTGGGCTCGACCAGCAAGAAAATTTCCTTTTCGGTTGAGAGTAAGAAGGTTAAATTTGTGAAAACTTTAGTTTCAGGAATGTGGCATTAAGTATTTCCACATTAACCAGATTGACTTCTGATTCTCTAAAATCTAATCTAATGTATTGATTTCTATAGCACCGCTATCACAATATACAAAGAATCAGTTGATGATCATTTTACGCGAAATTGTAATAAAATGTCATGATCACATCGGAGAAGCCCAGCCAAAATCAGATAGATCAAGGAATCTAATGCAGATATCAAGCTATGGTTGGTAAGAAATCTGGCGGGTTAGAAATCATAGGGCCTACACCAGTTGTGGGTTTAGGAAGGGGCATAACGTCCTCTCTAACTTGAGGAACTCATATATTTCCTACTATTTTCATTATGCCCTAGAACCAATCATGTATTTGCCCGATTTCAAATGATGGATCTTCATGTGCGCCTGGACATATAATTCTTAAACATTTTCTAAATGCTGAATACTTTTCAAGCGTCGTATATATGCCTTTTATATAGCACAATGTAAGAACGTCATTAAAGCGTCTGGTGATTAAATTAATATTACATTGCAAGAGAGTTAACTAGAAATGAATCGGCCAAATGATGCTTGCTGAGTTGCAAAAGGCTTTGCATCATTTCGTATCTGCAATATCCGTTATAAATCGTAGCCATAGCCATAGCTGTCCCACCCCTCTGCAATAAACTCCCGTCAGAATTACAACAGTAATCTAATCCATCATACGAATTCACCAACACTTCAGCCCCTGAAGTCTCTGCCCAGGTCTTTTACTCAAAATTAAAGACACTCCTCTTTCATACATCCAATACTGATTCCTCTTCTTCCTCTTATCTCTCTTCTCGCTCCAATTCCAAACACTATCCACCGTTGCCGCCTGACTGTCTACCTGCCTGACTCTTGGATCTTGACCTGGAACCTAACCCTTCCTACCTATCGAGTGTGCTTTGACTGAGCTCCCGTGAATAAGCTGGTTCCCGCGACTTAGCTTTCGCTGAACGCTGTATTGCAAGTTTACGAATACGATCACAATTAGACACGAAAACAATGACTCTATTTTCATTGGAAATTCATGTAATACAGAGGTAATTTACGATTTTATGCACATGATTTATTATTACAAGAACATTTTATGATTATCATGAGTATCACAATGCACTGGCCCCCACCAAATTGTCGGAGGAATAAATGAAGATTGTGTCAGGCAGGTCTGTGCTTCAAAAGGATAAATTTCTGCATGATATTTCATTGAAGCTTCAGGGAATTGTTTAGCCAGTATCATCGATGGCTAATAATAATTAAGTGTTCGGCCAAATTTTGCAATATTGAAAGTGGAGTTCAACAATTTGTAGAAAAAGTAAATAAGCAGCATACATCAAGCAGGTTTTACCGTCTAGAACAAAAACACAATTTGCGCATGATAATTATAACCTATACGTAGGCCATACCTTTCTTTATTGCCCGTCGCTTTCTTTTTAACTCAGCCTATGTACAATGAAGCCAACAGGCCTATACTCCGTGTTAATTAGTTTTCTTATTTTGCAAAGTCTGTGGGTCAAAAACACATGTGAAGATCCGCTTTCTTCATATCAGGCTTTGGGATGTAATTATACATACGAAAATCTATATTAGGCTAGATATAAATGTTAGTACTTATATATATATACATGATATAAGCCTATATCTATTCAGAATATAGTTAAAGTAGGCCTACTATCATTCGTACTATCATGTCAATATGTCTTCAAAGATTTCTATAGCAAACGCACTGGTCTCCAGCCGCCTTGATTACTGTAACTCGCTTTCTTAACGGTATCACAAAGTCAAACATGCAGAAACTTCAAAGAGCACAGAACTCCTTGGCTAGAGCCGTAACTGTTACGTCAAAATATGAGCATGTAACTCCTATACTTAAATCTTTGCACTGGCTTCATGTTCAGCAAAGGTTTTTCGGTTGCTGGACCGAAATTTTAGAATTCGCTTCCTGCATATGTACGCTATGCCCAGTCCCTTATGTCATTTCGTTCTCGATTTAAGACTTACCTTTTATAGTTGGCTTATTCGCCGTAGGCTACCTCTCTGTCTTAGTGGATTGATCTTCTGGAAATTGACCTGAATGCGGCTTAAATGTGATGCCTTGTGCATTAGACACCGGCCCTCTAGAAGTTTTTAATTGATAATAATTCGGATGTTCTTGTTTGCGCTGCTGACTTTTTGCGTTTAATGTGGCAATAATATCCAAAGAAGTGAAGTTTAAATAATTATAATTCAACATAAATGAAATTGCTCGTACTATATAGTTCCCTTTGTTATTGAAGAGGCTTGACCTATTAACGAAATTTTCCCCTCAAGTAGCACAACATGATGTTTCTTTTTAATAAACTGTTCATGGAAATTGACCAACGTTTGAGTTCAAATGGAAAGCATTTGGAAGAAGGCTTATGCCAGGGTTTAGTTTCTGTCTCAAACTTTGCTGCATAATATTTTGCTTGAGCACACTTGAATCTCCTCTATATAACCTTTGTGGCCCATAAGACTAACTCAGACTTAGAAGTAATATTGTTTTAAGCTGACTAACTCAGACTTAGAAGCAATATTGTTTTAAGATGAGCATTTTGAGTGGGCTTTGAGTCGAGTGATGGAAAATGAAAAATAGAAAACTGCGAAACAGTATTGCATTTCAATAACGAATCGCAGCCATTTGTTGGAATGCGGTAAGCTGTATAATCCGGCGAGCTTTTGCCACTAATGTTGCCTATGGTTAAATTAGTCTTGAAAAACTATATTAATCTATATTTTCACAATGAAAATATGAATCTCAACACTTTTTGTTTAGAAGCTCAATCAGAGCCGAACAGCAGCTCGCTGACTTCGATTACATTGACCGTCGGTGGCATTCTGACCTTGTTCTTGCTGGCGATCCTTGCAATGCTGATCATCTATCACATGCACATTAAAAGAATTCTCTCAGGTAACACAAATAAATGCATACACGTGTGGGTTTATGTGCGTGTATGGATGTATGTATGTATGTGTATGTGTGCATGTATGTATTCAATCTAGTGACGCAAAATTGACAGGTCGCAGCTGTGGCACTTTATTCTTTGTATGTTCGCTTGTAAGCTGTAGGCATGCACTGTACAAAATTTGTGCAATATTTGCAATTTAAATTCATGAATGCAATGTTTTATATGACAGCTCGCAAGAAGGAGTCTAATGAGAATAGTGTAAATCCGCTGCCACCGATGGAGAACTACGAAGAAATCCAGGAGGGTGAGGGGCGAGAACAACCAAACCCTGACGATGACGTCAATGTGACACATACAATGATGTCAGAGACGACATATGACGAGTTGACGTCAAGAGGGTTTATCCCACGAGCAACGTATTCCAACCTTGCGATCGATAGGTCACCGTCCCAACCTCCAGATTTGGCTCAGAGAAATTCCATAACGGAAGAGACAGAAGAAAACCAACAGAAACACAATTACATCAATGTGCGACATGTTGTCGGTCAAGCAGTAGAATGATGTGCGATGACGATATCCTGTTTTCAATTTGTATAAAGCGGACAACGGGGATACAGTTAACGGACATCTATTTCTCTCATTCGTTTAACGCTGTACAGGCTTCAAGTTTTGAGAAAATCGTCCAATACACATTTGACGTATCTGTTACTCCACTGCAAAGAAGACTCTATTGAAATATCGCACAAAGCAATTTGAAAATTTGAAGTTCTTTTTATCGACTGTTCATAAAGCGACATCTAACCAAAGCAGGAAAATTTAATTCAAGGCATTAATATGGTTGGCCACCAGTCTTAGGTCAACCGAGGGCAGACCTAGGCCTTTTAGACTGACTACTAATTTAAGAATATCATGCGTGAACCACTCGACATACAAATAGACTGAAAATTATGCTTTTAAAGGAACGTTTAAGCGAAAATGACTGGAGTAGTCGGGTAGGGTTAAACTTGATCCCCGGTGTAACGCTTTCAGCCATGAGGGAGCGCTGATCGCAAACAATTTTGCTGCATATTATATTGTGAATATCTAAATAAAAATTTTTATCGCATATATTATGCGGGCAAAGCCAGTAATTCTAAATCAGAGGAGTAGAGTAAATGACGAGGTTCTACTTAAGATTTGTCGTATTATAGGCCTAAGTCAAACATTAGGCCTAGCCATCCCATTTTCGCTAGATTTTACAGCAGTTTTATTGCAATTTGTTTCGATTTTCTGGTACCGAAATATGTTTTATTTGTTTAAATTCGTTATATCTATTATCCAGTATGTGATGGGTTGTGTGTTTGACTATTCAATACGAAAAGCCAGGTGAATCTAATTTGCCTGTAACTTTCTTTATGTTGAAACATATTTACTTCGTAATACATATTTAAAAAAATAGGTGGAACGTTGGACAAAAAAAACTAAAGTTCATACTTTAAGAAAATTAAAGTTTATACAGTAGCAAGATATAGATTACATGTGAAAGCTTTTTGTTATATTGTTAAAACAGTATGACTTGTATTCGTGGGAATTTCGGTATCCAAACTGTCGCAACGATTATATTCAAAAGATCTCAGTCGTCATGAAACAAATTACTGTAATCATCAATGTAATCGGAATTTACACATTAATGTTCTGCGTAGAAATTCTTATCAATGCGAGTCAGTAAGTGCAAGATGAGTTGATCCAACCTACTTAATATTGTTTCTCGACAACAGTTGATATTTAGTGACTTCTAATGCGCCGGTGTCTAATGCACAAGGCATCAACCGATGACGCACGAGAGCTGTGTCCAGGCAGAAAATTTTCCCCAAAATTTTATGGATTGCCATACGAAGATCCTCACCAACCGTGTTTCGGTGAAGGTCTTAGTATAACTGTGACTGTACAGAATTTTTCATTTATTTCCTGCTATTGAGGGTTAAAAAATTATTTAATGTCTTATGATAAGATATTTGTAAGATATGATAAGATATAGTAAAATAATTACACTGCGCCAATTAAAGAACAAACGTACAAAATTTGGGTAACTTAATGATGCGTATTGACTTGTAACAAGCGCCAGAAAGTTCATGTAAAGCTTAGGGCATTGAATTTCAAACATAAGGATCATTGCGTGAAAAGCACTTAATTCACTTATTTTAGTTCAGACGGATGCAATAGTCTAAATATTCATATGGTAAAAGCCGATCATAAGTTTGGTATGATAGGATTAGGCATAGGTTCATATGATGGGCTTTTATTGGCACAATAGTAGTCTGATTCTTTAATCCAGCGCATTATAAACCTGTGATGTCATTTTCTTGTACAATCGAGTATTTATAAACCTTATGGAGGGTTCATTTAATAAGACAAAAGAAATAAATCAACTCAAAGAAATATATGCACAGTGGAAACATCCGTACCTGTTCGTATTTTGTTTCAAATATACTTACGAACTCTGATTGCCTTCCAATAGGTATGTTGAAGGCAAGGAAAGGTTTAAAGTGCTTTGCCAAAGGCCCAATAATAGAGCTGAATGACATGCTCATAGGTCTATATATGACCCTAAACTTGAGTTAAATATGTTACGCTTAGAACGAGATATTTGTATAAGAAAGCGTGCCACTTCATTTTAACAAGATTGCTAGTGGGGATACATGGACCTACATGCATATTTTATTACATTTAATAAGTGGTTTAGTAAAATGTTTGTTGAAACACTGAAAGTATAGTAAGTTTATGTGGTTATTCTGCAAACGTTTGTAGATGGGAGTAATCTTGGAAGAATTATTCTTGCTCTTGCTGCCAATATAAGCACATTAATAATAATTTCGTTAGACTGTTTTTATTGATTTGATGCATAGTATTTAAGTCAAATGAATTCATTTTACAACTTAGCTACAGTAAATTAGCTTATTATATTTTGTTTTGAAAAATAGATTTAATTTATTCCGAAGTACAAAAGACTTCATGTTTTTAAAAGCTCTAATAGCGCCTAGAAGAAAGGTAAACCTTTAGACGTAGGCCAATAACAATCCGCACAGTCGTGCATCAGCGTTAACGGCCAATTGCTTAAGCAGGGCCTTTAGAAAACGACTTATTATACCCCTCTAGACCTAAATACAAAGCATACAAAAACTGATTGATTAACTTGGAGTTTCATATAGGCCAACGTAATTTAATTCTGCCCTAAAGACTCCAACTGAAAAAGTTTTGGAGTGAAAGGGTTATTGGCATTGCATATTTGCTGTTTTACATGAGTCATTTGTACTTTCCAAACCTTATTGTGGGAGCATATTACCAGTAATAAAGTTAAAAATTATTGGCATTTAACAACTTCTATCTTACATTTTTTATTTGTATTTTATTACCGTTAAAATACAATCTTCAACTGTGAAGCTATTTATATTATTTTTTTTAAATTTTCGTCTTATATAGTGTTATTTCATTGGTCACATTTATGAAAATCAGATCAACTTTGTATGTACTGCTTATAAGAAATTTCTTTTTCACATTATTATCTGTAGCGGGACTCGGCCTTGAGTGGTTGTCCGATCCTCGTAGATAGGGTTCCCGTGGTCTGCAGGAGACGAAGTCAACTCGAGTCGAAATTTCAAACGTTTAATTAATCAAATACAACGATTCTACACAGAGTCCGTAATTCTTGCTGGTCCGTAATTTCTGCCACACCCACTGGCCGCGGTCGAGCCCTTTATAGGCAGTCGGCCGTTACAGACAAGGTCTTATTAGATACATTCCATCATTCCAGGTACATGACCTTAAAAACCAGAGACATAGGCTTATAAAAACAGATACAAGGTCTTATAAGATACATTGCCTCATAAAAAATCATGGACATTAACTTACAAAAAAAATCAGACCATTGCACCTAAGACGGGGTCAAACACCATCCACCGTAGCCGTCCGACTGTCTGAGTGCCTGACTCCTGGATCTTGACCCTTTTGCCTATCGATTTTGTTTTGACTGAGCGCCTGTGAATAAGCTGGTTCCCGCGACTTAGCTTTCGTTGAGCGCTGTAGAAATCTCGAGATTACGATTACGATGCCGGTTTCTAAAAGCTGAAGGGGGCAACACTGTTACATTATCTTACGCTGGGCTGGGCACTTAATAACAGTCAATGAGCAATTAATAACAGACTTGAAGAATAAACTAGCACAACCAAAAAAAACAAGGTTGAGCGACAATAAATAATATAAATGACTGCTTCACCAATAATTTGACATTAATTTCAAGTCAGAAAAATATTTTCCCTAATTTAAATTTTCACTGAACAACATGCCATTTCTTTTTAGATTTATGTCGCTGCAGGTGGTATAGAGTACCTGAATGCCCATGGAGTTCGGCCGATACATTTGGATGGACCAATGGAGGCGGGATGAGAGAGACTATTTCTTTTGCTTGAATAACAACATTGAGGATACAATCTTGTCTGTAAAAGTGCAAATTATGCATCGATTGATCAGAAAGCGATTTTTCCAAAGCCATCGAGGTAAGGCTAAAATTAACGTTTGTCGACAATAGTGAATTTGGAACAGAGAAATAAACCATGAAATCCGTTAATTTAGGAAAGAAAGAAAACAATTAGCAACAACATATAAAACATTAGTGCTTCAAAATGAAACCAGGCATACTCATTCTGCTTCGCCTGATCATATGTTAAGATAATGCCTTTAGCTGCTCTGCTACTCGTACTTGGAATCGTTTGCCACAAATGGCTCGACTTGCAAACTCGCTATCATCTTTTAAATCACTTATTAAGACACACTACTTCACCCTGGCTTTTGCATGATTCACCCTAGCGAATACAAATCCATGCCTCAGATTTCAAGTGTACTGACAATGTGCGCGTTATAAGTGCTTCCGATAAATAAATAAATAGTTAAATGTAAGCAACAATCATTAACATAATATAAGCAAAATCAACATTGCTGTATATAACTTCATATGCAGGCTAAATCTGTCTGCAGGATTTTAGTTTTTATACGAATTATCCATTGTTTTGCAGATTAAATGACTTGCTGGATTAGACTGGATTAGACTAAATTAGACTGGCATACTCTGAGTGCTGTGACGGGTCTCTGCAGGAGCCGTTAGTCTTGAATGACTTCTTAAGTCTAAACGAATAACAAAGAAAATAATGTGACAAATTATTGCATTGATGTTCAAATGCTATACATAATCTTCATCACAGAGGCTATCGTCTCAGCATTATGGTTATTATTTTCATTCTTTCCGGTTAATACAAAAACTGCTTGAGTTAAATACTCAGCTTCTTATCATCGAATTTAGCTTGTATATAATTATTAGTATGCTTTCGTTGCGGACTTACCTGTCGAGATAAGCAACTCCAAAAAATTTAACTCCACCACTGTCGTGTCCTACTATCAGCCGCCCATCGTTGAAGCACAGTCTTGTTGGTCGACTGGAGGAACCAGCGAATGGTATAATCAGTATCAGATTCAGTTCTTCATCAAACATTAGGATGCGATTATTTTGTTGATCTGCCACATAAACTGATCCATTTTCATCTTCGGCCATGTGGATGGGTCGAATCAATTGTTCGTGCTCAGACTCAAGTTCTTTTCTGTAATGCTGCTTTATTTGTCCGCCACTTGATATCAAAACTATGTCATGGTTTTTGTCATGTCTATTTCCATGACTTACTAGAAAATCACCATTTGTTGTTTGCAGTGCATGGAGTAATTTTAACGCTTTTACATCATATGTGCTTTCGTAGATTTGAACTTGACGTTGACGCTCTCCGCTCAAATTATCGTAGATCATTATTAGATTTGGATTACTTGCCATCACAATTTGACCTCTGGAGGTCACAGACAAAGTATATGGATCGCTAATATTTTCAATAAACTTCGTAATTTGCTTATCTGATTTCGTTTTCCAGACACAATTACGAACACCATCTGCGATGCGCTTTTTAAAGTTCATTTTCCAGACACACTTATGGCCAGCGTCAGCGATGTAGAGATTTTTGCTGACATAACATGAAGCAATATCTCTTGGATCCGTTATGCCAACTTTATTAATTTCCTGAATAACCTTGTATGGGAATTTGGATGTGTATACTGAAACGACATCATTTTCGCGATAAATAATGTAGATACACTTGTTCAGAACTGCTATTCCTTGTATGAATGACCGACCAGTCACCGGGATTTCTGAACAGCAACTTGAAAGTTCTGCATGTATAAATAAGAGCATCAGCGATTACAAATCGACACTACAATATTTAATTATTAACCAAAAATGTATTTTTGTGCATCACTCTAGCTTTAAAATGTACTTAGATGCGCTTGTAATTTACATGTACTTTGTTATCATCCTTATTCGCAACAAAAAATAAGCTGCTTCCTCAATAACGCCACAATAAGCAAGACCTTTGGCTAAAGTAATACAAAATTAATCATGATTCAACATTATGTAAATTATAAACAGTCATTCATATAGAAAGGGGAAGGCTGTTGTAGCAAGTACTGAATTGTTAATGACTATACCTTGCTCGTGAGTGTACTGGCATCTTTTTATCATCACGATAGTAAAAATAGCAACAAGTGCAATTGTTGCTGCCAGTACTGAAGCCACAATACTCGGTGTCTCATAGCTTCTAAGAAACATGGACCGGTCTGCAATAAATCAGATACAGGTCTATGTCAAATGCATGTTAAGAATCGAAAGCGCCTAGTTTACAACACTGACAAGACAGATCATAACAATTAGAGCAGCAAACAGCAGAAATTAAATTTTTTAAATGCAGACATCGTCACTCGTTGACTTAAGAATAGGCTACCAAGTATCACAAAATAAAATTGCTGGAAAGATTGTGTGAATAGTAAAATCTGACGACTAATTTAAATTGTATTTGATTGTTTATTGATTCGTATTCGTAATTAAATATGCACGAAAATTAAGTTGTTTCCGTACCGTCTTGTACAATAATGATCATTGCGTCATTGTGAGATTCTTGCTAGCTGTTATATAAATGCCCAGATACAATATATGGGTCTACAGTTGCTTAGGTATCCATAGTTGCAAGTCGATTAAATTAAGTTTGTCAAGAACATCTCAGTTTGTTTCTTCGACGTCAGTGTTAATTACGATTTCGACATTTCAGGCAGAAGGCCAACTATTGGTCCATATGGTGCATAAGCCATTAAGGACCAACTGATGGGTCTTCAAAGGCTTGTGCACCATATGGGCCACTAGTTGTTAACTAGATTAAAACACTTGCATTTTAATTCTGAAATGTCTTCTATTCTGCATGTCATAATTTCGTGTATACCTACTGCTGGAAATTTTTATCATGAAACATAAAAGATTATTTGATGCATAAAAACCTGTTATTGTAAAGTCGACCACTGACGGTTCAACTATGCACTTTAATCCTGTTATGCTGCATTTCCCCACACATCGATACTTTCCAGGTTTATTTATGTAAATTGATCCATTTGGAAGACTTTGTAACTCGATGCCATCTTGGAACCAGGTGTAATTGCACGGCTGGCTGCTGTTTGCTGAGCAATTCATCAGACCTGGTGCGGTGATTGTCAGCGAAGACGATGTCTTAAAAACATCTATGTATCAAATAATATAATAACAATATTCTGGCAGCTAATTGAAACACGTGATGTAACGAATCATCGAAGCATTTATTAGTAGTCCCGATGAGATCGTATCATATGCATCAAATGCAGTGAATGATCTTACTTGTCCGGTAAAAATATTCAATTTGTGTTTGGCATTGCAAGGGCAGTTGTTTGAGTCGTATAGTGCAGTGACATGAGGGCGGCTCTCAACTTATGATTGTGTTCCGACAATTGTTCTCTTGTAAACTTTGCAGAAATTGATAATTTAAATGAATATATATTTGTTAGCAATTAATTCCAGTTCTAAATCAGTTTTATGCTAAGGAGTTTCACAATAGACTTAAACCGTCATTTTAATGCTGAAGATACTTACACAGAACTTTAAGTTTATCGAATGACGTCCAGCTGTACTTTGACAGGCTAGTCTCACACGTGTATGAAGCTCCCTGCATATCTAGACTAGCTTTAATGAACGTCACGACGGTTAATTTATTTGTGGCTTGACTAATCTTCACAGTTGTTGGGTTGATCAAGTTTCCTCCAGTCTTGCGCCATTGTAACTCAGGCACGAGGTTTCCGTAATACTGCAGAATGCATCTGAACTCCAGACTTCCCGCCTTCACTCCACAGTCATTGTCTCCAACGATTTCATCTTCGTTAGAATGCGAAGTGCACGTAGGCGGCGCATCTGATTGTACAGAACGGTGTTTCAGTGAAGGCAACTGGTTAAGGTGACACAAAGTCAAAGATTAATGTAACACGCTTGCATGCCTCTATGTACATATTCCTAAAAAAATTGGTCCACGTGCCTGAAGCGCAAACATGACCACAGCAATCCAAAACACATTGCGTTATTTCTTCTTCGAACTTGCTGTGATATTCACTCATTGTCCCCAAAGGAACAGCAGAGTTGGACCACATGTCCTGGTTTTCAATAGACGGTCAACTATCCAAGTACTAACTGCGCTTTTATTGCGTAAGTTCATTGTGCTTGCTTATTTTATAGCCACAGCAAGGCCCACACTATGGGCAAAAAAGAGCCGCTCATAGCCTGAAGTACGTGGCTTTAAACCCATTTAGTAATTATTCCGGTGCCCAAAATATAAAATTATGACACCTCATGAAAGCAAGCAGGCTTAAGCGTTGATAGCCTACTCACTTGCTTTAATGCACAATAATGCAATGTTGGTTTTCTAACAGACATCGACTAAACTCGTTGGCTGATTCAGATATTTGCAATCTAATCTCGAGTTAAGGGTTAGGTCACAAAACAGGATTCTGCGCCATTCAAAATACGAACTCTGATTTTTGATTTGTAATTATAAGCTGCGTGGTGATACTTTGTCAACCAACCTAATACAATGAGTTCTGCTCCTTGTCGTTCCCCGTGTCCTGCTCCATCTATGCAGTCGTATCTCCCTGCATCTTCTGATTGAACTGATCGGACGATCAGGCGATATTCGCCCATCGTCCGGTTGATATGAACCTCCATCCTGCTATCATATGGTCGGATGATAGTACTCGACATGAAGACATCGTTTGCGACTCTCGATCCCACCGGCCAATGTTCCCAGTTAATGCTGTATGGGTCAAGCGTTCGACAGATGAAGCTCGCTCTTGAACCAATTACGGCTTCAGTATTCTGTGGTCGAACAACCAGGTTAGCCAAAGCTGCAAGAAAAGTCATAAAAATTTCGTTTGCAATGTCAGACCTAACATGAGTAACCAGATTATATTTTGTATATAATGTCAATATTAAAATTGCAACGAAATAGTTTATAATAAGCGTGTCATTATTCACCTTGAGAATGATGCTTATGGTTTGGTTGTGAGCTTCGCGGAATGGTTACACAAAGAACAACATGATAAGGTTACCGAGTTTTATTCTTGGTCTACGTGTACTCCAGCAAATATTATTGAACTGCAAGCGCACTCAAACATGTCTTCTAGGTACCAACGGAATGAAACTTGTCTCGTTTTTATCGCCCGAAAGATAACGATTACAAACGTTAAAGCTCATCGGTAAATTTCTCTTCGGCTCTTGCACAATAGGCTAAACATCGCTGTCAAAATCTAGACAACGGCGGGCAAAGATTACAGGATGAACAAAATATCGATCATTCAATCAAAAAGCAGAAAACTGGGTCAAGGTGTAACCCGGCTTATGCAGGTCCCGAAGTAGGTTTGTTTCCTTAGTGACTGTGCGCTCAACTGAGCCAACTTTAGTAGGCTCGGTTTACTTGACCTGAAATCAACCAATCCCAACAAACCTTTTGGCTTTGACCCAGTTTCTCACTGCTCAAATTTGGGTGATTTATCTTCTTTGGTCTTCGGCAACAAGCTTCCTGGAGCTAGGTATGCTCGGCATTTATCCATTAAGGGCAAAGCCTCGAGGACATCAATTAACGTGTCATTTTTCTTACACAGAACCATTACACTGTATTACAACCATGTGTTCAGGCCTTGTAGGCAGATCTTCAGTGAGTAAACACTGTACATTAAGTAAGCAATAGCATCAGAGAGCATCAGTTCCAGGCAAATTCTATATGCTTATCATTCAAAAAAGCTTCATTTGATAACATTCCTATATTAAACAATACTATGATAGCAATAATTGCAATAGTATACATTCGCAAACTGACCTAATATATTGGTTCATTTGGCAGAAAAACCACAATTATTTTAGTAGCCTTTGAAACAGTCTTATTACGCCTTTTATATAGTCTGTTAGCGGCACGGTGGTCAATCGGTAACGCGTTTGGTCAATGATCATGTGGTTGCGGGTTCGACTCCGTGTAACGACTCTGGGCAAGTTGTTTGCGCACACCGTGCATCTGTCACCAAGCAGTATAATTTAGTACCGGCGTAAAGCTGGGAAGTAACGGCAAGTCCTGCGATGCACTGGCCCGTGTCCAGGACCTTGGGATTCGTCCATTGCCGGCTCGAAGGCCAAGAAAGGAGATGAGCGCCTCCGCTATGTCTCATTTGTGTGATATGGAATACTTTACTTTACTTTACATAGTCAGTTACATTTATTATTAGTATCTCAGACTGTAAACCCAGAGGTCAGAAGTTCAAATCCACGCCAAGGCTGGAATAAGTTTCAAGATTTCTGATGCATATGCGCCCTCTAACGAAATCAATTATAAGATGAGCACATTGATGATGCACCACCGGTGGGGAGATCAGAAGGCGAGAGATAGCATTGGTGACCCAACTTTAGAGACCGAGGCTAAGCAACTGGTTTTCTTACCTTGAATCATAAATCCAGCTACAAAATAGCATATTAACGCACAGTATTGTGTAATTGTACCAAACGCCATCCTGCTTCAAGTTTAACTTGAATAGCGAAGACCTTGCAGAAATCTTTGGCAGTAGCATGAATGCCTTACTCGTTTCTATTATCTCTTATCTGATAAAATCATGTATGTCTCAACTAGTGCCTAGGCCTGTTTAACACACATTGTGAGAGTGTTATAGAGAGCCAATGCTCTTGCAATGGAGAGGCGTGGTTAGCCCTGATAAATATAAGAATAAACGAACAGAGATGATGTTGGAAAATACCCAGTTATTTTCTCTGGTTGCTTTACTACTGAAAACGGAAAGTCCTAATATCTACGGAGGGAAATAACCGAACGTTTGCAATGTTGCAAATCTTGCAAATCTTGCATCATCCAGCACTTAAGCACTGAGACCAAAAGACAAATAGCCTAAATAAAGATAGAAGGAGACGCCCTTCAAATATGCAGTAAACTTTAATGCAAACATGCCAAGCACTGCTTGGCATGTTTGCATTAAAGTTTATTGTCGAACACTTTATCACGAGATCTTTTATCTTTCAAAGCCAAAGCTCATGTTAACAAACCGATGAGAGCAGTGAGAGCTAACCACACCACAGAAAATGGCAGATGATGCTGTGCACATTTATATTTTTTTATCTCTGTGTCGGAGGTTATTTGTCACGTTACATCAAGTGAAAAGACAGTTTCTATCATTGTTGAGCCATGAAAGGGTTTCAATTTGTAATGGAAGCAAATAGTTTTTGTTGTTGGATTGAGGTTCGACCTAGTACGGTCCGTGCACGGGGACCTTAAACGGCGTGGCGCCCATTCAAACGGGCAGCGGTGGTGAAGGATCTCATCCGATAAATTCATTGCAAAATGAACAGGGTCGAGGCCAAACGGTCGCTATATAAAACCTATACATTTACATTTATGGATGTCGAATACAAAGACGGTTGTTGCTAGAAAGCTACATAAATCAAGCGATGATCTTATCATACTTGGCTTTACCTTGATTTACCTCACATAGCCTTACCTCATCTCACCTCTGTATGTAGTTCAACTCACTTCATTTCGCCCAACTTCACTTATCTCACCGCTTATCACATCACATCAACTCACATCACCACATTAAATTATACTGCGCAAAATTACATAAAATCTAGATAGCGAATATTTAAAGATTTCTTCAGAGTCAAGTGCAAAAATGTGTGTAATAAACAACGAGAAGGCACATAGTAAAAGTGTAAGCTCCAACGTAGCTTTTCACACAGCATAGGCCCTTAGAGAAGGTATAATAGAAAGGAAATATAGTAGATGTAAAATGGGGCGTTGGGGCCACCCGGTGTTTTCCGCCCAACAACATCCTGAATGACCGTGCTCCCATCCACAATTTGAAGGCAACTAGGATTAATGCTCCACTGACCGAGTTCCTCCACGTGGGCAGCGGTCTAGAACCACTTAACGTTTTCCCACTCAACAACATCTTGGCTTTAGAAGCCGTTAAAGCTTCCACCGCACTACCTCAGCCACAGTTCAGGGAACGCTTGGATTGATGCCCACTTCCACTTGGACTGACTACCCCTGGGCAGACCCTCCAACCTCATTTGCTGCGCCGGCCGAGGATCACCTACGAGCTGGACCAAACCCACTCCGCTGACCCACAACTAATACGGCGGTGGATCGGACGCCTCATCGGAGCCTAACCAGTGAATACTCCCATTTAGACACTTCTGTCGCATAGGATATATGCATATAATGTCCTTTCACATATGGTATACAGTAGCAACATGGGCAGCGGTCACATCAATGTGCGTGAGTTTTATGCGACAAAAGCTGTATTGCCTAGTACTGTTGGCATCATCATGTCATTATTCGGAGCGGATCCAGACTACGAGACACCTGCCGACTGTACCTCGTTTGTTGATACGCTCCAGCATTTCAGCGACTTCACCCTCGCTCTTCTTCGTCAGCGGTTCGGCGTCCTTATGCCTAGAGGCGACATCGACAAGGGTGAGGACGTACTAGTACGTTGGGCCGCAAACCCAGTCATGGGGCAATTAAAACAAGTCGACTTGGTGCACAGCGTTTGGGCGGTCAGCCCTCAGAATTTCGTAAGATCCGAAATATGCGAATAGTCAGTTTATGACCTACATCCTCTGGGTCTGACTCATTGCCTAAAGCATGCAGGACAGAATATTTGGATAATGCAACAATTCTGTCCTGGGGTTAAACCCCATCATACAGAGGCTAAACAGCGTACTTTCTTGAAAACAGCTACGCCATTTGAATTTAAGCGCCACTTTGACCTGAGCCTTTAAATTAGCACAGGGATCGCTACACCGGAACAATTCAATGTCAAATCAATTCATTTTGCTTCATTACACTTATTACGCGCGCAAGTTCTGAAACGGAGGCGCGAGACAACTCTGTACGAATAATTTGTCTAGGGTTGTTCAACGGAATCCGCTCAGCAAGCTCGAACGAGTAATCGTTGGATTACATACCCAGCGCTCAAACACACTACTGTGCTCAGTTAGAATGGTCCCTTGGTGATGTTGATCTGAGGCTAGGTGGCCACCCGGGAAAAACGCCAACTGGCGCCCACTAAGCAATGCATCCTTTCTGGGACGGTAGCCACGTAAGTTCTTCTTCTTTATGTTCTCTGCCCCTCGGCAGGTTCGTATGTCCAATGACGCCATCTTTCTCTGTTCTGTGCCTCTCTCTTCAGTCCACTGTATCCCTCCTCTGTCATCATCCAGTCCAGTAGCATTGCTCTTGGTCTGCCACGTGTTCTTTTTCCCTCCATTCTTCCCTCGATGATGTCTTTTCTTGGCGTCATTTTACATTTTTCTTGGGAAGAGTAGAGAGGTGGTTTCCCCTTGCCTTCCTCTCAGTGTTTTTACAGAGACACCATCTCTCTGCGTCGATGTCTTCCATCGTCCGTCCTTCGGTTTTCTTCACCCATGGGGCACTCGCTTATACCGGCGAGTACTCGGTCGTCCACCACGCACTCCGTTAGAACAGGAGGGACCTCGTGAAGGTGGCGTGGGTGGACATTTGAGCAGCAGAGGCTATTTGAGTCGCTTGCATGCCCCATTCCCCCCCACGTAAGTTGGTAAGTTAAAATGCGTCCTATCGATTATGGGATCATGTTCATCCCTTAGTCACAATTATCAATTTACCTTTAATGATTTACCTCTTAATGTTTTTCTGTTTCCTGGCTTCAATGTTCACTTCTGAACTTTGTAAGGGAGTATTATTAAATTATAGTTGTATTGTATTGTGTTGTATTTAAGCCAATACTGCCTCCGTACGTACGTCTATGAATTAAAAGCAAATGGAAATTGGGCAGGCCTAATTGGTAAGATCTATAATAGGTCTACATAATTTAGAAATAATTCTGTGTAGATTTTAGTCTAAAGCAAGAGCCAGGACATTTCCTCAATTTGTCACGTTTTAACAACATCGACGATAATAACATTTTCATTAAAAGTTAAATACACAATCAACAGATTTGCAAGTAGTCAACCTAACCGTTGCACTTTCATTTTGATAGCTAAATGCAGTTTGAGGCAAATACCGTCTACATGTATTTGCGAGAATGAGGTCAATATTGTTTAAATACGGGCGGGCTAACTGCATCGGCTTTAGGCATATTTCTAAAGTGGCTTATGCGTACAAAGTAGGGCGGTCAAAATGCACTTAGCCTAAGCACTATTTACAAAGGTGTCACATGAATTAGAGGGTACGCAATTTTACAGCAATCCATATTCGTCGGATTTTATTGCACTGTACTGTACTGCGCAGTAGTACATTGCCTGCATTGTACTGATATGTTTTGTAGGCTATATGTATGTACTGTACCGTCCTGTATTGTAGGCTATTAACAGAAAATGGTGCAGTAGCATTTACGTAGGATAATCTTGCAGATGAAAAACCCTGTAGTTTGTTGACCATGCACAAACATATAATATCGTCTAGTCTGCTAATGATTCCTTCAAATTACATGTAATTTAATCTGACGTAACGCGATGTAATGTAATGTAACGTGATGGAGTGTGATGTAATACAATGCAGACAGTCGTGGAACTAGAACCACTTCAAGGAAACTCCTCAGCAGCGATTCAATATCAATTTACCTTGGATGGAAGGCCTCAGAAGTTGGTTCAAAAGTCCTTGTCTTAAGTTACTATTCAATCCATCCAAAATGGTTTTGGTAATCGTTAACACAAGAATTTATAAAGCGCTATCTAAAACCAACCACAGGGCACCAGATTATTCACGAGTGCTGCGTCAAGTCAGAGGCATTATCCAAAATACCACTTGAAGAACAAAATCCGGTTGCCGGAATACAAAGTGACGGGCCAACCACAAGGAAGCTCTTATGTTAACTTATGGATCATGGAAGCACGACATTAATTAACAAGAAAATAAATATTAGTGCAGAGAAAGGAGTGGGAGTTTGACATGAAACCGGAAATTATGTCCCGATCTAAAAGTTGCACTATCGAATGAGCGATAACATACAGAACTAATTTAAGCTGGTCAGGTAGAAATGAGAACGAGATATAAACAATTATCTGTGCTGAAAACATTTGTGGCTGAACTGTAAACAGCTGAATACGATAGACTATGCGAAATGATTGCAAGCAAAAGGAAAACTGTTTTACTAAGATGAGTATAATTTATAAATGTATGTATGTATGCAAACACAAACACACATACATATGCAATACATACATACATAATACATACATACATAATTTATATATACGGGTTAGACGTTTAAAACAGTCTAGAGAATAGGCCGATTTATGAAAACTGGATGAAAATTTCGTAAAAGTTTGATGTTTGAATCATCATTAGTTCTTTATTTCTAAAATATGATGCTTCGGACATTAAGCTTCTGTTTCCCGCTACTACTTTCTGCTAATCTGGGTAAGTTTACTGTAAGCAATAACTTTCAAGGAAGTATATTAGACGTTGATGCAGAAGTTGAAATATATTATTGATTATTTTTGAAAAAGTAAGGAAAAGGCTTACTATTAAAATAAAACACTGGTTATTCCTACTAGGGGTCGGCCCAAACGTAGAATCAACTGATTTTTGCTTACATCAGCCAATTTTTATTGTGATTTGACATATAATTTTACATTATCAAACTCTCCAGCTTTGTTCTATGCTAATCTATTTGCTTTCACGCTTGCAGATGATTTCTAGAGGTTTTATAACCTTAAACCTTCTCATTACAGATATGTCATCGTACATTCTTTACTGTCGCTCCGTATAAGATATTAATATCTTAAATATTATCAGTATCTTCCGACATTATTTAGAAAATCATTTAGTTTATTTAGAACATTATTTAGTTAATGATTTTTTGTCTGGTAAATAAATACTGGTAAATATTGTTCTATGTTTTATTGATATATTTTATATTAGTTCTCAATTACAATTAGTCTTCTTGTAAAACTTACATGTGTGTGTCAGTTCGAAGCTCCCGTAAAACGAAATCTTTGTGTCAAATTTACTAGTTCAACTGAAAGTTTCCGCTGGGTCTATAAACACAGCTGTGCAGTTAGGCGAACGCACAGAGCTGACCTGCTGGGCAAATTCCAGCTTCTTTGTATCCCAATGGCTGTTCAGCCAAGTGCAATCAAATTCGCAAGTTGTAGTCTACAGCACAAGCCGACACGTTGACCCAAGCTTTTCCAGAGTTGGCGTGCATCGGAAGCCAGGAAGTCGGCTTATCCTGACTATCAATAACACAGAGTTTGCGGACGCTGGAATCTATATTTGCAAATACTCTGTCGTGGGATCTGATGGAAAGACCAGCGTTATCAAAGAAAGTGCACAACTGATCGTTTTAGGTAGGCAGTAGTAGCTATAACATTTACATGCGTCATGTCTAATATTTTATATCTTCATAATAATTTAAATTAGGGCCTACAAGCTGAGTGAAGCAGTACAATATTTCTGCGATTAATTAGGCCCACAAGTACGATAATGTGTACAGTAATAGTTCATTTACGCCCATAAATAATTATCAGCAATTGTTTTCATGTAGGCACATTTTGGATTTTACGTTGAAATAATTTTTTATATTGAACCTGAATTTTCATGAAAGATTATTGTGAATAAGTTTGGTTGTAGTGTATTAGATAACTCTTTGTTGTTTCATGAGGCAGATTCTGTAAATTTTAAGATAGGTATCAGCAGTTTGCTTTTATGTTCAAAGTTAAAAAATGAACATAAATGGCGTGCAAGTTTTTTTACAGGAGAACATACATGCGGATCAAACACCAGCGAAATATTGATGGAGGAAGATGTTATCGAAATCCAATGCAGTGTCAGATTAAGAGGCAACTGGGTACCTGCTATGGAATGGCAACAAATTACAGAAGATGGACATATAGTCATCACAGCAGTGACTGCAAATACGACTGTCTCAAACACCATCGTTATATCTACGCTTAGACTGATAGCAAACTATACAATGAACAATGCCAGATACATCTGTAGGACATACTTCACAAACTACGTCGGAGAAAATACTATGACTGCTATCAATACTCCAGACTACAACAGCACGTGGATATCACGACCACTCAACGTTTATTGTAAGCTAAATTAAGTATTCTTCAAAACTGATTTTTGAATCAACAGAATAAGATTCGTGATTACCAATTTTTCTGAGCAGCGCATATTTTCTTGAACACATCTGAGCATAAGTAAGTTAGTACTACTGGGGCATACTATTGCTCGAAATCTTTGTAAATGCATAATTGTTAATTTGCTATGTTCATAAAAAGTAATCACATAGCTAATCGCTTTAGCTAAAATCCTATGTCCCTTTAAATGATACACCGCTGAATGCAAGTTCACAGTAAATTCAAATTGGTTGCGTTTTTGATTTCAATGCAGATGGACCGAAGGGTATCTCAGTAATGCCAGAACAGTTGGTGTATGAGATAGGAGATCGACTAACCTGTTCTGCCAACGCCAACCCACAACCGACTTTCGAATGGACGGATATGAACAATAAACTTACAAGCAATGAATCACATTTTTATATTAAAGACTACATGAAGCCCAGAGAATATTCTACTCTTACTTGCACAGCAAGAAACATGATTTCCCACACCAACAAAGAAATCACCTTCAGTGTAAACAGTGAGTATTTATATTTGCAATTTTTGGAATCAGAAATGTTATAACTATCGTGTCTATCTTTGTAACTGTTTATTAGTGGGTTCACAACGGTCAGTGTTAATTTGTGGACTGTTGCATGGTTGGTGAAATCGCTAAATAGTAAAGATCAGCAGAAATATTCCAGGCAACTATAATTAATTCTGCTACAAATGATTTTTAAATAGACAGTGTCCGAAACATATTATGCGATGTAAAATCTCGAAATTCCTCATTATAATACACAGGCGCGTCTGAGGGACCAGAGTTAGATTAACACAAAGTCAGTAACGTTGTTTATTTGCTTCAAGTTTCGGTATTGGCATTACATCAATAAATAATTTGTTTTGTTTCAAAATAATTATTGTTTAGATAATGAAAATTCAAGTTTATTTCTGCTGGCTCTCGTGCCGTCTCCAGCACTCCTTGTGATTCTGGTCCTGGTTGTCGCACGTCTCTTGCATTTGAAACAAATGGTTACGGGTAAACATTTTATGGTTTAAATTTCAATGTTCAAATCGCCTATAGGTTTCGCATGCGATGATTTCTTCTGAAAAAAGAAATTTTTGCTTTTCTGTTACATGCAATATCAATAATTTGCGCACTGACATCACATAGGATCACAGTTAGTAGGCCCTATTACTACCTGTGTTTAGGAAACAATAAGGATTTCAATCTTGCGAGAAAGAAGACTATTTTCAACAGGGGTGTGTGCATTAAATGACCTGGACCACATAGGTAGTAAAGTGGAAAAAGTTAATAATATAAAAACGTTATGCCCTAATAGCCTGGTATTTTTGGAAAGTGCGTAGCTATAAGCGATTTATGAATGACTGCACAGATGGGCGCAAACTAAACAAACCAGACCTTGAGGCGAATCAGCCTGTCGCAGAGGCCGTGGCACGCGAAGACAGTTTCTGTGACAAACAAGATTCCGATAGTTACGCTTCGATACCAAACATCGATGAGACGACGACGACCTCAGAAGCAAAAGCGACCAGCACTGCACAATCCAACGAAACTAGTTCATTGGAAAGTTCTACCAACGTGGATGGGTACGACAAACTGGAATCCAGAGAAATGCCTCTGCCCACCTTCTACAACCGACTCACCAGGAAAACCCAACCTTTGCCTGCGAATGATGCAACAGCAATGAACGCGCTGAAAGTTGATTATGTCAATGTCCCAGCAGCTGAACTTCAATGAAGCATGTCAAAATTCGTGAATGAATATAATACCATCGAAAGAAGTAATATTATAGAGGCTTGACTACATTTTTTAAACAACTAGAAATCGTATGGATGTTATAAATTGGAATGTTATACAACTTTACGAAATTATTCTTCTTCTAAATAATAAGCGCCAGTGTCTTATGATAGAGCGTCAGTCGATGGCGCTGAACAATTGGGCGTGAAGCACTTGTTTACGATCATTACATAGTAGGCCCTAAACTTTCATAAACACTTCTATTAAATGCCAGATGCATTTCAGTTGGTATGCCATAGACTATTATATTAAACAGATGTTTATTCCATGTTCTTTCTCTCCTCTCGATGTCGATTTTATGAGACTTCTGAATCTGTAGATTACAAACACAAAACTTGTAATAACGTGGACAAATTTTCTGTTAAGCTTTAAATGTACTAGAACAACACAGTAGCTAACTGTCGGTTAAGAGGGGCCTTTCTAACGTGGCATCCACAATTGCTATTCTCACACATTAGGTAAAATTGACAAATATTTGTCATGTAAGCCATGTAAGTTCTGCAAAGAAAGCTTACCTGTGGTGGATTGCTAGCTGTCACGTTTGCGCTTCAGAAAACAGTTCATTTAACGCCAGGATCGCGCAGTGAAGACGATTGTATGTAGGCCTAATAAATGAGCATTGTCTCACCTTAACCGATTTTTTATCTAAAGGCAGATTTATGCTGCCATAGAAATACATTATGCTAGTGGAGTTGAAACATGCGAATATAGTTTCTCAAAAACTACACAATATTTAAGGAAAATAGAAGAAATCGAATGTCGTTTGAGTTTACATAAGCAATATCAAATTTTAAACACTATGACCCGGTTTTACTATCCCTACTTAACCCGCCAGTGACTTTCTATCGGGCTTAAATGTGAATTTTCTCGAGACGTGCTGCACCAGCACCACTTTTTTAAATATCGTCAATTTACACGACTTCATTCACATGGATATTGTCAGCAATTAGCCGCAAAAATCTTAACCTATTTTGGAGTGAAGGATAACGGACGACGATTTTCTGCGATTTCTAGGCATTACATAATTTCAAACTAAATAAATCGCCATAATTTTTCTCATATTAGGGAAGCCTTTATTAATTGGCACCCATTTACCGAACTCATTTTAAATAATACGTCAAAATAACATAAGTATTCTTGATATTATACATCATGGCGGCCTGCATAAATCTATAACGCATAGAAGCCTATTAAAATTGTTCAAATGCTTCCTAGAATTCTGCATACCTGTGTTTGTCTGCGGTTGCATCGATGTTTTTAGTGATCCAGAGGATCACGAGAATTATAATTCAGATCTCTATGATATTAGAAATTGTAGGCTAAATCCGATAATGAGAGTATGCAAAACGTTTCGCGTAGAGATGGAGTTGCATTAATATAGCGTAACTTTATTTAGCCCAAGAAACTAAACAACTTAATAGATTACAGGCTTAAGGTTATTCTCAGACACCTAAAACCACTGATCCGTTCAAAATGCTTATAATTATGACCGTGCCCAAGAAAAACCTCATAAAGTCGAAAATCTTCGAAAATTGGTTTAATATTGCACTTGACTGGACTGGAAGTGCTGAATGTGTGATAAAAACTGCATGTTTTTATCACAAATAGCCACAACTTACAAATACGTAAACTGTACATCTCTGCGCGAAAGTTTTGAAGAATCGCGAGGTAAATTTAATTTAAATTAAGATGTAGGGTGCACGCTAAAATAGAGTTTTACATGCGAATTTAGTTATGTACCTTGAAGTCAAGCAAGAGACGTTGAGTGATCTGTGTTAAAATTGTGCAAAGAACTATTTCTTTCGGACCTAGTTTGCTTAATGGCCTTTGGAAGTCAATAAAGGTTAACTGCATAGGTCTAATTTGAAAATTAAATACGACTGTAATTTATTTTTCAAAATAGAAAATGTTTATTCCCAAGAAGACCTCGTTCAGCAAAGACGAGTTACCTATTCTTAAAAGCTTGCTTACTCTCCATAGCCTAACTTCTGGTTTCTCTGACCTTTAGGAATTCGACCTGGCTTCTCCCAATGGACTATGATTTTGATTACGATTTCACTTGAAGCGACCATCGAATGATGCTTGGCCATTATGATAACGGCGTTATAGAAGCCATTAGATTAGATAAGTTGCAGCCATTTGAAGTTTTGGCGAGAGCGTTAAGTCAAGCATGAGTCTAAGATCCTGTATAGACCTACAGCAGAGGATGGGTAAGTTCAGGAAGAAGTAGAGAGTGACAGGTCAGAGTACCGTAGGAGCTTCAAGAAACAGTCAAACAAGACGAATTCAGATTTTTTGGGTTAAGTTTGAGGCGCAGAGACAGACTCCATAGAATGATGTCATATATATATATATATATATACAAATTATATATATATATGCAGGCAAGAAGTCACTTGGTAGCGTCAGCGACCCGAATTAGCCGTAGATGTACACAGAATTGGGTATGCTCGGCATAAAGGATTTCTATTCCATGACGAGAAGCAATGGCTGACAGAGCTGAGGTATAAAGGATGAACAGCATGGATCCGTGTGGGATATCAACAAGCAGAGCAGTAATGGATTGAAGTAATTGACATCACGCAACCAAAGCGATCATAACGAGTACGATTAAAGAGATATGAGAGGCAACAATTCAGGAATATACCAGAGATGCGGAAGGACTGCTGAAAGCCAGAGTGGGATACCACATTCCCAAGTCTCCTTTTTATAGTCTATTACGAATCGATCAACAAATCGTTTTATTTTAAAATTTTACCAAATTTTAGTTGTCTTTAAAATATTTTTAACAGAGCAAATTGAAACTTCGGATATTTATAACAGGATGAAACACGTCTTATAGCTTCTTCATTTGTGCACAGTACAAATGCACTAGCCAGTGAATTTAGTACGAAAAATCAAAAGCTGTAGGTCTAATTCACAGTAATTAGGTCTATGTCATGTGCCATATCGACAAAGTTCTACATCCTTACTATTTAGTTTCATGACGATTAGTATGAATTTAAAGACGTTTAAAATAAATGTAGGCCTATATATCAATAGATTGCACAGATATAATTTGCTGTGCGGATTGAACATAATTAATTACTCCAAAGCAAATTAAAGTTCACATATTTTGCCGATTATACTTCCAAGAATCCGAAATGATGGTTATGAGGTATAGTTTTAAACGAAATGTAACTAAAATGTTTGGTAGATTCCACAAACGCATGAAAGTGTTTGAACAGAAGTTTGCTGAAGAAGTGCAATGTGTATTATGTTTTTGTGTGAATATCAAAATGAGAATTTTTGCAAGTAATTGAGTAACTGTCATTATATCACTACACTCTCCATCACACGTGGTACATACAACTGTCACTGTATCAAAACAATCACCCGTATCAAAACGCAAAGTACTTCATGTAATCGTAATTACAAATTTTTATAGCGCCTATAGCAGAGAAATTCTTCAGAAGCGCTACACAAACTACAGTTGGTTAAACCGGGAAAGAGTTAGATCTGTATTAATGGCATACAGAATCAGTCACCAATAGCTAGTCCAAATACAAAGTAGTTCGACTATAAGAATAAATATGTGGGATACAACTTCAGTCACCCATAGCTAGCAAAAAATATAAAGTAGTTCAAAGTATAAGCATAAATATGCTGAGTACAGCTTCAGTTACCCATAGCTAGTCCAAATATAAAGTAGTTCAAAGTATAAGCATAAATATGCTGAATACAGCTTCAGTTACCCATAGCTAGTCCAAATATAAAGTAGCTCAAAGTATAAGCATAAATATGTGAAAAACAGCTTCAGTTACCCATAGCTAGTCCAAATATAAGTAGCTCAAAGTATAAGCATAAATATGTGAAATACAGCTTCGGTTACCCATAGCTAGTCCAAATATAAAGTAGTTCAAAGTATAAGCATAAATATGTGAAATGCAGCTTCAGTTACCCATAGCTAGTCCAAATATAAAGTAGCTCAAAGTACAAGCATAAATATGTGAAATACAGCTTCGGTTACCCATAGCTAGTCCAAATATAAAGTAGTTCAAAGTATAAGCATAAATATGTGAAATGCAGCTTCAGTTACCCATAGCTAGTCCAAATATAAAGTAGCTCAAAGTACAAGCATAAATATGTGAAATACAGCTTCGGTTACCCATAGCTAGTCCAAATATAAAGTAGTTCAAAGTATAAGCATAAACATGCGGAATACAGCTTCAGTTACCCATAGCTAGTCCAAATATAAAGTAGTTAAAAGTATAAGCATAAATATGCTGAATACAGCTTCAGTCACCCAAAGCTAGTCCAGATAAAAAGCAACTTGCTCAAGTATAAGCACAAACATAATACAGTTCAATTATAAGCATAATGAACTTCCACAGTGTTAGTCATCTAAAGCTACTCCACAAAGACAATAAATAGTTCAATTATAAGCACAAATGTACTCGATAGAGTTTCAGTCATCTATTGCAAGTCATCTACAGCTAGGGCAAATAAAAAAGTATTTCAAATCAAAGAGAATTGACACAGTTTCAGTTCATCTATGACTATCATGCATCACGTCCCATCAGTGCCTGAATTTCATCTTCAGCTGGGAAAGTTTTCATCTCTTCATATTTACGACAACTGTAGGGCTTGTCGACCTCTGCTTCACTCTTGCTCTCAACATTTAAACCATAATCTGTGTTTGAAGTTTTTCTCTGCAAATAACGCTGTCTGTAAAAAAATATGATGAACTTTGACTAGATAATATTACTAATATTGTGTGTCGTAAAACCGACATTAGAGAATCTCTAACATTAGATGAAATAAGATTAGATCAGGTAGGATCAGACCAAAAGAACCAGAATATATTAGATTCGGCGTCCATTATGGCGCCACAGTATTTGCCACGGCATAGCAACATACTTCGTGCCTACTTCGTCGTGCACAATATGAAGTGTTGCTTAAGCGCAAACGTTTTCTTCTCCACAGCGCTTCTTTGAACGCCAGATACTTTGCTACATTTTATGTATTGGCCTTTAACAATTTAAAAATTACCTCCATTACAAATTCTAAAATTGTTCGCCAACAGGTGAATAATTTAAATTATAATTTAAACAAGGCATGAGGAATGCTAAGAGATAAGTGTGAAAATTAATTTAATGTTTACCTGTCAAGGTAACTGACTGTGAAAACCTGAACTTCGCCACTGTACTGTCCAACTAGGAACAGTCCATTCTCTTAGCAGAGTCTAGCAGGTAAAGTAAAGTTGATGCCAGAGGATACGGTCTGAATAAATTTCAACTCCTTGCTTAGAACAAATACACGGTTGTTTTTTTGTCGGCCAGGAATATTCTACCATCGGCTCCAATAGCCATGAGTCTTGGTTGATTTAGCTGTTCCATCTGAGACCCACGCTCCCTCCCAAATCTTGCTTTAGTCTCTCCATTTTTTAAAACTATGATTGCCTCATGCTTTCTGTCATACTCGTTTCCATGGCTGACCAACAACATGCCATCGGCAGTTTCAACTGCATGCTGAATATCATGTATGTCCTCTTTAACAGCAATGGATTTCTTAGGGCGCGCCTCAGCATCATAAACCTTGATAAAATTTGGACACTCGGCCAGAACAACGTCACCTTCAGAGTTGATTGATAGAGTGTATGGTTCTTTTACTTGATCAAGCCATCGCGTTGTTACCTTGTGATGATTCATTTTGAAGACGCATTTATGATAGGAATCAGTTATGTAGAGGCAATTTCTTTTGGAACATGATACAATATCCCGTGGGTCGGCTAATTCCTGATTTCTAAAACCATGGAGTTTGTTGTATGGCGGATCTAATCCCTAAATCGAAATTTCACTTTGCGATGAATTATATACAGCTTCATCTTGAGAATCGCCATACCTTGAATGTGCGAATGACTTGTCAAAAAGACGCTTGATGAGTGAAAATCCTGACCTGTCATTGGTTAATATGAAATTTTACTAATAATATATGCCTTAAACTTTAATTCAAATATGTAATAATTCACTTAAGTTGCTCTTGCTCCATTCCACCGTCATTTTTGCCGAAGATTAATCTGCGTTGGAGCGTGAGTTGCACGAGTGTGTGGAACAGCATGAAGTACAAGGTAAAAGGTTGAGTTTAACATACGTCTCACACGCTTCTGTAGACATTCCTCAGAAGAGTGGTTCACGTGTTGAAGAAGGCTGTAGTCGATAAGCTGAATCGCATAGTAGTGAAACAATATGACACATTATTATCTCAGCTTGCTTTTGATATTCATTTACCTACCCCGATAGGACGAATTGCTGATTTGGACCAGAAAGCCTGGTTTTCAATGGATGGTCGTTCATTCAAATACTCACCGAGCTCAATTTGTATAACTTTATTGTGCTTGTCTGTGTCATAGCTAGGTCGCCAAGCAGGACCTGCAATCTGCAAAGAAGGCTCCGCTCAGATCGTGACGAAGTACATGACTTTAGACCCATTTAAGTAATCCTTCCGGTGTTCAGAATATGAAATTACGCCATTGTGTGGAAGGAAGTAGACATGAGCGTCACTGGCTTATTCAGTTGCTCTAACGCAAATGAAAGATTGCAAGTTTTTCTAATAAACATACAGTAAACTTGTAAACTGTGTAAGAACTTTAGTCAGTCTAAGGCTAAGTCGAGTTACCTCAGACACTGGAGACAAAGAGCTCTGATTTAATGTCAAGGAAAGTACTGGTACCCGGTCACCCGTGAACACATGCTTGTCTTGTCTTGCCTTGTCTTCAGCCGTCCTCGAGCCGAGAATTGGCTACACCACGGACTATTTTGTGCCATCTGCTTCTGTCCCTTGTCTCCTGTAATAACTGGTCGAACGATAATTCAGTTCACGACTTGATGTTATCGATCCATGTCATCTTTGGTCTTCCCCGAGCTCGAGATCCAGAACTGTGCCATGGATTATCTCTCTTTCTCTAAGCTTTCACTCTTTCGTAGCGTTAACACATACAATTACACTGGCCAACAGAAAAAATTTTTTTTCTTGTTGCCTTCGGTTTTAGACCTGTTCTTGGGGTAATTTTGGGCGCTGATTCAGAAAATGTCATTGGATTGAGTGCATCAGGTCTAGTTTCTGAGATATCGTCGATTTTGTAAAGAAAACCCAGTCCACTCTTTAAACGATGTCTTTGACAAAACTAAAATGTCATAATAAGCTTTATTTATGGCTAATTATAATTCTTGCTGATTCATATAATGCCTACATCCTTATAATGTAAAATCAGCATATCTTGCGGCGTGCTGAGATATTGCTGATTCAACGAAATAACTATTCCGTAGCCTACAGCTTACTCAGCACTAAATTCATGGCCTCATTTAGAATTTATTTGTGCTTATACAGCGTTTCATGGTTTCGAACTATGTAAATAGATTATGCTGAAGTCAGCATTTATAGCCTATATAAACCGCCTCCTGAAAGCTAGAGCAGCCGCAGTCGTCTTAGGGCATATTAAGAGTTGGTCGCAAGCACAATCTGTGAATGTGAACATTAAATAACTACATGTTCTTACTATTTTTTAGGTTAGTCACTTAATTCCTCAGATGCGAACATCCTTAAGGTTATGGCTACTTCCAGACGGAGCTGCATTAACCATCCATACATATTCTGCTACATTTGTGGGGAATACACACTAAAAGCAAACAGGAAACCGATTTCTGAGTTTGTAAAAAGACCATATGTAGGTTATTTTGGTGTCAAACTTGGAGATCAAGATAAGCAATGGGCTCCTCATACAGTATGCAAAACTTGTATTGAACAATTGCGCCACTGGACAACTGGAAAGAGAAGCTGCCTGAAATTTGGTGTACCGATGGTTTGGAGGGAACAGATAAACCACTTCGACGACTGTTACTTTTGTATGGTTAATATCATAGGCATCAATCGAAATAATCGTCACAAGTTGTCTTACCCTGATATACCTTCAGCCAGGAGACCTGTTCCGCATTCGGATATTGTACCAGTTCCACCTTTTCGCGAACTACCTCAGCTCTCAGACGATGAGACTTGCATGTCCAATATCGGACAAGATGACGAAAGTGAAGAAAGTGGGGGCAGTGACAGTGATTTCCAATCAACTTCACACAGTGAACGTTTTGACCAAAAAGAGTTGAGTGATCTGATCAGGGACTTAAATCTTTCCAAAGAGTCGTCTGAATTGCTTGCGTCCAGACTAAAGGAAAAGAATGCACTTCAGCCTGGAACGAAAATTACAATTTATAGAAACAGAGAAAAGGATTTGCTGCCATTCTTTACCGAAGACAACAACCTAGTATTCTGTAATGACATCAGCAACTTATTGAAGAAAATTGGTCTGTCGGATTACAGCCCAGATGAGTGGCGTCTTTTTATCGACAGTTCAAAACGTAGTCTGAAATGTGTGCTTTTAAATAACGGCAACAAATTTGGTTCTATTCCAATCGGTCACTCCACCAGGATGAAAGAAGAGTACAATGCCATCTCTTTAGTACTGGAAAAGATAAAATACAAAGAACATCAATGGGTAATTTGTGTAGACTTGAAGATGGTAAATTTCCTCCTTGGTCAACAAAGTGGCTACACAAAGTATCCCTGCTTTTTGTGTCTTTGGGACAGTAGAGCCAAGCATGAACATTGGACAAGAAAAGATTGGCCTTCGAGGAAAGACATGGTGGTTGGAGCTCAAAATGTAATCAAGGAATCTTTGGTGGCACGAGATAGGATCATACTGCCACCACTACATATAAAGCTAGGCCTGATGAAACAATTTGTCAGGGCTTTGAATAAAGAAGGTTCATGCTTCGAATACATAGTACACAAGTTACCAGGAATTACAATGAAAAAATTGAAGGCTGGAATCTTCGATGGTCCACAGATCAGGCAACTTATGAATGACCCACTTTTCATACCATCAATGAATGAAATCGAATCTTGTGCCTGGTCTTCCTTTGTTCTTGTAGCTAAAAATTTTCTTGGCAACAAGAAGGCAGACAAGTATGCACAACTAGTAGAGGATATGCTTCTTCATTTCAACAAGCTTGGCTGCAACATGAGCATTAAAGTCCATTATCTCCACAGTCACTTAGATCGCTTTCCAGAGAATCTTGGTGACTTCAGCGAAGAGCAAGGTGAAAGATTTCACCAAGACATCAAAACAATGGAAAATCGATGTCAAGGAAGATGGGATGCACACATGATGGCAGACTATTGCTGGAATATTATGCGCGATTGTTCCGGCAGATGCCACACTCGGAAATCGTACAAAAGGAGCTTCTTCGATGTCGAATGACTTGAAATTTTTATAACAAACTTGTTCTGTTTGGTATCATATAAGTACAGTTTCAGGTACTACCATTTTCTTTTAAGTATTTGTATTATTATGTTTATTTAGTGTATCACATAATAAATTGAGCACTACATAATTATAGCTATAGCCTTATGTTTTATGGGCGAGCAGAGGCAAGGACTGGTATATGGCATAATGTTCTATATCTCGAAAACTAGACCTGCTGGGAGAAAACTGGTGCCTTTTCTGGAATCAGCAGGTCAAATATACCCAGAAACAGTTCTAACATTTGAGGCAACAAATTATGTGTTGGCCAGTGTTATCAATAATTAATGCCATCATCGTCTGGCTTGGCTTCTCGTTGCTTTCAATGTGACTATTTTTTAATATCACGCCAATGTTACAGCCTACATGGCGATCCATGGTTACTCTTTTAAATAAGCTCAATACCCTGGTGGCTGAAAATGGAGTATGATTGTTCTGAAAATTTAACACGTGTTCTTGCTAATAAAAAGTCAATGAACTAAAATACTGCACAAAAACTACACTCTAAGCAGCCAGTAACATTGCACAAATTGTCTTCAAAAATGGGATAACTTTCAGCGCTAAATCATCTAATCTAATCTTAGAACTTCCATAGCGCCATTATAATAATGCGCTAGGCATCAATCGATGACAATCCAAAGCAGAGTCGCAATTTCGAGAGTCAGTTCTATGCGGCTTTAAGGCTTTAAGTCTCTAAGGAGGTTATTTACGTTGAAAACCCGTCTTAAGCGGAGAACGGGTCAATACAAAGGACACATCAAAGCTTACAGACTTTGGAAGTGCATACCAGAACCGTAGTTCAGCAACAGAAAAATTCCTCGTGCCAAATGCAGTGTTCGCTCAAGGTATGGCAAGAGAAAGGCAATCAGAAAATGAGTAAGTGTAGTGATAATAGGTCTGAAGGATAAGTATGCGTTGAAGGTATTGCGGTTGACCGGAATGCAGTTTCTATGGAAGGGTCGCCGGCTAACGCAAATCTCCTTTCAGTATTTTGGTGGCAAGCGGTGATAAATGATTAGAGGGTTAATCTTCGGGGGTCTTAGGCCTTTCACAGCACGCAGGTTCTTGGATGGATCTGTCCGATCGTAAAGAGACGTAACGACGAATATGTCTTTCACAGGTATATTACAAGTTCGTACGCCGTAATTTACAGCAACATCAGCAAAATCAGTCTTTTGATTCGCATCGGCCTTTTAATCTAGCGTGCCCCGTTTAAGAGATGCAGTATTATTTTATTTCTGCTCTCCAGACCTAATGCCTCCTCGACCGTTATTCAGCGAATGCTTTTTCGATTGACACCCTTGCTCAACTTCCCCTCCGTCTGTCAATCATCCAACTTCTCCCTTTCGCCATCCGAAAATCCTCTGCAGGGTGTCGATTCAATGATTTAAGAAGTGGAGTAATGTAATCATATTTAAAAGTATCTGTGGAAGAATTAGCTGCCGCCTCAAAAGTTCATGTCGATACGGTAGACAGTTTGGGCTCTTGTGGTGCTGAAGTTAACATTATATCTGGTTGAATTTTGTTGTACTCGTAAATTACATATAACGCATTCAGCTTCCTGATGGACCTGTTCAGCTGTATTTCGTCTTTAGAATTTATGAATATTTAAAACGCTCCTAGGCCATGACAAAAACATTGCTTATTGACTTTCCGCAACTAGCATATAGGGAAACTGTTGTATTTGTTATGGGAGAATAATTGCCCTATATTGGCTATATTGGCCCAATATTAGCTTACATGACACATGAACTAAGTATAGGGCCTATAACAATAGCAAAGGATCTAATGATTTTTAAGTACTTGGCATGTGCGTTGTCATCGGTAAAGTATTTAGGGTTTTCTCTACATCATGGTCGGAAACTCAACCCCTTAAGAATTTTATTAGACTTGCTATTTGGCTTTATTCAAACGTTTTGCAATTTAGATGCCTCTGACAGAAAGTCTCAATAAAGACTTCGGGTCCATAGCAAATATATAAGGCCTAATTACCGCACGACAACATATCTGAAGGAGTACTTAAGTATTAAAAAGAGAAAAGTAATTAATTTAGAATTATGTCAGCGTGTTGAAATGTCATGAACGATGAAAATATTTCATAAACATACATGTCAGTCAGTTATCCAGTTATTTAATATAGCGCCTTTTGGGCCCCTCACAGAAGCGCTGCCGACGCTAGCCTAAATGGCTTTAACGTTCAGATAGAACTAGGAGTTCGTCAGTAAACAAACAGTGCTTAGATAATTAAGAGTCACCACTGACGTGCTCCTGCGCATGCACAGAGCCTAAACGACGAAAGTGTAGCAAAAGCGTATTTTGATTATCAGTTTTTAAAAACACTATTAGTAATTAGGCTACTTATTTTGTTATTCGTTAGGGTAATGAGTATCCAACGCACTTAAGCCTATGCACAAATAGTCAATTTTCTCCAAATGGCTTTAGATTTGCCTTTCTAATTCCAAATCTCTGTGGTTGCCCTGTGGCTTGCACGCATATATCATAGATTCATTTTGTGGATTTTTTATTATAACTATTTAAAACATAAAACGCTGTTGCCGCTACTGTCTGAGAATAAGCAGGACAAACCGATTAAAATATTAATTAATCAGTACAAAATAAGATAACGAGGATGAGTTTTAGCCTTGTAGCTTAACAGTTTGTATAGCATGCATAGATGACAAGCCTATTGTTGCTGTTTACTCCTGTTACCAGGATGTTTCTCCGATAGCACATGCTTTGTATTTCAGCCACTCTTTGTAATATACTGTGGTGAAAGATAAATAACGCAATATTCTCCGGGTAATTTTCATTACGAACGCTTGTTTTCATTTTAGCTAACCAGTTAGTTAACCGGAACAGTTTTGTCTAAACTGTTCGGTATGGGCCTAAGCAAAAATGTTGCAGCTTGTGCGGAAGACTAAATCGTACAAATTGCATTATAATATTGGGGTTTAAATCCATTACCATCCAACCTAAACGGACGAGGAACTCCGAACATGTTGTCAATTGACAACCTTGGGTTAAGAAATCTGACCTTTGTTTTACTTGCTTCTAGTGTAGGTGAGTAAAGTCATTTAACTCTATCCATGCTTTCATTGATTTATATATATTTACATGTTCATACAGTCTGAAACGTTGCCAAAATACATAATTTTTTTTTTATTTTGGTTGGATTTTTAAAATTTTGGCCTAAGCGTCGGGCGAATCAGCATGGTCTGCGTCCCCAATAGTTTAACATCCTGAAAGATTTGAAGACTTACAGGACCTTTGTCAAATAAACGTCCACAACCTGATTCTTGCAGTGCGCGACAGAGAAGTTGGAAGGATCCGATTAAACATTCACACAATGCACTCCATGTCACTGTACCTATTGTTTGGTATCTAGATTTTTGCTTTTATACTGTATATTTCGGATTATATTTTTTCTTCCTAGCTGTCACAGATTTCTGTAATAAACCAAAAATATTATATTGCTACTACTAATTGTATACTTTCAAAGAAGCTCTAGCTGATCCTATTATTTGCATCAGAAAAATATATAGTCAGTACCCATGGAAATTTACAAGTCAAATAGAGGGAAAACAAAATTCATTTTGAGGTTTTTCTTATCAATTGAACAACAAAACAAGACAGTGGTCAACTGGAAGTGCAAACGGCGTGACTCTAAGGGCAGCTTTTCAACTCCATTATACTGTGAAGACCCGAATGCTGTTTTTGCAGAACGCAGCGCTATCGGTCAATAAAAGTTCAACCTCAGAAAATGATTCACAAATGAAGCACGAAGAATGTGCCTTATCCGCGAATAATTAGCACAGCAGTGGCATTTTTGACTCAAGACACACTTACCGGTGTACTAAATCTTCTAGAACTCGCCGAATTCACTGAGCATGAAATCGCGCTGAAGGTGTTCAGTCAGCACTCACTACACTCGAAGGTTTTCAGATTCAACCAGAATACCAGACTGCTGTGCACTCTCTGGGAAGGGTGGGCATTTTCTTCTTCACGACAATGTTTGAAATTTGACAGGATATTTTGTATATGCTAGTAATTCTTTTGTGGATCTACTAGCCAGCTCTAAATCTAGGATGTGCGATGAAATTTTACAGTCAGTCTTCCTTGTGTGTGCAAGTATAATGCCTACAATTCACGCCTTGAGAGGCTCAGACATGTATCATTGAGCTTATGCTCTTTTGACTGATAAATCGCAGTGTACTTCGCATCTAAAAAACTTTCGTAGCAGTCTGCTTTCAGAAATATGTACTGCTGATTTTGAATCAGCAATAAGAGCAGCTTTTCACATGAGTACTCAATGTCGAAATTCAAGGCTGCTTCTTACATTTTGCTCAATCATTTTGGAGAAATGTTCAAGCCATTAGCCTGACTTCTGCATGTACTGATAATGAAGCTATCAGTCACATCACAAAGTCATTATATAGGCCTACCCTGGATTTCTTGCCGACAATGGAAGTCTACGAAGCATTTTAAGAGCTTGAATGTGAAGCTGGATTGAATAGCCTTGGTATGACAGACTTTGTAAACTAATTCCAGGACATATGCGTTGGTCGCTTCAAACCTCGCAGCAGGACGGCAATGATCACGTTTCCATCCAGCTACAGTATTTATATGAAACACGAAAGGGCACCGGAAGGAATACCAGGAATACCAAGAACAATTAATCAATAGAAGGTTGGCATCGGGGAATTCAAACCGAAGCAGATAGCCATAATTATTCCTTTAGTGTTCAGATTCCTTAAGGCTCTCCAACTTGAAGAAGGACCTTAGGATCTTAGTCCACCCAATATACAAGTTTTGATAAAGATCGGTCACACAGTGAGATGTTGAAACAGCAAAAAAGCTTGTCAATGATTACTCTGAAAGCATAATTAGAATCACTGCTGCTGAATAAATTTAAATGCAATCACAAACATATTTTATTTATTTTTAAATAGCTCTTTGATAAGTTTTGCATGACCGTTGTTGCACATGCTGTTTTATTCGCATGGCATTTTGTTTCACATTTATTTTTGTCAGCATGCTCTACATGCTCCTTTGTCACTTTCTTTTTTTTCACTCGCTCTTTTGTGGCTTTCTCTTCTATCACCCAACACCAAATGGAAGGAGAGTGAAACCGACCCCGCAGCTGTTTATCTGATCACGGCTAAATATTGCCTTATCCCCTGGGATGACAAATCCAAATCTTTAGTGTGGATTTTATTTATTTTATATATGATGAAGATTATTGTGATGCTTTGTGCTTAATTAAGCAGGATCGAAGCGATTTGGTCAAAGCCTACTGAGCAATACGGTTGTGATCAAAGAACAGCCAACGATTATGTCATGTCGGATCCATTCCGGTTCACAAATTGTCCAGTGGACATTCACATCTGCACGACCAGCGTCTTCTTCTATCCTATACAGCGAAGAAAGGGGCCTCGACTCGAATTTTTCGCGAATAGATTTCAACCTCAGCACTGAAGATGCATCCACACTTCGAATCAATAAGACACAGTTGAGTGACGCAGGGGTCTATCAGTGCAAATTAAGACGGAATAATTCCGATGGAAAAACAGAAATCATGAAAGAAAGTGCCCATTTGATTGTTTTAGGTGAGTTGTTTAAGTTAAAGTCAAAGGTTAAGCTGTTCATGTTGTGCTTGATATGACAGCTTTAAGGCGACCTAGGCCTTGAAGATTGTGCAGCTGACCAGTTTAACCTACGATTAAAACAATGTAATTTTAACGGTTGTTGCAGACGAAGAACCATTTGTAGCAAATGATTTCCAGCAATCGCTCTCAAAATGTGAAGTGTTTATATTATTTTGGTTAATAAGCTCATTTGGCTTTTGGCTAAACTCGGTCACTGACCCCACTGGGGACAATCCGTGCCCGAACCATTAGCGAATTCCTAAAAATAATAAACTTAATCCAAAAACTATTTTCTTAAAACAGGTCTACCCTGGATAGGCTGAAATACTTAATACAATCCCCAAAAGCACAGGTTCCCATCTTGAGCTGAAGCGCGTTTCTTAGTAAATATGCTAAATTCAAACATTGTAAAAGAATCGTGTATTGTCGTCAAACAATGCAACATGTTTGTTAGAATGCAGTTCTCATGTTTAAGTGCCTACCACGAGGTCTTTCAAACTTGAAGCAACACCTCTACGGACTTTTGTTTTTCGGCCCAAGCGATTATGTTACATTTCTCACCGTATGTTGCGCTGTAGTCTACAGGTACGGTTCCATATTATGGCAGAAGTGCAATCATGATGTCTTCTATCGGCTACGCCTGAACCGGACAAAGATGCAGTTGAATATAGCTAGGCACAAGCCAGACTCGCTCAAAGACTGACGAAGAAGCAATAAAGTTGTGATTCGTCGTTCGTGATCTGCGTGTGCTTTTGGACGAAGGAATATCAATGAATGACCATTCACTGGCTCATTGAGAGTGGCTTTCTGCAGGTCTGTTAATATTAGCTGCGTCAAATACGGATCATTCTCACAATCTGACTTTCAGTGTCACAGAGGCACCGGTGCATTTGTTTATTCTGAAGCCCTTCGACTATTGCAATTTCAACCCTTGCAGGCCAGCCGAAGTTCAGAATCCGTCAGTTTCAGTCCGTCCGAAACTGTGCCTACCGACTATGGGCCAATCTCCAGACGTTTTCACGTATATCGGATTATATGAGGGACACGCTCCACTGGTTCCCTACGAAGAGATAATAAAGTTCAAGATTCTCTTCGTTGGTTGGCACGGAACCGACATACATCAGGGAACTCTGTGTTCCGGTCTCGAGCCAACCGGTTTGACGATTGTTGCGTTCTGCTGCTCGTGAAGATATGCAGGTGCTGCTCTTCCACATATCAACTCGTTCTCATCGTGCCTTCTCCTGTCTTGGACCCTCAAATCGGAACAGTCTTCCTTCCGCTGCATAAAATACTGTTGCATTTCACTCGGTTCAGAAAAAGTTCCAAATGTCTTAAAATACACTTGTTTCGATCATTAGACAGTCGTACGTGCAGCGCCTTTATGAGGTACTTAAAATGCACTATATTAAGTATCTTGAGATATACATACGTAATACATATCACTGTTTTTGTATAAAAATTTTGATGCAGATACTTCGTATTACGTTAAGCTTTACAAGTTATACACAAAATGTTAATAAATCTTCAGTCAAAACTAAAGCTTGAATGAGTCTGATCGTGTTATCATTTTAGGCCAAGAGCCAACGTGCAGGACAAACATCAGCACACAGATAAGTGAATTTACTATCATAGAGATGAACTGTAGTATCGAATTCCGAGGCAACTGGACTCCGGTTATGGAATGGAGACAAAATGCAGCAGATGGACCAGTTATCACTGATGGAGTCAACATTACAGTAATCTCAAATGCCTCTGTGCAGTCAACACTAAAACTGCTGGCCAATCGTACCATCCACAGAATGAAATACGTTTGCAGGATTTATTTCACAAAATTTGACGGAGTCGTCAAAGAGGATGCCACCAATATACCAGACTACAATTACACATGGATATCACCCCAACTCAGCGTCACTTGTGAGTAAAGTTGCAATGCTGAGTCTGCATCGCTTCTTTTACTTCAGAACTGCGCGTAAACTCGGAAGCCATTATCTTCGATTGTGCCTCTTAAATTCAATTTCAGTTTAGGTGGCCTGCATGGTCCTGCAAACAGATGCCGAATGAATTCCGACTTTCAAAATTATACATAAACTGCACTTATTTGTTCAAAAATAGTTTACGCATATTACTTACAGATGGACCACAAAATGTAATGATAGCGCCAGAAGGTAATGAATTCAATTTTGGAGACAAATTGACATGTTCAGCTAACGCCAATCCGGAATCAACGTACGAGTGGAAGAGTTCAAGTGGCAACCACTTATTCCATGGACCTACTTTAAAATTAGATGAGAAAACTGCAAATCAGCGAAATGTTACATTGACATGCATAGCAACCAATGCCATCTCAAACGCAACTGCACAAGTTACCTTCTACAGTAAGTATTATGATTTTCCAATCTGTGTAAACATGTGGCATGAAAAGTTCTACTTCTTCAAAGTTTAGAATGTTCTTTTTTCGTTTTGGTAGTCCGGTTTGGTTACAAAATAATCAGCTATAACAATAAAGTTACTCGGCATTGTTCGCGTGTATTAAATCTTCAAATTCCATATTGAAACGACAAATAATTTTTTAATCAAGCATGGCATCACTGTCCAGTTAGAAGTGGTAAAAGTGGTAAACCTGTCAGGCGGTAACCTCATATACATTGCCTATAACTTTGGCTAGATGGCATTCGTTCTACTTCAGTGTCGATGTTGTTACAAGTCATTGCGTTTGAAGAAATTTTCTACTTTAGTCTAAGCCATCACAAGGATTCGTAATATATTTCGACCGTGCTTCTGTACTATCTAATATTCTTTCTCCTGAAATATGATAATAATTGTACAATGTCAAGTGTTTTTCCACTTAATGTATTCGCTTTGCGAATGCTTGATCTCAGGAAAGACTAAGTAGGATACTTAGAGTTTTAAAATGAAGTATCAGTTTGTTTCCATCAATTCATAATGAAATATCGTTATCGGCATTGCCATTCTATTAAGACCTATTTGTTTTCTTTTTCTACCTTCGGGCGTAATAAAGTGCTCATTTCCATCAATGCTTAGGAAAGGAAGCATCATGGCATCGTATGATGGTGCTGGCAACTGTTCTACCCACCGTTTTCTTTGTGCTTCTGCTAATATTCGCATTAGTAGTCGCATATCTGGTGCGATCGAAATCTGGTAAGTCCATTCTTAATTTTCTACATCACGTAATGCGTCTGCTTCGTCGTTTTTTTATTGTTGTTACTGCAGCTAAATTTCCTGATGTTACATACAGTTGAGATATAATGTATGGGGAATCTATAACGGTGAGGGGTGGAATAATGAAAAACAGGGTGTCAGTTGCAGTAGAGTTGAACGTCGTTAGATTGTGATCCTTTACCCTGCGATACTTTTGTTATAACAAATAATAATCAAAGGCCCTATGGTATCAGCAATCGTTGTTGATAGGAATAATTTTTCGAAACAAATATATATTTAGTAACAATATTGGAAAAAAGTTTTTATTATAACCTGGAATCATTTTATGATGAAAACGTCAAATATTTGGTTATACTAGTAAAATTGTTGATATACACATAAAACCATATTTCGCAACAGTATGAATCCACTCTAGTCTAACGTAAGCACAATCTAACGGCGTTCTACTGTACTTCAATGCTCAGGTCGAAGAGAAGCAAGTGTTCAAGATGGAGTCCCAGACCCAGTAGAGAGACTGGTTATCGATAATGCATCAATTCCCACAGTTAACGAGAGCAACTCATCCATCCCAGTCATTGAGCTGAGTAATGAAGGTAGAGCAGCTGAACTCGGCGAGGCAGCCATTGCAGGACATGAAGACCCAGCACAGTCTCAGGGGTATATGGAATTGACAACCAGAGAAATTGTTCTGCCTCATCTCTACGACAGACTTGGGAAGAACAGACAAGCACTGTCCGTTGACAAAGTCCAGGCTGCAGCAGCAGCTAAGATAAACGACTACGTCAATGTTCAAACTGAAAAACCTGAAGAAGAATTGGACGAATTTGAAACCATGAACGCGTATTACAACGTCACAATAGTCGGCCCCTGTTAAGGACACTTCGCTGTCTCATGTGACTTTACTTCAAACTTACACCCCAAGTGAAGGATTAGCATGTGCCAACTGCACTATTCAGTACAAGTTTATACCATTAAGGCCAAACTAATTATTGATTTCCCCATGTGCAATGATACAGCATGCAGCAACAATTAAATGCCTGAACCTTATGCAGATTGCAGCTTATTGATGCTTTTAGCTGAACATATCTGGATTTGCTTCGCAATAATCTATGAATTAAATGTATAGCTTAGCAAAATTAATGTGCTTCCACAAAACGTTGCCTCTGTATCTGTTTTATGGAACATATGGGCTAAGCTGGTTTGCAAGACCATCTTAGTTTCGAAGGACGTGTATCACACACAATTCGCAACGTCTAAACCTTCCTGGTTGTTAATTCATTTCCAATATATACACAAATAGACTATTTAAGGGCATTATGCTAGAAAATCTATGTAACAATGAATTAACAATTGCAATTACAAAAATTAAAATGACCATATAATATGAACTATTATGTAACAATGTAGAGACGTCTGAGTTGGTTATTTATTTACAACATCGCAGGCAGTGTTTTAGTTGTAAAAAAGAGCTGAGGTCGAAAATTTTACACGAACCCAGGTCAAAATCTAATGTTGCTAATATGTTGCACACGAAACAACTGATGACTGATCGAATAGTTTAGGATCTTGCAGGATGCCAGAGAGTTAACAACACATCACGCTTAAATGCTTCGAACAAAACTGCCCCATGTTCTAGGAGGTTGAAAGGTTTTCAAGATCTTGTAACGGTAGTTTGAGCTTATAGGGTATTTTGGGCATAAGCAGTTGGAAATTTTAAGAGGTTAAAATCTATAATTAAGCCTAAGGTGGAATGAGTCTAGGGCGGTTTATGTTTCATCTTGTCATTCTGCTTCTCGTGGGAACTAGGGTAGAGCCTCGGTCGCAAACGATTTTAGATGTGTCGTTCGGAAATTTCTATTGAATTTCACTTTGAAATGTACTTTGTGCTTAGATGAAAGGGGCTACGCCATGGTACTAAAACCAACATTCTTGGCGTGAACATTTCGGTAGAAGGGGAGCTTGCTATTGATCTAGGGATGTTGAAAATTCCCAAGATGCCAAGTAAATCCAGACCTACAGTAAACTTTTGACGATAGGCTACGCATTATACTTAGTATTAATAAATGTAGAATACTGTATGCTGAGTCCACATTTGCTCTAAGGTTATACTGACCCCAAGCAAACAAAACAGATATCCTGAAAATGATTATGGCAGTATCTTGTCAGCCGTTTGTAACTTGGCCTTATAGCTGTGCAATTTTTCACTCTTAATCGTGGACATAACGGTAATTAATTTTGAGACAGAACTTCGCCGGAGGTTGACGGTGAGGGTTAAAACCGACCCCGGGTCGATTTTTTGGTCATGGCCTAGGATTGACTTTTGCCAATGGGTACTGAGTTGTTTTAAAGTTTGGATGACACTAAAGTTTTCTTTTGAAATGCATGAGCTATTTGGTAACTGACTGATAAACTTGAATATAGGATTTGTTGTAGGCCTAGTTTTTGAACGCAATGTAAACAAATGTTGGCATATTAGGCCTATGTGAAATTACACAAGAGAACAGTACCTGATTTCAGCTTACAGAAATATTTATGGTTGTAATAAATGGATTTGCTTTTAATTAGAAAGGCAACAAAATATACTGTAGGCCAGTTTTTACTGAATATTGTAACATTATCACTGTAAGCTTAAATAAATTTCTTCCTCATGGTTTACATCTTGTAAAGTTATATCACTCTGCATCTCGACGACTTCGACAAATGCCAATAACGCCAATGAAGGAGTTCAGGACAGACATAATGGTACTTACAACACGTAGCCTGATAGGTATCACTCTAGTTAAATGTCAATGCCCTAAATTAAGGAAGTCGGGGTACAGTATCTTTTTGTCACGGTACTGTAACCGCTCATTATTCACATGCGTATTTCAAAAATACTTCTCATAGTGATTTTAATATTGAAAGATATTGAAGTTGATGAGAAACACGCTCAAAGCAGGATGGATCAACCTTTCCTTACCGGCTACCGAACACATGACAATGGTTCAAACCTAAAAATCGGTCATCATGCAACCACACCTAACTACAATCTTGTCCTTCAAGAGTCTAATCATGAACTAAAATAGGCTACTACAATAAAAAACGCTATATTTGCATGTATGAATGTATGCATGGATGGATGTATGCATGTGTACGTATTGTTGCAGGTTGTCTAGGGGCACAAATTAACGCTAGGCGTAGGTTAAAATTATGATACATTTCCAAGCTATTCACGAGCGTAACAAGACTTCCGTGCAAACAGAAAACGAAACAGCGGCAGGCGGCCAAGCGAACAGCAGAAAATATCTACAGGAGATACGCTCAACTGACAACAAGTCATCCACTCTGGGATATGACATTAACAACATGTCAGGAGTCTGGCAAATAACACGTAAAAGACCCACAGGGTCGAACACTCAAAGACCAAATGGGTCGGAAACCAAAGCAGACTCAACAATAAAAACACGACTATTTATAGGCTGGGGTTTTCTCCACCATACGGAATACAACTCACACTCCCAACACACGATCTCATCCTACGCCGTATGTAACAATATAATTACGTATGTGTCTAAGAATTTATATAAGACCTTTTAAAACTTTAAAACATTGACAGATCTAAAATGTGCTATTTTGACAATAGGCCCATATAAGCCTTTTTAATGCATTTGTGTAGCAGAGGTAGAAAGCGCGATTCCTCGGAAAATTTTGAAATCCGAGTGAGTGATCGAAATCGAATGACTGAATGTCGTGGTTTCTGTTCCCTACAGCGGCCGACATCCGACCAGTCGTCGATGAAATTGAACCGTACGGAGTGTTCGACGAAGCGAGAAATCAAGGTTAAATAGTTAAACGTATTAATCATTTCTAATATACTTAAATAATAGTTTATCACATACATGCATCACCAGAGCATTTACTCAGTAGCTTACCTTTTGAGAACTTCTTAAAATTTTCTATTCAAGGATAAATTACTATAATTAGGCAGTAATGTAGCAAAATGCTGGCAAAGACAACGGTGATATTAGTTTAACGTAAATATAGATTTTGTTATTTAACTTAATTGAATTATATAGTTAGTATGAACGATCTTCCTGTCATTAACTACAATGCATGACTAATGCGTGTAAAAGCAGACGGATAGAGGGATATGTGAAGCACGGACAGGGGTCCACTGAGTGGATAGTGGTTGGAGCATGGAAGGGTGATACTACCATTGAATACGAGGGCATCTGGGCCACTCAGCCTACTGTCCTTGTTAGTTTGGTACATGCGTACCATCATAAATTGCGAGGTCAAAAAGATATACTGTTGATTTCATTGGGTCGTGTTTGCGCTTTTTTGAAACATCTTTCACATGCTTGGACCATGCATCAGAAGGTTTTCTACACAGACGTGTCAACAAATGTGTCACCTTCACCTTTGCCCATGTGGCTAATTCCAATTTCTCCTAAATATTTCGCTTTGTTGTTTTGAAACAGCGAATGGATTTCAAGAAATTCAGCCCTATGGAGAAGTATGTGCTCAAAGCGGCCAAGGTAATCTAATCTCAAGACTTCTATAGAGCGACTAACCCATCATAATACATGAGGCATTTATCAATGGCGCAAAGAATACTGCAGTTCACTCCTAACTACAGCAACTTGTTTTTGACAGGATTCCTAATATGTGTCCGGCTCGAATTGTCCTGCTGAATGCAACTTTTGAAAGAATTAACTGGTTTTGGAATATCTTAGTTTTAGCGCTTGAGCAGGGCTTTTACATGTGTGAACTCATTAAGCCCTTGGATCAACGTACATTTTTTATCCTTCAAACTTTTGGGAAAACTATATACAATAGAATAAAGACGGTTGGCAGCGCGTAGTAGAACGAAAACGAAAGTTTTCGTGAGGGAGGCGCACGTTGTTGATAACATGGACGATTCTAACGACAGGGGGCGAACTCTATACGATGAATGACGAGTGGCGAAAACACAGAACAATCATGGCCGCCGAAGATATAATGTAATGGTAGGCTTATTATAAGCTAGAATATTGGGGCATTTAAAAATATCAGTTCTCATTTTAGTTCATCAATGGTGGCATTGATAATTTTTAAAGAGTTTTATAAAGCTTTTACAGTTAAAACCATAATTGATTAAATGTATAAATATAGAAAATGTAAAAGAATACTGTTGAATTTTCCGATTATATTAATATTGGCACTGATAAACATTTTATAGCTAATACGAATAATAATTGCTATCGATACCCCTTTACTACCTTAATACAGGTGTCGATAACAGCTGAAAGCCAGATATGTATATATATTTATTTACGCATATATCTATGTATGCATCAAAACATATAACATAACGCATTTTAAATGCCGCACAAAAGCACTGCACACATGACTATGTTACAGATTTAAACAAGTGCGTTTTAAAACATTTTATAATTGTATGCTGCTTGGAGGCAAATGCAACAGTACATACATGCAATGTGACGCCAAGATGGTCCTACATATGAGAAGACACGATGGGCTCGAGTTTAAGTTCGGAAGTTCGGCACCAACATATCTCCAAAGATAGCAAAGCACAACGATCGCCGACCGAGCTGACTCGAGACTTTGATGCAGGTGTTGATGACAGTGGAAGTTTCTGGTCACAGCTCAGTGATCTAGGCCTATGTTTAATCCATAAACTGCCGATGTTTTTGTTTTCAGCTGTAAATTCATCGCAGCTCATTGCAGTTTACGAGGAAGTAAAGGACGTCAATTTAGGTCAAATATCTTACATCAGTAAAACAAGTGTTGGAAGTTTTCTAAAAATAAGCAGTATTGGTTTCTTTAACCTGCCTGTTCGTTTATTGTAACACTTGTGTAGACCTATATATATATTATTCCGTTCTCTATATATTGTTGCTGCATTGTTCAGAAGGGGTGAGTGAATTTCTAAAAATACAGCCCTGCCAAGAATTTCACTCTGTAAGAAATCACACAAATCTAATATCACTGCATATCTTCTAGGCCTATGGTCTTTCTTATGAAATTTTAAAAGACTTCACTAAACCTTTTGATAATTCAGGCTTCACTGTTGATCGCCGCTGCCGTTCTTCGCCTCCTATTCGTACTCTCAGTGATTTTCCACGTTTAATCTTTAAATGTTTCAGTTCGGCTATCACATTTTAATGAATCGTGTACTATTGGTTTTTGCATTAATGAGTTTTAACCATTTCCTTGTTTCATTTATCGTTAGTATATTATTTTTGGGGTTTATAAGAATTCAGTATTTCTGAAACATCCTGTAATGATGTGTCATTGCTTTAGGGTTAACTGTATAGATTGGAACTAAAATGGATTCTGTTTACAAATTAGGGTGCATTTATTCCCGAGTTCAGAAGACTTCGCATGACACAGAACAACCTCCAGTTTCTAAAAAGAAGGTAAACCAGCAAAACAAATATGAATAATGTAATTCTTAGAAATTGTATACTGACTTTGCAAATTAATTTCGGCAATTTATATCATTGTTGTAAGGCACATTTAAGCTGTAGCCAATTGCTGATGTAGTCAACAGACTAATACACTATTAGAGCTAAAGATTAGGCCTAATTGAAATAACTTTATCTGTTGAATCTTTCTTATATCAACAATTACTTTAATAGTTTTGTATTTGCTATTGCGTCTTAATAAATAGTTATATATTTCTTAATTAAAATATTTGATTTGACTTAAGCAGTTATTGTACTTTTGAATGTTAAAAAATATATGGCATATTTAACTTATTTACAGCCCTACTAGTACAATTAAAATTGTATACTGTTAAAGCAACGTATCACCTTTCAGTTCTACGTTGGTGCTGATGGCACAGAATATATGGAAATGGGCGGCGCCTCACCGACTCAAATCCTAAGAATGGGCGGAACCATAAGTCCTTCTTCAGTGGAAACTGGAGGAGTTATTCGGTTTGAATCACGAAGCCTACAGAACTCGCCACGCCTTCAAATTAATGATAGGGTGAATTACGCATCAATCGATCATTGTAATCAAACGCCATAAACGTGGAAAAGACAAGAAATCATAATGTATACTGAAAAGGGGCAAATTGCACGAAAGTTTGCTGCATAAATGGCAGGCCTAGTCATGCAATTCACCTTCTGTTTACACTTTTGCGTAAAATCGGTTAATTGATCTAATTCGTTACTATCAGTGGGTTAGTTACCTTTTTAAAATGCAGCACATCAAGGACCAAGTTAATTTATGTCAAGAGGATAGGCCTCTATCACGTTAATCAAGCTGGCTATTAGCCTATATACGGTGCAACATGGCAAACATTAACGCGGATGAACACCAGTATGTGTCTCCACTGTGGGGCCTTCTCTCTGCTGCAGGAGCAATCTTCCACCAGACATCCAATCTCTTGTCTGTTCTACAGTTCAGTAAGCATTTTCTGCCCGTCTCAGGACGTTCCTATTTAGAGACCATTGGGTAGCCGAGTTGCAGCGCCTTTGTGAGTTACTTAAAAGACGATATACAAGTTTAGTGATACATACACATATAACGAGTATGAGTCTCTCATCTATAGACCTACACGTTTTAAGGCACTAATCCTGGAGATCCGCATATGATAGGCTCGTAATTAGGCTATTCATTCTGATACCCAAAATTGTGCTCTATCTGAGCATCTGACTACTATAATGAACATCGCTATTCAAAGCGCAGTTGGCCAATTTTCTTTTTAAATGTGTTGCTCTGAAGATCTAGGCCTACTAAGAAACTGAGAATGATAAACGGCAATCCCAACTCTGATGACATTACCAAAGATGTCAGAGTGACGAATTCTACAGGCGCTGTATCTGAAAATCGCCTGCAGTATCCCAGAGGAATAAATCCAATCGCGTGATATCTTAAATTGTAGCTGTTATAGCACTGTAATAATGTTCGAGAGGAAGAATAACTGCCTTCAAAGTGAAGCAACAGACGATTACTTAAGTATATTGTCAGATGGTTGGTCAAAGTACAAAGGAATTGAATCGAACTAGAAATTGTCACAATAATTTCTCAAGAACTTCTTTGACTTGCGATGCATGTAAATGTATTAATTATGAAATGATATAAACATTACTGAAACTGGGGCAGTAACAAGATAAGGACTGGTTTAAGCCCCTCTTATAATACCAGCCACTGGCTGGTATTAAGCCACGGGCATGATTTGCCGCGTGATCGCGCTTTAGACACCAACGCTATAAAAGTTGCAAATTTAAATTACAGTTCTTCTTTGCTAATTTTGTAAAGTCTTTCCCTTGAAATATGTATTTTAGGCATATTTTGTTTCTCTATTGAAATTTTATACTAAGGAACACCAACAGCGGGTCCATATACATTTGTTCTAAGCTTTCTCAAAGTTGTGCAATTTTATACTTTGCTGTTGTCAAGAAAGTTAGTTTCAGGTTCATTTTAATTTTAAATCAAGCAACAACCTGCATTTTAGTCATGACTCGCATTTTTAGAACCTTTTTATTTTATATTCTTTCATTCGCTTAATTTTGTTAGCTAGCATTTCATCAGAAGAGTAGGTCGAAAATGGCAGTAAGGCTTTGACGAAGAGAACGTGTCTGAATACCGTCCAAAACCATTATGGAACCTCAAAGCACAGGTGAAATATCAATTACAAAGCGAGTGAGAACACAGGCAAATTATCAAACTGCGAACTAAGAATTCCTTCTGCGACAACTTAAAACGCCAATATAAAAAATCCGTTGTCACCATATTACAGTTAAAGCCAACGAACGTTTATGTTACAGTATTCACGGATGTCAAAAAGGCCAATTATCTGGCAGAACTTAGTAACCCGTGTATTTTTGAATCGTAATCTCGATTTTTTTCAGCGCCCAACGAAAGCTAAGTCGCGGGAACCAGCTTATTCAAAGGCGCTCAGTCAAAACAAAATCGATAGGCTAAAGGGTCCGGTTCCAGGTCAATTTACAGGAGTCAGGCAGTCAGACGGTCGGACGGCTACGATGGATGGTGTTTGAAACTGAAGCGAGAAGAGAGACAAGGGGAAGAGGAAGAATCAGGATAAGATTTTTTGAAAAGAAGTGTTTTCAGTCTTGAGTGAAAGACCTGCGCAGAAACTGAAAGAGGTGAAGTGTTGGTGAGTTCATATGATGGACCAGACAACTGTCGCAATTCTAGCCGGAGTTTATTCCATAGGGGTGGGGCAACTATGGCTACGGGCAATTTCCAAATTTTAAGGATGAGGTGACGGGAGAGCGAAGAAGTGTTAGGACAGTTGAGGAGCGGGTTGGACGGAGTGGTTGGATTGTAAATACTTGACGAAGACAGGAGGGTTGGGAGGATTGAAGTGTGTTGTAGGTGAGGGATAAGACTTTGTACTCTATTCGTTCTGGTATTTTAAGCCAGTGAAGTGATTTCAGAACAGAAGTGATGTGATGGTATTTGGGAGATTTTGTGACGGCACGAGCGAGAGTATTCTGAATCCCTTGAAGGCAATTTATCTGGGTTTTGTCTATATTGAGGAAAAGTGAATTACAGTAATCAAGTTTTGCATGGACTATGGATGTGGCAATGGTAGACGCAGTTTTGGAATCAAGCATAGGGCGGATTCTGCGGAGGTCACGGATATGCATGAAGCAAGAGCGTGAAAGATGGGTGATATGATCAGAAAAGGAGAGATATTGTTCGAATATTACACCTAAATTGCGGACAGGAGAATTAGTATTAAATGTGTTGGTGGAGGCAGAATCCGGGCTGAGGTAGAAGGGTCAGGAATTTTCTTGAGCTGGTTACGTAGGCCAATAAGCATGAATTCCGTCTTAGATGGGATAAGAGACTAGATATCATCCAGGAGGAGATTTGTTTAACCACACATAGAAGATGATTTATAGAGTCGTTAAAACAATTTGGAGAGAAAGAGATGAATAGTTGGGTGTCATCAGCATAGAGGTGATGATCAACTGAGGATGCTTTAATGAGTGAACTGAGTGGGGTAGTGTAGAAGATAAACAGAAGAGATCCAAGAACGGAGCCTTGTGAAACTCCACAAATGAGAGGGCATGACTGAGAAGAGGCTTCCGAAGTTTTAACAAAGAAAGTAAAACCAGACTGGTGTGGATTAAGAAGTGGGTTAGAAGCTAAATAGTCATTGATCCGAGAGAGGACAATCCGTTCAGTTAATTTGGAAATGAAGATCAGGTTAGAAACAGGCCGGTAGTTCGAAAGGATTTCCTTGTCGAGAGATGACTTCTTGAGAAGAGGGGTAACAAGAGAGTGTTTGAATAGGAGGGGGAAATTCCCCGTAGATAAGGAGAGATTAGCTATTTTGGTAATGATTGGGACAAGGACAGATGCACACTCTTTTAGTAAGGAGGTGGGTATAGGGTCAAGTTCGCACTGTTTATTTGGAAGTGATTTTAACAGGTGTAATATTTCAGACTCTGATGTGGGTTGAAAGACAGATAATGGGATCGAGGTGGGGAGGTTGGGGAGTCATGAGTGGGGGAGGGAGCATCATCAGGTTGGTTATTGGTGGTTTTGGGAAGGAGAGATTGAAGAGAGAAACGGAGAATACTAATTTTGTTCGAAAAGAAAGAACAGAACGAGTTGGCTATTGAAGACGACGGAAGAGAATTTGGAAGTGGGCTGGTTGAGTTTCGATGGAGGAGTTGGTTTATGGTTTTCCAGACTAGGCGAGAGCTATAGGATAAGGAACGAAATAGAGAGGAGTATAAACTCTGTTTAGCTGCAGTAAGAAGGTGATGGTATTTATTTGGGGCAGATTTAAAGACAGAAATAAGTTGAGGGTCCCTGGTGCGTTTGTAAGTGGGCTCAAAGCGTCACCGAAAAGATTTTAAGGCCTGGAGATAGGAATTGTACAATGATTGTTAGAGTGAGAGCTGGATTTGGTAATAATAGGAGCATGTTTGTCAAGGATAGTGGAAAGAGTGGTGTTGTAGGAAGACAGAAGACCATCAAGGGAGGAGGATGGATTTAAAAAGAGGCCAGAACAGGAGACATCTTGTATGAAGGCTTCAGAATTTATTGAACTAATGAAAGACAGGATCAGGACGTGGAGTCGTAAGAATGCTAAGACATGTAAAAATGGGGTAGTGATCAGATGGTGTGTCAAAAGAGAAAGATATATCAGGTGATAAAGTGGAGAATGATGATGTGATAAGGTCAAGTGTGTGATTGTGAATGTGGGTGGGAAATTTGACATGTTGAACCAGATTAGTTGAAGATAATAGGGTGAGAAATTCAGAAGCAAATGTATGAGGGTTTATCGACATGCAGAAGATTAGAACTCGTTAAAATGTCCTATTTCTTGTCCTTATATTGTCATCCAAATAAAGTCTAAAATGAAATGAATAATTTGTGGACAAGATACACTATCTAAAACATTTAAAACACGATTTATCATCGGTTAGAATTACTCAATCAGAAATTCTATGCGCACATAAAATGAAAAGCAAAGGTAACATAAGTTTTATTCAGGCTGATCGTGTTGTTGGAGAAGTCTACTCTCCTCTGTATCGTTCGTAAAGTCCTCTTTTGGAACGGAAACTTGTGAAACCATTCTAAGTCTACAGAAGATATAACAAAGTGTAATTTACTTTATCTGAACGGAAAGGAACGTGAAGCAACTGCAATTGCTAAATGTTCTTTTATATTTACCTTATGTATTTCGCATTTTAAAAACATTCGTGATTTATTTGAAATATGTTTTAGAGACACCAAAAACACTATATAAGGTTCGGTTAAAATTACTTGCGACTGAGGATGACATGATTATTTTTAAAAATTATACTTCACATCCACATCAACATAATCTGTAACATCATTAATATTATCATCAAAAGAACCATGTTTAAATAAGTAAGTTTTTAGATGTAAGTCACTAAATATTGCGTTTGTTTGAGGTAGGTAAAAACGAATAAAGTAATAGTAACAAGTAGTTACGTTAGTTATTAAAATTCACTTGTTTTAACCCAAATTCATATCAATACATCCATCTTTAGCCGTAAATTTACTCAGCGTACCTGGCAAGGTAAGTGACGCCGAAAAACTGAACTGCACCATTGCTCTCGCCCACTAGAAGTTGTCCATCCTTGTAACATAATCGAGTTGGTTGACTTGAGCCAAGAAGTGGTACAGCATGGATCGGATTAAACTTTTCATCCAATACGATTATTTGATCATTTTCAACATCTGCCACATAGACTGAACCCGTATCGCTAACGGCAATATGTCCTGGTTGCTTCAATGCTCCAAGTTGTTGATCACAGTGTTCTGTGTATTTCTTAATGATTTTTCCATGTTTTGATACCCAGGTTATGTTACATTGCTCGTGGTCCTTGATACCGTGGCTTACTATGAATGCACCTTCTAGTGTTTCAACTGCATGATGTATATCCCGAATACCTTCCTTTATCTGAACGGAAAGAAACTTCTGCCCTTGCGTATTGTAGATAAATATGGAATTCGGATTCTGGGCCAACAGAACATCGCCATTTGCATTGATTGATATGGTGAACGGGCTTCCAATGTTTCTGATGAATTCCTTAAACAGCTTAGACGGATTTAAACCCATTTTCCAGACGCAGTTGTTGTTACCAGCGTCCGTAATATAAAGACAGTTTTTGTACGCTGCAATATCTCGGGGATCAGAAAATTCCTCCCTTTTAATTTCTTTGCGCAAATCGTATGGATAGTCCGATCTATATATAGATACTGCCTTGTGTCTACGATGGATAATGCATATATCATCCCGTACAGCTGCTATTCCTTGAACATGTGGAACTGACGTCAATAAAAGTTTTGAAGAAGAATTCGAACGACCTGCACCAAAAATAAATTTTTCAGACATTGTTTCTAAGCATGACCTGTATTTGCAACCTTTTAGCTCGTGTGTACAAATTTCTAAATTACAGACTATGCAGGATCCATAATCTGGCAATTTCCTGAAATACCCCTCGCCATTAACATAGAAAAGGATCCAACAATTGGGAACCACCTTGTTTTGAACGTGGGGCAAGAATGTTGCTATGATCCTATGAAACTGAATACTGAATATAAATCTTTTAACTTAACGTCTATGCTGACTCGGTGCTAGAAGAAACAACGTTATAACTGGACCGCATTGCAGGAAAGAATCATTAAGGCTGTCACAGACACGTGCAGCTTGTGAAAACTGAAGATTACAAGGCCAGATTCAAGCTGTCTACCTGATTTAATCCTTGATATTATACCCATCTTATAATTATCAAATCAAAATCTGAAATATAAGAATTGTCACATTGCCCTTCAGTCCTTAAAGAATTTTCTTCAGCGATGGACTTGTTTTTCTCTAGGGCTTAATAATATACTGACTTATATCTTATGCACTACGTAGGCGCCATTAATATCATTAGATTAGATAACATCAGACTAGATTACCCAAGATTACATTCGTCCTATATTGGATTCTAGTGACCATGTACAATGACGTTATCCTTTTACACAAAGTGTCTAACAGTCGAAAATCACTACGCAATCAAATCAAAAGCCAATAATGCCATATACGGCGAGATATCCCGTTCAAAGACCACTCATTACAAAGGTTATGCAAGTTATGCAAGACGACTATAGCAGAATAAGGTCTACAATTTACTTCTGAATACACTTAATTAATTTGTTTAAGTGTTTTCACTACCCTTAATCAGAGTAGTTAATACGCTTAATTTATTCGTAAGTTAAATAAGTCAAGTAATTAATTATTTAGTTAACTAAATAATTCAAGAGAGAGAAATAGCTATTAAACTGGCGGAATAAATTAATTTCGAAATAAAATTGACCGTTTGACCATAATTTTTACCAATCACTGAAAGATAGTATTTTAGAAACGTTTTTGGTACAAGTGTGACGGGGATAGTGTGACTAAAATTAGACTTCCTACGATTTTTCAGGAAGGACTTTTGTAGCTTGTTAACCCATGTTTGAAGTATGCCCTTCGTTCTATGAGAATACACATAAAACATTACTTCTACTTTGTTCAGATACCTTTAGTTTAGGCTAAATAACACCACAAATTTTAATAAAATTTTGAAATAAAATTTGAATTTTAGCTTTCCATACCTCTTTTTCTTTCCATATGTTTCAGGCTTAGCCAAACACTAATAAAGATAATGATTACTGCAGTAATGACTGCGACGCTACTAAGAGGAAGCAGCATCCGATATCCAGTAGAAACGATGCTTTCTGCAACAAAAACAATGGACGTATTTACTGTCACACGCACCATTCTGTTTAAATGCCTATAATACACATACTGTATGCCTATAAACTGTCAGTAAATACTGGAATGTACTTAAATTAAGGGCGTAACCACATGGAATCATGGCCCCGACACGAAAATACGGGGTAGTGGTAGGATTCTTTTGACTCGAAAGATTAAAATTTTGTTGTGCCTAATTTTAGCTTGGCTGAACGCATTGGAGTTGTTGCGAATACGGACAAGACGACGATGCTATTAGTTTTTGCAGAAATGTAAATTTTATTGTTCATTTGTTTTAACTAATTCGAGCTGTTTTTATTAATATGTAAGGCCGGACTATCATTGATAGCAACATAACTAATGTGTTCTCGCCTGGCATAAAAATAGACTGAGAGAGAAAGACGTGTAAGATGGGTAGAGGGTCATAAAAGGAGACAGAGAGATGGAAATATGAAGAACATACAAGGATCCGCTGATTGAAGTGTGGGTGGGGCAGAGGTGGCTGATTGACAAGTGGAGGTAAAAGATGAGAGAGAATGAAAGAAGTTAAAAGCTCGTGGAAGCCTCTGAAGTCATCAAATGAAACAAGAGTCAGAAAGTCGCCGAAGTTATGCAGAGATCGTCCCGTGAGTAGGCCCTAAAACATGTACCAGCAACTAAGACTAGAATGGGTGATCGGGCCTTCGGGTAGCTGGTCCGCGTGCCTGGAACAGCCTTCCGGCATCCATTTAGGAGTCCAAAAGTGTCAATCTCTTTAAAAATCAGTTGAAATTCTATTTACTTCATAACTCTTAGTTCTTGAGCTGACTTTTTGTCTTTGTAAAGCACCCTAGAAGTAGCATGCTAATAACGATGCTATATAAATTGTCGTAATTACAATTACACATATTAAGCAGGATGTAGTCTGAGGGCGAATGGAGGGACGGTTGGATTATGAATAACATACAAGATATATATAAGCTGGCGAAATATAACTGTGACACAGAAGCTTAATTTGTGTCATTTGCCATCGTTTTGGCAATTACCAGCTGAAAATGGTTTTAAATTATCATGTAAGTCTTTAATACACTCAAACATATGTAAAACATAATTAACTCAAACATAATTTCCCGGTTATAATTAACTGAAAGTATTACTGCAATGCTCTCTTCCAGCGCCTTTAAAACGATATTATGTTAACATTAAAAGAAATACTTTTATCTATACTCAAAGGGACAAATGTTATTTTTAAAGAATTATCAAGTAGGCCCTACGCATTCGTAGTCAACGCAATATCCATTCTCAGCTATTAACGCGTTACTTATCTATAACTTACTTAAGGTATTTTCTTGGCTAACAAGCTCGATTTTATTGTGCCAGAGGCAAATATACAGTGTAGCATGCGGTGTGATAGAAATTGCAATAAAGTTGTTCAAACATAAATCCCGTTTAAAGGTTGTTTCCTTTGATTAAGGAAAAGACTGAAAACCCATAAAGAATACGGATATGCCTACCCACAGGTGAAAATTCTACTACTGCAGGTAGAATTATGCATTTCTGTCCTCTTAAAGTACACTCAGCAACACAACGATACGTTCCAGGTGTATCAATGATGGCTGACTGTTCCCTGAGCAATACTTCATTGTCCTCGTTGGCCTGGTGGATCCACGTGAATTTGCAAGGTTGGCTGCTATTCGCCCAGCAGTTAAAACGCGTAGTTTCATTGATTGTCTGTATGGTAGATGTGTTGAAAACATCTGACATTGAAACAAAACATCAGTTGCTTCAAAAGTGCGACGATCAAAACGAGCAGTATGCCTACATATTCAACACAAAGTTAACTTTTACAAGTACCATACTGGCTCAGTTACATTTTCTAATGTATGGCCTTCTAGAACCGGCTTATGTGTTCCCTCTGGAGCTTTTACGACAATATTTTAGCCAATTTCATAACGCAGTTCTATGATTCGATTGAAAATATCTTCAGCTTTGAAGCATCATCGCCTTTCCCAGATATATGCGGTATAAATAAACAATAAATAATATATAATCCAAAAGCAAATAATAATAATCCCTGAGCAAAATCGGCGTGCTTACCAAATTCAGATCAAAAGCAAAGAGGGAAATCCGAAAAGACATAAACAGCTTGCGGATGAAATTAATACAAAAAACATGGGTCGAGTTCTAAAGGCCAAAACAATCTCTGCAGAGCCAATTTTGCCAGAAGAGAGTTCTAAAGTTCGGGGCTACTTGTAGCAACGGAAAACTCATGTCTACCAAGAAAATAAAAGTGCTTAGAATAGATATGCAAGCTTTTGGTGCTGTCCACAGGATTCGATTTAGTTATAAGAGCAGAGTGAACTACACAAAAAGGGGTATTAAACTGCTTCAACAGAAAAATACTAACATAAAAGTGTAACTTTAGAGGATGTCCAGGTGTATTTCGACAGATTTGTCTCACTGGTGTAAGATGAACCGTTCATTTCCAGCTCTGGCTTTATCACTGCCTGCACTGTTATCTGACTACCTGCTACACGGTCGATTGTAACTGATTTTGGCGTTATCAGATCGCCTCCCGTTTTACGCCACTTCAGCTCTGGACAGAGATTGCCCGAGTAGCGAAGAGTGCATCGGAACTCTATGTCGTCTGGCTCCAGTCCACAATCATTGTCACCAAGAACGCCGTTTGGGTCAATGTTTTCTTGGCATACCAAATGCGAAACTGTGTAAATTGTATTCAGATTTATCGCAGTTAGTTGAAAGTGCATGTTTAAAACGGCTAAAATTGTCTTGATATAACTTGACTAAATGAGACTGAATATAACTAGATTTAAACCATCGTAAACTGTTTAATGAGACGAGCGACATTGAACTGTAAGGTATTTTAATGCTGTGAAGCTATATCTCTGTTGCTTTCTGTCTTCAGTCAGTCTCTTTTCATCCACATTCACTTCCTGCTTAGATTGCTTAAGCTGGCGAGGAGACACGTCATGGGGTCCTAGGGATGTGTTATATAAATCTAGGTTTACCACCTTACAGAATTAATAATACAAGTAAAAGTAAATATGGCTATATATATAACCAGTGATTCATTAATTATGACAGCAGAGGTTTACGGACGCCGCAGTCGTGGACGACAAAAGAAAAGATGGGGAGACATGATTCAGCAGGACCTAAAGCTCCTCAGATAGAAGAAAGAAGATACTGAAGACAGAAACAAATGGAAAAGAAGGATTCATATGGCTGACCCCTCTCTTAGGAGGGATTAATTCGAGCCAGAAGAAAGAAGAAAACTAGTGATTCATGTAAGTAAACAGCTAATGAAAGATACCTAATACAACCAATTCTGCTCCTCGTCGTTCTCCATGTCCAGCTCCATCTATGCACTCGTATCGTCCGGCGTCTTCTACCTGGACAGAAGGTATTGTAAGCTGATATTCACCTGTCGTTCGGTTGACTCTCATACTTATTCTGGCATCATACGGTCGGACGATAGCCATGGATATGTAGACATCGTTCGGAGTCTTTGAACCGACTGGGGTGTGTTCCCAATTGATGCTGTATCGATCAAGCGTTCGACAGATAAATGTAACGCTTGAGCCAGCCACAGCCTCCGTATTCTGCGGTCGATCTGACAGAGTAGCATGTGCTATAGAACCAAATAAACAGGAATCTCAAGTTTCACAGTCATTTTCTTTGACCATTGACTTTTTTAGAATTACTTCCATTAAAAATTAATGTTATGTTGTGTAGCTGACTTTGTTAACTTCTAACTCTCCTTATTTATCCTTTGGCATCGTCAAATACACATCTGGCATAGCTATTAGATATAGATGCTTCAGCGTCTTTGTGAAGTTGTAAGACACTAAATATTGAGATACCTACATACACGCATAAGACTGCAATATATCTGTAATTCCCGCTGCTAAAAGGAATAGGGATATATATATAAACATATTTTGAAATGTCATTTACTGCACAGAAGAAGTTTTGACTTATAAGAAACATGCGGAAGGTTTCTAGTTTCAAATGACACCGCTTCGGCTTACTCTACAACTTGCTTCAAAACTTTCCACGCGAATTCCACAGTTATTTCAATGGTTGAACCAAAGCCCGATTTACACAACAAATACGAACACCTGTGCTACTTAGAAATCTACATCTTGCAGGGTAAAATTATTTTGCCTACAACGTTTGCGTAATCTAGGTCATCTGCAATTCTTTGATGAAGGTTCTCGATGACTTTATGTAGTAAAGCAGAAATTGTTTTATAAAATCTACCAGATAGTGATATATTTTTTAAATTTCCGCTTAGGTTTTTAGCTTTCATTTTGAAAAATTTGTAATTTAAATGTTACAAGAGTAAGCTAAATAGTTGGACGATCAACAGCTGGCGTTAACTCGAAGTTTAAATGAACCTGATTTCGTTTTCAGATTGTCATTTAATTACGGTCTTTCCAAATTGTAACTTGCTTCTAATTAATCGTAGAGGTCTATACGTAACTGAGTTAATACTAACCGAAATGCGTGAGTGCGAGTGCAGAAACAAAATAAAAACAAATAAAATAGAGTTTGTAAAACAGCATATTGTCGAATTTTCTCAAAAATAATCCTCAGTACAACTTAGTAGCCTCCTTGAGCTTCGCTCCTTACACGTACAATGGTTCGACTATTATTTTTTCCATAGACGACGCTGGGAAAATACCGTAAAACTAGCCATCGAGTATGAGCGGTGGCATTAACCACTGAATTTAGTGTTTAACTGAACATGCTTTCGTTTTTGAGACTGTGATTACTTAATCCTTCAAATTTCCAGTTTCTTTCAGTTAGTCGTATGCATGGGCCTAACACTTACCAAATGCACGAGTGCAAAAGTAAAACAAAACCAAATAGAAAAGACTGCAAGACATCATATTGCCTGCTTTCCTCAAAACAAGTCTCTCTTAATGCAAATATTCCAATGCGCACAATCGTTCGATTATTATTTTGGGGTTATATGATGCTGGGAAAATACCTAAGAGTTTTTTTGATCGTCAGCGCCTACAGAAACTAGGCCACACTGCGCCTAACACGAGCCTGCATGTGTACGGCAATATTTTAAGCAGCCAATATGCGCTTACGTATAAAACATACTACATACTTTAATAATTTAGGCTACCTTGCGCCAAATGATGCAATTTAAAGGTCATGAATCGATATACACAAAGCGAGGATTATATTCAGTTTAAAGGTTTAACTTAAATGGCAGAACTAGTATCGGAAGATATAAACAGGAGCGATATTATACAATGTGGAAAACGAGTCCTTTTAAGCCAACCCTGGTAGGCAAATATGGGTATGAAGAGTTAGCGACTTCATACTTTAACCCAGTTTATAACAATAGGTGTCCAGTCCTTTACGCCGCATTCTGATCCTCCCATCAACAGTGCACTCTCTGTGTACTACTTGTTGGGTAGCTGTATAAATATATTATAAGTTTTGGCCCTACTAGTTTATATGAGGCTAATTCATTAGGCTACAGCTGTTATGATTGGGCCCTCTTTTTTAAACCTGAGAATAATTAGGGTCTGTTGGGTTATAGGCCGAATACTGTGAAATGATCAATCACTGTTTATAAAAACCATCAGTGACCTATTCAGTAGACCTACCACGTGTAATGTCAGGGCCTTGATAATAACTAAACACATAAATAATATTTAACTTGTTTACATGGATAAACTTCTGTGTTGAATGTCGTCTTGCTCAGGAGCAGCGTAAGATGATTCGCGATGAGTATAACTTTCCAGTAAAATATCTTAACATATTGTTCATTTGGCAACTTTTGTGTTTCTCTGGTCATACCTTGGGCTAGAACTGTTCTCGGTAACGTGCTTTTTCGGTTGCTGGACCTAAATTCTGGAACTCTTTCCCTGTCTGTTCGTTCTTCTCAGTCGCTTGTGTCACTTCGTTCTCAAAGTAAAACTTACTTGTTTCAAATTGCTAATCCACCGTAGACTGCATTTTCTGTCTTCAAGACTGATCTTCTAGATATTGACTTAATTGCGGCTTGGCTTATAATATAGGCCTAGTGCGCCATCGGCTGATGCCTTGTGCATTAGACTCCAGCGCATTAGAAGTAACTAATTATTATTTATAAAGCGTATTCTCTAAAAAGCAAACATGTGAAAGGAAAAGTGACGATGAAGCTATACTGTCTATGCAAGAGGACAATATCCGGATGCTTCGCTTTTACACGAAGACGTGAGAATATTAACGACTAGGCAACACATAGACCTGTTTAAGTCAAAGCAAAATGCAACATTTGTTAAGCCTTTTTCTCCTTTCACTGTTTTTGACTAAATCTGGTAAGTTTATGTTTGGCTAAATCTGGAAGTATATGGAATCGCTAAAAACTTTGTGATGACATTAAGCGAGATGCGTTTTGCGAATGGCAGATGTGGGGGAAAGATAGAAATGTAAGCTTATTGAAAAATGCCCCTTCACTGAGGGGTTGCATGAACCAATATAGGACTCCTCTTTCCAAAGATTTTCCATAGGGCCATAAGTATAAGGTATGTTTGTTCTAGTAAATAATGTTTTTAGCAGCTTACAGTATTAAAATTCATATGAATGCTGTATACGAGTATCCTTAGATCCTCTATTATGTGAACCCTATAGAGATATAGGCCTATATAATATTATTATATGTGCAATACTTGAATTGATGATGATGATACTGATGAAGAATAGGCCCTAAGTTACTAGAAGAATAAGAGGAGGAGGAAAAACAGGGGAGGAGAAAGAAGAAAAGAATGCTGAGGAAGAAGAAGATGAGGAGGAGAAGGAAGAGGAAGAAAAGTAGCAGTGTCTTTTAAGTAAGTCTAAGCATTCTTGCCGTCTGATTTCCTATACTGACGCGCAACAATTGCAGGAGAGTTACCAGCAGAGACATTACAAAATGTAGGTTTACAGATGAAGGAAATGGGAGTCTGTGAAAGAGAAAGGCTGTCACATGCATACATTGCTTCTATCAGTGACTAAACTAGATCTTGAGAGATAAGAGACAGATATTCAGATGATTAGGCCGAGAATCATAAGGACAGACAGAGTGAGAGAGGAGAAACCGATACAAGGAAACTGGTAGGAAGAGTCATATGCGGAGTTTGCCAAGTATAATGTAACACTATATAAACGCATGTTGTAAGGTTTAACGTACATATAGGCCCATGAAAGGCAAAGTATAGAGTCGGCAACAATGTAGCACTGTATCTAGAGAGTTCACTTTAGGCTAGCGTAGAGGTGGCAAAGTTTGACTATCAATTGTTAGCTAAAATATACATCGGCCATGCGAGTCAATAAATAAACTGTTTTAGTATCAGCTTATTCGTTGTTAGGTGTCGTCTATTCGCTCTATCACTTTCTCTTTCTCTTTTTCTCTTTGTCTCTCTATCTATCTATCTGTCTGTCTGTCTGTCTGTCTTGTCTGTCTGTCTTTCTTTCTTTCTACTTGGATCCTATGCAGTAGTAGTAGTAGTAGTGGTAGTAGTAGTAGTAATAATAATAATAATAATAATAACAACAACAACAATAATAATGGTTTGGCCCTGAGATTAAGCTTCTTGAAAATAAGCCACAACCGGGGCGCGAACCGGCATCTTCGCGCATAGAGGCGCCTTGACGTACGCGTTAACCGATGTAGCTAACAACAACAACAATAATAATAATAACAACAACAACAACAACAACAAGAATGCAGTTCTCATAGCTTTTTGATCGCTGTAGGGAAATGTGTTTAAAGTGCTCGGCTGAAGGTTCAGCAAAAAGTCAGATTTTGAGTTGTTCACTGTCAAAGATAACAATTTATAAAGTTGTCTGCGATAGAAGCTGTCGTGATTGAACTATAAAGGATTTTGACTTAACATGATAAAGCAAATGGAAACGACTTTGTATTTTCCATGAGTGATCCCTACACTAAAAATCGAGCGAATGTAGGATTTTATGCTCGAGTTGCTACTTCGATTAGTCGCCGTTGTCATGAAATAAAGTCATCCCCCAAACAGAGTCTCCCCCGGGCTGGAATAATGTCTCCCCCGGAGACTCTGTTTCGGAACAAAGTCTTCCCCACTGAAATGGAATCTCCCCATCTACAATATACAAACTCGCCCCCATTTAAAACAGCCCCCCGATTTTCGATTCATTTTAAATCAGATTTAATATATACAGTATTGAAATAAATGACTTCTGTAATGTTGTGTTCATTCATCTGGATATGAAAAATGCTTTATAGCATTGGCCCAGTTAACATATAATAACACCATTGGGATATTAAGCGCGCTGGCGGTATTGGAACGCTGCGGAGGGGTTAAATACTTCTTTGCATAATAAAGAAAAGACCTTTGTTTACTATAAAGAATTAGACCGTAAAGGAAATGACTGTAACTAATTAATCTTCTTTCAGAGCCAATGCATATTAATTACATAATGTGAATCCAGATAGCCCTGACTTCGGAATAAATCTTTTATAGATAATCCACTTTCCCATTCATTGGGACTGGCTTTCTGATACCAGTTACCAGTTAGCTCTGAGTTCACTGTGATTCTTTAAACAAGGACAGAAGATGATAAAACAAGTAGCCAATGCTGTTAATTTTAAAAGATGGTTTGAAGAAAGGACACCGATCAAGTCTCGTAATTCAGATAAAAGAGATGATAGATCACCCTCCACTTTGTTAAATGGCCATCAACGGGAGAGAAAACCCTGCATTCAAAGAAAAGAAAAATGACCGCAAACTTTGAAATTGATAAGAAACTCGTTCTGTTGGATGATTTGCCAGCTGCTACGACAGCATCGTGGGTTAAGGAGTTCAATTTGCATAAGCTGGACCGATACAATTTACTTTCTGGCGAGTGGTTAAACGACAAGCTGATGGATGCTGTCTACCGACTAACCAGTCAACATTTGGGTGACGAAATGGGAAGCCAGACTATGTTGTTGTCCCAAGTTGACAGTGGATTTCGACCAATCATTGTGGAAGGAATCCAAATCATTCATCACACAGATCACTGGGTGTCAACAGCATGCATCGCCAATGACGTGTTGTCTGCTGACTCCTTGACTGACGGAATTTCTAATAACGCGAAAAGTCAGATGCGCCAGTTGTATTCCTCGCATCTTACTAGCAGTGGCAATCTAAAAGACAAAATTATCCTCTGCCAACGTCAACCAAATATGTCTGATAATGGAGTGTATGCTGCAGCATTTTCTTTCCAATGGGCACTTGGTTCAAAAAACCTGGTTGCTTCATATAATGTCACAGCAATGCATACACATCTAGCGCATTGCTTTGAAAAACAGGAAGTAGCGGAGTTTCTAAATGTACCAATTCGAAAACGAGAGCGCCGAAAATGGAAATGACTGTGTACATTCTAGATCAGGAACTAAAATCTGCAAACATTATCACTTGACTTTGATATATTTTGTTTTACTGCATTTTATTTTTAAGCTTTTAACAAACTAGTTTAAACAGAAATGTGACTGCAAATAGTATAGGAATAAAGTCTCCCCGGGGCAGAGTTTATTTCGAAGGGGATGAAATAATTTCTCCCTCCTGGAGACTTTGTTTAGAATATAGTCTCCGGGGGAGAATTTATTCTAGAACAGATTCGCCAGGGGAGAGTCTGTTTCGAAATAGATCCGCCGGGGGGAGACTTTTAGAGGCGGAGACTCTGTTGCGGATCACCGGCAATCATCAATAATTGTTGAAGCTGAAATAGTTTTTGTGCTAACACAAAAGTAAACATTCTAAAATGGTATTGTATTAACATTAAAATGCATTGTTTATATCACTACATCAGTCCGCGCGAATATCAACGTTGGACCCAAAAACGCAGTTGTATTGGTGGACAAGCGCACTGAGCTGACCTGTCGGACAGGCTACAATTACTACGTATCCCAGTGGCTGTTTACTGCAGTGGGATCAACAGCTGCAGAACTGTTATTATACAGCAGAGAACGGAACGTCGATAAAAAGTTCCCCAGAGTCGAGGTCAATGTGAGCTCAGAAGGACTATGTACATTGGCCATCAACAATACACAACTGGACGACGCTGGAATCTACACTTGCAAGATCTATCACAAAAATAATGGTGGACCGATCGATATCGTTAAAGAAAGTTCACAGCTGATTGTTCTAAGTAAGTTACGCTAAAGTACCATCGAAAGACGATTCGTATAGCTTTTAGTAACATGTTCCTGTGGATTTGTCAAAGGCATGAACTTGAACTTCAGCCAACCTTTAATCTGTTTCGAGTCTTGCTAAGCAAAACATTCTTAATCATTCAACTTCAAGCGGGATGTTTGTTATTGAAAAGTTTCTATTTTATTCAGTCATGCAAGTAGTAAGCCTAAAGTGTTATTATTTGCATTTTGCAGATGACATAGGAAGCTGTAAAACAAATACTGGCACTTCAGTGGCGGAAGGGGTTGTTTTGGAGATGCGATGCAGTATCATTTATAGAGGCAACTGGGCTCCTGAAACGGAGTGGAGAGAAACAGGGGAAGATGAAAAAGTCGTTACTGATGGAGTCGAGGCTTTCACTTTCCCAAATTCCAATATTACATCAACACTAACACTGTTGGCAAACTCAACAATGAACGGCAAGAGATACATATTTAGAACGTTTTTCACCAAATACATCGGAGAAGCCAAGACGAATGCTACCAACATACCAGACAACATCTACCCGTGGTCATCGCCGTCACTGAACATCACGTGTAACTAATATTTTGCTCTTTCTTAATATTCATTAAGAATCTGTCATGTCAAACTGCACAAGTAATTTTAACTCACTAAAGAAATTAGCATTAAATTTTTATTTTACAATTTTTGTAATTTAAAAAACTAAATATTTTAATTTTTATTAAATTGATCTAAAATCAGAATGGTCGCCGGAAAAACTTTTTCAAAATTCTAAGACACTGTTTATTCTTGCAAGGAATGTAGATGGACCTAAAAACCTTAGAATAACACCACAGCAGTTGTCCTACCATGTTGGGGATCAACTGACCTGTTCTGCTGACGCAAATCCAGCTCCAAATTACGAATGGATTGACGTAACTACCGGACTTAAAAGCGACGGATCTATATTTAGCATCAAGGAAGGTATTTTCATGCAGGAACAGTTTACTTTAGCATGCAGAGCAACGAACGCGGTCTCGTTTATGAACAAACAGATCAACTTTACTGTTGAACGTAAGTGTATTTCGTGTATTAATTGTAGGGCCTGTTACTTACAAGTTGGCCAGAATTTGAATAAAATTATTTTACTCGCTTGTTCATGTTTGTCATATGATGTACCACTAATGATGTGTAATTACTCCGAACAGATCGTAGACTCAACGAAACAGGATATAGGTTGTAAATGTCAAAAAGTTCATATAACTATACTATGGCTTCGATAAGACGCATATTTGATGTTGATGGCATCACAAGCTTCCTCTGTGCCTCTCTCCATCACAACTTTTCTCGCTTCCTCCCTCTCTCTCTTTCTCTCTCTCTCTCTCTCATTACGTCCTTTCTCCCTCGTCCCTTTCTGCCCATCTTCCTCCATCCAATTCCATCTATCTACTTTTCCTCACTCCATGCATCTCTTTATTTAGATTTGATATTTTGTCTGTTTCCCGCTCCATAGGTCGCGTTTAGCTTGATTCCATAGTCATACTCTCTGTGTGTGATCCATCGTCTTCCACGCAAATCAGTCAAAACAAAATGAAGATATTAAAATATTTATGAAACTTTGATTCATTCTGTTTATTTACAAAATAGAATAACATATTCAGCGAAATAGCAAGTGTATATGCATTAAACCTCGTTCCACCACTGGAAAGGTGTATGTTGTGGTTAAATTAGTGGAGTGTTTTTCTATCCATCCTAATTTGCTTCACATGTTTCTTAGGTCACGAAAAATCAAAGGAATCTTCAGCAAGCCTGTTTCTTCTGGCTCTTGTGCCAACTCCGGCTCTTCTTTTGATTCTCATCATCGTAGTCTGTCGCCATTTGCGCTTAAAACGCTTGGTTACTATAAGAATAGGTAAGATATGTCATGTCTATCACTCAAGCTCATTCATGCACTAAGAAATATAAACATATCATTCATACACCATATAAACTGCAATTGAGCAAATGATGCACATTTATTCACCACACAATACTAAAGAGTGCCACATGATGCAAATGAAATTTGATGTTCTCTTAAAATAGTCCAAAGAAATGATGTGAAGCCCGACACCAGTAAACAATAAAACCCATAAGCTGAATGAAAGAGGTAAGTTCACGCCTTACAGGAGAAGATAGACTCAATAGGAGAGTCACAAACATGAGGTGGTAAAGATTTGCAGATTTCTATAGCGCTGTTATCGTGAATGCGCAATCCACCAATCTAAGCGAAACCGCATGCCAATTTCACAAACCTTCAAACAAACCTGGTCGAAATCTTTGAAAACCTTGAGACAGGCTACGGATGAGATGCAATTCGAGGGTGGAAACAAATGCTGTAAATAAATGCTAATCGAAGACGTGTGTGAGTGTACACACCCTTCTCGTATAATTAGGAAAGTAACCGTTAGCACACAACTGCACTACCGTATCAACCTTTGGCTAAATATCGCGGTCTTACTTTGAAGCAACTATCGATTGATGTCTTGTGCATTATGAAAACGATATGCTAGTTTTGTATGCAACATAAAGTTACATTATTGCAAGAATTATATTTCATAAATAGATTTAGAACCTCAGGCTGGACTTAAAGGGCCACTATGCTAGAATCAATATTTAATAGAGTTAAAATCGAACAGATGACATTTAAATCACTTGTATCCTATGCACGGCTTAAATTTACGTAGATCAACAAGAATCTGGGACAATGAACGAAGAAGCGAATCGTTCTGTACCGGAGAGAGTATCAGGTGACGACAGTTTTGATACCGGACCAGAATCGACCGACAGTTACACATCGATACCAAGCGTGGAAATCGAGGGAGAGATAATCCAAGGAAAATCGTCCATCGCCGAGGAATCAACCAAAGCAAACTCGGCCGAGGACTTAGCGAACTCCGTGGGGTATAGCGAACTGGAGCCAAGAGAAATTCCTTCACCTTCATTCTACAACAGACTGCACAAGAGCAGGCCACAAGTACAAGCAAATGTCAGTATCGCAAAGAAAAACGACTATGTCAATGTTCCAATAACCTCAGACCAGTCCAATGTATCTGAAAACGTAGAGAGCTATTGCAACGTGGATGTCGAACAAAACATCAGCTCCCAAACTTAGTGGAATGCAGAGCAAGTAGAAACGCAAGCAATCAGTTAATCTAAGTAGCTGAAGAACATTTGAAAATAATAAATAATATCAATACAGCTCTAGAGGAACTATAGCCATTTCCTATAGCCGCTGGTTACAGTATATGCTGACGAATTTATAAAGGTTTAGCTTTACTTAATAAATCATAAACAGAGGATGAATTTGTGCTAAATAGCACGCAACTGTATTGAATTAACGTACTAAATGACTTTCGCTGCTAATTTGGTCTGCGGAAAGTGCCCCTTTGAGCGTCCTGTGCTCTAGCTGTTCGAAGTCAATGATAGCATCATGTCACACTGTCAAACACATATAAAGTGTGTGACAGTGTAAACTTACGTATGAGAATGGAAATGAGTTAAAAGCTTAATCTACTTTAAAGTGGTCTCAAACGTTCTTCATTCTCATGAAGCCCAAGACTTTGCATGTCGAATCCAACACCACTGATGTTTACCATATGTTTCACCTTGATAGCTGGCAACGATTAACAGGTTTTAATTAATCAACAGAAAGCGGTAAAGGTTTGATTTATTTATAGGTCTATAGAATAATTAGTCTCCTTTCGCTGAAACATATTAATTTTTTTAAATCAACCCATTACAGGATACTGTCGATTATGGAACAGCTTAAATCCACTAGTATACCAATAGTTTTAATTGTAAAGCACAGAACATAAACTGGACAGAAATCAATTGCAACAGTGGTTTCAATTCTTTTTAGTCAAATCCGACAATTCACATCATGTATCTTATCAAGCATAAAAATTTAAAAAAGTGAAGGCAAACACATTTGCTTATACAGTCAACCAAAAACAGCAGCTTCTCAAGATCGTTGCCTGGGGTTTGAAGGTTGTTCGGCTTAAACTCAAGCAAAAGCACAGCAATCTAACATTGAATGAGGATAAATGGCATTCATCGATCAGTGTATACTAAATGGACTAGGTTTCATTGGCTTCCACTTCATGATCATCAATGTCGAGTCCCTTTCTGGAGCGTTGCCATTTCCACGATTCCGTCAATCATCCCCGTCTTGGTGCTGACTCTGGTAGCTCTAAGTTCAGCGAAATAAACTTGCCAACATAGCATCCACATAATAAAACTGCCACCCGAAATATACAACGGGATTATATCATTAGGTCAGTGGAGTATAATAGCCCGTTGTACCGATCCCTTTTGAATGTAGCAATCCTTTCGGGCTACTACCGGTTGTACCCTTTGTAACCTTTACTTTTGTGTCAGATTGTAACTTGAATCACAATCCCTAGAGGGCATAATCTCTCTTTCAGTTATAAGTCTTTGGGAAAGGGTATATGCAGATGACTAAAGACGTCTGTCAATATACATCTATCGCAACTCTTATCAATTTCAAATGATGCGTTTGATCTGGAAAACATTATGGCCCGTTCAAACTAACTGTAAAGTTTAAAAGTTTTATTATAGAAATAAACTATTAATCAAGACAGTATGTTTCGGTTCGATTAAACTAGCATCACTCTACGACTACCTCATTCTACAACTACTACAGGTCAACTACTAATTTAGCTAAGTCAATTAAAAGAGATAATTTAATTACTTCTATCCCACAAGATGAGCTCTTGACTTTCCAGGCCTCAGCCCTTGAGAGGAATCGTTGACCTCGAGGTATCGTTCTCGAAGTAGTGCGTTTTACCAAAGTCCATCTCCAAGCAAACGTAGAGAATAGGTACAGTAGCTGTAGGCAGACGATGGATATTCGCCATTTTCTTTCTTTAGTGAAACTTTCCGACTTTGTTACCACGAAAGTTCGTAGAAACTTAAGTTCGCTCCAAACCACTGGGCGACGAAACAAACGAGACGTTCGTTTACTCTTTCCTCGTTAACATTATCGAACGAAAAGTTATATTAACCCAAAAGATGAACACTTTGGCTGGTTGACTTTTGACCCAGTCATTGCGTTCCCAATGGAGTTTGGGGCGCCATCGGTTTTAGAGCGTATCTTTACAAATAGACTAAAAATCATAGTTTAAGGGAACATAATATTTATAAGTTTATTGTATATATTTTCTATTCAGATCCAAATTCGCCGGAGTTCATAGCATTTACGAGGAAGCAAATGACATCGTTAGGTCTTGTGGACATTGTCTAAAATGCGATCAATGACTCACAATTTAATTTTAGAACATAGCAACAACACTGAAAAGTACGCTATATTTCCGATTATAATTACTTAAAGCATTGCAAGCATAAAAGCGAAAGGTTCATTCATCTCTCGCTTAGAGGCCTGCTAGAACTAAATCTTCTGTCGGAAATGTTCAGTGTACAAATACCCTGCAATTTAAAAGTTTAATGAAACGATTAAATTTTGCTCCAGCATATTGTAATTTATAAACAGAATTGAATATATACAACTTAGCATTTGGAAGTCAATAAAGGTTAACTGCATAATTTTAAAATTAAATGCGATTATAATTTATTTTTCAAAGTAGAAAATGTTTATTCGTTCAGCAAAGACGAACCACCTATTCTTAAAAGCTTGCTTACCCTCCGTAGCCTAACTTCTGGTTTCTCTGATCTATATCAATTCGATGTGGCTTCTCCAATGGATTATGAGTTTGATTACGATTTCACTTGAAGCGACCATCGATTGATTAGATTAGATTAGATGAGTTGCAGGTATATTCTTTTTGTTATTTGCTATGTTTTATTCTGTTCTTATTTTTCTGGAGCAATAAACTATTTACTTACTTACTTATTTAAGGTTTTGGCGAGAGCGTTAAGTGACGCATGAGTCTAAGATCCTGTACAGATCTACAGAAAATGATGGGGAAAATTTAGGAGGAACTAGAGAGTGACAGGTCAGAGGACTGTATCAGCTTAGAGAAACGGTCAAACCAGACGAATTCAGATTTTTGGGGGTTAAGTTTGAGGCGCATAGACTCCATAGCATGATATTACATATGCAGGCGCGAAGTCACTTGGCAGCCTCAGCGACCCGATTTAGCCGGAGGTGTACATAGAGTTGGGTATCTTCGGCATAAGGGGTCATCCATAAAGGACGTCCGCAAAGAGGGAGGGAGGAGGGGTCATACAAATGCGGATAATTGCGGACAACGGGCAAGGAGGGTTTTGGCCTGTGCGGACGTCTGCAAATAAATTTGATACATGTACACAGCTTTTAATACAACCCGTGGTTTAAACACCAACTTCAGTCAGATGGCAGACACTCTGTACTGCATTGGTTCATTAATGGTAATGCTCCGTTGCAGACAGCTAAAAAACATTTCAAGGTTTCAACCTACAGTATCTTAAGTCGCATCTATGTAGATCTGTTACCTATATATGATGCCATTGTGAGGTTCTTGTAAACAAGATAGAACGAGTAGTTTATTGATGACTTTTCGTGATGTTGGTCTTTTCTCTCCACTGGCTTTGGAGTGCGAACGTCTGCAAATGGGAGGCGAGGGTAAGGCCAAATACGGACATATGCGGACAAGGGGGAGGGAGGGATCCAAAGTAAGTCATTTTTGCGGACATTCTTTATGAACGACCCCTAAAGGAGGATTTTCATGCCATGACGAAAGGCTGACAGAGCTGAGGTATAAAGGATGAACAGCAGGGTTCCGTGTGGGATATCAACAAGCACAGCAGTAATGAACTGAAGTAATTGACATTAGACAACCAAAGCGAGTATAAAGAGTACGATTAAAGAGATACGAGAGGCACCAATACAGGAAAATACCAGAGATGCGGAAGGACTGCTGCAAGCCAGAGTAGGATACCACATTCCCAAGCCTCCTTTTTATAGTCTATTAGGAATCTGTCATGATGCCGAGTCTCATCGAATAGAAGTCTTTTATTAGTATTTAACTGAGGCGTTACTTCGACCGAAAATAAAGTTTAACAGCAGTTCAGCAGTTCTGATTGTCAAACATCGCCTGACAATTCAGCTACATCTTTCTCTCGGTCTCTCTCAAAGAGTCACTTTCCCCCCTATTTAAATAGTCTGACAATCCCTCGACAATCTCTGGTGAATCTGTCTGGCACTCTGTCGCATCAGGTGAATGTTCAAATTTCCCGCCGATGGCGCACCTCCAGCAACCATCAGTGAACACCAGAGGACACCACCGGACACACATGCTGACGACGACGACACGTGAGGCGAGGAACGTGACAGAATGGATCAATCGATTATTTTAAAAGTTTACTAAATTTTAGTTCTGTCTTTAAAATATTTTTAATAGAGCAAATTGAAAATTCGGGTATTTATAACAGGATGAAACCCGTCTCATAGCTTCTTCCTTTGTACAAAGTACAATTGCACTAGCCAGTGAATTTAGTATGAAAAATCAAAAGCTGTAGACCTAATTCACAGTAATTAGGCCTGTATCATATGCCATATCGACAAAGTTCTACATCATTACTATTTAGTTTCATAACGATTAGTAAGAATTTAAAGACGTTTAAAATAAATGTACATGTCAATAGATTACACAGCTATAATTTGCAGTGCGGTTTGAATTAATTCTTCCAATAATGCAAATAAAAAAATCACATATTTTGCCAAGAAACCGAAATGATACTTACGAGGTATAGTTTAAAGTGAAATGTAACAACAATGATTGTGAGATTCCACAAACGCATGAAAATTTTTGAATAGAAGTTTGCAGAAGAAGTGCACTGTGTAGTATGTTTTTCGTGAAGATCAAGATGAAAATTTTGCAAGTAGGCCTAATTGAGTAACCGTTATTATATTAACTACACTCTCCGTCAAACATGATACACACAACTGTCACTGTATCATAACATTCACCTGAATCCAAACGCAAAGTAGTTCACGTAATCGTAATTACAAATTTTTATAGCGCCTATAAGGTGAAACTCCTAAGAAGAGCTCGACAGACTACAGTTGGTTAAAGCGGGAAACAGGTATGCATTAATGGCATACAGTTTCAGTCACCCATAGCTAGTCCAAATATTGTACAAAGTAGTTCAAGTATAAGTATAAATACGTTGAATACAGCTTCAGTCACCCAAAGCTAGTCCAAGTATAAAGTAGTTCAAAGTATGAACATAAATATGCTGAACACAGCTTCAGTCACCCATAGCTAGTTCAAATAGTAGCTCAACTTGCTCAAGTATAAGCACAAATATAATATATTTCAATCATAAGCATAATGAATTTACACAGTATTAATCGTCTAAAGTTACTCCAAAAAGACAATAGTTCAATCATAAGCACAAATGCATTCAACAGAGTTTCAGTCATCTACGGCTAATGCAATTAAAAAAGTAGTTCAAATCAAAGCGAATTTAGTTGAAGCAATTCTAGTCATCTATGACTATCATGCATTATATTCCACCAACGCCTGAATTTCCTCTTCAGCTGGGAAATTTTTCATCCCTTCATATTTACGACAACTGTAGGGATGGTCGACCTCTGCTTCACTCTCGCGCTCAATATTTAAACCAAAATTTGTGTTTGAAGTTTCTCTTTGCAAATTTCGCTGTCTGTAAAATAATATGAACTTTGACTAGATAATATTACTAATATTACTAATATTGTGTGTCGTAATACCGACATTAGAGAATTTCTAAGATTAGAAGAAATATGATTAGATCAGGTAGGATCAGACCACTATAGCGCCATAGTATTTCCCACGGCACAGCAACATACGTTGTGGCTTCTTCGTCGTGCACAATACACTCTGAAGTGATGCTTAAGTGCAAACCTTTTCATCTACAGCGCTTCTTTGAAAGCCAGATACTTTGCAATAACATTTTATGTATTGGCCAATAACAATTTAAAAATTACCTCCATTGCAAATTCTAAAATTGTTCACCAACAGAGGATTAATTTAAATTATAATAAACAAGGCATGAGGAATGCTAATTAATTTAATATTTACCTGTCAGTGTATCTGACAGTGAAAACCTGGACTTCGCCATTGTACTGTCCAACTAGAAACAGTCCATTCTCGTAGCAGAGTCTAGCAGGTAAAGTTGATGCCAGAGGATACGGTTTGAATAAATTTCAACTCCTTGCTTAAAACAAATACACGGTTGTTTTCTTTGTCGGCCACGAATACTCTACCATCACCTCCAATAGCCACGTGTCTTTGTTGATTAAGCTGATCCATCTGAGACCCACGCTCCCTCCCAAATCTTGCTTTCGTCTCTCCATTTTTTAAAACCATGATTGCCTCATGCTTTCTGTCATAGTCGTTTCCATGGCTGACCAACAACTCGCCATCGGCAGTTTCAATTGCATGCTGAATATCATGTATGTCCTCTTTAACAGCAATGGATTTCTTAGGGTGCGCCTCAGCGTCATATACCTTGATAAAATTTGGACACTCGGCCAGAACAACGTCACCTTCAGAGTTGACTGATAGAGTGTAAGGTTCTTTCACTTGATCAAGCCATCGCGTTGTTACCTTGCTATGACTCATTTTGAAGACGCATTTATGATAAACATCAGCGATGTAGAGGCAATTTCTAACAACCGAGAATCTTCTAGTAGTAAACATTTGTACGACCTCTTTTGTTATCCTTAACTTATTAAGCCATTACTCCACTAATTCTATTGAAAAATTTTTCTTCTTGCGCTTTAGTTTAAAACTGAGTGAAAGAGCGAGCGAGCGAGCGAACCAGCGAGTCGGTCACTCAGTCATTCAGTCAGCACTCGGTCAATGAGTCATTCAGTAAATCAATAAATAACCTTCATTAGCATATGACAAGCAAATGTGACCTGTATAGCATAAAATGGTTGGAGCAGTTGTTAAAATAATTATGCAAGAAAAATAAAATGAAAGTGTACAATTAAATAAAATTAAAAATACATCGATTCATAAAACCCCCTTTTGGACATTATAAAATTAACAGTATATAGCACAGTAGGTATCCTTTCTTGCCTGTCTCTCTCTCTCTCTCTTTGTATCTCTGTCTCTCTCTGTCTCTCTCTGTCTCTCTGTCTGTCTCTCTCTGTCTGTCTCTCTCTGTCTGTCTCTCTCTCTGTCTCTCTCTGTCTGTCTGTCTGTCTGTCTGTCTGTCTGTCTGTGTCTGTCTGTCTCTCTCTCTCTCTCTCTCTCTCTCTCTCTCTCTCTCTCTCTCTTGACTATCCAGGTTTACTTACGCCACATGAGATAAAAATAGAGTGGAATGGATTTTTGAATTTTCTTTTCACTTCTCTTTTCAGATTCAAATCCGCAATGCAACGCAGATGTTGTTAGGTTTTGCGACGAAAGAACATCGCAGGATTTTGAGCTATCTTGTACGGTTGGGTTCACCGGAAATCTCGTCCCAAAAATGGAGTGCTTTGACACTGCTCTTATAATGTCTCCCTCGAAAGTAACTGAGCTTATACCGCAGAGTGTCACTTATAGTCTCTGGCTGACAACAAAATGGCCGCTTGATGATTCTCATCCAATAGTCTGTCGCACATCTATCTCGCATGTTTCGGCCATGGTCAACCCATCAGTGATGTGTAAGATCTCATCCGTTGTCAGTTTATGTAGAGTATAGCATCTGTTTCTACAAGCAACATTTTTGGCAACTAATTATATAGCCTATTCCCAGAAACAGTTGAGAATTTTATGCCTAATTTGCTGCATGAAGATCTGTTTCATATGCGGAATGCATGCCACCGGAAGCACATTTCAACTAGAATTTACGTTATGGCCCTAAAGCAATTTCTTTTATCGTAATTATTAAAAACCATCGGTCGACGCCTTAGTCTTTAACATATTTTTAGATAGAAATATAGTTTTAATGGGCACGGTGAACAAATCTTAATGTCAGATGGCTGTAAATTCATCTGTGATGAGGAAAATCTAACCAGATTTTCTTCAGTTATGCAAATATTACAGTCGTGCTTTTGAAAATTTTTGTAGATGCCTTTAGATCTTCTCAATCGGTGTCTATGGACCATCGCAAAACAATAACCGTTAATTGCAAAGCCAACAGCAGCGAACAGTGTAGTTACCAGTGGATCCACGAAGACACTGGTGTTGTGATTAACAGTGAGACATTAACAACAAACAAAAGTGGACAATACAGATGCCAAGCAACATGTCTGCTACGACACCTTCCCTGCCGAGTTACACCTCTTGTTGTGGAATTGACGGCACAAGGTGTGTCTACATATCACATAGCAACCATTTCTAAGGGTAAATTTAAGAAAATCGTATGTGGTGGTTTTTGAGCTTTCTCAAGCATCAGTAAGTTTTAACAGATGTTCCTAGTTGCCAGTTTACTTTATTCTATTAACTAATATATTAGTCTACACATCATAAAATGCTCCAGTATTCTCAGCTTACTTCAAATGGCAGCTATTTGGAGCTGCTGCATTGCCATGTTTCAGCGCCTTTGAAAACTTTTACATAATTATTCAGATACATAGTCTATTTTTTCAGTCATACTTACATAAATCCACGACGTCATACAATCAAAGTTTCAAGCTTGATACGTGATCACTCTGTTCATTATTTCCACCCACTGTTTTATGTGATACTTAATCGATATGATTACTGTCCTGGATTTGCTGCGTTTTACTGCAGGCTTGTCAGATGCCACAACAGATAACGATCGAAACGAAGGGCGAATTATAGGCGTTGCAGTAGGAGTTGAAGTACTATTCACAATTGTGGCTATATGTGGCTTTGTTCTGATGAAACGTCTTCAAAAGAAGTCAGTTTAGCTTGCTTAATAAAGTTCAAATGGATGCTAGTCTAATATGCGAATTTCACCTAAAAATCCAAAATGCTTTCTCTTATTTCTGTAATCAGCCATAGCCATTGCCAACCGCTTAATGCGCACTTATTACAAACAATGTAATCTGGTAAGATAAGGCAAGTTAAGGTAAACTTTAACATATTACACACCTCTGTCAAATTTGAAACAAGGTCTGGGATTGAAGGAATTTTTGACAGAGGTGCATACACAAGAAAAGAATCCAAAAGGCCAACCTTCCAATACTTTTATATACAGCCCTGTAACTCAAAGGTTAATTGTTAATGTCAGTGACACTCCGAGACGAAAGGCTAATAATTATATTTGCATTCATAGAGGTTAAAGGAAGAGCCAATCACCCATCAAGTCAACCAAGCACACAATTTAAAAAAATGAGCAGAAGAAAAATAGGTTGCTATTTCAAACTTGGTATTAAATAATTATTATACTTTAGTCAATTCATCATTAAACTGAAAACACAATTTTAATGTAACAATTACAAATTTAATGTAACAATGTAGTAATTACAAATTTAAAATTATTTTATTTTCAGTAGAATCACTTTTTAAAACACGAGAGTATTTGGTATTCGTGTTATTCGCTACACGCCTCAGGTAAATCTAAGAGTTGTCGCATCAATGTAATATTTTATAAAGAAATAAGAGCTTTTCAAAGATTTACACTCAATCCAAAAATGAATTTGGTAAATGTATATATATATATATGATTTTAGGAGTGAAGACAAAGAATCGACTGGTTCATTTCTGAAAAAGCCTCAGCGCCAAATGGCATGATCTCCATTCGCAAAACCTCATCGGACTTCGAAAATTCAACTGGCAAAGCTGAATGCACTTCTAAGAGTTTACCCAAAAATGTAAACGGCGGTGTTCATAGCATTTCTGAGCAGTTGTTAGAAGACGCTTCAAGCAAACCATTAATGCATGTACACGTGCATTAACAGCCTATTTCAGTTTGTTTTCTTACATATTCTGTGGAAATATACTTGCAGCCAAGTCAGCAAAACCATGGACGAACCTAAAATTCTGAGCCGAATCGATTTTGTTAGCTTTTAAAAGGTGATAAGATTTCACTTGGACTTTTTGAGAAGGTCTGCTCATAATATTTTGTCACCTAGGTTCTTTTCCATGCACGGTCGGCTGCGAATGAATTTTTGTAGTCTCATATTCTGCTGAGAAATGTAGCCAAGAGAAAAGGAATCAGGTCAACTTTTTCGCATGCGTTATCGCAAACAAACGATGAAACCAACGCATTCATAGGCCTAGCAATGAGCGTAACCATTTGACACGAACAAAGGCTATGGGAAGGGTTTGGATGGAATTCCGTTGGTTTTGAGTGTGTAAGAGGAGCTGCGCCAGTGGTTACATTTCAACTTGTCTGAGCAATGTTTGCCTGCGAATGAACTTGTTCCTAACGAACTCTAGTCTCGCTTATAATAGGCTAGGAGCGCCTTCCAGAGGTACTCGAAGAGCGCTGTAAAACGTTGAATAACATACAAAGCATGGGTAAGCTTCAAACCTGCAAAAGAAGCCTATAATTTTCGTTTTAAACGTGATAGTTGAATTAGCTTTGTGCTTGCCTATTTTACAATTGTCAAAGTTTTCACCATTTCTATCATTTCAGATAGAAGATTATCTGCTTATATATTTCTTTGAGTGTGTGTAGACTGGTTACTCTGAAAGTGTTGCCATGCAATATCAATAATGCACATAAACCTGTAATTTCTTATGCACAGAGGAACATCGTATGACTGTTGCAGGTCGTCATAAGGCGTTTGTTGGGCCATAGGACACTGACATACGGTTGTTCGTCACAACTACCTTCAATTTGTTCTGTGGGTGATGTGGAAACTCGTTGGTAGCTTCTTATAATAGTGCTGTTAAGGAGCTTCCTTGATCAGCAGGAGATATCTTTGAAGATAACCTATTGCATTGTTTCACATATCTCCCATTGTTCATACATTTTTCCATATCCGCCCTTCACCTTATTGCTGCCAACCGTAAGTTGCAGTCTGATAAGTAGGCCTACAATATTGATCAATTGTTAACAGCAACATATCATTATTCAATGCTTTGAGATTAGCACGATTAAGATACTTGTAAGCTTTATTTCTATCAGTTAATAAGACTTGTATAGCCGATTTTGATGTCAGAATACTGTGAAATAATATGTTGATCGTATGTGAGCTAGGCTATAGGCGCTAATGTGTAATGTTTAAATTATTAAGCGTATAATTTGGAAATTGGTTCAGAATTACAATGGTGAACTCATTTACTTCCTGCATGATGCAAGCGTCGCATTGTTGCTAAGTCTTCTGAAAACATTTGCATTTAAATGACAGTGATTCTCTTAATTTAAAGCATATTCTGAGTTAGTCCTGTTCTGTTGTGCACCTATTAGGGCAGACGCTAGAATAAGACAAAGAGCATGAAACATTTTGTTTCTTGTACTTCTTGCCTTGTATCACATTTGTGCTATTAAAATTTTAATGTCGGCTTTTGTCAGTGTGATTTTACATAATATGCAGCTGAAGTGCTTTTGAATAATATATGGTATATAGACGATCACTGCAAGCTGAATTGCTATTGCGACAGCTATAGAATTTATTATGACTGCAATTATAGGCCTATAACTGTATTTTTAACTATAAACAGCAATTTGAGCATATCGTAAGTAGCAAGCTATTTCGCTAGGTTGCTTATGTGGTCAATTATTTAGCGCAAGTGCCAAAAATGTATACAATATAAACGATTTTAAATATTATTGGAATGTCAATGTAGTCGGTCTCATGATGGCAAAAATCCCCCAAAACCTATAGCGACAGTTTGACCTCGACCCTGCTCGTTTTCAATGAATTTTCGGGTGAGATCCTTTACCATGTCATTTAAGGTCCCCTGATAGATACATCTCGACATGCGCTTAAATAGGGCAAATCGTTTTACCTTATTTTCATTACACTTTTAATACAACTACTATTGCCCTATTACTTACATTCTGAGCTTTCGCGCAGTTAGGTCAGTTATCCAATTGCTATCTTAAAACTGACATCTATCTTGTGAAAGACGGAGCTTAGTTGTGATCACGATGTAGCGCCATTCATACACCTATACCTATCCGTAAGCGTATTTAATGGCCATTGTACCATGGCCCTGGCCGAAGATTTTAATTTAGCTGCACAATATTCTGCTTGTTCAGCTTTGCCGTCACTTGAGGTGCTTCATTCTAATCTGAATTTCTATAGCGCCACTATAGCAACTCTCAAGGTGTCAATTGATGGTCGCTGCTGAGCAAATTCGGTGTGCATGGCAAACCCAAATGCATTTATTTCCATCTTCCATTATGCTGTTGCAAATGCGATTTAGCTCAGGCCTAGAGTCGTTAAATATTTTTAGTTAGTGCACGTGCCTCAGTTTTTTAATCCAGCCCTGCACCTAACTATTTGCATATACATACCTTATATTCTGGTGGGTTTGGGATCTGAGGATTGTTTGTTTAAAGAGTGGCGTTTTGAAACAGCGATTATTTTACGTTCATCGCGTTTCCTTTATATTTAACAGAGTGAATAATACAATCTCGCTGACAAATAGTATGGGTTGTCTTTTTCTGTTTGGCAGCCAATGTTACTTTTATCTGAATATCATAATAGCTCAGTTTCCATCTTTTGCTTGTTGGGCATCCAGTAAATCTTGAGTTGACACAAGCGACTGAGCAGAACGAAAAGATACAGGCAGAGAGATTAGATTGCCCTATCCACAATTCACAATCCTCATTAACAGCAAACAAAGGGACATGGACTTTCCAACTGCTGTTCAACTCCATAACTCCATCTTCCACTTCCCAGACCCCAGTACTCACCTTATTTTAAGCTGCCTTACCTTATTTGACTTACCCTTACCTTATCTGACCTTGCGCTGCCTTGCTTGTCTTTCATGAAATTATTTTATCATGCTGATGTCTAACTTTCTGATGGTGATTCAAGACTTGAGTAATTTAGCTTGACTCCTTGCAGCAAGCAAGCTCCGTGGTGCATCTTCTTTTTTTCTTCTTCTTTTGGTTCTCTGCCCTCAGGCAGGTTCAAACGTCCGATGTCGCCACTCCTCTCGCTGCTGAGCTTCTTCTTTCAATCTGCTGTATCCGTCTGTCATCATCCAATCCAGCAGCATCTGTCTGGGTCGTCCTCTTGTCCCCTTCCCCTCTAATCGGCCCTCAATTACGGTTCTCAAGAGTGAGTCCCCTCTCAGTATGTGACCAATCCATTTTCGTTGTCGACTCCTTATTGTAGCTATCAAAGATCTTTCTTCCTCAACTCTTTTCAGCACCTCCTCATTTGTTATGTGCTCCAACCAACTAACTTTTTCCATCCTGCGCCAAATCCACATTTCGAAGGCCTCCAATCTCTTGATGTCCTCCTTTCTCATGGTCCATGTTTCAGATCCATACAGCACCATGCTCCATATCAGAGTTTTAATCATTCGTTTCTTTAAGTTCTTGTTCATTTTTCCTCTCAGTAACTCTTTTTGTTTTGAGAATGCGTCTTTGCCTAATGCTATTCTTCTTTTAATTTCCTTGTGGCACTTGGCATCTTGCGTGACAACGCTTCCTAGGTAGCAGAATTCTTTTACTTGTTCTATTTCTTCTCCATTGATGTTTATTCTTACTATTGTTTCTTCTCCTTTGCTTATTCTCATGATCTTTGTCTTCTTGATATTTATTTTCATACCATACTGTTTTGATATGGTGTGTAGACGGTCCATCATTCTTTGTAGGCCCTCTTGGATACCCGACAACATTGCTTGGTCATCTGCAAATCTTAGGGCCTTTATCAGTCTGCCTCCGACCTTAATTCCTTCTTCCATATCTTCTAGTGCCTCTCGGTTAAGCTCTCTATATAGATTTTGAAGAGTAGTGGTGACAATGGGCACCCTTGTCTCACTCCTCTGCCTAGTTTTCCGGGTTCTGAATATTTTCCATTTATTCTGATCCCTATTTTCTGGCCCATGTATAGATTTCCTATTAGCCGTCTATCCCTCCAATCCACTCCCAGTCTTCTGAGTGTTTGCATTAGTCTTCTCCAGTCGACTCTATCAAATGCCTTTTCATAGTCCACAAAACATATATACACATCTTGGCCATGTTGACAACAACTCTCTGTGAGCACTCTCAAGGCTCCAATAGCATCTCTTGTTCCTCTGCCCTTTCTGAACCCAAACTGGTAATCACCTAAGCAATCTGTTGCTTCTGACTTTGCCTGCACTGTCTTTTTTAGAATTCTTAACATGATCTTTGAAGCATGAGTCAGAAGGCTAATAGTACGGTGATCCTCGCAAGCCATGGCGTTTGGTTTCTTTTTGAGTGGAATCATTATGGTCTGTAGAAAGTCTTCCGGCCATACTCCGGTTGTGTATATATCTTGGCAAAGTCTTCCTAACTCCATCGTTGCTTTGTCGCCCAGATTTTTTAGCATTTCTGCCGGTATATTATCTAAACCTTCAGATTTGTTGTTTTTCAATTCTCTAATGGCCGCCAGCACTTCATCTTTCAACACCTCCGGTCCAATGTCTTCCGTATTGTCCAGGATGCACTTTTCCACCATGTCTTTGGGTCTGCTTCCGTTCATATACAGGTCTTCCACATATTCTTTCCATCTGCCTTTGACTTCATTAGCTTTGTGCAGAATTTTGCCTTGTCTGTCTCTGACTGTAATACCTCCTCCTGCATTTGATTTCCTTGATATTTGCTTTACCCTTTGATATACTAGATCATATCTTCCACGTTGCTGCAATGATTCTAGGTCTTTACATTGCTCTTCCCACCATTTTTCTCTGGCTTTATCTGTTGTTCTTCGTAATTTGTTGTTTAGTCTTCTATACTCTTGTCTTGCCTCTTCTGTGCTCTGACGCTTCCATTTTCTTCTCGCCTCCATATCCAAGAGCATCTCTTCCGTTATCCATGGTTTTCGAGCAGGTTGCAGCTGACTAAAACCCACAATTTCTGTCGCATTTTTAATGATGGTGTTCTTTAACCTGTTCCATCTTTCTTCTGTTGAGTTGCCATCATACTCTTCTAGACGTTCCTCTATCTTCTCCTTTAGTTCCTTGTTCTTTATTTTCAATTTTTCCTTGTTCCATTTTAGTCTTAGTTTCCTTTTTCTCTTAACAATTTTCAGTGTGAGGTGGACCTTCATGGCTATTAAGTTGTGGTCTGTGTCGGCATCAACTCCTGGTATTGCTCTAGAGTTTTTGACGCTGTTTCTGAACCTTAGTCGAGCCATAATAAGTCCAGTTGGTAGCGTGCAACATCTCCTGGTGCTTTCCATGTGTATCTGCGCCTTTTCTCATGTTGGAACCAGATGTTTGTCACAAATAACTCCTTTCGCCAGCAGAATTCCACTAGTTTGTCTCCTCTGCTGTTTCTTTTCCCCAGGCCATATTTTCCAATATACCTTCCGTCTGCATCCTCTCCAACAACTGCATTCCAGTCTCCCATTACAACTGCATAGTCTTTTCCTCTAGTTCCATCCAGTGCTTCCTCAATCATCTCATACATAGTGTCTATCTCTTCCTCTTCATGTGTTGTGGTGGGCATGTACACCTGTATTATTACAATGTCCACTGGCTTGGCTTTTATTGTAACCTTGAGCATCCTGTCTCCCTATCTTTCAATCTTGGATACACATTTAGCAATCTTCTCCTTCAGCAATATGGCAACACCGTTTTGACTCTTTCCTCCTCCAGAGTGTATTATTCTTACTCCCTCGCTTATGAAATCTCCCTCCTCCCTCCATCTCACTTCTGAAAGTCCCATTATATCCAAGCCCGTCCTTCTCATCTCTTCAATCACATTTGCAAGTTTTCCAGGTCTTAACATAGTTCTTACATTCCATGTCCCTAAGTGAATTGTCTCTTTACAAGGATTTGGCTGGTTTACGACCGAAGAGGCTTTGTTCCGTGGTGCAGCGTAGATCTATAAATAGGCTGTTCAACTGTTATAAATTATTTTTAGCGTTCAAGAATAACCAATCACAGCTAGCCAAACGTTTAGGCGGAAAAAGTCCCTACATATGTTAAATCTCACAAGCAAAATGAACACATTCGAAATAAATTTCACTATATCTAAATTTTTACCGTCTACATTTCGCCTATGGCGCAGCATAATTATGGTCATTCGTGCAAAATGCATAGTCGTTGAAGTTTTTGCATTCACAGGGGTTAAACGGTATCATAATAAATTTGCACAGATACACTACAACTTTTATTGCGGCACGTGTAAACTTGCAGTTAACTGTAGCCATCGCGATTCTTCATAATAATGGTAAGCAATTTCACTCGATTAGCGAGTTAATGAGTATTCAGCATATGTCTAAGCCTTGTCAATTGAAAGTAGGTTAGGTTGTATATCGATAGCATTAAGAGATGCAGAAATAAAAAATTTGCATTATGTATTATGACAATCTATACTGCTATATTCTTGGTAGATTTAATGAATTTAATAATTCAGGTACATTTAACATTTTGAATTCTCTGTCACTTTCTACCATTGGTGATCAGATTCGCTATTAGACCTACTATTCCATTAAGCCAAACTGTTGTAGGCTAAATTTAAAAATCGCTAATCACTATCCTTTTGATCGATTTTGATGCACAATATTTAGGCCTACCATTATTATTAAATTACTTGTAAAAATAATTTCACGATGTATTATTTGATTTGAGATTAAACGTTATATAGTGGTTCATGTTTAGGCGTAAAAAGAAATCAAAGCGCTAGCAGAGAACAAGTTGTGATCATAAGGGCTACAGTAGCAGCGATAGCAATTGCGATTTCAATGACTGCTATTCTGATGATGGTATTTTGGAGAAAATGTTGTCCTAAAGCAAGGTCATTGTACTTAAAAGACTTCAAAATATATGGCATTTTAACTAATCAGTACAGAATGAATGGATGAGTTGGCGCCAATTAGCATGGTATTCCAAGAACGGTCATCCACAGAAGTACCAGCCATGCTCAGTTTGTTTTAGCTTTTTGCGCCTGCCAGCGTGGTTAAAACACTGAGAAACATCATTACTTTCTGTTGCTCATTTTGATTTATTTTGCAAGTTAACAATTTCTAGATAGTTTCCATCTTCCACGTTCGGGTTTTAATATAACATAATGAATTAAGTGCTTAGAGCTTGAAATATAATATGGTGCAGATCTAATATGAACTTCGGTGTATCACTCCTTGAACCCTTCGTATCCGCACTATGTCCTTTTAATTTTACTACGATTTCGACTCAAGTGAAGTTACATTAGTTTCACATCTTTTATTGAATCACATTTTCTGTTTAGTAATAACACCCCTTTAAACGCAAAGAATTATACTCTGCTACATCAGTTCTGTTAGCAAAATTACGTAAGCATTCATTGGCCGGCGTTAAATCAACTCAGGTGAACGGTTTGGTAAATTAGTAGAACGAATATATTTGCCTTTTAGGAGGGAAGACCCAGAGAAAGATGTCCCATTTCTACGTAATAGATCGACGTTGCATTCCACGACATTCAAACAGGAAAACTCATCGGACTTTGAAAATCACGCCAAATCAGGGGAAGGAACCTACAAGAGTGATTTACCATCCTAACAACCTAATTTCGGTTCTTTTCTACTGGAAACTGTTGTACAAGCCCTGCAGAGATAGTCAGCCTCGAATGCAGAGATTTAATCTTTCGGTCCGTAGGGAATCAGATTTGTATGATTTGAGGTGTTAGCATGTGCTAAAACTTAGGCAATTTTACTCTTGGAATAACTTTGGTTTGCCAAGCATAGTTTTTTGTTTAAGTGATAGTGAAATCCCTGTTTGACCGAAGATGGCTTAGCTTTGCATTATTGACCGAAGATGTCTTAGCTTTGCATTATTTTGCCAACTGTTTATTGTGGTTGGCTATGACTGAACACTCAGTGGACAAATCAATTAAGCACAGCTTTTTTAAAATGAAAAGTAATATAGTCAGTTGCAGAGTACAACGCCACCTTTACAACCATCAGTACAATGCCGTGAGGTCAGCAATGGCTAGTTCAAAACTTCACATAATTAAACTCCCACTAATGAACAGAGATTTTCGGTTGAAAAATAAAGTCGACTTGAATATTTCAAATTGTCAGTTTTCACGATTTCTTATGATTTCTAAGATTCAAGGATAGTCTGTAGGCTTAAAGTTTCTTTTGGTCCGTTTATTAATTGCTCCAGCACAAATTTTTACACACTACTGAACACTGACTGACTGCTGAATGTTGCCATCAGGGCCGTTGCTGGTGCCAGCAGTTAACGAATCGACCATCATTGGGACATTAGCATACGGATGTATCTCAAAACTACCTTGAATTACATCTGTGGGTAATGTTGGTGAAGCCAGAGGTAGCTTCCTGTAGTAGTGCGGTGGAGGATCCTCCGTCAGCAGATCGCTGTAAGCAACGGAATGAGAGAACCTTTGTGTTGTCCCCGGCATCCGTTCTTCAATATGCTGTTCGCGACCTTTCGCGTGAGACAGCATATTCGAATTCCTCAAACGTTTGAAAGGACGGCGTCACTGCAGCTGGAGGCACACGATGTCGATCTAAAAATATGCAAATGTAAATGTACGTGTTTTTCTATAACGACCTTATGGTCTCATTTTCAATGCTCATTTTTATTGAATTTAACTGGTGAGATTCTTCACCACTGATGCCCGTTTGAATGGGAGCCACGCCATTTAAGGTATCCGTGTACTGACAGTGCTAGTCCGAGATTTAAATCTCTGAAATACGCCAGGATCTATATTCAAACCGGCAAGCTCACGTCCACGCGTAAAGAAGCACCCGAATGGAATTTTGTGGTAGAAGCAGAAACTTTCCTTCCACTGGTTCAAATAACTCACATTGAATGTGCATTTTCTGCTATGCATTTCGCTTCTGCTTATAGCCTATATCTTCTAAAACTGCCGCCAACCACAAAACACACTCTGAATAGTATACTATCGATCCATAGCATCATTTCAACGCTTTGAAATTTGTGGTAATCAAGACGCTAAACAATTGTGTTGCTATCATTTAATATAGCTTTTTAGTAAATTTTATATAAAAATGCATTGTGAAGCAGCATTTTGATCGCAGGGAAGCTAAGATATGTAACTGTTAGGGTTTGAGGCCTGCTATGCTTGCATTTGAAACCTAGAATCATCACCTTGTTCATTTCCTGCTTGATGTAAGTGTTGCTGGTTAAGTGTTCGTAAAGCATCTGTTTCAAAAATGAAAGTGATTTGTCGAAGTGTGGCTGACGGTCGGCCTACTATGAATGATCGAAAAGATGAATATATTGCTTCCGTACTTTACGTTGTATCGTGTTGTGCTATTTAAAATAAAAATATTCATATATACGACATTGATCAGTATGAGTTTACTTTAAAAAATAATCCAACCTGCTAAAAATCTTTTGAAGAACATATGGTAGACAATCAGTGCGACAAGAATTGCTATTACGACACAGCAAGGGTTGCGAACAAAGTTACAATGGATGCATCGTCTGAAAACAATATAATGAATAGAATATTAATATAAGTACATGAACTGAAGCAATGCAAAAAACATATTAATTAATATACTTATAATTATGATGTATTAATACCATTTTTATTTGCTGGATATGTTTTACGATGGAACAGCCAACTTTATACAATTTCGGCGCATGATCAAGATAGAAAATAACCACTTCAAAATAACCACTTCAATTTTAGCAAAGGAGGAAGCAAAAAACCTCTTGCGCCTGACCAGCAGTGTTTTTAATTAGACATCTCATACAGTTTCTCCTTGCAGTGGCCTTTCAGATGAAACCTTCGGACAATACCTTTTTCACTTTAGCTTCAAGCGCCCACTTGAGAAAATCAATCTTCTATTCGATAATTAGTGAATTATTGTTCATAATAACAGGCTGAGTGTAATTTGGGTCATGATGCATTCTAATAACAACTTTTATAGCCTCCAGTAACTTCCTACTGATGCGGGTACGCTAAAGTCGATTAGTTTTATTTTTGCTTTCAATGTTTTCAAAAATGACTAGTCTAAAATTCTAAAACATTTAACATATAAATGTACTATCAGCACCCATTAAAACACGGATAATTGAAACTGTTTACTAGATTCGTTGATCACAGATGACGTCCATGTGTAGTTGTAGTCCGGTATGTTACTCGCACAGCCAGCAACGCTGCTGTTTATTTTCCCAAAGAACGTCCTACAAGTGTACTTTGCGTTATGCCTTGTCGAGATGGCCACTAACTTGAGACTGGAGGTGACCTTATTGTTGAAATCGGTGGAATTGGAGACGCGCTGTTCTATGATTTCTCCATGAGCATCATTGAAGCGCCATTCCATGAGTGGAGCCAAGTTGCCTCTGAAGGCAACTGTGCAAAGCAGATGGAAGATTTTTTCTCTGCGACCGTTTATTTTTTCTTGGCTTTCTTCTTCGCTGCATATCGGATGAGACTCTACAATCAGTGGACGTATTTAATAATTGTCACAAAATGCGCTACATTATGAGATCTTACCTGGTGTGTGGGAAACTTACCTTGTTAATGGGACTGAAGATTGAGCTGCTGCGTCTTAAGTCAGTCGCTGAGTGGCAGACCGAGCTGAAGCAGAATTCGGTGAATTAGAAGAATGTTGTCGGTTAGACAGGCTGGATAAGCGAGGCTATAACTGAATTTGAGGGAGCTGGAGAAGCAGAGAAGAGCTTAACTTCCCCTAGTCTTCGTCTTCCCCGTTTGGATTAATGTTGAACCGGAGCTTTTGGACAGGTTGACAAGTGGTACCCTGAGCTGTGTGCGAATAAAAGGCGAAACATCTGACTGGTTTAGAGTCCACAGTGGGGTATGACAGAATGTTAGGATGGGTCCAAACCTAATTGGGGCAACAGTGGATGAGATTATAAAGCTCGTGATCTAATATGGCATGATAGGAACCACTTTTTGGAACGAGGTCTTCACAGACCTAAATTATGCAGACCGTGTTTCATTGCTGGCGGAGACAGCAGAGATGTTACTCCTGTCGCTGAAGATAATGGGAAGGAGGCCGAAGCTTTTGGTCTGGAGATCAACTGGGATTAGGCCAAGATCCAGATCACTTCGGATTATCAACCTGGCCATTTACTGTCAACGGAAGCAATTGACAAGTTGGAGGTTTTTGAGGTCTTTACTTACCTCGACATTGAGACAGTGCCCAGTGGCTTCAGCGAACAGGAGATCGAGAGCCGAATTGTTATCGCCAATTCCTGCATAGTATCCATGGATAAAAATATCTGGCGCACTACAATTGAGCTGAATACTAAACTACAGCTTTACAGACTGTACATGCTGCCAGTAATCCTCTGCATTTGCGAGACGTGGTTGACCGCATAGGCCCTAAATAAGAAGAACTCGACACCTTGATGCATGGTACCTCAGTATGATCATCCGGAACCCAACTAGGACCATGTGAACAACTTCTCAATTAGGAACAGAACAGCAGTGGTATCGGTCTCTGCCACTGTCCGAAAACGCAGACTGCGGTCTTCGGGCATGTCGTTTGCCCTCTATGCCTTTACTGTTACACGATGTCAGTCTGCTTTCAGCTTGTAGCAATGGTTACCAATGAGTGGCAACTATTTAGAGAGATTTATTAAACATATCTTCAAGTTGATTGTGGAAACTCATTTCTTAAGTTGGAAAACTAGCTACTCTAGCTTTCTGTGTACTTCAGGTATATTTTGACATTAGTTTCAAATAGAATTAAATTAAGATCATTATGTATTTAGTGATTCCATGGTGTATGGTACTTCTGAGCTATTCTCTTTGAGATATTACAAAACCTTCATTAACTGTAACCAGTTTTTACCATCATCCATCCACCAGAGCGCTCCAATCAAATTTGTTTCCATTTTGTTTTGTAATTGTACATTAGTTAGAGAAGGAGGTCGTACGATAGAATGACACAGGAATCTTACCAAACACAATTAGCTGAGCGCTTTCTTGTACAATCCCACTTCCATGACTCTCGGGAGCAGATTTTGTACATGTGTAGGTCCCTGCATCTTCAAGGTGGGTGGAATTAATCAGTAACTTGCTAGATGCGTGGTCGTCGTTGTACTTATGCCGCGGCAAGCGCTGATCGATTCCAGTCTCTCGGCAGAAGATCACAACAGCTGTGGAAGATCCAGCTGCCGTGAATGTCCAGTTGTAGACGGTGGAGGTCAAGTCCTTTTTGCAGACCATCTTGGAATCGAGGCCTTGGATAACAACGGCGTTGGCTGGAACTGGTGGTTCATCAGCCAATAAATACGATTTGTCTATAACAACGATAAGAGAATTGTGAATGCAATTTTAACTGGAAATGTATATATACTCCGTTCAAGAAGAGAAACAAGTTATAGGCGATCTCTACGCTGGCTTGAACGATGCAACATGTCATTAAGAACATAAATAGTTCAGTTAATGTCGATCACAAAAGCACGTCATAAACATTGTTTGCCCAAAATAAATCCCATTTGATATATGTTCCATTTTGATGAGTCTGTATGAATAACAAAGCAAATGCAACTTTTCATGCGTCATTTCATAAGTTATATATTTCATTTAAAAACCCGACGGACGTTTAATCAAACTGTGAAACGCAATATTACGGTAGGTTTCAGTTGCTGTAAGATAAATGCATGTTTTCTATAAAAAAAACGAAATTAAACATACTCTTCGGTATTATTCTAGTGATATTTACCTGACCATATATAGATGTAATCCGGTGTGTTGTTGGCGGTTACACTAATGTTTCCCATGTAAACAGAGAAGAAGGTTATACACGTGTAACTGAAAGTGTTTTCATCACTGGCTTCAACTGGAATAGCTAGGCTAGACGTAGCAGAGTTCCCTGAACTAGTGCTTTCGACGCCAGTCGTTACGATCATTCCGTCGAATCCACCCTGTCTCCATTCCATCACAGGAGCCCAATTCCCTCTATAGCCAACGCTGCAGCTCAGTCGCTTGAATTTACGATCATCTGCTGCTGGGTAGTGAATAGACGTACAGTTCGGAACAGAATCTATGAAAGAGGTCCAGCGATATTTGGAACAATTGACAGTACATAGGTAAAACTGCCTAAGATTTCACGTCTTAAAATAAATAAAATAAATATGCTGATTTCAAACCAAAATTATAAACTTTACCAATTTGAAAGCACATAGTTATGTACATTGACTTTTACAATGATTTCGCAATTATTATACATAAGCAGATAAGTTTCCTCAGAGGCGTTATGCAAATGCTCTTCCACACCATATCCATACATACATGCTTACATACATGCATACATATATGCATATACAAATTAATTTTCAAGAATGATAGCTATAATGTACAACGAGTAAATGCATATTTTTACCAATGACAATCAGATGAGCGCTGTTCTGCACAACCGTAACTCCTGCGTCGTCTTGCAGCTGAACATTGCATGTGTAGATGCCAGCATCTTCTGGCTGCGCAGAATCTGTTTTGATATTCAAGAATCCGTCTTTATCGGTTGCATTGCGGAATGAGGTCACAGTGTTAACATTTCCAATTTCACGACTGTAAATGGTGACGTCTTTGTTAGATCCGGCGGCTGTGAATGTCCAACTAGACACTGATGAACCGGAATTCACTCTGCATGTTAGTTCCACTGAGGTTCCTCTCAGCAATGCTACGTTCTCTGGCGTCAAAATTATGTCTGGACAAACTAAAATGCAATATATATTTCTAATACTTTTGATTAGACATATTTTATGCACACTGTGCGCATCCCCGTACACATGTGTTAAATATACATTCTTTTGTGTTAATTCAAGAGAAACAACTTAATTTTATTTTTTTTTAAATTGCATAGTTTAAAATTGACTGTTAACGGCAACACAAAGATCAAAATATATGTTTTAAACAGAAACATTTGCAGCTTGCGAAGAAACGTGAAACAATATACATATGATCAACTGTATCTGACAAAATACCGCATAAAGCATTCACATCAGTATTTAACGTTATGCTACATTTTATTAGTGTGAGCGTCACTTACCTGGTCCAACATAAAGAGGTAACATTATGATAAATAAGACTTTCATGTTTTTTTGCTTTACTGTTCCAAATCAGTTTGGATTGAGAGTCAAAAGCAATGAAGAAACAGTTAGTCATGGGCCATTGGGGTTTTCTATACCGGACACGTAAAACAGCCTACGATACGACTAATTTAGCAAAGCTAGGCTATAGTTGAATTATTATAATGTGACTGGTCTCCTCGCACAATATAAAACCAGTGTTGAGTCGGCTGTGCGCGTTGGTCAAGTCCATATATTATTATCGTTATAGTTATCCTGGTTACAGCGAAAGTCACCTGAACACGATAGTGACTAAGACATGGAATTATCAGTGTAAACTTTGTTCATAATACCATTCACTCGTCTGTCTAACGCGCATCGTCCAATGGCAGTAAATGTTTGTCCAAGGCTATATAAAAAGCGTGTTTCGCTCGTTAGCAAAGACATTCAGTGGGAGACAATATTATGCCTATTATTTATAAAAAATAATCATTGATATGTGCGAGTCTCGTCATTGTATTTGTGTTCCTCTTAAAACTGAAAGATTATGCTGATTCATAATTGTTCTCGTCGTAGTCATCATCATTATTCATCATCATCATTTGAGCAGTGATGTTGGTAAGCCCAGCGACGTTAAGCAGCACCGAACTATAGATGGATAATTCGTACACGATGGTACATAGTACATGATTGGTACGGTGGGGCACGGTGGCCGACTGGCTTGAGCGCCTGGCTTGTAACGCGGAGAGTATGGGTTCAAGTCTCTCCCGAGGCAATACTTTGCAAGTACTTCACCCACAATTGGTCAACGCCATCGGTCGATGCTACGCCTTTCCTTCAGTAGAGAGTGATGCTCAATAAATACAGAAATAATAATGATAATATTAATAATAATGACCAACTCAGTAGGTTTAAGTAAAAGCTGATAAGTTAAAAAAGTTGTCCTAATGATCACTGACCACAACTACAGTCTTCTTTTGTGTCGAGATGTTAAATGTACAGGCTGGGTACATTGAAAATCTTGAGTCTGATGTTATAAACTGCTCTCTGTGATCGTGTCATGAATGACAATCCTTCACACAGTGGATCCAGTATTGGATAAAGGGAAGCACAAACAAGTTCCTGGATGGAATGAGTATATACATACGTCAGCCAAGGGATGGTGCTGTTATCTAGCATCGTATTATGGTGGAGAGAGAGAATAGTGGCCCAGATTATGAAGTTAGCTCGCTATAAGTATCACAGAGTCTTGCGTCAAGTGAGACGGCAAGAGAAGGAGGTGGTTAAGGAAACCCTTGCCAAGTGTCTCCTTGAGAAATGGATGCGAGACTTCTGAGCAGAGATTATAAAGATAAGCCGGCATGGTAGAAGTACGGCGAATGTTGTAGATAACAAGAATGATATGCAGGAATAAATAATTATAATAATAATAATAATAATAATAATAATAATAATAATAATACTCTCTTTTCCAGCCATAATATTGGAACAACCAACTAGGGGAGGCAAACGTCACAATTTGACCTCCACCATTAAACGCCGAGTGGAGAGTTTCTATGATGAATGGACTACTAAATTAATGGAAATTTTTTCTCCTGAACCAACTGTTAAGGTACATCAAAAATCTAAACTGAGTAACGAGCAAGCTATAGCGGCAGCTGTTTCCTCGAAGCTCGAAGATGGTAATATAAGGGCAGCGGTCAGAATCCTGTGTTCAGAGAATAAGCCTGCGCCGATTAATAAGGATACATTCGAAGAGCTTTCGATCAAACACCCCAAACACCCAGCGGGGCGCCCCATCATACCTCCCACCACAAAGGTAACCCCATTCCAAACAACTGCGGACGAGGTACATAGTAACATCCTCTCGTTTCCCGCAGGTTTGGCCTGCGTCCCCAGCACGTCAAAGACTTAATGAATTGTAAAGAAATAGGTCCTGAATTGTGTTCGAGTCTAGCAGCATTAGTTAACCTTTTGTTAACAGGCTTCTGTCCAGCGGACATTCAACCTATACTTTTTGGTGGCACCCTGTTCGCGTTAAGTAAAAAATCGGGTGGCTTGCGTCCAATTGTAATTGGCTACTATTGGCGTAGGTTGGCCTCCAAGTGCGCAAACAAGTTTGCCCTATCTAGGACTTCAGCATTCTTTGGTTGTAAACAGGTAGGAGTGGGAACCCCCGGATGTGGGGAGGCTGCAGTGCACTCGGTTAGGCGCTTTTTAGAAGACATGCCAGATGGCTCGATACTGGTTAAACTTGACTTTGTTAACGCATTTAATAGCTTGTACAGAGATCACATTCTGAACTCATCAGCAGATATCCTTCCGGAGTTACTACCGTTTGTCAATCTAGCCTACGGTTCTGCCACGGATCTGAAATTCAGCCATTTCTCCATTTCTTCTGAAGTAGGTCCACTGCAGGGGGACCCTTTGGGCCCACTCTTGTTTTGTCTCCCATTACAACAGATCTTGGAACAGTTATCTTCGGAACTGGTGATAGGATACTTGGACGACTTATCCCTGGGGGTGATGCACCCACAGTGGCAGCTGACGTAAGTTTCATAGAACAGGCGTGTGATTCTTTAGGCCTCCAGCTTAATCATACAAAATGCGAAATTATTTCACATTCACCGTTTGCGAATAGCCATGCTTCTTTGAATAGCTTCACTCAAACCAAACCGGAGAGCGCTGTCCTGTTAGAAGCGCCACTATGTACTGCAGAGACTCTTTCTGCCTGCTTAGAGTCTCGTTGTGCTGAACTCTCGCTGGCAATTTCCAGATTGTTGACCATAGCTAAACACGATGCCTTAGTGCTCCTCAGGACCACATTTAGTTCACCCAAGTTATTGCACACTTTGAGATGTTGCCCGTGTGTGGGTCACCCGTTACTGGAGAGGTATGATCTGCTGCTTCTTGAAGGTTTTGTCTCTATTTTTAATTTGACCCTCACAGACCATCAATGGCTTCAGGCCTCCCATAATTTTTTAAAGCTGGAGGTTTAGGCCTACGCTGGGTGTCTTCGCTTGCGCTACCCGCCTTCTTGGCATCCGCTGCAGGCACCCAAACGTTGCAAACTGCCATTCTTCACAAAGGTCAATATCACCAGATTTTCATCTCAACACTATGGTGGAACATTGGTGTGCACTCACCATGACTCCACAACCTAATACTCATCTCTGGCAGAGACAATCCCAATGGGATAAACCTCTATACGAGATATCAAAAACTACACTTATTACCAATAATAACGACGCGTACCACCAGGCACGTCTAAAGGCAGTGTCATCGCCTCATGCCGGGGATTGGCTATTTGGCCATTCTTCACAAAGGTCAATATCACCAGATTTTCATCTCAACACTATGGTGGAACATTGGTGTGCACTCACCATGACTCCACAACCTAATACTCATCTCTGGCAGAGACAATCCCAATGGGATAAACCTCTATACGAGATATCAAAAACTACACTTATTACCAATAATAACGACGCGTACCACCAGGCACGTCTAAAGGCAGTGTCATCGCCTCATGCCGGGGATTGGCTATTTGCCCATTAACTCAATCGGTCTTCGCCTGGATGACGAAGCCGTACGTATAGCCGTAGGTTTCCGTCTCGGAGCTATTCTATGTCAACCACATAATTGCACATGTGGAGCTCTGGTGACTGCTGAGGGGTCGCATGGTCTCTCTTGCCGTTTGGGACCCGGCAGAATGGCACATCACGCTTGTGTCAATGACCTTATTCACAGAAGTCTGACGCGAGCGGGCTTCCCATCAGTGAAAGAACCTATGGGTCTCTCTAGAACAGACGGCAAGAGACCGGATGGCCTTACCCTGATTCCTTGGCGTTCGGGGCGCAGCCTCCTATGGGATGTCACTGTGATTGACACGCTTGCACATTCTTACTTACAGGCAACCTCTGTTACAGCAGGAGGCGCAGCTGAACTGGCGGCCGATAGAAAAACTTTGAAATATGATCATCTCACTAATGCATACCACTTTGTCCCTCTGACCGTTGAGACGTTAGGCCCTATCAATGGCTTGGGTATGACCTTTCTCACAGACTTGGGACGTATATTGTCCCTCATATCCGGAGATGGTAGAGAAACAGGTTACCTTTTTCAACGTTTATCTATAACATTACAGCGTTTCAATGCAGTCGCCCTCCACGGTACATTTGTGGTGCCGAATCCAGACGAGGATTAGCCATTCCAGAATCCCTCTCTCTTTTTTCCTCCGGAAATTTTTGAACAACCAAGGGGGAAAAAAATAATAATAAAAACCGGGCAGTCTCAGCCAAAAGGCTAAAATACGCCACTATAGCCCAAACCCACTCTTTTGTGGCAGTCTCACTGGAGACCAGCGGCGCATGGAGTACGGAAGGATTGGATTTTGTGTGGGAGTTAGGACGAAGGATGACAATGGCAACCCACGATCCACTGGAGACCAGCTACCTGCTCCAAAGACTCTCAGTGGCTGTCCAGCGTGGGAACGCCATCTGCTTCTCCGGAACTCTACTATGAACATATAGGATAACAATAATACCAATAACTTAGAAATGTCATAATAATAATAATAATAACAACAACAATAATAATAATATTTATATTATTATTATTATTACTATTATTATTATTATTGTTTTTGTTATTATTATTATTGTTATTATTATTATTATTATTTTTCTTATTATTATTATAGTAATAATAATACAATTATTATTACTGTTATTATTATTATTATTATTATTATTATTATTATTATTATTATTTTATGTTTATTATCACCATCGCGCATCACTGTCATAACCACTTTAGTTGATCGCCATTGCAAATGTTTATCAAACTATGAGAACAATTATCATCGTAAAAGGTAATAGTCGAATTAATTTTGAGATGGCAAGAAAATTGCTATCCTGGCTAATTAGGTGACCCATATACGTGTACACTAATTGTGGAGCGGAAATTTATTGTTTTGCCATGTTTGTTGCCAACAGTTCAATCAGCACATTGGGAGAAACACGATTTTCTTAAATACTTTCAAAATTCTTGAATGGGAAACCATGCTGGCAACTTTTGTTCTCATGCAGGGCTCCGTCGGTATAGGTGAGTGAAAGTAATACTTGAAGGTGAACTATAGTAGCTGAAAGAACCTATTAATACTTAATCTATTTCTTTCAATCGCCAAAAATCATTTCCAACAGAGCACTCTAAATGCATCGCATAAAACACAGATGTGTTGTAGTATTGTGCAGTATTAAACCGTGAAATTGTTCTTTGGTATGTACTTAAGTCAGAACATCTTTCATTCTACATAGTTTCATTTCGTTCATCGAGTATGCTAGCGAATACCCTCGATTTGCCTTTTTGCGGAGAAATGCAGTATTTGCGATTATGATTAATGCACACTTTCCTGACATCTCTTAAGTTGATTGAACAAACAGCGTTTCTGAATTTCTTTAAGCATGCGCTGCCCTTGGCATTCGACCTTCGGACGTCGTTGTTTTGAAAGGTAAGCGAGTGGAGTTGTCCTGCGAGGCAGGCAAAGCATCTAATGAATTCCACTGGACATTTACTCCAATCGGAGATACAGAGGTGACCATCTATAGTACAGGGATTGGAGTAAGTGAACATCACGCTAGTAGGATGACAGTAAATAAAACCTCGGAGAGCTCTTACAACTTGATCATCGATTCTACTCAACTGGAAGACACTGGTGTCTACGTCTGCAAGGTCATCTCAACAAATGGAGCTTCCAGAGTCATAAAGAAAACCAGACACCTAATTATCCTAGGTACTTATGCATCTCTATTGCTTGTCATTCATATGATATTTGGACCTAGGTTTATTAAGTAAGGAGGTGAGAGGTACATGTAGTCTAGTGTTTAGCGTGTTGGACTGTCAACCGCGAGGTCGGGGGTTCAACTCCTCACCAAGGCAGAGGATGATGTTTCGAAGTTTCTGCTCCCTCCACTTGCGTCCCCTATCGAACTCAGCCATGAGTATGCAATGAGTATACACTGACTGAATACTTTCCTTGGAAAGATCAGTCGGCGAGGGAAAAGACTGGCCACCCCTAGGCTAAGAAAGTGAAATCGTGAACACTTCCTACCCATGGCAGCCTTTTCTTCTTTTGTCGACGAAATCAGGGCAATCTGCACTGATTGTAGATGCTACCGCACGTTTTTGGATTCCATTATCTTGTTACCCTGGCTATAGGTTAAATAGTTCAATTTTACTGTTTTAAGACGTTATTTGTGTAGCCTTAAACATGCTAACTTTTAAACATACTTTTCACCTTGTTTATGCACACATGAATGATCTTAGTTAGGCATATGTACGGCTGTTGTTTAAAAATTCTTTACTTAGGCCTAACCGTTACATCTTAGCCGACATCATTCGTTACTTCACTGTTATCCAACAGTCATAACATTTAACAAACATGCCTCAGTTACACTGTTGGCGCAGACATTTCATTTGCTTTCATGGTGGTGGTCTCCTTTTTGATCAGAATAAAATAACTGTGATGGTTTTTATATTGCGTATCAGCTTAGTTGTTATCAGACTGAACGCAGCTAGGGTGAATGCACGCCTACTTCAAGCTAAAAGAAATTTTATTTTTTGTAGTTTTCATAGATCAATTTTAAAAATGGACATAAGCACAAGACCAAACTTCAGGCTTTTCCGGTAATTACAGTGAGTGGCTAATGTGGGATGTGAGTAAATCTTTACATTACTTAATATAACGTGCCCTATGTGCTGCTTTCCGTTTCAGGGGGCCCAATTATACCGAATGTAGGCTAGTGTTCGCTGATGTTGCCTACATGTAGCCACAAATTTCACATTTGTTGGAAATTTCATAATAGCCAACTGAACACTCTAACTCTAGTTGCACAGCATGCATAGACAGTCAGTAGAAGATCCCACTGCTAACGAGCGCAACACAATTAGTTGGATTAGTTGGATTGGCTGGCAAGAACCTTTAAATTAACTATCAGAACATGTTCTTATATATACCTATCCTTTATTTGTTTCTGGGTAAGTTTGTGAGATTCATTTTTACTTGCATTGTACTTTAAATCTAGAAAAATACAAATTCAATATTCATTGTGCAGTTATTTTACTTCTATAGCACTATAAAACAAATAAGTACTTAAACAATTCTACAAATCATTCCACTGTCTCTTTTCACATATTTACTTCCCGACAAACTCAAATGATCTAATGTCCATCTTTCCATCTTCTATGTATGCTGATGACAATTTTTATAGTTTGTTTGCGACAGTTCAAACTATAGAACAATTGCACACAAATTTGATTTGTTCATAAACCAGCTGAAACTTCAATGACACAATCATTAGGTTTAACTTGTTTCTGATTTCAGCTCAAGCCACTGCCTTGCTACAAAATGTAGCTCTGATAAAGGGTCAAAATCTGACATTGAGTTGCAAGATAAATTTCGCAATGCAGTTTCATAGCTGGTATTTTGTTTCCGTTGGGAAAAATGTCGAAAACATAATATACAGCGAGCAGGGATTAAATGATGTTTACGCTAAAAGAGCTCAAGTGGACAACTCGTCTCTATCACTAACCATTTCATCTATTCAGTTAGATGACGCCGGAATTTATGGTTGTAAGACATTGAAAAACGCGACTGTGATAAAGGAGAGGGCTCAAATCATTGTCTTTGGTAAGTTATTCACCATGCATACAATAATCATCCGTATCATATCCACTAAACCACTTTATTTATATGTTTCCACATACTCTATTTAGCCACAAAAGGCTTCTTTAACACTGTAGGAAGAAGACTTAGCAGCAAATTGTGGATCCTATTTATACCTGAATTTTCTTTGATGCCTTTTTGCGATACCAATTTCTGTTTAAAGGTGTTTCCTTTCTTTTCGTTCTTCTTTGTAGTGGACTTCATTCTCCATTAACCTTTTTATTTAGTGTTACGCGGTTAATAAACAATTATTTACAGATATATATAATTTTGGTTTGTTATTTTCATTTGGATGCTTTAACTTTTGATATTTTCCATATTTTTGGTGGTTTTGAATTTCATCGCGTAATGCCTATCTGTTCTTTTTCCTGTGTCCAATAATTCATAACTTCATATGTAACTGAATACATCATACATCTAGATCATATAATTCATATCTAAGCTGCTGTCAATGCATGTAATATGTCAATTTAAATGCCGGTCGCTTGTAGATTCCAGACTTCAAATTTATAAGAAAGAACCGCCTCAGCTTATTTGCGAGGTGAAGTACAAAGGCAATTTTGGTCCCATACTCGAATGGACAATAGACGGATCAGACGAACCAACCGTAATCAATTCGACTTTACGAAATGACTCCCATGAGGATGGAAGTCATCGTCTTACTCTGATGACATACTCAGTCAACTCAACACTCACCTGCCTACTATACTTCAAAGACTTCCCACCACATTTGGAGGACACAGCCACTAACATACCTACTTACAAAAACCGATGTATTTCATCTGCATGCTGTGATTCTTCTTGTGGAACTGGAACTCCACTTAAAACTCAAACACTACCGAGTAAGTGTACCTTTGCTATGAACCATAAATATTTGATGTCGTTTGATTGATTATTTTGTAGCTTATTAACTACCCTTGTTTCAACTTCCATGCATGTTCTTAGTCTTCGATCTTTGCTTTAACCTTAAGGGCAGTTTTCAAAGCATGAAAATTGTACTATTTGGTCATTTTGACGAATATTTATCATATCGAAAGACAGGCAACAGAGAAGGAAAGCAAAAGAATTGTGGCGGCCTAGAGTGGGATCTGGTTTCATAAACAAAGAGGCTAAACATATCAAATATGGCATATTTTTATGTTACATTAACCAAGTATTGGGAACATGCCGGCAACTGATGATTTTCAAGCAGCTTGTTCAAAGTGCAATTATCCAACATTATAAGGAGCAGCTGCTGGTTATAATGTCACGGCTTCTTGTAGTTGTAATGCAAAGAAATTGTTCGAACATCGTTTGGTTGGCTTAAATTGGCGATCTCTGAACCAATAGGCAAACAGGTACCGATTCTATCACAACAAGAACAATTTACGAGTTATATTTTCTTCTTTTCATATCAGGCAAAGCAAAAAGGAACGCGTGACGTTCTCAGTGGTTAAGCTACTGTATAGTGTTTTGCTTACTAAACCTATATGTAAGCTATCACACTGTGTGCCTACAAAATATATTCTTCCATAACCGATAAACGGTTTTTAAGCTAAGCAATAAGTTGAACAGACCTAGAACTTGAAATGTAAGCACTGTTTGTGTTTGCACATATAATAATAATAATAATAATAATAATAATAATAATAATAATTATTATTATTATTATTATTATTATTATTATTAAAAAAGCTGTGACAACTGCATTCTTGTTGTTGTTGTTGTTGCTGTTGTTGTTGTTGTTATAATAATAATGATAATAATAATGATAATAATTATTATTATTATAATTATTATTTTTATTATAACAACAGCAACAACAACAACAACAACAATGCAGTTGTCACAGCTTTTTTTATCACTACAAACGTGATTTTACGTTCATGCAACGTAGAAGTATGAGTTAGCAAGTTTATGTTAGGTAATTTTTACGTTGACGTGCCTGTGTTACGTGTCTGCGTTTGAGAGGCGCGTTAATGCTAAGAAGTTGGTCTGCTGTCGATGGTTATTCAAGCCCAGACAATTTTTTGCTGACTCGGCTTGTCTGAAACTATGTTAGGCTGAAGATATTTATTGTAGGGAAATGTGTTTAGTGTGCTCAGCTGAAGAGACAGCAAAACGTAAGATTTTGAGTTGATCATTGTCAAAGATAGCAATTTATAAAGTTGTCTGCGATAGGAGCTGTCGTGATTGAACTACAGGGTATTTTGACTTAAATCTCGTTTCACCACTGGAAAGGTGTATGAAGTGATTAAATTAGTGGAGTCTTTTTTATCTCATCTTAATTTGCTTCAAAGGTCACGAAAACTCAAAGGAATCTTCAGCAAGTCTGTTTCTTCTGGCTCTTGTACCAACTCCGGCTCTTCTTGGGATTCTCATCATCGTAATCTGTCGCCATTTGCGCTTAAAACGCTTGGTTTCTAGAAGAATAGGTAAGGTATGTCATGTCTATCAGTCAAGCTCATTCATGCGCTAAGAAATAGAAACATATCATTCATGCACCATATAAAGTGTAATCGAGCAAATGATGCACATTTATTCACCATACAATACTGAACAATGCCATACAATGCAAACGAAATTTGATGTCGTCTTAAAATAGTCCAAAGAAACGTTGTGAAGCCCGACACCAGTAAACAATAAAACCCATAAGCTGAATGAAAGAGGTAAGTTCACACCTCAGAAGGGAAAACAGACCCGGTAGAAGAGTCACAAACATGAGGTGGTAAAGAATTGCAGATCTATTCTGAAAATTTTCATAGCGCTGTTAAAGTAATTGCGCAATGCACCAATCTAAGCGAAATTGCACTCCATTTTCACAAACCTTCACACAAACCTGGTCGAAATCTTTGAAAACCTTGAGACAGCCTACGGACGAGATGCAATTCGATAGTGGAAACAAATGCTGTAAATAAATGCTAATCGAAGATATGTGTGAGTGTACACACCCTTCTCATATAATTAAGAAAGTATCCGTTAACACACAACTGCACTACCGTATCAACCTTTGGCTAAATATCGCGGTCTTACTTTGAAGCAACTATCGATTGATGTCTTGTGCATTATGAAAACGACATGCTAGTTTTGCATGCATTATACAGTTACAATATTGCAAGAATTATATTTCATAAATAGATTTAGAACCTCAGGCTGGACTTAAAGGGCCACTATGCTAGAATTAATATTTATTAGAGTTAAGATCGAACAGATGACATCTGAATCACTTGTATCCTATGCACGGTTTACATTTACGTAGATCAACAAGAATCTGGGACAATGAACGAAGAAGCGAATCGTTCTGTACCGGAGAGAGTATCAGGTGACGATAGCTTTGATACCGAACCAGAATCGACCGACAGTTACACATCGATACCAAGCGTGGAAATCGAGGGAGAGATAATCCAAGGAAAATCCTCCATCGCTGAGGAATCAACCAAAGCAAACTCGGCCGAGGACTTAGCGAACTCTGTGGGGTATAGCGAACTGGAGCCAAGAGAAATTCCCTCACCTACATTCTACAACAGACTGCACAATAGCAGGCCACAAGTACAGGCAAACGTCGCTATCGCAGTGTTGGCAAAGAAAAACGACTATGTCAATGTTCCAAAAACTACAGACCAGTCCAGTGTATATGAAAACGTAGAGAGCTATTACAACGTAGATGCCGAATAAAACATCGTCTCCATACTTAGTGGAATGCAGAACAAGCAGAAACACAAGCAATCAGTTGACCGAAGTTGCTGAAGAACATTTGTAAATAATAAATAATATAAATACTATAACCGATTTCCTATAGCCGCTGGTTATACGTTTACGAATTTACAAAGGTATAGCTTTACATAATAAGTCATAAAGAAATGATGAATTTGCGCTAATTAGCACGCAACTGTATTCACTAAACGACTAAATGACTTTCGCTGCTAATTTGTTCTGCGGAACGTGCTGCTTTAAGCGTCCTGTGAGCTAGCTGTTCGAAGTCAGTGATGGCATTATGTCACATGTCACACACATATGTGTGACAGTGTAAACTTATGTATGAGAATGAAAATGAGTTAAAAGCTTAATCTGCTATAAAATGGCCTCAAGCGTTCTTTATTCGCATGAAGCCCAAGACTCTGCATGTCGAATCCAACACCACTGATGTTCACCATTTGTTTCACCTTGAAAGCTGGCAACGATTAACAGGTTTTAATTAATTATTCAACAGAAAGCGGTAAGGGTTTGATTTAGCCATAGATCTATAGAATAATTTGTCTCTTTTCGGGGAAACATTAATATTTAAAAATTCAACCAATTGCACTATACTGTAGATTACAGAACAACTTAAATCCAATATCATAACAACAGTTTAAATTGTAAAGCATAGAAGATGAACTGGACATAAATCAATTGCAACAGTGGTTTGAATTCTTTCTAGTCAAATCCGACATTTAGCACCATGTACCTTATCAATTATACAAAATTTAAAAGTAAAGGCAAACACATTCGCTTATACAGTCAAATCAACAGCAGCTTCTCAAGATCGTTGCCTGGGGTTTGAAGGTTGTTCGGCTTAAACTCAAGCAAAAGCACAGCAATCTAGCATTGAATGAGGATAACTGGCATTCATCGATCAATGTATACAAAACGGACTGGGATTTATTGGCTTCATCTTCATGATCATCAATGTCGAACCCCTCTCTGGAGCGTTGCCATTTCCATGATTCTGCCAACCATCCCGGTCTTGGTCCTGACTGGTAGCTCAAAGTTCAGCGCAGTCAACTTGTCAAAATAGCATACACTTCATAAAGCTGCCACAAAATAGTGCCACCCGAAATATACGGCGGTTTTTATATGATTAAGTCAGTGAAGCATTATACCACGGGAGATATCTAAAAATGGGAGTCAGAATCGTTAGAAAAAAACACTATAAAATGAAATAAAAGCACAGACAACTGCTTGTAAACTTATACAACAATGAAGTACAGGAAAATAATTGTTCTGTTCCTTTTCTTCAAAAGATGGCTACAGTAAATCCACCAATATGTGTGCTAGGCAACGTAGGAATAAGAGATGAACATATCGTATAGCAAACTCCAGAAGAAGAAACGATGTAACATTTGTGTGAATATGTGAACATTTGCATCAACAATTGTAACAAGTATTGCGCACATTGCATAGAACTCATCAATCTCAAGGACATCAAAGAGATTCATGCAATATGCAAATCAAACCATCAGATCCAACTTTATCAGTAGATCGTCATGAAACAGTGCGATGAAAAACCTGCATGTCCCAATTTTATATATTTAAATTGTAGACATGAAATTATAAAGAAAGCGAAAGATAAAACTGAAACGCAAGAATAATTCAAAACAAAACGAAACTACAAACCTGTCTATACCATAAGAGGAAATAAATTATAATGATATAGCCAATCCTTGATAGAACAATTTGCAGTATAGACCCCGTATGAAACACAGGGTTGTTCTAAGTAGCCCTGTCTCTTATAATATGAATACAATGAAAAAACAGAAAAATTGCAGGATATTCAATGCCGCAAGGAAATTGGCTTGCGCGTATCAGACTTTGGTTCAAATATGCAGCTGATACTAAAACAGAAAAAGCAGGAACTGCAGCCGATTTTCATAAATCCTATGCACTCATTTTAGGTCTTAGGTACAGCAGAGGCCCATGTAAATGGATAGCTATCACGTTGGCAGCAATGATGACAGATTCAAATACACAAGTGATTATGTGCTTGTCGCAGACCATAAACTAGGTGTTCAAAATGCAATGAAATAAATAATCTAAATCAAAAACAATAAATATATAATCTAATCCGAAGCATTATATACCGACATTATAATCTCATACAAGGAATCAGTTTGTGGCATCTTCGAAGTAAACCGTAAGTTTAGTCAATTCAAAATCTATTTGAGATATTTAATTTATAAACAGTAGATTAGTATGCACATACTAATTATTATATGCATAACCACATGCAGTCATAAATTGATGCATTTATTCTGAAAAAGATTCTCATAAACGCATTATTTTTACTCAAATAATGCAGCAATGACAGTCATAAAACGTAAGCTTAGTGGCGAGTGGCGCTCATCATAATTAATCAATATTTCTACAAATAAATTTCTTGCGTTAGCTCTTAAGGTTAAACGGTGCAAAATTAAACTTTCAGCTGATAAGCTTTAACACTTATTCCTTCTTTGACGCGAATATCACATGCTAAAGCTGAAAGAGTAGAAAATATTGAGTTTAATATTTATTCCAGATCTGCTGAAAACAGACCTTGCATATCTAAACCAGAGATTGTAAAATGCTTAATCAAGTAATGGCGATGCAAACAACCAAACAAACATTTTACAATAGAGAATAAATGTCAGCTGCAGAATACGAGAACACATTTATTTTATATTATGTTATTATATATATATATATCATTCGCGATAATTTAGTGGTTACTGTGATGGACTGCTAATCAAGAGGGCGGAGGGACACTTCGATAAGTTTTTCCACTTGCTCCTGTTAGCAAGCTCAGCTACGAAACACTGGCCGTACACTGCCAGAGAAGAGCTCAGGCGGCAAGGAAGAAAGTTGGCAAGGAATAAGGTTGGCCACCCGTCATATGTCGAGCCAAGGAAGCACTGCATACCTTAACTGACTCGAGGTTAGTTTAAGAGACTACTCTATGCTCATCTTCTATATATCTATATATATGTGTAATTTTAATCACAAAATATAGAATTATCATGTTATGCCCATAAAATTGCGTTTTGCGTTTTCACACTTGGCATGACGCGCTAAAACAGTGTACTCAGATGCGCGATTCGTTCAGAGAACTCTATTCGTCATGCTGTTCTGACCTACAAAAGAAAAAAAGAAAAATTTTAATGAAAAGGATTCAAATAATTTCAATCTCAGTCAATAAATAGGCCTAGAGGCAAGTATATGGCTTTACATCCTCTAAGCATTATATGGCGTTTACATCCTCTCACTGAGCATCATACTCATCTATGTCTTTTCACAACGTTCATCCGGTTCTCAATTCGACATATTTTTACAGGGTTGTTCTGTGTAGAATCTCTTGCTTAATTTTCTCGTTTTTTTTATTTTCCTTTAATTGGGCAAACCTTCTGTATTTGTTCTTGACAATTTTAAGGCGGGCATACTGTGCGACTCGTGGAGTGTAAACACCACCCAGTTCTTCAGACTATCTGTCACTGAAGATAGATTTCTCCATCCATTTTGCACCTCTTCCTTCCACATATCGCTTGGATCTCTAACAGCTCATCTTTTCTTAGGCTCAATTCCTCCATAGGTTGTTTCTGTGTCTTCTCGGATTACCCTCTTGCCTCATGACCGAACTCATCTTGAAATTTGACATGCGCACAAACTTTGCTTAGCAATGACCATTGACTGATGCCTTGAGCAATTATACAGTGGCGCTATAAAAGTTCTTGGATTATTATTATAAATATTACTCTCAGCGTATATAATAATAGAAAATAGATAAAAGTTCTCGAATTATTATTACTGTTCGCGTGTATAGCTATAGCATAAATAGTCACACTTGTTCATAATCGCCATCTGTAGGCTCTGTAGGCCTAATTTTGTTTTTGAAGCGGACATTTATACATCACCTCTTAAAACCTCTCACAAGCGACTTATGAGATTTTTAATTCGCATGCAGTGAAATTCCTTTTCGCATGAAAATAGATAATTCAGAAATTGCCCTGAGTAGTTACCTCATGTCGCAAATTGAAAAGATATTAACAGCTCCGTATTTTCCAATCAACACCTTTCCGTCGTTAATTGCCAAACGAAGTGGCTGGCTGCATGCAGAACACGGAAGTTTGAAAGAAGTCTGGAGCTTTTTGTCTAGTTGAAGTACTCTATCGTTGAATGCATCGACCACATAAACTCTGTCTTGGCGGTCTACTGCAACGTGTCTTGGATTTCTCAATTGTCGAGGTCCATTACCAGGATTGCTGCCATAGCTCCGTATCATCCCACCGTCTTTTGATACTTCACAAACGTCATGTACTTTGTCATGTTTTCCACCGTGACCAATGATGAAATTCCCCTGTGTATTTTTCACTGCATGTTGGATATCTTGGATTTTGGGTCCATAAAGAACTTCGCACTTCTCCACAACGGAACCTACTGCGTTATACTCTACGATTGTATTCGGCTGCTGGACCATGACCACATTTCCGTTGGAACAGACCGATATGGTAAACGGCTTGCAAATGTTTTCCATCCACTTTGTAGCCCTGCCGTCTGATGGTCGCATCTTCCAGACGCACCTATTCTTGGAATCGGTGATGTACAGACAACTGTTGAGAGGACATGCTGCCATATCGCATGGTTCACTGAGTCCGTCCACCTTAATTTCAAAGATGAACTTAAATGATGGCGTTGTCCAGTATACACTGATCACATTCAAGCTATGGTGGGCCACATACATCAGTCCGTCAATCGCCGTCACGCCGACAACCATTAGGTTCTTAGTCTTCAGCTGATTTAGGAGATGCAATTCTTCATCTGTAAAGAAACATTGTTGTCTTTTGTTGTTCGGTTGTGTAAATCCAGTTACTCCATTTTGGTTGTAGGAACTTTGCACAGAGTTGCGAGACGTCATACTGGTTTAAAATTATATCGCGCAGAGTTCTCGACGACATGCTGGCTACGGGGTCAATGTATTATCTATAGCGTGTATTAAATTTTTGTGCATACAGGGTACAGCTGTCTTGCCGGGCACTAGTCACATAATGTCGGAATTAAAATGTTTAGACAAAAACACAAGTTAAAGGCTATATATGCTTAAATAGACCTATGGTTCTACAGTTACAACAGTTTTTATTAGTTAATGTTATGAAATAAAGTTAAAATCTGATTAGATGTGTAAAAAATGAATTCCTATATACCGCATGGCATGTATTCCTTCTTTGTCCTCCTCTTCAAACGTATGTAACAGAGGACCACGATTAGGCCTATGCCTACGGACACTACGCATATCCCGGTAACAACCCCAACAGCAATCAAAACTCTTTCGTACATTGCTTTTGTCGTGTTGTCTGAAAAACAATATTTTATTGAAAATTATCTCATCTTTATTATACGGAAATAAGAAATTAATTTTGTATTTCTGACACTGCATATTGTTTAAATTATTGGTAGCAGTTGTAGGATTAGGCCCTATAGTAGTGATAATGGCAATGAAGATAAAAAACATAATGGTAAAAACGTTGAAGACGATGACAATAATAATATGACTTTAGTGTAATGACTGATCGAATCGTGATCTTTGCATTGCTAACTTGAATAGCCGAATGCATGACAATAAAGAAGATGAAGCTGGCGATGTTGAAACTGATGATAACGACGATAAAACTATTAGTATTGATAATAACCTAAAAAAAACAATTACAACAACTTTTTCTATAAGCTTATTTCCGAATTTTAAGCAACTACTAAGGAGCAAATGACGAAAACGATGATGATGGTGGCAATATGTTGTTATTATTGTTGTTATTTATAATTATGACAACGACGACGATGATGATAGCGGTGAATATAATCTTCGAATTGTGATTTATTTATCTAACATAAAGTATGCCTGCTGTTTAAAAGGTTACCTTCACGAACGTCCTTGAATTCAACTACCAAGGACCTGACTGTGCATTTGTCGTGGCCTAGTGGACAGGTTGCATTGCAGAAATAGCTGCCTGTTTCTACAATTGTTAGAGTTGCTGACTCGCTAACTATTGTCCCGTTCCTCCTCGTCCATACGTAGCTGCACTTTTCGCTACTGTTAGCCGAACATGCTATTGATTCACCGTGCGTAACATTAAGTTCTGTAGTATTCTTCGTCACATCTAAAGGAATTCATATACAAATCTACTACTAGTTGGATGTTGTGTTAACAATATGGATTTTGTTTTCCTATTGCTGATTATGAGAACGATGGTCATGATGACCATGACAATGATATGATAACGAAGACTAGAAGTCGAGTATTTAAATGAAACAACTCTTCCATTACATTTCATTGTACTACTTGAAAATTACGTTATACTACTTGAAAATTGCATTGTATGATGATAATGAAGACTTTTCTAAAGAGCAAATGACAAAAACGATGATGATGGTGGCAATATGTTGTTATTATTGTTGTTATTTATAATTATGACAACGACGACGATGATGATAGTGATGAATATAATCTTCGAATTGTGCTTTAGACATATAATATGTAGTGTTAAAGAGCCATCGACTGTATTGGGATTAGCGCTACAGCTTTTGTTTGCAAACGTTTACATAGATGATGCGCAGAGTTGCATAAGATGACATGCTGTAGTTGGAATATTCATTCACTCACACAATACTTTAACTTCTGCTGACGTCCAGTTGTCGTGAATGGGTTGCTTTGCTCGCCAGAGAATAGAAGTTCCATTCAAGACCAGTAGTGGTTTCATTTCCAGATTAGACAATAAAATGTTCCTCTGAGATGTATCTGATGGTGGTTGGGGTTCGATTAGTTCTCCACCAGAGTTCCTCCATTCCATGACTGGAGGATTGTTCCCAAAGTACTGTAGGCTGCACGAACAACGAATATCTTCAGGCTGTCTTCCGCAGTCGTTGTCACCCACGAATCCCTCACTCCCAATGTTTGTCTGACATTGAGGGCTGGACTCTAATCACAAGTCATCAAAATGAATTGATTAAATGTGAGTATTTTGCCTCAAAATGATCCCGCAGTTGTTGACTCTTGAGAGCAAAAATAAAGATGATGGAACAAGAACAGTGTGGGTGTAAAGTAAAGTAAAAGCTGTGTGGTTCAATTTGTTTTGAGTTGACGTAGTAGTCCGTAGATACACTGATATAGTGATGCATTAGTGCACAAAGACGATATAGGTAAATATAAACAGTTTTGGGTCCCTTGCTTTATATATTGTTTACTGCTGACCTTGGCTCTTTGCTAGCTGCGTGCTCGGCTTCTAGCCAGTCCTATGCCGACGATGTGCAGGCCTACGTTCATTGTTCTGCTTCTGATGCCGCAGCTGCTGTTCGAGCTATGTGTCGTGCTTCTGACTCCCTTGTGGCTTGGATGTCTTCAAATCGATTGAGATTGAATCCTTCCAAGACTCAATATATTTGGTTGGGCACTAGGCAGCAACTGGCTAAAATCAATCTACCTGTACTACATTTAGAGTTTCCTCACATCACCTTCTCAGTCACTGTTTATGACCTTGGCATTGAGTTGGATCAGGAGCTCTCTTTTAAGGCTCAGGTACATCGTCTTTGTCGTAGTTGCTACTACCAGCTACGGCAACTTCGTGTTGTCTCACGTTCTCTCTCAGTCACCTCATCTAAGACTCTGGTTCATGCATTTGTCACTAGTCGGTTGGATTACTGCTCTTCTTTATATGTTGGACTCCCTGATGTACGGCTTTTGTGCCTGGAACGTGTGTTGCGGGCGGCTGCACGGCTTATTGGTGGCATCTCTAGGTTTGGTCATGTCTCTGATTTCATGCGAGATGAGTTGCACTGGCTTCCTATGAGTCAGCGCATTCACTATAGGGTCATCGTCTCTGTTTGGAACTCCTTGTTGGGTATTGCCCCCTCTTACTTGAGGGAGCTTTGCCTACCTGTCCGGTCCAATTTGGGACGTGCTTCTCTCCGCTCCGCTGCTAGTTGTAATCTACTAGTACCTCGCACTCGGACCTCGACCATGCAGCGTCGTGCTTTCTCTGTTGCTGGCCCAACCCTCTGGAATGGACTTCCTGTTACTCTACGTCTTCTGCCCCGGGATTTTACTTCTATCTTCTATTCTTCTCTTAAGACTGTTCTCTTTCGCCGAGGTTGGTTTGGGAGCGCTTCTGAGTAGTTTTCTTGAAGGGGCGCTATATAAGTGTTTTGTATAAATAAATAAATAAATAAATATTGTTTGGATGAATTGCATATCACTTTTTGCTCCTGAAATTCATGCTTTAGACAGGAAGCAAGTATTAATGAAAATTCGTTTCTAGTTTTGCTTGAGTCAGAAGAGCTAAACTAGTGTCCCTAAATTTACTCCACATTAGCGTCTTGTCAGCTAAATTTTATTCAAGCAAATTAAATATTTTGTGGCACTATTGGCTATATATATATATATATATATATATATATAGTGCCACAAAATATTTAATTTGCTTGAATAAAATTTAGCACTGGAAATTAGTTATTGGTTTTGTGGAAGGATGAGTTTGTGTTCTATTATGAAAATACCCAAAATGAAGACAATTTCAATGTCATTACATGTCATTACAACGGATAGTTTCAAAAAGAAACCTGTTGTTAGTAACCTGCAGGCCAAGTCGATACTTGTCACCTATTGGCTAAAACTATAACAACCAATAATCAAAAACAGAGAGTACGTAAAAATCACAGCAGGTTGTTTGCTTCTTCGTTTATTTATTTTTCTTGGCTTTCAATTTACCTGTAACAAATGTGAGCTAAGGTCTGTAATGTGCTACTACTTTCTAGGTAAAATTTGTGCAAGTAAAAAGAGCTTGCACATCCATAAAATTGTCCTTAGTACCACTTCACCAGATTTTTGGCTGCCAAACTGTAAACGTTTCCCATATAAAGATTAGCAATTATTTTGGCTAGACCAATTGTTGCTTTTAATCCTTCGGCTAAAGATTCTTAATTCAGTGGACCAAGCTACTGATACTATGTCTGATAAGTGCTCATAATTAAGTAATAAGTGTAATTATCTTTTGTTACCTTGTCAACGTTCCCGTTTAAACAAATTTTCTACATTTGGCTTTTCTAATCAGCCTATGCAAGATTAGCAGCTATAAAAGCATTTAATCATACTTTTTAAAACTAAAGTCGATATCTCTCTGTTTTAGCAACACTCCATTTTATCACATCAATGGGCAAGCCTTGCATCTAGCAGCAAACGTCAAACATTTACTGGGTCGTTTTACAGAAAATATTAATATACGATACTCGTGCTTTTAATTGAAATGCAGCCAAATCGACTTCTCACCTAATACGACTAGCTGAGCTTCCTGTTGTTCTCCATGTCCGGCTCTGTCGATACATGTGTACTTGCCAGCGTCTTCTCGACTGACTGATGTTATTACTAAATGGAATTCAGTGATGGAATTAGCGATTTTATTCTTCTGTACTTTGAATCTCGGATAGTATGGCAGAACCACTACGCTACTTATGAATACATCTTCATTAGTAATGGAACCGACAGGAACATGCCACCAGTTGACGCTGTAATTGTCGTTAGTGGAGCAGTCGAGTTGTACGCTCTGTCCAATAGCTGCTACAGTGTCTATGGGCCAAACAACCAGATTTCCGGATACAGGCGACCCTGAAATATAAAAAAAGTGTTTAAACAACCAATCCGAATTTTATCAATTATATCAATGACTATTATCATATTATAGAACACAGTCAAATATCAATCGATAACAGTGAAACGTAGTATGTAAGCGAATCACAAATGTATACTGATAATTAAAATGAATTTAAAAGACTAGCCATCTAAGAAAATATTTTAGATTAATTGATCAGTAAATTTATTTTCTCGGCGAATAACGACACATAAATATAGGCTAGTGTATTTTGTAGCCCTGTAGTGATTGATTCCTGTAAAAGTTTGCCAAACCAAAAGAGAAAATGTAGCATTACTTCCCATGAGATATTATAAGCTTACTCTATCGATGTTCAAAATGTGTTTTAGATAAATGAGAAACTGAAAGACATCGGGCAGGAATTTAACACAATTTAATGGAAACTTACAACGGTTAAAAATAAAAGATATCGACAAAACGACGTTAATTAAGTTAATCACAGCCATGAGATCGTCTGCATGCAACCTGTTGAATCGTACTGAATGAATCAGTCCATCTGAATACAACTCTTGAAATTTTGACACGGTTGTATCTCATTGGCTGGTTGTTTCTGTGTCAAGTTCCATTCAGAGAGCAAACAGCGTAATTTGCATATTTATGCAAGTGAAAACATGGCGTGATGTTGCGTATGGTTTTGAAAGTACACCTAACATAAAATAAGTCGGCCTGTAGGGCTACAAATAAAGTTTGCTTATACAGTTTTCAGTGGCGGGGATCTGCTTATACTACCGGAGTTCTGTCACGTACGTGGGCTACTCGGCTGTGGATAAAGCCGACAAGCCCAGACGAGTTTTAGGATAGGCGGTCTTGCAAAGCATTCGGCTCAATGGTAGGCGTTAAGCAATCATGTCGTGGTTTTATGGGTATCTTTCATATTGCCACCACAACGGGACCTGATCATTTATGAAACAAAACTTTCAACCCCATTAATTACTGCCACGTGTTTTCTAAGAATCCAGGATTTGGCAGCATTTTCAAGTTTCTTATGAACTGCTGTTCATTGCAGAGAATCACGTGCAAATTATCAAGACGCTCAACAGACTAACGGTCTACCGAAGTTCATTTACTTTGCAATATTTGTCAAAAACATAGGCTACATTTACATGTGACATGCAAGCAGGGTAGAAAAGAAAAAGGCTAACTACCACTGCGTTAACGTCTTTACATCACGGCCTACTCTTTAAAATAGACTAAATAGATTTTCAGTGAGACGACACTAGCCAATTGCATCGTTGCACCCCTATAAGTTTAGTCTCTCGAGTATATGGTTATGTAGATGGTTTGAGGCATGGCATAGGTCATATAGCGACTTAAAACCACGAAGCTTCCACACATGATAAAATCGATGCAAATCAAAGTTTATTTTTCAGTATTGTATCGAAGTGACATGTGGATGCGATGCTAACAAGAATGAATTTAATGGAAAGGTAAATTTAAGCAATCACGCTAACACTGATGTGTGGTCATCCTTGGAATGCAAAGGAATTTGGTGCTAACTCTGCCCTCTATCCTTCTGATATTCGTATATGAGTACCAACGCAAGCTTATGGCTTTGAAAACCCCTGGGGATCCAAATGAAAGTCGCCCGTTTCATGGTCATTTCCATCCGAGTTTAGGGATGAGGCATGACCAGAGTGGTCCTCCATGATCCAGCCTTGCATATCTGTTTTTGTTTTCTATAGTGGCTTTCTATATTAGAAGAGAGGGAGGCATAGTTGGCGTGGCTCCTCTCCTAGATTCAACCGTGTTAACAACCATATTGTTGCATTGTCGTGCTTGCGCCTCAGCCTTCGACCTTAGGACGACATTTCTAAGGAATTTCTCTATAGGCGTGGAAATAAAAGTGTTACCTTTATGTTTGAACTCTTTTCACAGTTTACAGGATTAAATTTCTTTAATGAATTGAACTGAATAGAACATTATTGACCAGCAGCAGTTCAACGTCAATACAATCAATTGCAAAAAACCATAAAATGGGTGTCTAAGGAAAATTCAGAAAGAACCACTTTGATCACACTATTTGGAATTTCCCTTTTTCAGAATCAGACGGCATACGTTACATGAGTTGCACAGTAGTATAGGCGATTACATCAGCTTGTTAAGTACCTACTCAATCATGTCGTTACATACTTTCCACATAAGTAGATTTCTGTGTTTCTATATGCTAGGCCTTGTTTACAGTAGCCTATAGGCTATCGGATGTTCTTGATGGGTCCTGGTTTTAGCCTCGCGTATTTTCAAATTGGGCTTGGTCGTGCAAACCCATGCCTGTCCTCAAAGAACTCGAATCAAGAGTCCACGACTTTTGACCGTCCCATGAGTCACTAGCTTTGCTATCTCCAATATTGCGCTAAGAACATTGATTCTTTAGTTTGGCTACGTGCACTGATAACAACTTTCTCTTATGGGGTTTGTGTAAGCTTATAAACAGTTCCGATACGCAGAGGTTTATTCAGTAATATACACGCAGCAGTGCATTGTAATTGGAAGCCTCAGAACAAATTATTTGAGCACTATGTTAAGGATTGCGATGGTCTTAAGCATCCAGCTTTTGCTTAACAGAATTGCTATATGTATATATATATATATATAGTGTTTTCAATCCGTTCTGAGCTGGGTATAGAGGTGCTTTAGAGTAGAATCTTATTTGGTTTCTTATGAATATCATGCTACTTTACTTTAAAACATATGAATAAAAGGGAATGAATTTATTTATCATATAACGAGCTGCATAAGATGATGGTATTGGTTGTGTTTCCTCAGTGTTAATTACTGCACTATGAAAATCCAAGTCATAATATTATGAATATTGTAGCATAACTCTTCACGAACCATTGCCTACTTATACCGGTCAAATTGCATAGAGGCAACACTACAGCCACTACCATACCACAGTTTCTGGCCTTTTACCTGTATACTTTGCCATGCAAGACGATGTGTTGTATATTTGCAAAGGCCGACCATAAGTTTTTGTAGATCTGTTTTCTTTGTCTGCTTTCTGCGAAAATATAAAGTATATAGACCATTGAAGCGAATATTGGCAGAAGGCAATATGTGCGTAGGCAGTTGAGTTCATCAAGTGACCTTTCTCCAACGAGCACTGGTCATAAAGCTAGCCATTGTGATTGTTGAAAACTGCCTAGCCATCTACATGACGAGGCAGGTGCCTTGTGCATGTATCTAAATCAACAGTATATATTAACAGATCAAAAGGTAGTTTAGTCTAGAGTTATATGTATATGGTTACAGGTCATTGCATAGTCGTTGTTTGAGCGCTTCGTCGTTTCACTCAGTAGCTTTTGATTAATGTAGGTTTGGAGTCAACAATGCAGATCCATACAATGAGATTGGATTTGAAATTTATGTATGTACACACATATATATATATATATGATCCATAGCACAGAAAGATATTAACAGGCAAAATATAATACTTTGGTGGTGGGGCATATCAAAATATCTAGCTCCATTTCAGAGATGTAAGATTCTTCATTTCGATGCATCGAATATAACGATACCACATACATGTATGAGACAGAAAGAGCCAAGTATTCTTGTAGGGGAATGAATGAGTGGGTTGGTTCGAAGACAACCAACCGCCTTTTTTGTTTCATTGTATTATACTAGAAAATTTGCATTAACGCCCAACACCCATTAAAATTGGCTGATGTCTTTCGTTATAAATATTTTGGAACTTTTTGTTTAAAAATTTAGTTCCTCACTCATCATTTACCTGGCAGCAGTCGCACAAAGGCTCAACCTGTATTTTGGATCTTGTTTTCTACACAGTAGCTCTGGAAAACCTTTCTGACTTGACGCAGCACAGGGCCTCTAAACCCAAAGGAAAAACGCATGGTCCGTCATAAATATTTTTACAGAGAAAGAAAATAAGAGGGTAAAATTGATTTTAAGGAAAGAAAAATCCTAAGCAGAGATGTTAAAAATGCGAGAAGAAAAAGTAATTTTAGGGGAAAAGATGGGTGTATTCATAGTAATTAAATAACTTGCAAAAACTCGTATAATTAAAAGAAATGTTGACGGGAGAAAAAGATCTTAGAACTTTGGTGCATTTTACTGCTCCCTTTTTGAATTTCTGGATGCGCCGGTGGGTAAGAACTGTAGACTTTTCCAGTGTGAGAGGAAATGCGTCACTGGAATTGGGAGGGGAACCATGAGCCTTTATCGTCAGGATATAGACGCCTTTGCCACAGTGCTTGTGAATAATATGGCGCCATGCCCTCAGCTCTAATTACCGCTTTATGTATTTTTAGATTTATTTTACAATTACAAATATATAGCCAATAATTGTTATTTTCGTAACAAAAATGTAAGGCTGTTTCTTTATTTTGCATATGTTATATTTGATTACGATCCTCTTACTTCAAACACACTTATACTGTATAAGACACTACATATGGGCAGTTTATTAACGATAACTGTAAGTTGCTTGGGTCGTGTTCGTAATGCCTCTCTTGGTCACGCACGAGCAGTACAGCTCTTAGTTTCCACAAGCCTTTATGAGGTCATGTAATGCCCACTGTTATACGGTCTTGCACACATAGCATGGCAGGAATGCTGAATATAAATACATTATATATACACACATTGTATTATAAATATATAGCCTCTTGCCTATACACTTATACAGGTACATTATAATATCATACAATGTGTAGGCCAACGTGTTGGGCTGATTTCATCATCCACACGAACTGTTTACCTTTGGATTGGTGAAGAGGGAGGGGGGAAGGAGTGAGAAATAAACTTGGGCCCAATAAAATGAGACAAGTTTACACCAATGCAGAAAACAAACTCTGCGTTGACAGAAACACTTTTACAATTTCAAGTGTTGTATATGAACAGAATTTTAGCGTAATAAAACTGTCCACCAAACGAAAGTCGATTTTGAACCATTAAGCCAATGATAAGCTAAAGTTTGTAGTTTGTTGCCTAGTCATAGTATTATGTTAATCATCAATTAAACATCAAAATGAGGGTTGGAATATTGTCTCCAGTGGTATTTTTAAATGTTATATTCTCGTGTAAGCCTACGTGTTGACTTTTGAACGACTGCATTTATATCATTAGTCTGCATTCAACCTGCATTCGGTATTCATGCCGACGCTTGCAGGTAGACCCGCCAAGATTAAATACTTCTGTATGCAAAAGGTATTTTACGGTACCCCACACACGAATGGAATATGCTTCACTTGGCGAAGTGTATAGAGACCACTGAATAGGCCTACTACTTAGGATATCTTGGCAGGCAGTGAAATGATCTTACAACGCCTCAAATGAAGAAGTAGGCCCTTTACCCAGCTCTTCATCACAATCTCCTTGCCCACAGATTACTACGCTTCTTATCTGACAGAATGTCGGCTTTCATACTCAAGATGTCGTCAGACGGCCTAACATTTTACTTCAGTCATATAATTAAAGCGTTCTCATCATTTACAGTAACTCACTTCGGCGCCCATTGTATTGAACTGCGGCGCTCTGCAAGGTTCTGTATTGACTCTCTCCTGTTTATACTATATATAACAGTACTGCAGTCGGTTCACTACACAATGGCAGCTCTATAAACTTAAATTTTTATGCTGAAGATATCCAACTATTACTTTCATTTGATAGTACAACTCTATTACCTTTCTCCAACTTCTTAGACTGAATTCCTTATCTTAGGCACATTCAACAACTCCAAAAAATTAAATGGCATGGGTTTGTTCAGTTTGTTAAATTGCTATTTGATCGTATTAAAATTCCAAGTAGTTTGAATATAAGACCATCCACAAACGCAGGCATGATTTCCATTCTTGGTTTAGTTCATCAATACTAGTGGGCCTAAATGTTAGTTATTTCATGGGATGTTAACTATTCGAAGCCCTGAAGAACAAGAGAAACGTTCTTGTGACCGGAAGAAATGAAAAATGCACAATGCACATGAAAATGCATAAACGATATGCTTCAACAAAGCGGCACCACAAAGACCCAAACACAAAAGCTTAAAGGAACATTGGCAGAAAGTTCATGTCTTCTATGGAGCGTATATCTAAGAGACAGAGAAACTCCTGAGCCTAATGTCTACCAAAGACAGGTCAATAGTAAGCAAATATTTACTGCCTGGGCAGTGTATGCGCGCAGCTAAGCATTTAAATAAGTACTATGTAACTTTTAAGAACCTTTGAAATGTATACATGGTATAGTGATGGTAATGACGCTTCCTAAGGAAACAGACAAAGTTAATTTTCTAAAGGAGGAAGACATGCGGCGAAACTGAATGTAATTCAAACTAGAAAAAGCAAATAGAAACTGCAAACAGACATACAAGAATTTCATTTTAACTATTCCAGAAGTTCTTCATTAATAATAAAGGCACTGAAAGCAACAACAGAATGTTATCACTCAGTGTCATGTACGCTTGCAAATGTAAATCATTTAATTCGGCAAGAGGAGCAACATCTTCAGCATAGTCCATAACAGTGAACCGCTCCGACCCAATAGACACAATAGATGCACCTGAGTACCTCTGCGCAACTATCTCCTCCATGATCTCATCCATAGAGCATAGGAACAAGTCTGGCACCATTCTGTATCCTTATCGCATTCCTATATGCACCCTGAACCATTCCACTGTCGCATCATCAATGCGAACCGCACTTATTTTCTCTGATGGTCCCTCACCAGGCCTACAGTCTTCTCCGATATTCCGTGGAACTGCAGTATCTCCAGATGGCAGCACGCTCCAGTGAGTCAAAGGCTGCTCTCATATCGACATAGGCAATCAATAGCAGTTGAGAAATTTTAGTCTAGTTTGAATCAGGCTGCTCAGGGTGAACATCCGACCGCTTGTTGATCTCTCAGAAGTGTCTCAGCTGACGCAGGTCTCTCCTAGCCCCTAAGAGGAGAAGACCAGCAAATACTATGTCGTGCACTGACAGCAGGGAAATGCTACGATAGGTTTTGCAGTTCCCGCAGATGACTTTGCCATTTTTAAAGGAAGAATAAACTATTCCTCTAGTCTAGTCACTCAGCACCGAGACAGAATTGCAGATGCCTGTAAACAAACAGGTGAATCATTTTGTAGCCCGCCCTCTACTCCGGCTTGTTCAAAGGTTTTAATCGAATTCTGAAAAAAGATACTTTCGAACAGATAAAACTGATTCCGCGTGTGTCCAACTAACTCAAACTGCTCTCCGTTATGCCACGAGTCTCGAACCCAATATAAAGCGCGGAAGGGCACTTACAGAGAGATCGGAGCAGAAGGCTTTTACGAAGATCTCCTCAACAGCGGCCAATCGCCAGTATCAGAGGAGCCAAGCTTCTAAACTCCGAGGCCAGGTCTGGAAATAGACTGCCGAGATACGTTACCTAAAGAACGGGAAGGCACCAGGCATCTGTCGCATTACAACCAAGTTGTTTAAATTTACAACCAAATTCTTTAAATTTTGTTGTAATGCGACAGATGAAAACCAGCCAATTTGAATTAAACTTTCATTTCTAAGCCATGTTACTCTCACACTGGAACTGAGTGGTGCGGTAGCATTTTCTCTACGTAGTTGACAATTTGTCCATATATTCAATATATATATATAAGTAAATGTATGCTGTTAACAGAAAAATATTATGAAAAGTTATATAACACTACCTAAGCTTGCGAGTGCAGAGCTTTTCAGAGGTATTAAAAGGCTCTGTGTCAAGTGTATGGATGCATGGTTTATTGCATACACACATGCAAACTAGAGCAACGTTGTTTCTCTTTTTCTTTTTCTGTCTCATTCTCGTAGCTTAATCATCGCAGACGTCGTCGTCGTCATCGTTTTAACTGCCTATGCCAGAAAAAACGTGACTTTTCATCCTATTCCAGTCTTTTCAGCCGATCACGTTTTCCTCCTAAATTCTCCGCTGGAGGGGAGGGCAAAGAGGAACAACACGACAGGAACACAGTTCTAAAACAGATAATACGAATGATGATTATGATTATGACGGAAATATTGATTATGAAAATATAGTTTAGCTAATTAGGGACTGACTTCTGGATAACAGCAGTGGGCGGAATGCATATGGTCAGAGGCAAAATGTTTGGGAAATTACCATACGACAAACGACTGTTTTAATTAACTCTAACATCGTTTTGGGATAGCGAGAAGTTCTCCTGTGTATAGAAACTATTTATTTAGCTTTATGTCTGTTGCTGGTCTATTGCTTAATGTAATAGTAAGGAGCTTCATGTATTACGTTCAAAGTGCAGTTAGATAGCAAAATGAAATGATAAAGATAGGCCAGCTATTAACAGGCAATTTGCTACATGTTGACACGACATCTTTATGAACACTCATTTTCAGAATGCATTAGTAAAACTAATTACTTAGTTTGCTTTTTTCTCCCATTCAACATCCTGACTTTTCAATATTTCACTTTTGCTTTTACGCAGCATCACTATATGGCTGATTGTAATTGCAGTCTGCAGTATCTTTTGCTGTTTGAGTAAATGTTATTTAGTGTGCGGTTACCTCTTGGTGTGAGAGGTCTCCGGGGAGGTTCCCAACAGTCTCTATACATAGCAAACTCTGTTAAAATTCCTCTTATTGTTACTATAGATATATCTGTATTAATTTGAAAATGAAATTATTGTAGCTCATCACAAAATGGAGAACTATTCTCACTGGTCGGCGATGTTTTACTCGTCATTCCTTTGTTTCGTTCTACTCATTCCTAGTAAGTTAATACAGGATTCTGATTAGTATTTGAAATTGTAATTGTACTTGTAACCGCAAATTTGTTTATTGCCTCTTAAAAGATGATCTTCATTTCTCCTTATGTAGTTTTTTTAGCTCATTCAATACCATGGCTTCTTGAAGGAATAGTTCTGAAAGTTCTAGGATAATTTTGAACCTACAAAACAAGTAAAAAACTCAAGAATATTTTCTTTAGGGTTGCCTAGATCGACAAGCAATTCATATCACATATTATGAGTTGAGTCGCTGACATTTTAGTCACTTTGGTAGGCTCCTATACCCCTGAAATATTGTATATATTAGTTCTTAAATGCCTTGTTATAAACGTAGCCCTGTCGTACAGTCAAGCATGTGCTTAATATTACACTGTTAACATTTATATATGAGAAATTATTAAAATAAATGCATAAAGCCAAAATCCAATCAAACAGTTAGTCAATAGAGCCATCAGTTATTGTACGTCTGTTTTCAGCTCATGCCACAGCCTTGCTACAAAATGTAGCCCTGCTGAAGGGTCAAACCTTGACATTGAGTTGCATGATAAATTCCGCAACGCAGTTTCACAGCTGGTATTTTGTTTCCGTTGGGAAAAATGTCGAAAACATAATATACAGCGAGCAGGGATTAAATGGCGTTTACGCTAAAAGAGCCAAAGTGGACAACTCGACTCAATCACTAACCATTTCATCTATTCAGTTAGATGACGCCGGAATTTATGGTTGCAAGACATTGAAAAACGCGTCTGTGATAAAGGAAAGGGCTGAAGTCATTGTCTTTGGTAAGTTATTCACCATGAAAACAATAATCATCCGTATCATATCCGATAGTGCACTTGATTGAAATGTTTTCAAAGATTTTGTCACAAAACGCTTCTTTAACACTGTAGGAAAATGATTTAGCAGCACATATATGACATATAGTTCTCTTTCACAGATTATGATATAGATCTCTTGTGCAGATTAAGATACAGGTTTCTCGTCCAGTTCGCATTGTTCAGTTTTCATCGTTTATCCTAATATCATTCTGCATACGAATGTCTTTCTGGCACAATGACTGTAATAACGCGACCGAGATTGTAGTTCAATCAGAGTTACATACGGAGCGAATAATGGCCTACGACGGACTTTAGATCTATTTATACCCGGTAGTGTCAAGAAGACACTACTCCGGCTACATTTCACTGAGTTCTATCTCCGAGAGAAGACTGTCAGAGCTAATCGACTGATCTGTAAGACATCTCAACATCTCAAGCCAGACTGACTTAGGATGAGTCCTATCTCTGCAATCTACGGCTTACTCAGCGTGCCCTGTTTCCGTGTCTCCCGTTGACTGGCTCTGTCTTGCTCTGTTGATCTCGGCGTGTCCTCCGGTTTGATTTCGTTTCGATCTCCGTCTGTATCTGTACCCGTCTGGCTTTCTGTATTTGGCTCTGCAATCGCTCTCTTTGGGCTGTGTGTCACTTGCCAGTTATCTAAGTTTCCATCTCTCTGTCTGAACAAAACAATTAATCAGACGCCCTACCCCCTACTCCGCTGGGACAGCCGGGCGTTGGCTTCAGTTAATATTTATATATAATTTTCGCATATTTATTTTAATTTTGATGTTTTAGCTTTTGATATATTTCCCATTTTTAGCGGTTTTGAATTTCATCGCATAATGGCTATCTGTCCTTTTTCCCGTGTCCAATAACTCACAATGTCATATGTAACCGAATACATCATATATTTGGGGTGCTGTAAATGCAATTCATATGTTAATTTAAATGCCCATCGCCTGTAGATTCAAATCTTCAAATTCACAAGAAAGAATCATCTCACCTGACTTGCGAAGTCAAGTACAAAGGCAATTTTGGTCCCGTACTCGAATGGACAATAGATGGATCAAATGAATCAACCTCATTCAATTCGACTTTACAAAATGACTCTCATGAGGATAGAAGTCACCAACTGAATCTGATGATTGACTCTGTCAATTCAACACTCACTTGCTTACTATACTTCAAATACTTCCCAACACATTTGGAGAACACAGCCACCAACATACCTACCTATAAAGACCGCTGTAATTCATCTGCATGCTATGATTCTTCTATTGGAACTACATATGAAGCTCCCGCATCAACTTGTAAGTATAGCCAAGCCATAAACAACGAACATTAATTGTTTATTATGGATTGTGGGCGTCGTCATTTCTACTTCCTTTTGCTGCAGACACCTTTAAAAAGTGAATTTCAAGGCATGATGTCCATAATGTGTTACATACTTAAGACTAAAATAAGATTTTAAGTTGAGGCGTAATTGTAATTATTTTACAGCGTGTGATAAGGTAATGGCAGGAAATTGCTCATTCCTTGTATGCCACTTTCGTCACTAGGGTCATGGTGCTTGGGTCTAAGGGCCTTTCCGCTGATGCGCAAACAGATGGATAGCAAAAGTCTAATGACTGAACAATACTTGTCCACTTGATCAAGGATTACATTCACGAACTAACTGTCAATTTTACATGAAATAAATATGCAACTGAGCACTTTTATAGCGCCCTTTAAGTACCTCTGGAATATTTATATGAGGCGATATATTTCCATAGCTTCAGGCCAGGAAATTCCTTGGTAGGAGATTAGTCCGTTTAATAAACTAATGCCCTAATGCAATAGCTCGTCCTACTGGACTAATCGATCTTGGATGTCCCGTGGCGTTCTTCCTCTCACAAAGTCATCCAACAGATAGCGGGGCCAGGCTTACAGGATGACAGCCTGTACTCGCCATGTCGTTATATCTGATATTATATTATATATACATATATATATATATCCTGAACATTGTTTTAGAAAAATTATCGAATAACTTGATTTAAACTGTCGCACTTACCATTAAAAGCCCAACGATACCAGCTTCTGTCAAAAAAAATTGCTTTAGTCAGGATTTGTTTTGTCTTTCATCAAGTAAACAAGTTTTCTTATGACAAACATGCCCCTATTTGTTTACTTTCTAGCAGACGATTATGTTCATCAGACGGCAGCTAAAGTGATAATTTATTCAATTGCTATTGGCACTGGAGTTACCATAGTCATCTTAATATTCTTTGTTTCAAGAAGAATCTGTTCGGGTACAGAGTTTTTTTCGAATGTTATTGTGCATACAGTTTATTGTTTGTTTTAAATCATTTTCAAACTGTACTGGAGACACATTTTTAGGCGTTAAAATATAAGCTTTCAAGTACAATATCGTTTCGATTGTATTGCAGTCTTTTTGATCCTCTTATTATAATTGTCCTATAAATCCTATTATAAAGTTGTTTTCATTTCAATAATCATTATTCTCTTTTGATGTAAAACGTTATAGTGCGTGTAATTCCAATATCCAACATGGATGAAACCCAGCAATCGGATGTTTCTTCTTCGGAACAAATGGGAGAACCTCAAAGGCCCAACAGACTCGGATATGAAGAAATGCAGGAACATGAGTTGCCGACAGATGGCGTCTATTTCAGACTAAATCCTGTGGATACGAATATAAGGCCACTTCCGTACGTTAATGTAACCCTGCAAGAAGGTAATTCTGAAGCGCAGTCATCTAGAAGAGACCGATCGCAGCAATACTTGAATGTGGTAATGGAAGATGCAGAATGTTTGGATTCAGAGGGAGCTACTGCAAAGAGGTATAACTACGAAAATGTCACCCTACAAGGAGAAGGAGATAGTCAAGACGTCGAATTCGTGGCTTATTACCTCACTAGTGTTAGGTGATCGATTAAAGCTTAAGCTATTCGGCTTTATTCAAGGAAACGTACTTTTTAGAAAGTTGTTAATTTTTTAATTTTTTAAAAATTAATTCTTAATATCAGTTTACTTGCTACTAGTCCTTTGAAGCATGGATTATTTAATATTATTCAGACAATCAATTGTGTATGTTAAGATTAAGAGCTTTGTTTATAGTTTTAGTTTAATCGACGACCAACAACACGTTGTTAGAACTTCTATTCAGCCTGCACAGATCTGCATACATTTTTTGGACAATGCTAATTAATGACGCATGTTAGTGTTGTTGAGAAACTATAAACATTAGAAATGTGGACACTAGTATGACTATAGGCACAAAGAAAAATCAGTCTTCTATCAAAGCACATTCAACGTCACTTACTGCCAACAATTCTTCCCAAATACCACAGAAGAATATAGTAATATCTGGCTTCGACTTTTTTGATACAGGCCTAAATCAATGTGCGTTTAATTATCAGATAGCGATATGTATGAACATTCTCACTAAAAGCTTCAGGAATCCTGCTTTTAGAATCACTACTACTACTACTATAAACACTTTATATTACCTTTATAGGGTCTAAAAGAACTGAAAGGCCTACTTTTATTAATTAATAGTAATACAAGACAGTTACGTGTACAAATTTTCTCACTTTATTAAAGTCTGCTGTTGCAGATATCACATTAAAAGATTGTGTTCACTGCTCTTCTGGTATACTGAATTGTTGCATAGTTCTATATCATTTTAGGTTGATTACAAACGGTTGGTGATTCTTTCCTCCAAATTGCTTTCTTTAAAATACAATTTAAATTAGCCTTGTCTAAGGTTATAATAACTGGTGCCCGAGTATTATATCTACTGATACCATTCTAGGGTCCTAGATTGTCGATGTGATGTTAGAGTTTTGAAGAATGTAAACCAGCACGTCAATCCACCCAGGTTAGGGGAATGTACTGTCTTTGCATCTCCCACTTCTCCAAACCATAGTAACTCCAACATGTTACACTCCCTAACAATTCGTCACAGTAGTATGTTATCATTCTTTTAGATTCATATAGTCATGTTTCTATCATGTGAATGAATAGGAACAGGTTACAGACTAAAACTAAGGCAAAGTCACGTGTCCTATACTGGAACTTATGGGAGGCGCTCATTCCTTCCGTGGACCCTTGAGCCAGCAACGGACGAATCTCAAGGTCCTGGGCACGGGGCCAGTGCATCGCAGGACTTGCGGTGTACTTCCCGGCTCACGTCGGTTCCAAATTATACTGCTTGATGACAGAGGCACGGTGCGGGCAAACAACTTGCCAAGGGTCGTTACACGGAGTCGAACCCGCAACCGCATGATCATTGATCAAACGTGTTACCGATAGATCAACGTCTCACACAAAACACTGAAAGCAAAAAACTTGTTTACACACCGCCATATCGGAAGGTCGAGAGATCTTTAGTTTGAGTCACATACTCATTTACTAGCCAGAAAGGATAAAGGGTTGAGTGGACACCTGGTGGTGTATATCCCATGAATGGTCAGAAAATTTAACAGCAGTTCATGTGTAAGTGCATCTGTCGGTGGCAGCGGAATTCTACAAAATCTATCAAGCCAAGTGTGTAACATTTATCAGTAGTACCGGACATCTCTCCCGGGAACATTTGCATCATGACTTATCTCTCGACATGTTAATCCTAGTTGTTTTCCCCTAGAATAATCCCCCCTGATCGTTTTCTCTAACATACTTTTTCATTGTAATGGCGTGGCCAATAGCTGCGAAACATAACCAGAAAAATGTATTCTGCTACATTAGCAATGTTACTTACTTAGTAAGAAAACTTTATAAAACGTGTATTCACTAGCAGTATAAAACTCAATCTAGCTGGTTCTACTTGTGCCAGTTGATCTGTCGCTCTCATTTATGTTATTTGGCTAAGCTGAGTTTCACAATAAGTAAAAAGTTTGCACTTTTCTAAAATAAAAATCTCCTCAAGGCCATTTATTCTGCGCATCAATCTCTCTTTCTGTTTGTCTCTCTCTGTCTTCTTCTGTCTCTCTCTGATTGTCTGTCTGTCAGTCTCTGTCTCTCTGTCTCTCTCTCTAGTGCTTTGTTTTTATATTCTTAATGTCTCCGGACGGTGGGTGCAATAGTGTCTGAAAGTTCGCTGTGTTAGAGTTTGGTTCTCTATTAGCCATACAAGGTATCGGTCGGAAGCTTACTTACATGAGCTTATATGGGTGGACTTTCTAGATGTCAGGAAAAATCTCGCTCGCTTCCATTATTGAAGACACATAAAATTTGAATCACGCTTTTATATATGGTCTCAACACACCATGTTATAAAATTTTAAAGAACATATAAGGTACATTCAAACGGTTGAACTCTGTCGACTTTTATCTTGCCTTTCAGCATCCTATACAGTACAAAATGGTAATTTATAATTTTGTGCAAAAAACGGCTTTATCTTAAAGCAACATAACACTGAAATTAAATCATCATATCAAAACTTCTGTGATTAATTATGTCAATCAATCAGATCTCTATTTTGTATTAGAGCGCTTACCAATACAACAGATACAACATATTGAAGATAGACAATTTCTACGATGAGCAGTATTCGTGTTAATCAAACAATAGGCCCTAGTGTCAATTTGTTAAAGTCTAAGAACAAATGTTGACGGATATACAAATGAAATTGCACAGGTAAAACAGCAAATATTAAGCGCCGTTTCTTTTCAAAGATTACTACTGGTTACCTGGATTTGCTGTTATTTTTGCCACAAACGTTGTTTGGATGTATTTAATTATAAATATTGTATAAGTTATTGTAAACTCTTTAGCGTCGGAATCGTATCACACAAGACATCAGTCTATGCTAGATGCTAATAAAACTGCATTTCTTAACACAATTTGTAGAAGTCTGTTTATAGTACGTCTCTAGCAGCATTGAAAATTGGACGCGCTACTATGTATTTAACACAACCTATGTCCTCCCTCAAAGGTAATGTCTGGAAGCAGTTAGCAGTAATGTGGCTTATCGATGCTGTCTAGTAGTGAAGCACAATACATGTAGCTGTACTCTGTACTCTGTACAGCTACATGTATTGACACAGCTGCCTGCTTTGTAACAGCCAAAGAGAATTTTTATCGCAAGTTTCTACACTATATTAGCCTTTAGACGATCAAGGTCTACGACTGCGTTACGTCACAGTAAAATGCTTAGCGTTCAATAATATATCAATGTAGAAACTGTGGTAGAAAATGAGCAAATACTAATGTAAAAAACTACACAGTTTAAGAACAAAAAAAAACAATTTTCAGCAATCTGTTAATCACATTAATAGTAGGGGAAGATAGAACAGAGTAACTTAGGCCAACAACAAAACTTAAAAGTATTTTATTTCATGGCGTCCACGTAACATGCTTCCCCTCAACATTTCAAATTATTTTTACAAGGGAAATGATGTACACGTACATGATACTAGAGGTTCATCAAAATACCGGTGCGATGCTGCACGCCCAGGCTGAAACACTTTGGCATCAAATGTTTGGCCATTCCTTATAGTATACTCTTTCTATTGTGTTGACTAATATTCTAACTCTTAGCCAATTCAAGATTAACTACAAAAATTGTTTAATTAATATGTACTAATATTTAAAACGTCAACCATGATTATACTACTAGGCTACTCTATGCAGTGTGTAAACTTCTGTTACTTTTGTTACTTCAGTTACCGACCTTATATAAACGCCATTTAGTAATAATGATAATACAGGTTAACTGAACTTTAGCGGATCTACTGGTTCCTTTTTGGTTGACCTTTTGACGTTTGCATCAACTTCGTGTGCTTCTTTGTATATACGATGCTCTAATTTGCTGTTGATGTTGAGAAGTTCAATAAATGGCTAAATACAATACAATAACTGTTATCAGACATTTAGAATGTATCAATATAACCCAATAAAATACTGGTATTCAGGTCCTCACAAGAGAATATATAAAAAGAAATATATTAATCAAATGTAAATGGTTAAGATAATGCAACTGTTTACACTCTTGTATAGAGACTCTTCAGAAGTGTAGTATCAAGGTCGAAGGATCACTCTGCTGAGGCTCATACACGATATCAACAATCCAACATCAGGAGATATTTTCAATCTCATACCTTACGTTAGCGCTAATTTACCGGAAGAGATAGGTGGCGGGGTGATGTTACTGTTACTGATGTGACTTACTGTTATTCGGGACTTCTTAATTTAAACATACTGCCAAAAACTATCGCTTGTAAAACAAAAAAAACATATTCAAGAAGTAGGCCTAATTATTACCAGGAATGTCATGGCAGAATTGGCTAAGTAATCTCTAAATTGCCTTACGACGATCCTCATCTTATAAACGACAGAATATCGTCGCATCTCCCCGCCCTATCTGTTCTTTTGTCTTACTGAGGCTGCTTCTAGTGCATTCACCTCGGCTTCGGTCGTATCTTGCCCGGTGTATTACTTTCCCGATTCTCACATCTCTGTTTCTCTTTCACTGTGAAACTTTAATCAATACAGCTTACAAAAAACCACACATAATACAAACAGTTTGGTAATTATTATACATACGAATGTAGACCGTTTTATGAAATTGGTTCGAAGATTCCTTCATAATGAAGTGGTCTGAAGATTCTGACGTACATCAGCTGCTGTAGCCCCTTCAGTGCCCTTAAATTCTATTGTAGAAAATTAGTGTTAATCACGCATTATTCTGAAATTTATTACTAGAGTTAACATGTCAACAGACAAAATCGGTTAAAAGTAAATGAAGAGATGCCTTCTCTCTCTATTGAAATGAACAATCTGCACCAAAGATATTCAAAGCACTATGCTGATCGAGCGTTACTGCATCTGTTCCATTTATGCTATTCGCTTTAGACACTCTGGTTCTTCGCCTCCTTCATTGCCATTCTACTCCGAGTTTGCTAATAGTCTATAGGTGTTCGCAACTTACATGTACAACAGCCAACTGGTCATCCCGGCGAACTGAAAATCTATCTTATGGACCAATTCGGATCATTCAACGACAACATCCAGCAGTTACGCTTGGCTCAGCGCGTCTCAGATCCAACGCATCACTAAAAGGATGGCAGGGCGTAGTCATTATCACATATTCACATGATTGCGTCTTTCTAGATCTCAGGAAGGGGACCTCGTCTCTCTCGCATCACAGTCTCAAAACACGGTTGCAAAATTCCATAATTTTGTATTTCTTTGTAATAAACTTCAAGTTCTCCTATAAGCTGTAGGGTGTATGTGCTACAAATATTTTTCATTTTCTGAATTAGCATTGCAGCTTCTATCATACAGAGGCACTTTATAAAAATTTTATTCAATTCGGAGAAATGTAAAATACGTTGTGATATATTGTTTAATGAAATAAACTTATCTCATTCAACGGTTCTAACTAGTCCAGTTAGTCACTACTGGTAGAATTTACGGGTAAATAAGCTTAATTTATCTTACATCGAGACAAGTCTTCTATAAGCCTACGTTTTCCAGGAACGATTATTTAAATGCGATGAAACGATTTTAGTAAATTATTTTGCACGTAATTGACATCGAAACTAACAGAATCGTGTAGTGAAAATTAAAAACTTTTGATGAAAATTCAACTGACTCACTTTTGATAACGATGACAATGATAATGACTAGAATGATCGCTAGAATGATCCCTAGAATGATCGCTGCAATGGTCGGTGGAAGACACTGCATATTACAGATGGAACTCTGTGTCGTTTTCGTCTCATATGAGTGAGTACTTGAATAGAAAACTTCAGTCTGACCTAAACAGATCATTAATATTTTGAACATAGAAAAATACATTGTGTTACTCTGGTCAAATTCAATGTGTGGTGATGAGAAGAGAGGTGTAGTTGAGTTAGGTTAGATTAGATAGTTAGATAGATATGTTAGACGAGGCATTGTAAGGTTAATTAATTAATCTTAAGGAAGTTAGATAAGGTAAGTGAGATCATTCAATTCAAAACAACAAGGTAAGGTAATGTTAGGCAAGAATTAATGAGTTTAGTCAAGATGAGGTAACTTTTAAAAAAGTTAAGCGAGGTAAGATCATGAAAGTTTAGGCAAGGCGGGAAGAAATGAGCTAATTATGTAAGATAAATTAAGGTTAAACGAAGCGAAGCGAGGTGAGGTAAGGATGCGGTAAGACTATTACGAGCTAAGGATAGTACAAGATAAGGGTAGATATGATAGATAAGAAAATTAGTTCAGGTAAGATAAGGGAGGCCATGTTGGTTCATTCCGGCTAAGGTCAGGTAACGTCGCAAATATGAACAATTAAACTAAGGCAAGAGCAGGTTAGCTAAAGTGATGTATATGTTATTCTATGTATGCATGTACGTGTATATGCGTCGACGATCTTTCGTAGCTGTCAACGATCGGGTTGGGACCGTCGACTATCCCGTTTCGTAGCGAAGCATAAGCACACAGTCTTTCATTTTAGACATAATTAAACAAACAGTTACAGTACACAGATGTACTTGAGCCGTCAAAAGTTTCTAAACGCGCGAATCTATCAACGACTTTGGTAGCTCTGAGCTCCAAGAAGTGGTTCTTCAGTTTAACGACGGCTTATGGCATCAAAGGCTATTGCCATCGTCCTCCTGCTTTATCCAGGTTTGGAACTGGCATTACCCCCAAACAAGGCAGTGGCGGAGTTAAACTATAAGAATGCATATTCGCCCGTTTATATATGCCCTTTCCCGTCAGTACAACAGACCAGTAGAAACTGATCTTCACTGGCCTTCCGTTATTGCGCAATCGTGTGTTTCTCAAAAAACCCACTGACTCATCATCAAAACATAAGCCGCGGTAGATAGAATACGCGTCAGCAATGATTACTATTGATGTCAGCCTTTCTGCCCGCAGGGCTCTGCAGCCAATCACACCGCCCCACCAGGTGTTGGATGCATGCCAGCCAGCACATGATTCGTGGGTGAATGAAATTCATTAACCTGATGACTCATGGAAATTTTACATCAAAGGCCGTTTAGAACTTGCAGACTAAGCAGCGTAATATCACTTTCACAGAATATATATGCATCAATCGCAGTTCCAACCAAGTCTGTTAAAGCTGATATATTTCTATATTTCAGAAACCTTTTACAACTCACAATAGGCTGAATTATTAGGCTTGCAAGATGTTGTTGACGCTTTAGCTTGACACGCGTAGTCTAAAGGAATGCTCGGATTGTCAACCTCTATCACCAGTGTGGATGTTACTCTGTTAGAATGGTTTGTTACTGTCACTCCCTGGTTGATGACGTCGCCTTTTGCAGTCACCCACTGAATCAGAGGAGCGAACTTCCCAGAAAATGTCATGTTGCACTCCAATGTCACGTTTTCTGGCGATGTTCCGCATGAATCACTTGTGAACATCTGGCACTTCACCCTACCTATTGCATTGAAAGAGTTTCTCGAACATTCGTGGAAGTTATTGAAATTGTTTACAACAAAAATTAAAAAACTCTTAAAATCAATTTATTATGTGCAATGAATTATTAATGCAGGGTATGACTTGCGGCTAATAGTAGTGTAAAGAATAACTACAGAGCAGCACGAAACGATTGTGAAAATGCATCTCTATAGATGAGAGCCGACCATTTAGCGAGAGATTCATTTTCCTCAACAAAATTGCAGCCTGATCTTACCCGTAACGCTGAGAGCGGCATCCACATGTTCCCCTCGTCCATCCTCATCCCGACATCTGTAAGTTCCACCATCCGAAATCTGCACCGAAGGAATGACTAAGTCGTAAGCGCCCGTCGTTGTGTTGTGAATTTTAAATTGTAGGTCGTAACCATTGACCAGTATGCCCTTAATAAAGACGTCTTTAGGCTGTGGTAAAGCATCACCATGACCAACAGGAATGTATTGCCAGCTGATAGGCGTCGTCAGATCAGACGTTGAACATTCTAGCTGAACCTCTTGTCCCTCTGAAGCAGATCTATCGCGTGGCTTGATCACTAGAGTGGCGTTTGCTGAAATAGCAGATTCGTTATTATAGTTGCAAGACCAGTGATCGGGGAGCGGAGTCTAGTTCTACTGCCACCAAACACACGACAGCTGAACTGAATAAACAACAGCAAAATATAGAACGTGCTGGTTGCACTGTAGTCACGAGTACCGGGAAGTATAGTTTTGCTTGAGCAACAATATCTGGAAACATAAGTTATTTAAACTATAAGCCAGCATGTGCCTAACCTATCCTCACAGATCTAACTTATCTTACGTTACCTGATCTCCGCTGATCTCTCCAAGTTTGTTTAACAGAGCCTAACCTACTTTAACCTAAAATGGCATAACCAAATCAAAACCTAACCTAAGCATACCTTACATTACCCAACATGCATACATATTTACATATATGAATACATGCACATATTTATATACATTTCATGCATGCATACACTCCGCATATATACATGTATACATACATGCACTGTATGCCAGTTGTGTGCATGATACACACAACTGACGTACACACATATGACTTTCTGACATGCATGCATACATTCATGTATATATATATATACACGAAGATAGGCCTATATGCCGCAAGTAACAATTTATCATCATCAATACTTCCTTGTTTTCAATACTTTCGATACTCAGCGGATCGCCCGGTATGACTTATCAGCTGGATTTTTCTGGTATGAAACCAAATCAAAAGGCGTATATAATCCAACAATAGCTCCCTTCCCTCTTATAACAATTAGGGCTGAACTGGTTTTTGGGGTTTTGTGTGTGATGAAAGTCGTTGGCCAAGGTCAGAGCAACTATTTATTTTATGGGACAGAGATGAGTTTTCAAATCTTGACTACAAAATGGTTAAAAGGGTCAGATTTGCCGGTACTCACCAGCACAACAAAACACGATAAGCGAGTTACCTAAAATCCATTCTTATTGATTTCGATAAACCAGTATATAAACATATCATACCCGGTTTCAGATATGAACATTCATGTGCAACGACGTCCTGCCGGTGATCGGATGCTAGGCTCTTTAATAAATAGTCATATTCACGTCATTGCTATACTGGTCCTTGGAGTAAGATTAGAGCAAAGATGGCGGATAGCTGTTTGCACGAAGTTCCGTTTGAAAATGAATTTATCGTAGACGATGAAGACAGAATTGAAATCCGAGCGAACATAAAATGCGCAGAAGATGTTGACCCGTGCCTGAGTTTGTACGAGAAAATGTCAGCGACACACTGGATCGTCAGAAAGACTTATCCACGGTTACAGAGACTGCAATTCCGCATAGACCACGTCTGCCATCATGCTGCATTCAATGAGGTGAAGAGTAACATATTAAATGGTGAATTCTCAATTCTCTAGCGATGTAAAGTTTTTTCTGTTTCACTGGTACACGCATCGAGTAAAAGGATGTCTTTGTTTGTAATATGAGAACTTCAAGCGCAGAAGTGGACAGGTCAGTATGCCTGTAAATACTCTGTTGTAATCCGATATCGATTGGCGATTGTAATCAGTATGCCTGCGAATACTGCGTTGTAGGAGAGATCTACTGGAGGTTATAGCAAGAGTTGCAAGTCGAAGAACTGTCAGTGTCCTGCAAAGACGTCGATTACCATTCAGTCTTGGACCAGCAAAGACAGGTATGCTAAGGTATTATACTTTGAAGGTACAGTATTTGTCATATCTGTTAAACTTAACATCATAACAATCTGAGTAGGCCATCTAGTGTGGCATTTTTTGTGTGTAAATGGCTGTATGTTTAAGCAGTTGATTGCGTGTACAATAACGTGTTGGCCAGTAAATAGCTAACCACTCTTTTATGTTGTAGGAGACATCTACTGGAAGTTCTATGATGTTTAAAGAGGATTTTTTGGCAGGATAATCATCACTGGTTGACCCAAACACTCAACGAGCAACGCCGAAGCTCTGTCTCTGCTGCCTGAGCCTGACAGCCTCAGATTAATATTCGAAGGTAAAGGAGGGTGATGTTGTGCAGTAAGGATACAATGCCTTTCTACTACAGTGCATTAAAGTGGTATCTCAGTCAGTTCTTGACCTACAGACATTTCAGATTAAGATTACGAATTTTTTCAGATACGAGGTTAACATCGTTTTTTTGCAGTGGGTGATCACCTTGAAGACGGATGAAGCCTCCTGGACCGACTCCTCCTTAATAGACTTAACTGAACAGTTTTAGGAGGACAATTTATAATGGAAAATTATTTTGTCATTCTTTATATTGCTGTAGTTCATGCCAAGGAAGAAACTGTTTTTGAAGCTTCGACTCCATGTCTGCCCCTTAACCAACTCAGCTATAATGAGTACTCTGACCATACACTGCCAGTTGGAAGATCAGATGGAGAGAGAGAGAGGGCTTCTTCATATTCCCAGGCTAACAATATGAAGTCGCTAACACTTCATACCCATGGCTGTCCCTCGGGCTTAAGGCTTAAGGGGCTGTTCTTTTTCTTCTTAAGTAGTAGCAGGTTTATGCTGGAAAAGATTATTTGTTTGAGGGTACTTCTTCCACGGCCAGGGGATCAGTGAATCAATGCTGTTTCATGTGGAGAAGATGGAGCTAGCTGACTGCACTGAAGAAGAAGAGAGTTAGAAGTTAGCTGACTTTGCTAACTTATAACTCTCCTTATTTATCCTTTGGCGTCCGCAAGTACACATCTAGCTATTGTATTTGTCCGCCTTTATTGCGCCCATTCAATACTTCTTTCCTAACCTAACCCTGCATCTTTGTCAGGAGCAGGTTTCGTTACCGCAGGAATGCGACCTCTAAATGGATGCCTCAGCAAAAGTTCGGTTGGTGACCTTTCCGTGGTGTTGTCTGGTGTTGACCTGTACGCATGAAGAAAAGTGTACATTTCTTGTTTCCAATTCTTCTTCTCCATATGAGCCATCTGAAGTGATTTTTTCTTTAGAGTTCGCATAAATCTTTCCACCTCACCATTTGCTCTCCGCCAATAGATAGTGATGCGTCGATGAATAAAACCGGAATACTGAGCAAACTTTCGGAATTGGTCACTGTTGAATAGAGGGCTGTTGCCACTTTTTACTGTCACTGGTGTTCCGAACATTGAGAATATTCGATCAAATACTGGAATCACTGCGTTGACCGACGTTGTAGTGACTATCTCAACGACTAGATACATTGAATAGTCATACATGATCACAGGTAAGTATTCTCCGCTTGACAATGGAAATCACTCGAAAGGTCCGTGGCAGGACCTTTTGGTAGTGGTGACATCTGCAACGGTTCTGAAGAAGTTTCCGATGTGGCTGCTTGGCAAGATAGGCATTTTCTCGCTGCGTCTTCTGCCGCTTTTCTATACCAGGAAACCAAACTTTCTGTCTGAGAAGTTTCTTTGTCTTCGTTATGCCTTGATGACCTTCATGTGACAATCTCATGACTTTCTTTTGTAGACTTTCCGGTACCACGATTCGAGTACCTCTCAACAACACCTTCGCATCTGCTGACAAGCACAGTTCATCCATCTCTGACATGGTAGAACTGCCGAAGACTTGTTGACTTGCGTGCTTCACTCCAGTTGTTAGATTTAATACATTCAAGAACTTTCTGCATGAATCTGACCACATGTGGTTGCTTCTTCAATCTATTCTAAGGTCATGGCTTTAGGAACAGCGTTGTGAATAATAAAATTAATATACTCCTCAGAGATCTTTTGTGATCTGTCGTCTGTCTCGTCTATCGATCATTGGGTGTCGAGACATGTAGTCAGCAGGATTATCTTTCCCAACTTTGTGAATGATCCTAAAGTCATATGGCTGCAACCTAATGCTCCATCTTTCCATTCTGGCAAGTAATTTGCATCGAGGATTCCCATATATAGCCTCAAGCCGTTTATGGTGTCTTTTCATGTCGAAAGACCATCTATACAAATATCTGTGTAAACGTTCGCACGCCCAGACGCATGCCAATGCTTCACGTTCTGTCTGAGAGTAACGCATCTCAACATCTGTCAAAGATCGGCAAACATATGCGACTACTTGCAGGCTACCTTGATCATCCTGTTGGGCAAGCATAGCACTGAGACCCACAGGGCTCGCATCAACTGTGACGTATGACCTCTTATTTGGAACTGCCGAAGACTTGTTGACTTACGTGCTTCACTCCAGTTGTTAGGTTTAATGCATTCAAGAACTTTCTGCATGAATCTGATCACATATGGTTGCTTCTTCAATTTATTCTAAGGTCATGGCTTTAGGAACAGCGTTGTCAGCCGTAACTGCATTCTGACACAAACACGTGTTGAGCTTATCAAACGCTTTATGTTCAATAGGCCCCCATATTAGCGGTACATGTGCTTTGGTTAGCTTTCTTAAAGGTTCAGTGTTTGTTGCATAGTCTTGAATGAACCGCGAACTGTAATTTACCATCCGAGCAGGCTTCAAACCTCTGTCGCGTTTGTTGGTGGTGTCAGGTTTACAAGAGCATCAACCTTTTCAGGATCAACACCAACTCCTTTCTCTGAGAATACATGTCCAAAGAAGATAAGTTTCGTTTTTTTCAACTCACACTTGTTCTTATTAAGAGTTAAGCGGCAATCCAGTAACGGTTTAATAACAGCAAGTAGACTCTTGTCGTGTTCTGCAGCAGTACAACCGTATACGATTATGTCATCGCTGATATTCATAACACCAGGGATACCATCAAATACCTGCGCTATGGTATTTTGAAACACTTCGCTGGCTGAAGAAATCCCAAAGTTCAATCTTGTAGCTGTACAAACACATATGGGTAGAAAACGTTGTGATGTAACGGCTAGCAGGATCTAGTTCCAGCTTATGGTAACCAACACAAAGATCCAACTTTGAAAATTTCTTCGCCCCCTTTAGGTCACTGATGATGTCTTCTAGAGTTGGAGTCACATGCCGTTCATGAAGAATGGCTCGATGGCTTGACGCATGTCGACACAAATGCGTACTTTATTCAGTTCTTTAGGCTTTACCGGCGTTGTTACGGGCGACATCCAAGGCGTTGGTCCATTGACTCGTTCAATAATGTCTTGCTTAAGAAGAAGATTCAGTTCAGCTTCCACCTTCTTACATATGTGGAACGGAGCTCTTCTATGTTGTTGTGCTGATGGTTTAACGCTTTCGTTAATGTGAAGTTTTACCTTGAAGTTGTTCAGCTTGCCTATTCCTTCAAAGAGCTGAGGATATTTGTTTGTCAGCCACTCAATCGTTAATGGTTTCATTGGTTCTATGGCATTGAGGTTGATTTTAATCAATCCTAACTCCAATGCAGTCGCGAAGCTCAACAGTGATCCTTTGTTTCCTCTGGCAACAGGAAACACAGGGTTTGCAACGTTTCTTTTATGCCACAATTGAGTTTCGAAAGAACCTATTATCTCTATTGGTGATTTAGATGCATATGAATGTATTCTAGTCTGCGACAGACTGAGATTCGGAGGATCAGGGAATGTTTGGAGCGTATTTCATCTATGATATTGACACTGGCACCTGAATCAATCATCATTTAAACTGGAAAACCATTAACAAGAACGCAGGCATATGGTTGTTTCATCTTTCACTTTTCTTCAAGAAAAAAATGCATACTCATACTACGTCTCTTCATCGTTCATATGTTCCTTCATTTTCTCACGTACTTGACGGACTTGTTGTGCAGCTCTGGTCATGTTCTGAGTACTGCTTCTCTTACCGTGTGATATCGGCTCTGAAACTTCGTGGTGCTACGACATTGTCTCTGGAAGTGGTTTTGTTTATTGCATGCAAAACAGGTTTTCCACTGTTGGGCACTGCATTTTCCCACCGAGGTGTGGATACTGAAGACCACAATTACGACATACCTGTTCAGTAGATCTCAGTTTCTTGACGTGTTGACGTACTGGTTGTCTTGGTTGATTGACCACTCCAGCGGCCGTGTGGTTGTCGGTATCTTCCCCACCGAAACCCGTATCAATGACTTTCACCTGTCGTTCAGACGTCTCCATTGCGCGGGCTGTGTCTAACAAAACTTTCAGCGTCATTTCAGAGTCTGCAAGAGCGCGTCTTCGCAGTCTCGTTGAAGTGCAAGTTTGGATTATATGAGATTTTATCTCTGCATCTACGTTCGAAAAGTTGCAGTATTTGGCCAGTGAGCGAAGCCTTGCATGATAAGCGTCCGTGGTTTCATCAGTATTTTGTATGGCTAAGAGAAAGTTATAATTATATTTCGAACAACTAGACGTTTTTCCTTGGGCTAAAGTGTTCGCCAAGCGCACGTTTCGTCGTAATGCATGCGTTATTCTCACCTGGATCGGCGTCATCCGGTACTGTTTCCTCGACCAATCCTTCAAAGATGTCATAAACTGTTTAGCCAGCTAAGTGGAGGAGGAGTGCACGTTTGCGATTGTTATCGGTTACGTATGAATCAAAATGGCGGACGAGTAGAAAGCTGGAAGGGATATGGTGAGAGTTTTCTTCTATTTCTTCAGTTTATTTTATACAACCTACTCCAGAACTATAACATATTGTTCAGAAACAGTCATAGATTCGTTATATTCACGGTTTTTTGGAAAATTTTAAGATTTTTACATGATAATGTCGAAAAAAGGCCGCAAAATCTGATGACGCGCTTGACCTTGTTTTGGACGACCGTGTTTTTGGTACTCTTGTCTCACGTCTCACACACCGCCTATCCCCTAATATCGAGCAGATGTTTGCCAAGTTCCTATTAACAGTTGAACGATCCATGCAACAATCGCAAAGGAAACCGTCGACGTCCAGTGTAAACCACTGAACGAAAAAAATTAAAACGCTGGTCGAGGAGAATAACACACTACGTCTGGACGTAATAAAAATGAACAGAGACTACACAACCTCGTCTTCCATGAATTAGCAGGGTCGTCCTACACAGAAACTGTTTCATGTAACAGCCAAAATTCTGAGTCCTCCTCTGCTGACTTTGGCCCTGAGGCTACTTCACATCATGCGCCCGTTCGATCTCACGCAGAAACTCAACGTGCAGTAGTCACTTTCTGTAGAGGTAGTCTCGGTCTACGACTGGATGAGAAGGATGTTTTGCTTGCCTAGAGAATTCCTTGTGGCCGTCTTGATAAACACAGGTCTGTCAGTGTCAAATTCACTTCCCGTTAGGCGCGTGATATCGTATTTCGCGCCAGGAGGTCTTTAAGGGACATTCTTCAACCGTCAAGAGATCCTGTATACATCAACGAACACCTCACAGAAAAGAATGCAGAGATCTTCGCACGAGCACGTACCCTTCTCAGGGACAAGAAGATCACCAGTGCCTGGACGATGGGCGGCCATGTCCTCATCATGCGATCCAACTCACACGGAGAAAACCCCAGAGGATTACGATGCTGAAGGACTTGAACCAGGCCTGAACTTTGTTTTCTCTACACAGTACACATATTAATATACACTCTCTATGCCTGTCCTGTGCACAGGTATATGTTACATATGTGTTTTTTGCGGTTCTACTTTTTCGTTGATGGAAAACGTGTATTCTCTTTTCATGTTCCACAGGATCTTGCGTTTGGCTGTATAACGTATATATATGTCATAGTCTCACCACCTTCCATCATTTCTAGAGATTGATTCTTCTCTTGCACACGTATGTTCAGTATGTGCCATTCGCTTCGAACCCAGTGAAATGAATGTGAACTGCGCATTGTGTAATAACGTAACTCACTCTAAATGCATTGTTTCGGACCCACGCAAGTCAATACTAAATGTATATTATGAGCCTTGGTGCTGCCACCAATGTATTGGGTCAATTCTACCTTTCTATCACATTAACGATGACTCTGACGTTCTTCAGGCAGATCAATGGCGGACGATTCACCCTTCAGTCTAAATAGGAGGTTTGATAATTTGGTCCTTGACCCATTTGCTGGAGAGGAACAGCGTATGCTTTTGAATAATAAAGACTTGGACCACGACTTAAACTACTTTAGAGATAGTAGTAGTTCAACAGTTTAACGACATCTTATGCATCAAAGGCCGTTGACCTCGCCCTCCTCCTTTATCCAGGCTTGGGACTGGCACTACCCGACTAAAGGCAGTGGCGGCGTTACTTTAGATATAACCCAAGTATCTGTTCTTATAACACCTTGGAATCTTTGGAAACACAATTCCTTTCCCATCACCGTGCTTCCTTTAGAATTATGCACCTAAACTGCAGAAGTCTCTACTCAAAAACATCTGAGATTCGAATTCTCCTCTCGAAGCTTCCAATTACTGTTTTAGCTCTAACTGAGACATGGCTTGATAATACTACCGCGGAAACTATAACTATCCTAGGCTGTCAATTCATATATAAATGTAGAAGCACACGGGTAGAGGCGGTGGTATAGCCTTTGTCGTTAAAGAAGATCTCAAATACAAAATCTTCGATCTGGGAAAATCAGTAGTAAATCATGTCACGTATAAAAGTTTGTTTATAACCGTTCCAGTGTCTAAAGGAAAAGACTGTATATTTGGTGTAATTTATCGTCCGCCTGGATCTGCTTTGGATGTTTTCAATGCTGAAATAGAACAATTACTATTCTGCCTTTCGAACACGGGGAAAAGAGTGTTTTTATTTGGTGATTTTAATGTGGATCTTTTGAAAGCTGAGTATCACTCAAAATGTTCATAATAGTTTATTTTCTTACCACTTCCTTCCCCCTATTCTGAGACGCGTATTACAGATACTACAGCTACATTAATTGACAACATTTTTACTAATACCCATATTGATCATTTTGACTCATCCATTATTATTAATGATATATCCGACCTTCTGCCAGTTACTGCATTGGGTGATTTAACTCTATTTCTTACTAGTAATTCATATATACATAACACCTGTTGTTGTCTGCTATCAAGGTAGCTTTTGAACCAACAGAGCGGAAGTCCTCGTATCCCATAAAATTCAAGTTTAATTTAACAAAATCGAGTGATTCACTGTATCAAAAGATTTAGCCAAGTCCAGAAAGATTCCAATCGAATACTGATGATCACCTATGGGCTGGGAGTTTTTTTATCATGTAGATACAATAGTGCCATTGAGGTAGATTGACCGCGTCGGAAGTCAAATTGTTTTGGACGTAAGATACTCATTTTATCAATGTAATGATATAGGCGTTCATACACCCACTTTTCAAAAATACTTAGAGAAAAAAGAAAGTATAGAAATTGGTCTATAGTTGCTAACATTGGCATTTTATCCAGATTTGAAAGTTAGAATAACCGTTGCCAGCTTTATCTCATTCGGTACTATACCGCTATTAAACGAACAATTAATAATTTCAGCCAGTATGGGGGCGACGATATGTATGGTCTGGGTCCAGTGCTATGCGTTATTTTTGTGGAATTTGAGATGGCAATAATTTCCTCAGCAGATGCTGAAAATAAAGTAAATGAATGGGGTGGTAGACTTTTCATAAAAGTTTCAAGAGGTTTTGGATACAGGAATAGTTATTGCTAGTGACTGACCGAAGTCAGTACAGAAGTCATTGAATTTACTTGCCTTAAGAATCGGTTGCTAAACATGACTCTGTAAATGTTAATGCCGTCCACTAATTTACTAAAACTGCCTGCTCCAATCAATGACCGAACAACACTCCAGTTTTTCTTAATGTTATACTTGCATTCAGCAAATTTTTCAATATAATATTGTTGTTCGGCTTTATTTCTAATTTACTTGAATTTATTTCTGTACCTTGTGAATTTAATTCTATTGGATTTAGAGGGATCTTTTAAGAATTTGAACATAGTTTTGATTTCTTCTTGCAAGACTTTAACAAGCCTGGTGTCATCCACGGCTGAATTGGTGAATTGTGTCTCGGTGTGGTTGTTGTTACTACAGCTAACGCTGTATCATAGGCTTTCTTATACTGATCTATAAACAAGGTATGTGCCAACGAAGGGTCACAATTTATATAAGCAGAGGTTATCGGGCTTCAGTCAGTTTCAGCTGGAGTGAGTGGAACCTTACTATAACATCCTCAGTGATCAATCGTTTATTAGGCTTAAACTGATTATAGTATATTTCCCAAATTAAATTGATTAATTGCGGAGTTCCACAGGATTCAATTCTTGGTCCATTGCTATTCTTGTTATATATAAATACCTCCCTAATTCATCGAAAGTACTTCATTTTATACTATTCGCGGATGACACGAATTATTTTTCATCTCGTAAATTGAGTCTATTAATAATGAACTTATATTGGTTGCTGACTGGTTTCGGTCAAACAGATTACCCTTGAATTTAAGCAAAACCAACTTCATCCGATGTTGTTCACATAGGAAACCAGTACCTAATATTAACATAAATATCTGTATCGATAAGCAACAGATTTGACAATTGAACTCTTGCAAATTTCTAGGTGTCTATACTGACAGTCACCTAATATGGAAGGACCATATATTTCATATATCAGGTAAAAATGCCAGAAGCATTGGAATAATGTTTTATCTTCGTTCTGCTCTGTCCAAACATGTTCTATTGAACTTATATCATTCTTTTATCTACCTTATTCATCATATTGTAATCCTTTTTGGGCCTCCATCATTCTCAACTAAAAGGTTCATCTGTTTTGCAACGGCGTTCAATTAAAATTGTTGCTAAGGATTTGCCTGGTATGAATACTGAACACTACTTATAAACCTTAACATTTTGAAATTTGACTCTATAAATAAGTTCCGAATATCCATCTTTATGTACGGGTACGAGAGTAAATTACTACCTCCAGTCTTTAGTACCTATTTTAAGAATTGCACTGAATGCCACTCCTATTTTACCAGATCCCAAGGTAATTACTATAACACCTTTGCCCGTACGAACACAAGGCTATTTGCAATTAAATGTGCGGGTCTGTTACTTCTGGGTATGCCTTTTGCATCCCTGTCAATTGTTATATGGCTGTAACATATATCGTTTTTGAATGGGGATCAATAAACGAGATGAATGAATGAATGAATGAATGTTGAGCCTCGTCATGAGATTTTCGAATCTATCAGTCCATTTTTATCTACCGAAATGCCGTTGAAGCCAAGTCCACGTCAGGCAGAAACGGTGCGAATTGAGGTATTGCCCCGAGGTCCGACATTTTTACTAGTTTTTGTAAAACACCTCGTCGCCAGATATTGAATCTGTCCGCCTTTATTGCGCCCATTCTTTACTCCTGTTCTTTCCTAACCTAACTTTTCTGGTTCCCTGCTTTTATAGTCTGCCCTCTTCTCCCGAATTTCACAGTATTACACTAGCATATCTATTAGATATGGGTGCTTCAACGTCTTTGCGAAATTGTAAGACACTAACTATTTAGATACACACATACAAGCATAAGATTCGGCGATATGGTTGTTATTCCCGCTGCTTAAAGAAACAGGGATATATATAAAAGCACACTTTGAAATGTCATATACTGCGAAGAAGATTGACCTATAAGAAACCTGCGGAGGCTTCTATTTTCAAATTACACCGTTTCAGTTTAATTTACAACGTGCCTCAAAATTCTACACGCGAATTCAACAGTTATTTGAATGGTTAAACCTAAGCTCGATTTAAACAATGAAGATGAATACCTATGATACACGTCTTGCAGGTTAGGCCTAAACCTTTTTCCAACATTCGCATAATCTAGGTCATCTGAAATTATTGACTTTTTAAAAAAGCATAAATTGTTTTACAATTTCCACGAGACAGTGGTAAATTTTTATTTTTTCGTATAGGTTTTCAGCTTTTATTTTGTAAAATGTGTGATTTAAATGTCAAACACCGAATAAGTTTAATAGCTGGAGGATCAACAGCTGGCGTTACCTCGAAGTTTAAATGAACCTGATTTCGTTTTCAGACTGTCTGTTAATTACAGTATTTCAAAATTTTAATTTACTTCTAATTAATCGTAGGGACCTATACGTAACTGAGTTATTTACTAACCGAAATGCACGAATTCGAGTGAAGAAACAAAACAAAAGCAAATAAAATAGAGTTTGTATAACAGCATACTGCCGAAATTTCTTAAAAACAATTCTCACATTTGAACTTAGCCCTTTGAGCTTTGCCTCCATATGTACAATCGTGCGAGTATTGTCTTTGCTTAGACGACGCTGCAGGAAAATACCGTAAAACTAGCCATCGAGTATTAGCGGTGGCATTATCCACTGAACTTACTTCAGTGTAAACACTGAACATGCCTTCGTTTTGAGACTGTGATTATTTAATCCTTCAAATTTCCAATTTCTTACACTTAGTCGTATGCATGGGCCTAACACCAAATGCACTGTGCCTAACACGAGCCTGCATGTGTACGGCACTATTTTAAGCAGCGAATATGCGCATACATACAAACGGTCTGAGAGCTACAATTCAAAGGTCACGAAGCGATATACACAAAGCGATGATTATATTCAGTTTAAAATTTAAGTTAAATGGCAGAACTAATATCGGAAGATATAGGCAAGGACTATATTATAAAATGTGGAATACGAGCTCTTTTAAGTCAACCCTAGTAGGCAAATATTGGTGTGAAGCGTTAACAACTTCATACCCTTAGCCCAGTTCCTAACAACAGATTCCAGTCCTCTACGCCATCGTCTGATCCGCCCACCTCTGTATGTACTACTCGCTGGGTAGCTGTATACATATGTTATAGGCATTGGCTCTACTTGTTTACACCAGCCTAATTCATTAGGTAACAGCTGCTATTGTTGGGCCGCTCGTTTTTAAGGCAGAGGATAAGTAGGGTCGGTAAGGCTACAGGCAGAATACTGTGAAATGACAACTCATTGTTTGTAGAAACCATTAGTGGCCGATTCAGTAGACCTACCACGTGTAATGTCAGGGCCTGGAAGAAAACTAAACATATAAATAATATTTAATATGTTTACATGGATAAACTTCTGTTTGAATGTCGTGAGGACCGACCTTCTGGATGTTGACCTAATTGCGGCTTGGCTTAGTACGCCATCGGATGATGCCTTGTGCATTAGACTCAGGCGCATTAGAAGTTACTAATTATGATTAATAATGCGTATTCTCTAAAAAGCAAACATGTGAAAGGAAAAGTGACGATGAAGCTATACTGTCTATGCAAGAGGACAATATCCGGATGCTCCGCTTTTACAAAAAGACGTGAGAATATTATCGATTAGGCAACACACAGACCATATAAGTTTGTGTATGCTGTTTAGCCTATGCAAAATAATTTGAAAAGATATATAGCGCTCGCAGGGAATCTATAGCGCATCGCAAGTAGATCCAATAAATGCAGGCTAATGAATGTGTAATGAATAGAGCTGCACTTCGATTAAAAATTTTAATCGCGATTAATCGATCGATTAAAATTTTTAATCGCAGTTAATCGCATTTTAATCGCATGTTAGAAAAATGAGTAATCCCAGTTGGATTGCAATTTTACAGTATTTAATATTTCTAATTTATGTGCAGTGTTCAAAGTAAAGAAAATTAATTAAAATTTTTAATTGCAGTTAATCGCACTTTAATTGCATGTTAGACAAATGAGCAACCCCAGTTGGATTGCAATTTTACAGTATTTAATATTTCTAATTTATATGCAATGTCCAAAGTAAAATGTTTAAAATAGCTTCAAAATGTTTATTCTTTTAAATGCAACCAGTTGTTGAAGCAAACAAGTTTATCCACATTATTTGAGTCCAGCGATGCCAGCTTCTTATGAACAATGTGTCCTGACAAAAAAAAACTCGTTCACAAGGGACAGTCGTTGCTGGGATGACATACTTATTAGCATTGGTGGATGTTGACGGATCGGCCATTCATCGCAAACTATTTTGTGATGACATTGGTTATGCTTTCGCATTTGCCCTGGTCCATTGGCTTAGACATCTCCCGCTGCTGAACTAGGGTTGCCTGGCGTAGTGCAGGTTCCGTTGTACTATCTGCTGAAGATAACGTTGATGGCTTATCACGTTCAGTAGCGGTAAACGCATGTCTGGTACGCAGGCCATAGTTCAACGACGAGTTGGTATGGTAGTACTTAATTTAAACAGTCTTGCAATACTTACAAACGACTTGTCATCCGTATTAAAACTAAACTGTCCGTCCAATATTGTCTTTCCTAGTTTCCTTGACTCCATTCTTTACGTAAAACCTAATTTGTAACACCCGAATTTAATATCACAATATAATTTACAGAACGCGAAAAAATAGGAAACAAACAACCATAGATATAATAAATGCCTACTCTGGCAAGCATTGAATAGTGTCTAGATGAATTTTCATCGCGCTAATTGTGATCGACGAGCGCTAGCGGCAAGAAAAAAAGACTAAGTTCTTAAAGCGTTAATCGTTGCGTTACAAATTTTAATCGCAAAATTTTTTAACGCGTTAATCGCACGCGTTAACGGCGATTAATCAACAGCCCTAGACTAACGAATAAATAGGCTGGTGTTTTAATGCATGCAAAAAATGTGTTTTAATTGGTTTTTCAGCTGAAATAAAGTAGTTGATACATACTACGCGCGATTATTGTTGTCAGAGAAATTGGCTACAGATGAACTTGGTGTTCTTTGTGAACTTGAACACCACTTAGGCTTGCGAGTGCAGTGCTTTTCAGAGGTATTAAAAGGCTCTGTATCAAGTGTATGGATGCATGGTTTATTGCTTACACACATGCAAACTAGAGCAACGTTGTTTCGCTTTTTCTTTTTTGTCTTAGTCTCGTAGCTTAATCATCGCAGACGTCGTCGTCATCATCGTTTTAACTGCCTATGCCAGAAAAACGTGACTTTTCAACCTATTCGATTCTTTTCAGCCGGTCACGTTTTCCTCCAAAATTCTCCGCTGGAGGGGAGGGCAAAGAGGAACAACACGAAAGAAACACACAGTTCTAAAACAGATTATATGAATGATGATTATGACTATGACGTAAATATAAATTATGAAAATATCGTTCAGCTAACTATAGGGAGTGACTTCTGGTTAACAGCAGTGGGCGGGAATGCAAATGGACAGAGGCAAATGTTTGAGAAATTACCATACGGCAAATGATTATTTGTTAGTAACTCTAACATCGTTCAGGATATCCAGAAGTCCTCCTATGAATAGAAACTATTTATATAGCTTTACGTCCGCTGATGTTGTATTGTTTAAATGTAATAGTAAGGAGCTTCATGCATTACGTTCAAATAGTTCAGTAAAATAGCAAACTGAACTGATAAAGATAGCCCAGCTATAAACTGGCAATTTTCTATATGTTGACACGACATATTTATGAACACTCATTTGCACAATGCAGTAGTAAGGCTAATTAGTTTGCTTTTCTTTTTCCCTATTCCAATTCCTGTGTTTCGATATTTCACTTTTGCTTTTATGCAGCATCACTGTATGTCTGATAGCAAATGGAGTCCGCAGTATCTTTTGCTGTTTGAGTAAATGTTATTTAGTGTGCGGCTATGTCTTGGTGTGCGAGAGCTCCGGAGAGATTCTTAACAGTTTCTATGCATAGAAAACTCTGTTAAAATTTCTCATACAATTACTGTTAATATATCTGTGTTAATTTGAATGTAAAACTACAGTTGCTCATCATAAAATGGAGAACTATTCTCACTGGTCGGCGATGTTTTACTCAACATTCCTTTGTTTCGTTCTACACATTACTAGTAAGTTAATTCCGCATTCTCATTAGTAATTGAAATTGTAATTGTACTTGTAACCGCTAATTTGTTTATTGCCTTTAAAAATAATATTCATGTCTCTTTATGTAGTTTTTTTAGCTCATTCGATACCAAGGCTTCTCAAAGGAATAGTTATGGAAGTTCTAGGACAATTTTGAACCTACAAAACAAGTAAACAACCTCAAGAATATTTTCTTTAGGGTTGCCTCGATCGGCAAGCAATTCATATCACATATCATGAGTTGAGTCGCTGACATTGTATTCACTTTGCTAGGCTCTTATGCCTCTGAAATGTTGAATACATTTGTATTAAGATCTTTATTATAAACGTAGCCCTGTTGTACAGTCAAGCATGTGCTTAAGATTGCACTATTAACATTTATATACGAGAAGTTATTAGAATAAATGCATAAAGCCAAAATCAAAATGAAACAACGAATCAATAGAGTCACCAATTATTGTTCGTCTGTTTTCAGCTCAAGCCACTGCCTTGCTACAAAATGTAGCCCTGCTGAAGGGTCAAAATTTGACCTTGAGTTGCAAGATAAATTCCGCAACGCACTTTCATAGCTGGTATTTTGTTTCCGTTGGGAAAAATGTCGAAAACGTAATATACAGCGAGCAGGGATTAAATGGTGATTACGCTAAAAGGGCTCAGGTGGACAACTCGTCTCTATCACTAACCATTTCATCTGTTCAGTTAGATGACGCCGGAATTTATGGTTGTAAGACGTTGCAAAAAGCATCTGTAAAAAATGAAAAGATTCAAGTCATTGTCTTTGGTAAGTTATTCACCATGCAGGCAATATTCATCCGTCTCATATCCGCTAGTGCACTTGATTGAAATGTTTTCAAAAAGCTTCTTTAACACTCCTGGAAGAAGATTTAACAGCAGCTTGTGCAGTATGTTTTTTGATTGCTTTTTTGCGATACTAATTTCTTTTTAATAGTTTTCTGTCTTTTTATTTTTGCTTCTATCGGACTTCATCCTCCATACCCGTTTTAGTAAGGATCGCGCGGTTAATAAACAATGTACAAATATATATATATATGTATAATTTTTGCTTATTTTATTCTCATTTTGATGTTTTAACATTTGATATTTTTCTTATTTTTAGCGGTTTTGAATTTCATCGCGTAATGCCTATCTGTTCTTTTTCCTGTGTCCAATAACTCATAATGTCATATGTAACTGAATACATCATACATCTAGGTGATATAATTTATACATGGGTGCTGACAATGCATGTTATTATGTTAATTTAAATGCCCATCGCCTGTAGATTCCAGTCTTCAAATTTACAAGAAAGAATCATCTCAGCTGACTTGCGAAGTCAAGTACAAAGGCAATTTTGGTCCCGTACTCGAATGGACAATAGATGGATCAAATGAATCAACCTCATTCAATTCGACTTTACAAAATGACTCCCATGCGGATGGAAGCCATCATCTTACTCTGATGACAAACTCAGTCAACTCAACACTCACTTGCTTACTATACTTCAAATACTTCCCAACACATTTGGAGAGCACAACCACTAACATACCTACTTACAAAGACCGCTGTAATTCATCTGCATGCTATGATTCTTCTATTGGAACTACATATAAAACTCCCGCATCAACTAGTAAGTGTAGCCAAGCCATCAACTGTCAACATTAATTGATTATTATGGGTTGTCAGTGTTTTTTCTACTTCTTTTAGCCGCAGACACCCTTTAAAAAGTGAATTTCAAAACATTATGTCCATAATTTGCGGCCATTATGTTGGATACTTACTGTAAGACGAAAATAAGATTTAAAGTTGATGTGTAATTGTAATTATTTTATAGCGTGTGCTAAGGTAATGGCAGGAAATTTCTAATTTCTTACATATCGCTTTCGCCACTGAGATCATGGTGCTATGGTTTAAGGGCCTTGCCGTTGATGCGCAAACATGAGAGCAAAATTCTAATGACTGAACAACACTTGTTCGAGAATTTCATGCATGAACTTACAACTAGCTGTCAATTTTACATGAAATAAGTATGCAATTGAGCATTTTTATAGAGGAATAGTTTATATAATGCGATATATTTAACTAGCCACTCGCGAGGAAATCGTCGGGTAGGAGATTAGTCCGTTTAATAAACTAATGCCCTGCTGCGGTAGCTCGTCCTACTGGACTAATCGACCTCGGTTGTCCCGTGGCGTTCTTCCTCACACGAGGTCATCCAACAGACAGTGGAGGCCAGGCTTATTGTATAGCAAACGGCGGGAGTAACTATGACTCTCTTAATGAGTCCTTTAGTCTGTTCCCGGTGAGTCTACCTTGCAGAGCTGGAAGAGTGGTGACCTATGGGGGCTAAGGTTGCTGCAGTAAAATCTGGCTGCAGCTCCACGGGCTTTAACGGTGCCACTCATACACATAGTGGTTACCCTATAGTTCCAATCTTTTCGCTCTTTGTGAGCTTCGAGGCTTGGAGCGGTCAGTCAATGTTAGATGGCAACGAGACATCCCGCCTCACCAGAGGTTGATTGGTTGGATACCATGAGGAGAAGAGTTTAGTAGTTAGTAGCTGCGTGATCTCGTCGCGGCGAAAGCGAAAAGCTTGGAGCCGAGTGGTGAGGTCAACTTCGACTACCTGAGCGGGATGCCGCAACACCGTCTGCTCTGCCGTCTTGTCAGGCAACCAACAGGCTGCCTCTATGGCCTTGCCTGCGACCAGTGTTCTCAGCATTAATGTGTTCCGCAAAGGACCGTGTTCTGCGAGGGATCAATTGCCGTACAGGATGGAGGGGGAATGGGCTGCCCACTTAATGCGGAAATATTGAAAGAGTTGGATCGAGTGCCAACCGGTCGAAGCAGTAGTGACTGCATCCTCCTCACTAGTCGTCATTGGGACAGAGTATGTAATCCGGGGTGAAGGGCTTTCACACACCATTGTCGATGGGCCAGGCTGGACGTGCCTGTATGGGGACGGGTGCCAGTGGCCCGGCCTGAACTGGAAAGTGACTGAGCGGCCATCTGTAAAGCAAGTGGTGGGTTAGGAGTGGATATCCTTGCGTGCACGGTGAAATCCTGAAACCCCGTACCCAGGGGCGGAGGGAGAGGGCACTACTGCATTCTTAGAAGTGGTGACTGAAACTGTACCCATACATTTGATGGACGAGCGCATTGTGCACGTATCCGCCTCCGAGCCACTCCCGATAGTGAGGAGTCTTATCTATGTCGCAGATTGGACATGTCAAAGTGAAGAAATTCAAAAACCGCCGGGCAACGGCCTGGAGCGAATAGTACTCTCTTAAGTTAGTATGGCTTTCTGTACTCGCCATGTCGTCGTGGTTATATCTTGAACATTGTTTTAGATAAATTATCAAACAAATTGATTAAAACTGTCGTACTTAGCATTAAAAGCAAAACGATACCAGTTTTTGTCAAAGAAAAATTGTTTAGTCAGGATTTGTTTTATCTTTCATCAAGTAAAAACTTTCTTATGACAAACATGCCCCTATTTTTTTACTTTCTGACAGATGGTTCTGTTCATCAGATGGCTCCGGAAGCAGCTAAAGTGATAATTTATTCAGTTGCTATTGCCACTGGAGTTACCATGGTCATCTTAATAATCTTTGTTTCAAGAAGAATCTGTTCCGGTAAAGAGTTTCTTTGAATGTTACTGTGCATACAGTTTGTTGTTTGTTTTAAATCATTTTCAAATTATACTGGAGGCTCATTTTAGGCATAAAATTATAAACTTCCATGCATAGTATGGTTTTGATTGTATTGCAGTCTTTTTGATCCTCTAATTATAATTGTCCTATTGACCCTGTTATAAAGTTGTTTTCACCTCAAAAATCATTATTCCCTTTTGATGTAAAACGTTATAGTTCGGGAAATTCCAATATCCAACATGGATGATACCCAGCAACCGGATGTTTATTCTTCGGCACAAATGGGAGAATCTCAGAGGCCCAACAGACTTGGATATGAAGAAATGCAGGAGCACGAGTTGCCATTAGATGGCGTCTATGTCAGACTAAATCCGGTGGACACAAATACAAGGCCACTTCCGTACGTTAATGTAGCCCTGCAAGAAGGTAATAATGAAGCACAGACATCTAGAAGAGACCGATCGCAGCAATACTTGAATGTGGTAATGCAAGATGCAGAATGTCTGGCTTCAGAGGGAGCTACTGCAAAGAGGTATAACTACACAAATGTTACCTATAACTACACAAATGTTACCCTACAAGATGAAGGAGATAGTCAAGACGTTGAATTCGTAGCTCATTAGTTCCTTAGTGTCACCGCATCGATTAAACTTTGAGCTATTCGATTTTATTCACGGAAACGCACTTTTTAGAAAGTAGTCTATTGTTTTATTTTTAAAATTAATTCTTAATATCAGTTTACTTGCTGCTAGTCATTTAAAGCATTGTTTTTAAAATTATTCAGACGATCAGTTGTGTATGTTAGAGTAAGAGCTTTATTTATAGTTTCAGTTTAATCGACGACCAACAACCCAGTGTTAAAGCTTCTCATCAGTCTACATAGACTTGCATGAATTACAGAACTCGTAATTTTTTGGACAATACTAATTAATGACGCATGTTAGTGTGTTGTTGAGAAACGATAAATCTTAGAATCTGGACACTAGTATGACTTGTACGCCAAAAGAAAAATCAGTCGGCTATCAAAGCACATTCAATGCTTCTTACTGCGGCAGTTATTTCCAATCACCACAGAAGACCACAGTAATGTCTGGCTTCGACTGTTTATAGAATAATATAGGCCTAAATCAATGTGCGTTCCATTATCAGACAGTGGTATGTACGAACATTCACATTAAAAGCTTCTGGAATCCTGTTTCTAGAATCACCACTACTATTATAAACACTAAACATTACTGTTATATGGTATAAAAACCGAAAGGCCTACTTTTATTAATTAATAATAATACAAGACAGTTACATGTACACATTTTAGCACAATTAAAGCCTGCTGTTTCAGACACCCCATTAAAAGATTGTGTTTAATGCTATTGTGGTATACTGAATTGGTTGCAGAGTTTTTTTAATCATTTTAGGTTGATTACAAGCGCTTGGTGATTCTTTCCTCAAAATTGCTTTCTTCAGATGCAATTTAAATTTAGCCTTGTCTAAAGTTATACTAACTGTTGCTCAAGCATTATATCTACTGATACTTGTGATACCATTCTAGGATCTTAAATAGTTGATGTGATGTTAGAGTTTGAAAGAATGTAAACCAGTACTTCTACCCACCGAGGTTAGGGGAATGTACTTTCTTTGCATCTCCGACTTCTCCAGACCATAGTAACCCCAACATGCTACACTCCCTAGCGATTCGTCACAGTAGTATGTTTCCATTTTTTAGATTCATATAGTCATGTTTCTACCATGTGAATGTTTAGGAAAAGGTAAAACACTAAAACTAAGATAAATGTCACGTGTCCCATAATGGGACTTAGGGGGGCGCTCATTCCTTCTCGTAGGCCAACAAAGGATGAAACTCAAGGTCCTGGGCACGGGGCCAGCGCATCGCAAGACTTGCCGTTTACTTCCTAGCTTACGCCGGTACCAAATTATACTGCTTGATAACAGAGGCACGGTCTGGGCAAACAACTTGCCCAGAGTCGTTACACGAAGTTGAACCCGCAATCGCATGATCATTGATCAAACGTGTTACCGATAGACCACCGTGTCGCACACAAAACACTAAAACCAAAAAACTTATTTACACGCCGCCATATCGGAAGCGCAATCCGAGGTCAAGGGATCTTTAGTTTGAGTCATCAAACGGGATCACAGCAACAACAGAACAACTATTAACCTTCAAATTGACCTCTATACTCATTTACCGGCCCAGAAAGGATAAAGGGTTGAGTGGGCACCTGGTGGTGTATATCTCATGGATGGTCAGAAAATTTCACAGCAGTTCATGTGTAAGTGCGTCTGTTGGTGGCACCAGAATTCTACAAAATCTATCAAGCTAAGTGTGTATCATTTACCAATAGTACCGGACATCTCTCCCGGGAACTTTTGCCTCAGGACGTTTCCCTCAACATGTTACTCCTGGTTGTTTTCCCCTAGGATAATTCCCAATGATCGTTTCCTCTAACATATTTTTCCATTGCATGAGCATGGCCTACAGCTGCAAAACAAAACCAGAAAAATGTATTCTGTTATATTAGCAATGTTACTTATTTAGTAGGAAAACTTTTTAAAACGTGTATTTACCAGCAGTATAACACTCAGACTAACTGTGCCAGTTGATCTGCCGCTCTCACTTTTGTTATTTGGCTAAGCTGAGTTTCGTAATAGGTAAAAGTTTGCACTTTTCCAAAATAAAAATGCTTATCAAGGCCAGTTATTCTGCGCATCAATCTCTCTCTCTCGCTCTCCCTCTCTGTCCCTGTCTCTCTCTGTCTCTTTCTCTGACTGTCTCTCTCTTTCTCTGACTCTGTCTCTCTCTGACTGTCTGTCTGTCTGTCTCTGTCTTTATCTGTCTTTCTCTCACTCTCTTTCTCTCTTTCTCTCTCTTTAGTGCTTCATTTTTATGTTCTTAGTGTCTCCAGAGGTGTGTCCAATAGTGTCTGAAAGTTCGCTGTGGTAGAGTTTGGTTCTGTATTAGCCATACAAGGTATAGGTCCGAAAGGAAAGCTTAATTAAAGGAGTTTGTATGGCTGGCCTTTCTAGGTGTCAGGAAAGTTCTCACTCGCTTCCATCATGAAAGACACAGAAAATTTGAATCACATTTTTATATTTGGTCTTAACACACAATGTTATAAAATTTTAAGGAAGATATAAGCTACTTTCACACGGTTGGAACTCTGTCCACTTTTATCTTGCCTTTCAGCATCCTATACAGTACAAAATGGTGATTTATAATTTTGTTCAAAAGACTGCTGTATTTTAAAGAATCATAACACTGAAACTATATCATCAAATCAAAACTTCTACGAATAATTATGTCAATCAATCAGATCTTTATTTTGTATTAGAGCTTTAACCGATAGAACAGATACAACTTATTGAAGATAAACAATTTCTACGATGAGCAATATTCGTGTCAATAATGTCAAATTATTGAAGTCTAAGAGCAAATGTTAACGGATATACAAATGAAATTGCACAGGTAAAACAGCAAATATTAAGCGCCGTTTCTTTCGAATGTTTACTACTGGTTATCTGGATTTGTTGCTATTTTTGTCTAAAATGTTGTTTGGATGTATGTAATTATAAATATTGTATAAGTTATTGTAAACTCTTTAGCGTCGGAATCGTAATACAAAAGACATAAGTCTATGCTTGATGCTAATAAAACTGCATTTCTTCGTCACAATTTGTAAAAGTCTGTTTATTAACGTCTCTAGCAGCATTAGACACTGGACGCGCTACTATGTATTTAACACAACCGATGTCCTCCCTCAAAGGTAATGTCTGGAAGCAGTTATCAGTAATCTGGCTTATCGGTGCTGTCTAGAAGTCAAGCACAATACATATAGCTGTACTCTGTACCGATATGACAAATAGCTGCCTGCTTTGTAACAGCCAAAGATAATTTTTATCGCAAGGTTCTACACTGTATTAACCTGTAGACGGCTATGGTCTATGCTTGCTTTACGTCATAGTGAGATCGGGGAAATTGAGAGCTTAGCCTATAATAATATATATCAATGTAGAAACTTCGGTCGGAAAACAGCAAATACTAATGTAAAAAAACTACACAGTTTAAGAACAGTTATTAACTCAACAAAAAAACAGTTTTCAGCAATCTATCACATTAAGAGCAGGGGAAGATAGAACAGAGTTATTTAGGCCAACAAGAAAACTTTAATACTATGTATTTTCTGCGAATATGCTTTGTATAAAATGTGCACGAAACAATTCAGCAGATTTTATCACTCAGGAGAACATTAGCCTGCAGTATATAATGACATCACAGATAAAGTCAATTAGGGTGTTTAGTAAATGCGTAAAATGCTATGCTACTACAAAAAGCTATATAGAAAAATAGATTAAATATGTTCAATTCTTAGAAATGATAGGCCTATGCACTATTAATTTGCAAATTAAAGTGAATACCAGAATGCAAAGATTAAAATCTGCAGGCCTTCAAACATGAGTCATTGTAATTGTAATTAGAAATTTATATAGCGCCGCTTCAAGAGAAACTAATCTGAGGTGCTGACTACTTTAGTCTAAACGATGTCAAATTCCATTAAGAATAGAAAGATTCATCAGGTAGCAGACAACGCTAACTAGAAAAGTCACCAGTGGCGGGCTTCCGCATACAAAGCGCAGAGTCAAAATATTACAAAACATACCTATTGATCGATTGAGCATATAGTTGAGATCGGTTCTAAATTAACATCAATCTAAGCCTCTCACACATATGAAATATCGCTTGTTTATTGCTTTTTATATCTTGAAAATCTGTATTTCATCAGCGCCCAAACATTTAAGTCGAAAACCTGCTCATCCATAAAGTAGGCTCGTGACATTGTCTAGGCTTTTAGTAAAGAGGCGCTATAGTTTTCAGTAGGTAGACTAATGAAAATACAGTAATAAAGCGATAGTATAAATTTAATTCCGGCATCCATAGCAGTCATGATGTATTTTGCGAGTAATCTCGTGGTTCCCAAAACTCCTTTGACACTGTCGTTTAGTGCAATCAGTTTAACATAAAAGGTACAAAAGCAACGAAGCTATGAATGACAATAATTTGTCCTTCTGTCTGCGGAATATAAAGAAAGACTATTCACATAAGTTACCAGAGGAAAATACGCATTCAAAAACGAAGTATGTCACAATTAATGAATAGTCTAAATAGTTGATTTTTTCCTGAAACTTCTGTTTCGTAAACAAAAAGTAAACGCAATGTCACGCATGACATGGACAGCATGTTTTTCTGAGTGCCTCAAAGTAGCGCTTCGTCGATTTTAGCCTACAGCATCATCACTGATCAGATTGTTTGGTGCTCGCAGAACCTGGAAAGGCCTCTACCTGCGAGCGTTTACAGACATGCAGACGAACGCTTTCAGTGGATAAGTTTGTTCTCATAAATTATGTTATTGTGGCGCCACCAACTTATGTTATTGTGGCGCCACCAAAACGCTGTCTTATGCAGCAGAGCTTTCACGTGTGTTGAGGCCAGAGTAAAGCAATCAGAGAACATTATGCCATAATGATGTTTCTACGAAATAATTCATTTTCGAAAGTTGAATTGGTGTAGGAGAATCTTACACCAACATGCAAATTAAATCTATGTTTCACTTGCAATCAGTATGTATGTATTCATGAGAGAATATAGAAAGATTGGTATTGATCAATTGCAAATGGTTAAGGTAATACATCTGTTTATAAGCCTTTATAGAAACTCCTGAGACACAAACACGACTTCAACAATTCAACAACATGAGACCTTTTCAAAGTCATAACTTATGTTGGTACTAATTTACCGAGGGATAGATTTCAGAAAAGATGGCGGTTACTAACTATGATTCAGTATTGCCTAAATTAAACACGCTTGCAACGTCGTACCCGTTGCCATCGCTCGTTAAAGATAAAAGGCATATTTTATAGGTAGGCCTAATTATTATCAATCGATTAAGAACCTTAATGTTATGGTATAATTCGCGAAGCAATCTCCAAACAGGTATCAATTTCCCGTATCTTGCATATCTGTTTGTTTCTTGGCAAAAAAGTAAATAAATATAGTTTACATAAGTAAGTAAGGAGGCATATACTTCATTAACCAATAGCTAATCGCGAGTCGGTGTACAAGTAGTTAATCTAAAAACTGAAGAACACAATTAAAGAAAAACGACTTATCAAAGGTACAACATCCTAATTATAAAATATTTACGCATTAAACTATCAGCTGGAGGGATCATACGGTCGTAGGCGCGAAAGCATAAAGAATAACAGAGGGTTTTGACTGGCTGGAGTACATGTTGTAAGATATGGTTTAGGTTGTTCAAAATTGCTTTAAAGAGACGAGCTTCGGCCATGCCACAGAGTTCATCAAACGTAGGGAAGATAGTGGAGATACACCAGTCTTCGCATCAAAACTTAGAGACGATCCCCATTCTGTGACCCAGCATACTCCACCAACGGGGGAGAGGCGAAGAGCATCCTGGTCAGTGTTGTAGCTCGGACAACGTCGTAGAGCCGAGGGTCAGTGAGGCCACGTGTACAAGAATTCGTATGGCGTAAAAAGACTGGCGCGCCTGACAGTGGATCCGATCAAATATGAGAATCAAAACTTAGCATCCTTGATATGGTAATCCCCCATATCGTCATCTCCGGTACTCTAGTAAAACCAGGAATCTCATTAGGTAAAATTATTTGCTGATTTCTCATTCTTGGCCGGTGAATTATCATTTCACTTGTATTTTAATGATTAACTTTTAAATTGCACGTAGCTGCCCAGAGGGTAACATGGTCCAGTTCAGCCTGGACCATCAAGCTATTGCAGGATGGTATAAGAAGGTAACTGTCATCAGCGTATTTAATTAACCTATCGTTTGATACTAAAAGTTTTAACTTGGATATTGCATGTAGGAAGTTCACCGGTCCCAAACCCAAGCCCTGAACAATACTAAAATTTATGCTAATTAAGGTGGAGTCAGAGTCGTAGAACCTGGTACAAAGTTGTCAGTTGGTTAGAAAGGAATATAAACCAATCGTAAATGTAATCAGGAATAGCAAGATCAGCAAGTTTATCAGCGAGATAGGCATGTCTGACTGTGTCAAAGGCCTTTGAGAAGTCAAGAGATATGCGACGGACATATTGGAAAGAAACAAGCAATTCAGACAGATGGTGAGTAAGAGAAATAACAGCTGAAGTAGTACAGCCAATAGGTCTGAATGCAAACTGGTCAACGAAATCATGTTTCAGAGAGTGTTGAGTAAGAATGGGATAGAAATCTTCGAACAATAAGTTTTTCAAGTAGTCGAGAAAGAATTGATATTACAGACATTGGACGAAAATCGCTACATAAGGTCGGGTTCGAAACCTTCGGAACAGGGGTGATAACGCTCTGTTACACTGAGGTGGAACATAGGATCTAAGGATGGGTTTGTTAAGAAGAAAAGTAAGAATTTTTGCCAAGATGGGTGTAGCGGCTCTCAGAAACCACAAGGGTATCTCATCAAGTCCTGTGGCTGTGTGCCCAGCCGAATCGAGCAGTTTGAAAATTATAAATTCATCAGACATCATGTGTCTTAACTACCGTTGTAGATTTAAGCGGGAGAGAGGTATATTGTAGATCAGTTGGCATGTCCCTATAGTACTGATTTAAGGTCCCGGCGATGATGCCGCATTCAGAGTATAGGATATTCTTAGAGGCGCCCCGAAGACGATTGTCCTCAGATCACATCTCCCTGGAACCGCGTTTGGATCTTTCAGAAACAGAGACATTCTCATGTGTAACAAGACCATTAATTCTATTAGTCAGGGCCGACGCAGCCTCAAACTTATTTTGTCTAAAACGTTGGTTCCGTTTGCATAATAAGCAATGATAACCGGGATCCTAAAAGGGGATCTTTGCTTTTAAGTGTATTGCTTTTTATAGAAAAAACTGATCAGTTATTAAAGGAATATAAGAATAAAAAGCGTTGAAACATCTATGGATGGTCAGCCTGTTATAAAATCCCAGGACGTTTCCTGAAGATAGCTGTGAAGAGCAGGAAACTGTCTTGGCGAAGGCAGTCAAAACTGGTGTACTGTTTTTACTGAACCAAAGTATGGTGATAAGAGACGAGAAACTTTTGAGGTTGAGCAATAATGGCAGAATGTTTCGTCTTAATTGTTGATTTAACAGCTGTGCAGGCATGATATGCGTTCAGAGGCATATATTCTGCCCAGCTGATGACCTTCATGTGAAGCACTTTCAAATTCAGCCAAAAGGCCAATAGACAACACTGTAAATGTAGGTAAATGGTTGAAATCACCCCCGAGAATGGTAATGGAGTCTTCAGGTAGAGCACAGATTTCGTCCAATGTAGATTCGATGCATGCTATAAGTTGGGCTACCCCTAATGGCAGATTTCGTCCAATGTAGATTCGATGCATGCTCTAAGTTGGTCCACGTTGCAAATTGGTATCGGAGGATGGTACAATGCACCATTGTAATACGTGAGACCCTTTACACTGAGCGAGATCCAAAGTAATTCGATTTCTCGAGTATAGACTGTGGTTGGAAAAGTGTACAACGAAACAGCTTTTACAGAAAATCGCGACGCCTCCTCTCTTGCGCACAACCCGATAGCGATGAAATAGGGCTTAGTCAGGTATGTTTATCTGAGCGTCAGTATGGTTCTTCTTCAACCAACTTTGAACAACAATGGCAACGACGGAGGTGTATGATCCGACATCAGCAATAAGATGGAGGTTTAGCTATACTGGTCGGGTTGATTTTAAGTAGATTGATGGGTGTGAAGATGTTGAGTATTGTGCGCAGGATCCCAGTGGGAATCTAGAGTTAGTAGTTATATGGTTAATAATAATCGGATATAACAGATGACGTATCGGTGCTGCCCCGGGTTGTATGTTCGGAGTAAGACGGGCAATAAATGCAGGGATGGTTTGCCATTTATCAGCTGCCACGCACAGTCATCCGGCGTATATGACTATCAGAGGAAGGATAAGCGTAAACTCAGCGCTCGAGTCCGCCTATCCCTGATATGTGAACCGGCACGCGAGCCTCGATAAGGTAAAAGCCCGCTCTCTGCAATCTGTTGTATATACATGTGACAAGGGCTACCCCTAATGGCATACAGTGCTCGCCGTTGACATCTGATTGGCACAGGTATCTGAGTCATGACGTCATCAACACTGCAAAATAATCCTCATTTCAAGTTAAATCCAAGCCAAAAGAGAAAAGAGTAGGCAGCATAACCCACACCCACAACACCCAGCCCCCAAAACTGACAGAGTCGCACGTAAAACGCTTAGGAGAAACACTAGAAAACAATTAAATCCATGGAAACGAGAAAAATCTGGCTGCCAACAAAGGCGCCCGTCCCCAAATCATTCAAACAGTTTTGTTAATATAATACGTACAAATGTGGACCGTTTCGTGAAACTGGTTCGACGATTCACTCCAAAATGACGATTCATGGAAAAACGTAATTCACGGCTGTCGTTCACGCAACTGGTTTAGAGGAATTTGTGCTTCCCCATCATGATTTCCTGGATTTCCATTTCGCTGATGTTCTGTTTTAGAAAATTAGTGGTAGTCACGTATTATTTTGAACTTATTATGACAGTTAACAGAAAACTGTTACAAGTAACTCTCTCTCTTTCTTTCTTCCTGTCTCTTCTCTCTCTCTTTCTCTCTCTCTCTCTCTCGCTCTATCTCTTCCGTTCTCACTCTCTCACCTATATGAATTGAGCAATTTGCACCAAAGACACTCAAAGCACTAAACCTTTCGTGCGCCACTGCATGTTGTCCATTTATGCTATTCGCCTTCTACCGCCCTGGCTCTTCGCCTCCTTCAGAGTCATTCTACTTCGAGTTTGCTGAAAGGCTATAGTTGTTCGCAACTTGCAACAGTCAACAGGCGAATATCCAACTTGAGGACCTATTCGGATTACTCAACGACCTCATCCAGCTGTTCGGTTTGGCACATGGTGTCTCAGAGCCAACGCATCCCTAAGATGGTAGCAGGGTGCAGTCATTACCACAGATGATTGCTTCGTTCTAGATCTCAGGGAGAGGTCCCTCTGTCTCCCATCCCGATCTTCTACTGTTGACCATTCCTAATCTACGCGCAGCCGGTATATTTGGTCAGGTCTATGAGGGGCTGGAGAAAAATAGACCGAAAGGCCTTCGAAGTTGGTCTCTTGGACGGTCCGTTATGCAAAGACCTGTCGACCAAGGAAGGTCATTTCTCAAATATACTCTACTATCTGCGAATCTTCAGTAAGTGCTCTGATCGACCGTCCTCTGTCCGTTAGGACCGCGAAGGCCACTACGTTACCCTTCATGGAATCGCAATAGATTTAGTTTCTACCAAGAATTCTTGCTGAAGTTTGTGGCTAACGAATTGGGAAAGCAAGAACATTATAGACGTATACTTTACCTGCAAGTGTCACTTGTAGCCAAAGGCCTTTAAGGGTATGTCAGAATACTAGTAAATACAAAGTCACTTACAAACTTAGATTTTTTTATCCATTTGCATTAAACTTCGAGTTTTTATATGAGCTGTAGGATCTATGTGCTACAAATATTTTCCATTATCTGAATTAGTATTACAGTTTCTATCATGGACAGACTCTGCAATAATATTTCACTTAATTTGGAGAAAAGACAATACGCTGCACTTTTTAAAATTAACTTATAATAGTCAAAGTTCTAGTTAGTCTAGTTAGTCATTACTCGTAGAATTCACGGATGATGATGATGAGTTTTATGCCTGAAGGCAGGTCCATTGGCATTTTGGCTTTATGCCTCCCGGGGATGAGATGAAGTGGTTTTCTGTTGCCTTCCTCACAGACAATTGTGGGTGAGCAACTTGTCCAAGGTCGTTACCCAGTAGCTTGAGACAGATTCCAACCCGCGACCCTCCGGTAACAAGGCACAGAACATACCGCTACACCACCGCGTCCCGCAATTTACTGGTAAATAGGCTTAAATTTATTTTACAACGAGACAAGTCTTCTATGGGCCTACGTTTTTCAGGAACGCTATTTTGAATGTGATTAAACGATTTTATTAAATTATGTTGCACATAATTGAAATCGAAACTGACAGAATCGTGTAGTGAATATTAAAAATGTTAGATGAAAAATTCAGTGGACTCACGATTACGATGTCGGAAGATAACGAAGACAATGACAACAGATGCTGCGACTGGAATGATGATCAACACTAGTAAAGGTAGAAGACTCTGTTCCGGTTTTGGCTCATATGATTGTGTACTTGAATCATAAACTTCAGTCATACCTAAACAGGTCGTTAATATTTCGAATATAAATTAATGCATTGTGTTATATGGGTCAAATCCAATAGTGATGCGAAGCGAGGTATAGTTAAGTCAGGTTAGGTTAGACGAGGCATGGTGAGTTTATTCGAATAACCTTACGGAGGTCAGATAAGGTAAATGGGATTATTTAATTCATACCGACAAGGTATATATGGAACGTGGTGCTGTATGGATCCGAAACATGGACCATGAGAAAGGAGGACATCAAGAGATTGTGGAAATGTGGATTTGGCGCAGGATGGGAAAAGTTAGTTGGATGGAGCACATAACAAACGAGGAGGTGCTGAAAAGAGTTGGGGAAGAAAGTTCTTTGATAGCTAAAATGAAGAGTCGACGGTGAAAATGGATTGGTCACATATTGAGAGGGGACTTACTCTTGAGAACCGTAATTGAGGGCAGAATGGAGGGGAAGAGGACAAGAGGAAGACCCAGACAGATGCTGCTGGATTGGATGATGACAGACGGATACAGCAGGTTGAAGGAAGAAGCTCAGCACCGAGAGGAGTGGCGTCATCGGACGTTTGAACCTCCCTGAGGGCAGATAACCAGAAGAAGAAGACCGTCAAGGTAAGGTAATGTTAGACGAGAATAAACGAGTTTAGTCAAGACGATGTAAGGTTATACAAGTTAAGCTAGGTAAGATCACGAAAGTTTGGACGAGGCTGGAAGAAATGAGCTAAGCCTATTCGGCGCTCGGTATGAAAGGTTAGGTTAGGTTAAGCGAAGCGAGGTGAGATAAAAAAAGAGATAAGACTATTACGAGTTCACGCTAGGTAAGGGTAGGTACGATAGATAAGAAAATAAGTTCAGGTAAGGTAAGGAAGGGTGGTTCATTCCAGCTAAGATGAATCTGCATACTCCGGGCCAAATATCGTGATCTGATGATAGGTTTCTGTTTTAGTTTCTTTCAGTGCGTGGACGCATTTGTAACAGTATCCAACTTTGACGTCAATTTGGTAAAACTGGCCAGAAGGAACTAATTAAAGAAAAGAAGGTCTGATGTCGACAATTCTAAGCGACATACGAAATAAGTAAGGGAAACTGTTCTTTTCATCGGTATTCTGGTCCGCAGCTAGGACTATATATTTAAGAAAAAGAAGTGCAGTAGATGGATTATCAATCGCAGTTCCGAGTCTGTTATATCTTATATTAACCTATATTTCAGATACCTTTTACAACTCACAATGGGCTGAATTATTAGGCTTGCAAGATGTTGTTGACGCTTTAGCTTGACACGCGTAGTCTAAAGGAATGCTCGGATTGTCAACCTCTGTCACCAGTGTGGATGTTACTCTGTCAGAATGGTTTGTTACTGTCACTCCCTGGTTGACGACTTCGCCTTTTGCAGTCACCCACTGAATCAGAGGAGCGAACTTCCCATAAAATGTCATGTTGCACTCCAATGTCACGTTTTCTGGCGATGTTCCGCATGAATCACTTGTGAACATCTGGCACTCGACCGCACCTATTGCATTAAAGGAGTTTCTCAAACATTCGTGGAAGTTATTAAAATTATTTTTGATAGCAATATCCTGAAAAATTAAAAATTAAAAATTAAAAACTAGGAAATCAATTTATTATCTGCCATGAATTATTACTGAACGTGTTGCCATTATTTCTTACGAAATCTGTTTAGAAACAAAAAAATGTTCATTAATTATGTGGTAGACAAATAATGCTTGTAAATGATATTTTTGCACGCGCTTACTTGTTCTTAGATTCAAAAATGTATTTCGTACCTATAATGCTCCTATAACTTCTCAATCCTCTTATATTTGCCAGCTACTTACTCTACAACCGCCCAGATCTACTCCCTCTTTCTCATACTTGTCTCCACCTCAGCCTCCAGTCTCCTCCCCTTTCAAATTCTACAAACGCTCCTTAATCCATGCGGCACCAAATCTTTAGAACGAACTCCGGAAAGACCTCCAACAGTTCGCACACCCTTTCTCCGCCTGTCAATGCAAACATCCCCTCACCTCTTCACTCAAGACTGAAAACCAAACTTCTCAAACTATCTGATTCTGCTTCCGCTCCTGCACCATCCCATGACCAACATCACTAACGAATTCCAGCGTAGCTCCACGCTGTATCCCTGGCTTGACCGTACAGATTCTCATCTGACGCCGGAACTGACCAACTTGATTTGATGAATAGCGCCGGTGTTTAAGCCTGAAGAGGCGTTTATGTGATGCTGAGAAATTTCGGAGATTTGCATTTACATTATTATTTATCTCTTTGAATTTATCCAAAGCTCAGAACTTCAACTGTATTTAATAGAATGATATGATTTTTGGCTGATGTGGTAAAAAGGAAATGTGTGGGCTTTCTTAACCTTTCCTATAAATAGAGCACTGCGTCATACACATGGTGTCAGCCAATGCTTTACCAAATCCTACCCGTAAATCTTGCAAAACATTGTCGGCTGGATGGATCAGAATTAAACAAATGTTGATAGTCTATGCCTAATTAAGGAGTCTGCATGCTTAAAATTACGCTGATTCTAGCTCTCTCTCACGGTTAACAATAAGTCACTGCAAAGTTGCATACCTATAACTGTAAGTTCAGCATCTTTATGTTGTCCGTGTCCCTGTTGTTCGTTACACCGATATAGTCCACCGTCCCTGGTTTTCAGTGTCGTGATGATCAAACTGTTAATTCCCGTCTTGTTATCCATCTGTGCATCGTACCCTGTCGTGTAATTATTGAAGAACTTGCCACTTAAGTACACATCATCTGGTAGACTTTTTCCAAGTGGAATGTGCTGCCAGTTGACAGGTTCTGTTTTGTGGTAAGTTGTACAGTTAAGCTGGACTCTTGCGCCAACCTGAGCCTCGGCATACTTCGGTGAAATCTGCAGATCAGTGTTTTCTACCCAAAAAAAAACATAAAATGTAAAACTGTAAACAGCATATTCCTTCGTTTTGAATGAAGAACCACATTCTATACACGGGAAAAAGAATTTATTTTCAAACTTAACGTTTACCAAATCTTCAGCTCTCTGTTGAGTGTCAGTAGGTTTGCTGGTTGCTTAGGCTACCCTATTAGTTTCTACAAATTACATTTGATGCAAGTGACAAAATAAGTTACAGGCAACTTGGTTCCCGATTTTGAAAGAAAACAAATATTTACTGCATTCAGATTTTTATTTGTTAAGTGTTGCGGGTAAAGTTCAAGTTTATCAGGGTTCTTATTTCATATCCAAAATAATTTCAAACATGATGGCGTTGAAGAAAAGATTTTGAAAATTTTGATACCTGTTGAAAAATTGATACCTTGTACCAGCAGACAGAACTTCTATCATTCAAGACTGTTTGGTTGTTCGAATAAACCTGACAGTGTAATTGGTTATTCATTGAGAGTTTCATTTTCCTCAACAAAATTGCAGCCTGATCTTACCCGTAATGGTGAGAGCGGCATCTACATGTTCCCCTCGTCCATCCTCATCCCGACATCTGTAAGTTCCAGCATCCGAAATCTGCACCGAAGGAATGACTAAGTCGTAACTGCCAGTCGTGCTGTTCCTGTTAATTTTAAATCGTTGCTCGTAGCCATTGACCAGTCTGCCGTTAATAAAGACGTCTTTAGGCTGTGGTAAAGCATCACCATGACCAACAGGAATGTATTGCCAGCTGATAGGCGTCGTCAGATCAGACGTTGAACATTCTAGCTGAACCTCTTGTCCCTCTGAAGCGGATGTATCGCGTGGCTTGATCACTAGAGTGGCGTTTGCTGAAATAGCAGATTATTATAGTTCCAAGACCAGGGATTGGGGAACGGAGACTAGTTCTATTGCCACCAAACACACGATAGCCGAAATAAATAGACAACAGCAAATTACAGAAAGTGCTGGTTGCACCGCAGTCACGAGTACCGGGAAGTATAGTTTTAACTGGGCAACAATATCTGAGAACATATAAATTATTTAAACTATAAATCAACACGTGCCTAACCTAACCTAACAGGCCTAACTTATCTTACGTCACTGATCTCTGATCTTTCCAAGAGTGTATAACCTTACCTAACCTACCTTAACCTAAAATGACCTAAATAAACCAAAACCTAGCCTAACCTTACCTTACATTATCTAGCATGCATACATTTTACATACATGATTATATACACATTTATACACATTTTATGCATACCTACAAACCGCATATATACATCTATACATGCATATTTATATGCATACATGCACACAACTGACTTACATACAGATGACGTACTGACCTGCATACATACATATATATATATTGTTACGTGTTCGTTTAAGGTTGATAAATAAATCGCTTGGGTTTAGATAAAATCTGTATTCACGCTTGCAAGAGGTTTTTAATCATACAACAAAATACCTGACATCAGCAAGAAAGACGACGGCTGTTTCGAAGCCAAGAGTCGAAGTCGTCTTAATCAGAGAACAACTTGAATAAAAACCTCTCAGTTTCCTCAAAAAGACTGAGGACTTTTTCATGAGCTCGATAACTGGAGTCTTGGCAAAACTAACAGCAAACAGAGTCACGTAGGACTCGGCCTTTACTTAACTAGCCAATCTCAGCAAACTGAAGGAAACTTCCCCTTTTATAGGGTTACTGGGATTACGCCCCCCCCCCCCAAAGAGACGGCTCATCCTTCAACCACTCCTTACATCCGGGTCTTCCACATGGGCCGATTCTAACTATATATATATACTGTATATGCAGCAAGTAACAACATCATCCTCAACACTTCCTTGTTTTTAATACTTTCGATTCTCAGCGAATCGCCAGGTATGACTTAGCTGGATTTTTCTGGTATGAAGCCAAATCAATACGGATATAGAATCCAACAATAGCTCCATTCGCTATTATAAAAATTAGGCTGAACTGGTTTTGGAGGTTTTTGTGTAATGAAAGTCAGTGCCCAAGGTCAGGGTAACTAATTATTGTATGGGATAGAGGTGCTTTTTCAAACTTGGTTACAACATGGATAAAAGTGTCAGATTTGCCTGTACTCACCAACACAACAAATCACGATAAGCGAGATACCTACAATCCAGTAATATTGGTTTCGATATGCCATAATGTTTAAAGAACTTGAAGTCTAACTAATTATATATTGATTTTCTATCTATTTGATACATGGCCTACGAAAATCAACTGATAGTAGATAATGTTAAACATCAAAACGAGGCTTTCAATATTGTGTAGAGTGCGACCATTTAAAGTCTATATTGATGTCAAGCCATACCTGTTGACTTTTTCAATCGCTTATTCAATGTACCCTCGGTAGGCCTCCACAAGCCGAGACTTGCAGACCGACTTATATATACTTATATATATATATACTCCTTGTATTCACATAAAGGTATTTATTATGACATGCACACAAATGGGATACCTCTGAGCAGTCGAAGCATATAGAAACCACTTAATACGCCAGGCCCATGGTTGATTCAATTTTAAATTTGGTTGCGTACCTGGGAATCAGAGGCGGAACACCGGGAACGCATTTCTCTTTTAATCAATATGGATTTTGAAGACGACATTGACAACTCTACGTCATCACAAATTTTGCTGAATTGTTAGTCTGCATGACACATGAACACTTTTTATTTTAGAATTGTAATTTTGTCTGTAGCAATTCTTTCATCATGTTGGCGCTCTTTCACCCGTCATCTCCTACATACTGACGTTATTGTTTTTATTTTCATTTAACGGCGTAACTGCTGTTACATACAAATTTGGAAACATTTCAAATAATGGGAAACGTCACTATGGTTTTTCCAACCTAAATATTGGGGAATGCGTCCCCAATCCCCAAGTTCCATATCGATTGACGCATTTAAGGAATGAGTCTCAATAAGTGTGGTCTTGCTGTGTGAACAATAAGAAGTGTGTGTATATTTGTATTTTATGTGTATGTATGTATACATTAGATACATGAAAGTATGTATGTGTGGCTTGGCTCAGCATGTTACACAGCCAATCGTAATCGTAATTCCGAGATTTCTACAGCGCCCAACGAAAGCAGCGCCGCTGGGATCAGCTTATTCACAGGCGCTCAGTCAAAACAAAATCGATAGGCAAAAGGGATTCGGTTCCAGATCAAGATGTAAAAGTCAGGCAGAGAGACAACGTGCCTGCTACGGTGGGTGATGTTTGGGATTGGAGCGGAGAGGGAGATAAGAGGAAGAAGAGGTGTCAACACACGACATGAACTTGGATGCTGGCTCGACTTAGTTAATGCCAGAGATTGTTTCGTTTAAGATCTCAGGGTTGAGCCACCGTCCCTCCAGGATCACAGTCTTCTGCTCTTCGCTGCTCTTTATCTGACACGCGTAGCCCCTCTATGCGGTCAGGTCTATGTGGAGAGGGACAAGGCAGTACCGAAAGGCATTTCAAGTTGGCCTCTTGAACGATCAGCTCTGTAAAGACCTCTCGACCATGGAAAGCTGTTCCTCAGAAGAACTCCGCCATTTACGAGGCCAGCCTTGATCGACAGTGTCCTGCCACTCAGGACTGTGAAGGCTCGCAAGACGCCTCTAAACTCATGGTTCCACGGAGTTTGTCGTAATCTATAGCGCATACGACAAGTGCACGGTGTGTTCAGGGAAAAGCAGATGCTTTCCTGGGAGAAGCTGATCAAACGGGACAAAGACAACTCTCAACGATTGTGGTCATCGTTCTTCAGCATCCTCGACCGCTATACTTCGACGACAAGATCCACACGACCGTCATTCACTGCCACGGAATATCTGAAGTTCATATGTCTAAAGGGTGACTCGGTCTGTCGCTCAACCAAAGTCTTTTTCCCGTCGTCCTTCCATCTAGCACACTGCAGGATGTCACATTTGGAACCGATTTCCATCAAAAACCTGCGCGATGTACTGTTGTAGTGACGGCCAAGGTTGTACTAGCTCAACCCTCTGAAATCGTTTTTTAATATTAACTTCGTGGATGAACTTTTGACTATAAAGCAAAATGCGTATTGGTGTTGTGAAAATGTAACAAAAGAGGACCAAGCACAGAACCCTGCTGATCACCACATGTCAACAATGCACTAGACGAATAATTACCATTTAAATATACCAACTGAGTGCGTGGACTAAAATAAGTAGCAACCCAATGCAGAGTGGGACCAGAAATTTCAAACCAGTTCTGGAGACGATGTTCCACACATCGGAAGCAACAGACAAGTCAAAAAGAACAAAAACTATCACCCTATTCTTATCTACAAAATAGATGATGTCCTTATGAACAGCAAAAGGGCGGATTATGTTAAATGAAATTAATAGTTATGCAGACTGAAAGGGGGATATATGTGAGTTGGAAGAAATATGAGTTTGCATATGATTCATAACAACCTGTTTAAGAATTTTAGATGCTAAATATTCAAAGTGGAGTTGGCTCTGTAATCAGACAGATCACTAGTGTGAAAAGGTCTCTTTAGCAGAGGATGATCTATGGTATGTGCAAAAGCAGATAGGGAAGATCCCTCATGCAATGAGAAATAGATAATTGATAAGATGTAGAAATGGTGTCAAGGAGGCAGATTTTGTTGGATGAAGAAAAGATAAGTCTGCAAACCTCTGCAAGATCTGTAGTTGAAAATAGTCTAGGACAGACGATGAAGAGCTAGGATGAAGAAATTTATCAAATACCAAATAACCAACAAATTTCAGAATTTATATTTGCAAAGAAGGTCAAGAATTTACTGGCAAGCTCTTTGGTAGCCAAGAACACAGCAGAGAATAAATTTAACTTCTGTCTATGTCATAACTTATTCAAAGCCATCCACACAGTTTTTGATGATGCAGAACTTTCAGCAGTTAGAATGTGTTAAATATGTTTATTTGGCAGATGAAACAAGTTTTCGCAAAAGTTTGCACGGTTGCTTAAAGCAACTGTGGTCCGATGGAAGGCGAAAGTGGCGCCACCACGGCTTTGACTTATATGACGCTTGGCTTTAGTTGTGGCAGAGTTAAACCAAGGCTGCCGTGTGCGCACTACTACTTTTTCAGTTCTAGAAGGAATTTGCCTGTCAAGAAGCTCCGTCAAAGGGGACAGGAACTGCAGAGCCACTTCATTAGCTGTTTGTGCAGAGGATAACCATAACAGAGATGCCATTATATCATCATCATCATAAACCATGGGCTTAGGTGTCCGATGCCGTTCTCATAATGATTCCTCCACTGTTGTCTTTCCAGTGCGGCGTGGCTCAGCTCCTGGATTGATGTTCTACACCATTCAATTATATCGTCTACCCATTCTTTATGTGGTCGTCCTCTCTTGTTTGTTCTATCCATCATTCCGAACACTAATGTCTTGAGCTTGCTATTGTTGCTCATTCTACATATGTGACCAATTAATCCAAGTTTCCTCTTAACTACCTTCTGCATCAAGTTCTCGTTGTATAATCCGTCTGTATAGTTCTGCATTGCTCTCCTTTTGTGTCCATCCTATTTTCGTAATCTTCCTATAACATTTTCTCTCGAAGGCCAGTATCCTTCTTTCAACGTCTTTCGTTATTACCCAAGCCTCACATCCATGTAACATGCTACTGAAAACACATGTTTTCAGAACGCTCAGTTTTGAATCCAACTTTAAGGCTTTACTTTTCCAGATCTTATCCATAGCTTTCAGTGTTGCTGTCGCCTTTGCAATTCTGACTAGTACTTCTTTCCTACTGTCCAAGTCACACGTCATGTTACATCCAAGCTATGTAAACTTTTCAACATTTTCCAACTGAATGCCGTCTATGACCATCTTCTTTGTTCAATTCTTCATGCTTTAGTATATTTAAATCAATTTATGCTAAGAGAGAAATGAAACAGTTTTGTAATTTGGAGGAGGTCTAAATGGGAAGGGAAGTCAACTTTTCAGATGATAGCAACGCAGTCTAACAGACATGATTCAATAGGTGCAATAGAATGAAACGATTTATGAATCATAACGAATTGTCAGGATGTTCAAGGTATAGCCTGTATTGTGCGTATAAATGAGCTGTTTCATGCGGGGATGGACAAATTACACAGGAAAATGTAATTGAATTACAAAATGCAAATTACTTTTTAAAATGTAATTCAATTACCAATTACAAATTACTTTAGAATTTTGATCGAAAATACAAATTACAAATTACTTACAGCAATGGGATCATGAACTTGAAACAGAAAACACATGCCTTCTTGGCACCTTCTATTTTATATTACACTGTCTGAAACTGTTTATTTAATTTTTCTTAAGAAGCAACAGATTTTCAAACAGTTTATCTGACAAACGGCATCTGTTGGGCTTACAATCATGTTTGCAAAACTAGAGACTTTCTATTGGTGCATCCATCTTTTGCTTTAACAGAGTTGCTTATTATATATGTCTATATTGTTTTCAACACGTTCTGAGCTGGGTAGGGGGTGCTTTAGAGTAGAAATCTTATTAGGTTTCTTATGAATATCATGCTACTTTACTTTAAAACATACCAATAAAACGGAATTTATGTATTTATCATATAACGAGCTGCACATGATGATTGCATTGGTTATGTTTTCTCAGTGTTGATTACTGCACTATGAAAATCCAAGTCATAATATTATGAATATTGTAGCATTACTCCTCACGAACCATTGCCTTCTTATATCGGTCAAATTGCATAGCAGCAACACTACGGCCACTATCATACGACAGTTGCTAGCCTTATACCTGTATACTTTGCCATGCAAGACGATGTGTCGAATATTTGCACAGGCCGATCATAAGTTTTTTGTATTTCTGCTTTCTTTGTCTGCTTTCTGCAAAAATATGAATTCTATAGACCTTTGAATCGCATATTGGCAGAAGGCAATATGTAAGCAGGCAATTGATTTCATTAAACGCCCTTTCTCCAAAGAGCTCTGATTATAAAGGTAGCCAATATGACTCTTGAAAACTGCCTAGTCATCTACATGACGAGGCAGGTGCCTCGTGCATGTATCTAAATCAACAGTATGTATTAATAGATCAAAAGTCAGTTTAGTTTAGACTTAAATGGATAGAGGCCAATGCATAGTCGTTGTATGAGCGCTTTGTTGTTTCATTCAGTAACTTTTGATTAATATAAGTTTGGAGTCAGCAGAGCAGATACATACAATAAGATTGGATTTGAATTATATATGTATATATATATATATAACTAACAACCCAGAAAGATAATAACAGACAAAAAATACTTCGGTAGTGGTGCATATCAAATTATCTAGCGCCATTTCAGAGGTGTAAGATTCTTCTGTTCGATGCATCGAATATAAAGATGCGCCAATGGGTAAGAACTGTACACGGGGGAATGGTGGCATATTGGATAGAGCGTTCGGGCGGGGATCCATGAACCTTTATCATCAGGATATAGACGCCTTTGCCACAGTGCCTGTGAATAATATGGCGCCCTGCCCTCAACTTTTATTAGCGCTTTATGCATTTTTATATTACGAATATAGCCAATAATTGTCATTTTTGTTTTGCGTATGTGGTATTTGATAACGATCCTGTCACTTCAAACACACTTATACTGTGTAAGGCACTACAAATCGGCAGTTTATTAACGATAACTGTGAGCTGCTCGTGTCGTGATCGTAATGCCTCGCTTGGTCACGCTCGAGCAGTAGAGCTCTTAGTTTTCGTAAGTCTTTATGATATCATGTAATGCCCACTGTTATACGGTCTTGTATACATAGCATGGCAGGCATGTTGAATATAAATACATTATATATATGCATACATTGTATTATAAATATATAGCCTATTGCATATACAGGTACATTATAATATCATATATTATGTAAGCCAAAGTGTGGGGCTGATTTCATCATCCACGCGAACTGTTTACCTCTGGAATGGTGAGGAGGGAGGAAGTAAGGGGTGAGAAATGTGAAGAGGGAATAAGCAAGGGGTGAGAAATCAACTTGGGCCCAATTATTGAGACAATTTAGACCAATGTAGAAGACAAACTCTGCGTTGACAGAAACACTTTTACAATTTCAAGTGTTAAATATGAACAGAGTTTTAGCGGAATAAAACTGTCCGCCAAATGAAAGTCGTTTTGAACCATTAAGCCACTGATAAGCTAAAGTTTGTAGTTTGTTGCTTAGCCATAGTATAATGTTAATCATCAGTTAAACATTAGTAAAAGGGCTGAAATATTGTCTCCAGTGGTATTTTTAAATTTTAAATTTTCGTTTAGGCGCACGTGCTGACTTTTGAACAAATGCATTTATATCATTCAACCTGCATTCGGTATTCATGCTGATGATTGCAGGTAGACCCACCACTTCTGCATGCAAAAGGTATTTTACGGCATCCTGCACACGAATTGAATATGCTTTATCAGGCGAAGTGTATAGAGACCACCGAATAGGCCTACTACTTAGGATATTTTGACAGGCAATGAATGTGATCTTACAACGCTTCAAATGAAGTAGTAGGCCCTATACCCACCTCTTCATCACACTCTTTTCTTACCCACAGATTCCTTCGTTTCTTATCTGACAAAAAGTCGGCTTTCATACTCAAGATTTCTAACTGTCTTCAGATGGCCTAACAACTTACTTCACTCATATAATCAATGTGTTCTTATCATTTAACTCACTTCGTCGCCGATTGTTTTGAACTGCGGCGCTCTACGAGGTTCTGTTTACATTATATACAACAGTACTGCATGCAGTCGGTTCATTACTCAATGGCAGCTCTATAAACTTAAATTTTTATGCTGAAGATACCCAACTATTACTTTCATTTGATAGTACAACTCTATTACCTTTCTCCAACTTCTAAGACAGAATACCTTATCTTAGGCACAATCAACAACTCCAAACAAGTGATTGGCTTACGTTTCTTCAGTTTGCTAAATTTCTAGTTGATCGTATTAATTAAAATTCTATGTAGTTTGGATATAAAACCATCCACAAACGCAGGTGTGATTTCCACCATTGGTATAGTTCGTCAATAGCATTGGGCCTAATTGTTAGTAATTTTATGTGGTGTTAACTACTCGAATCCGTGAAGGGCAAGAGAATAATTCTCGTGACCGGAAGAAATTTCGGCCATGGAAATGCACAAACGATACTCTTCAATAAAATGGCACTACAATGACCCAAACACAAATGCTTAAAGGAACATTGGCAGAAAGTTCATGTCTTCTACGGAGCTTATAGGGACATAAGAGGCAAAGAAACTTCTAAGCCTAATGTCTGCCAAAGACAGGTCAAGAGTAAGCAAACACTTACTGTCTCGGCAATGTATGTGCTTATCTAAGTATTTAAATAAGTAGCATGTAACTTTTAAGAACCTCTTAAATGTATACATTGTACAGTGATGGTAATGACGCTCCTAAGGAAACCGACAGAGCTTATCTTCTGAAGGAGGAAGACTTGCGGCGAAACTGAATGTAATTCAAACTAAAGTAAATAGAAACTGTAAACTGATACACCAAATTTAACTTTGGCGATTCCAGAAGTTCTTCATTAATAAATAAGGCACTGAAAGTATATAACAACTGAATGCAATCACTCAGTGTCACGTGCGCTTGCAAATATAAATCATGCATTTCAGCAACAGAAGCAACATCATCAGCATAGTCCAGAAGAGTGAACCGATCCAACCCTATAGACATAATACATGCACCTGAGTGCCTCTGCGCAACTATCTGCTCCATATTTTCATCCATAGGGCATAGAAACAGGTCTGGAGCCATTCTGTATCATCGCATTCCTATATTTACCCTGAACCATTCCACTGACACATCATCAATGCGAACCGCACTTATTTTGTCTGATGGTCCCTCATCAGGCTTCCTATCTTCTCCGGAATTCCTTGGAACTGCAGTAGTCTCCAGATGGCAGCACGCTCCAGTGAGTCAAAGGCTGCCCTCAGGCAGTCAATAGCGGTTGATAAATTATCTTCTAGTTTGAATCAGGCTGCTCAGGGTGAACATACGATCGCTTGCTGATCTCCCAGGAGTGAAGGCGCTCTGCTGTCTTTGTCTCAGCTGACGCAGGTCTCTCCTAGTCCCTAAGAGGAGAAGACCAGCAAATACCTTGCCGTGCACTGACAGCAGGGAAATGCCACGACAGTTTTTGCAGTTCCAGCAGATGACTTTGCCCATTTTAAAGGAAGGATAAATATATTCCTCTGGTCTAGTCACTCGGCATCGAGACAGAATTACATATGCCTGTAGACACGTAGGTGAACCCTTTTGTAGCCCGCCCTCTACTTTGGCTCGTTTAAAGGTTTTAATCGAATTCTGAACAAAGATGGTCTTCCTTCGTAAAGATAAGACTGAGTCCGCGTATGTCTGTGGCCATCTCCATCTAACTGAAACTGTGTTCCGTTATGCCATGGGTCTCGAGCCCAGTAAAAAGCGCGGAAGGGCACTTACAGAGCGATAGGAGCCAGAACGTTCTGCGGTGGATGACATTTTACGAAGACCTCCTCAACCGCGTCCCATCGCCAGTATCAGAGGATTCCAGCTTCTAAGCCTAGTAGCCATGTCTGTCAATCGACTGCTGAGGTATGTTGGCTAAAGAACGGGAAGGCACCAGGCATCTGTCGCATTACAACCAAGTTGTTTAAATTTACAATCAAATTGTTTAAATTTTGTTGTAATGCGACAGTTGAAAACCAGCAAATTCGATTAAGACCTTCATTTCTAAGCCATGTTACTCTCGCATTGGAATTGAGTGGTGCGAAAGCAGTCTCTCTTCACGTAGTCGATAATTTGTCCATATATACGTATATATAAGTAAATGTATGCTGTCTAATCTATATAAAATAATTTGAAAAGTTATATAGCGCTCGCAGGGAATCTATAACGCATCGCAAGTAGATCCAATAAATGCAGGCTAATGAATGTGTAATGAACAAATAGGCCGGCTTTTTAATGCATGCAAAAAAATGAGTTTTACTGTGGTTCTTCAGCTGATATAAAGTAGTTGATACATTCTGCGCGTGATTATTGTTGTCAGAGAAATTGGCTACAGATGAATTTCGTGTTCTTAGTGGACTTTAACACCACTTAGGCTTGCGAGTGCAGACCTTTTCAGAGGTATTGAAAGGCTCTGTATCAAGTGTATGGATGCATGGTTAATTGCATACACACATGCAAACTAGAGCAACGTTGTTTCGCTTTTTCTTTTTTGTCTCAGTCTCGTAGCTTAATCATCGCAGACGTCGTCATCGTCATCGTTTTAACTGCCTATATGCCAGAAAAACGTGACTTTTCAACCTATTCCAGTCTTATCAGCCGATCACGTTTTCCTCCAAAATTCTCCGATGGAGGGGAGGGCAAAGAGGAACAACACGAAAGAAACACAGTTATAAAACAGATTATATGAAAGATGATTATGACTTTGACGTAAATATTAATTATGAAAATATAGTTCAGCTAACTACCGAGTGACTTCTGGTTAACAGCAGTGGGCGGAATGTATATAGGCAGAGGAAAAATGTTTAGGAAATTACCATTACAGCAAATGATTGTTTCAATTAACTCTAACATCGTTTTGGGATAGCGAGAAGTTCTCCTGTGAATAGAAACTATTTATATAGATTTACGTCCGTTAATGTTTTGTTGTTTAATGTTATAGTAAGGAGCTTCATGTGTTACGTTCAAAGTGCAGTTAGATAGCAAAATGAACTGATAAAGATAGCCCAGCTATAAACAGGCAATTTACTATATGTTGACACGACATTTTAATGAACAATCATTTTCATACTGCAGTTGTAAGGCTAATTAGTTAGTTTGCTTTTCTTTTCTGTCACTCTACATCCTGTGTTTTTTATATTTCACTTTTGCTTTTATGCAGCATCACTGATATGTCTGACTGCAATTGCAGTCCGAAGTATCTTTTGCTGTTTGAGTAAATGTTATATAGTGTGCGGTTACGTCTTGGTGTGAGAGAGCTCCGAGAGGTTCTTAACAGTTTCTATACATGGCAAACTCTGTTGAAATTCCTCTTACTATTACTGTTAATATAGCTGTGCTAATTTGAATGTAAAACAAAAGTAGCTCATCACAAATTGGAGAACTACTCTCACTGGTGGGCGATGCTTTACTCATCATTCCTTTGTTTCGTTCTACACATTACTAGTAAGTTAATTCTGGATTCTCATTGGTAATTGAGATTGTAAGTGTACTTGTAACCACGAATTTGTTTAGCGCCTCTTAAAAGATAATTTTCATTTCTCCTTACATATTTCTTGTTATTGATTCGATACTACCGCTTCTTGAAGGAATAGTTCTGGGAGTTCTAGGATTATTTTGAACCTAGAAAACAAGTAAAACACTCAAGAATATTTTCTTTAGGGTTGCCTCGATCGACAAGCAATTCATACAACATATTATGAGTTGAGTCGCTGACATTTTAGTCACTTTGTTAGGCTCCTATACCCCTGAAATATTGTATATATTAGTTCTTAAGAGCCTTGCTATAAACGTAGCCCTGTTGTACAGTCAAGCATGTGCTTAATATTACACTGTTAACATTTATATATGAGAAATTATTAAAATAAATGCATAAAGCCAAAATCTAATCATACATTTAATCAATAGAGCCATCAGTTATTGTACATCTGTTTTCAGCTCATGCCACAGCCTTGCTACAAAATATAGCCCTGCTGAAGGATTAAACCTTGACATTGAGTTGCAAGATAAATTCCGCAACGCAGTTTCACAGCTGGTATTTTGTTTCCGTTGGGAAAAATGTCGAAAACATAATATACAGCGAGCAGGGATTAAATGGTGTTTACTCTAAAAGAGCTCAAGTGGACAACTCGACTCTATCACTAACCATTTCATCTATTCAGTTAGACGACGCCGGAATTTATGGCTCTAAGACATTGAAAAACGCGTCTGTGATAAAAGAAAACGCTCAAGTCATTGTCTTTGGTAAGTTATTCATTATGCATTCAATAATCATCCGTATCATATCCGTTAGTGCACTTGATTGAAATGTTTTCAAAGATTTTGTCACAAAATGCTTCTTTAACACTGTAGGAAAATGATTTAGCAGCACATATATTACATATAGTTCTCTTTCACATATTATGATATAGATCTCTTGTGCAGATTAAGATACAGGTTACTCGTCCAGTTTGCATTGTTCAGTTTTCATCGTTTATCCGAATGTCATTCTGCATACGAATGTCTTTCTGGCACAATGACTGTAATAACTCGAGCGAGATTGTAGTTCAATCAGTTACATACGGAGCGAATAATGGCCTACGAGGAACTTTAGATCTATTTATACCCGGTAGTGTCAAGAAGACACCAGACACTACTCCGGCTACATTTCACTGAGTTCTATCTCCGAGAGAAGACTGTCAGAGCTAATCCACTGATCTGTATGACATCTCAACATCTCAAGCCAGACTGACTTAGGATGAGTCCTATGTCTGCAATCTACCGCTTACTCAGCGTGCCCTGTTTCCGTGTTTCCCGTTGACTGGCTCTGTCTTGCTCTGTTGATCTCGGCGTGTCCTCCGGTTTGACTTCCTTTCGATCTCCATCTGTATCTTTACCCGACTAGCTTTCTGTATCTTTGCCTCTGGCTCTGCAATCGCTCGCTGTGGGCTGTGAGTCACTTGCCAGTTATCTAAGATTCCATCTCTCTGTCTGAACAAAACATTTAATCAGACGCCCTACCCCCTACTCTGCTGGGCGGCCGGGCGTTGGCTTCAGTTAATATTTATATATAATTTTTGCATATTTATTTTAATTTTGAAGTTTTAGCTTTTGATATATTTCCCATTTTTAGCGGTTTTGAATTTCATCGCAGAATGGCTATCTGTCCTTTTTCCCGTGTCCAATAACTCACAATGTCATATGTAACTGAATACATCATATATTTGGGGTGCTCTAAATGCAATTCTTATGTTAATTTAAATGCCCATCGCCTGTAGATTCAAATCTTCAAATTCACAAGAAAGAATCGTCTCAGCTGACTTGCGAAGTCAAGTACAAAGGCAATTTTGGTCCCGTACTCGAATGGACAATAGATGGATCAAATGAATCAACCTCATTCAATTCGACTTTACAAAATGACTCCCATGAGGATAGAAGTCACCAACTGACTCTGATGATTGACTCTGTCAATTCAACACTCACTTGCTTACTATACTTCAAATACTTCCCACCACATTTGGAGGACACAGCCACCAACATACCTACCTATAAAGACCGCTGTAATTCATCTGCATGCTATGATTATTCTATTGGAACTACATATGAAGCTCCCGCATCAACTTGTAAGTATAGCCAAGCCATAAACAACGAACATTAATTGTATATTATGGATTGTGCATGGGCGTCGTCATTTCTACTTCGTTTTGCTGCAGACACCTTTAAAAAGTGAATTTCAAGGCATGATGTCCATAATGTGTTACATACTTAAGACTAAAATAAGATTTAAAGTTGATGCGTAATTGTAATTATTTTACAGCGTGTGATAAGGTAATGGCAGGAAATTGCTCATTCCTTGTATGCCACTTTCGTCACTAGGGTCATGGTGCTTGGGTCTAAGGGCCTTTCCGCTGATGCGCAAACAGATGGATAGCAAAAGTCTAATGACTGAACAATACTTGTCCACTTGATCAAGGATTACATTCACGAACTAGCTGTCAATTTTACATGAAATAAGTATGCAACTGAGCACTTTTATAGCGCCCTTTAAGTACCTCTGGAATATTTATATGAGGCGATATATTTCCATAGCCTCAGGCCAGGAAATTCCTTGGTAGGAGATTAGTCCGTTTAATAAACTAATGCCCTAATGCAATAGCTCGTCCTACTGGACTAATCGATCTTGGATGTCCCATGGCGTTCTTCCTCTCACAAAGTCATCCAACAGATAGCGGGGCCAGGCTTACAGGATGACAGCCTGTACTCGCCATGTCGTTATATCTTATATTATATTATATATACATATATATATATATATATATATATATATATATCCTGAACATTGTTTTAGAAAAATTATCGAATAACTTGATTAAAACTGTCGCACTTACCATTAAAAGCCCAACGATACCAGCTTCTGTCAACAAAAAATTGCTTTAGTCAGGATTTGTTTTGTCTTTCATCAAGTAAACAAGTTTTCTTATGACAAACATGCCCCCATTTGTTTACTTTCTAGCAGACGATTATGTTCATCAGACGGCAGCTAAAGTGATAATTTATTCAATTGCTATTGCCACTGGAGTTACCATAGTCATCTTAATATTCTTTGTTTCAAGAAGAATCTGTTCCGGTAAAGAGTTTTATCGAATGTTATTGTGTATATAGTTTATTTTTTTTAAATTATTTTCAAACTGTACTGGAGACACATTTTTAGGCGTAAAAATATAAGCTTTCAAGTATAATATCGTTTCGATTGTACTACAGTCTTTTTGATCCTCTTATTATAATTGTCCTATAAATCCTATTATAAAGTTGTTTTCATTTCAATAATCATTATTCTCTTTGATGTAAAACGTTATAGTTCAGGCAATTCCAATATCCAACATGGATGAAACCCAGCAACCGGATGTTTCTTCTTCGGAACAAATGGGAGAACCTCAAAGGCCTAACAGACTCGGATATGAAGAAATGCAGGAACATGAGTTGCCGTCAGATGGCGTCTATTTCAGACTAAATCCTGTGGATGCGAATATAAGGCCACTTCCGTACGTCAATGTAACCCTGCAAGAAGGTAATTCTGAAGCGCAGGCATCTAGAAGAGACCGATCGCAGCAATACTTGAATGTGGTAATGGAAGATGCAGAATGTTTGGATTCAGAGGGAGCTACTGCAAAGAGGTATAACTACGAAAATGTCACCCTACAAGGAGAAGGAGATAGTCAAGACGTCGAATTCATAGCTCATTAGCTCACTAGTGTTAGGTGATCGATTAAAGCTTTAGCTATTCGGCTTTATTCATGGAAACGTACTTTTTAGAAAGTTGTTAATTTTTTAATTTTTTTAAAATTAATTCTTAATATCAGTTTACTTGCTACTAGTCCTTTGAAGTATGGGTTATTTAATATTATTCAGACAATCAATTGTGTATGTTAAGATTAAGAGCTTTGTTTATAGTTTTAGTTTAATCGACGACCAACAACACGTTGTTAGAACTTCTATTCAGCCTGCACAGATCTGCATACATTTTTTGGACAATGCTAATTAATGACGCATGTTAGTGTTGTTGAGAAACTATAAACATTAGAAATGTGGGCACTAGTATGACTATAGGCACAAAGAAAAATCAGTCTTCTATCAAAGCACATTCAATGTCACTTACTGCCAACAATTCTTCCCAAATACCACAGAAGAATATAGTAATATCTGGCTTCGACTTTTTTGATACAGGCCTAAATCAATGTGCGTTTAATTATCAGATAGCGATATGTATGAACATTCTCACTAAAAGCTTCAGGAATCCTGCTTTTAGAATCACTACAACTACTATAAACACTTTATATTACCTTTATAGGGTCTAAAAGAACTGAAAGGCCTACTTTTATTAATTAATAGTAATACAAGACAGTTACGTGTACAAATTTTCTCACTTTATTAAAGTCTGCTGTTGCAGATATCACATTAAAAGATTGTGTTCACTGCTCTTCTGGTATACTGAATTGTTGCATAGTTCTATATCATTTTAGGTTGATTACAAACGGTTGGTGATTCTTTCCTCCAAATTGCTTTCTTTTAAATACAATTTAAATTAGCCTTGTCTAAGGTTCTACTAACTAGTGCCCGAGTATTATATCTACTGATACCATTCTAGGGTCCTAGATTGTCGATGTGATGTTAGAGTTTGGAAGAATGTAAACCAGCACGTCAATCCACCCAGGTTAGGGGAATGTACTGTCTTTGCATCTCCCACTTCTCCAAACCATAGTAACTCCAACATGTTACACTCCCTAACAATTCGTCACAGTAGTATGTTATCATTCTTTTAGATTCATATAGTCATGTTTCTATCATGTGAATGAATAGGAACAGGTTACAGACTAAAACTAAGGCAAAGTCACGTGTCCTATACTGGAACTTTTGGGAGGCGCTCATTCCTTCCGTGGACCCTTGAACCAGCAACGGACGAATCTCAAGGTCCTGGGCACGGGGCCAGTGCATCGCAGGACTTGCGGTGTACTTCCCGGCTCACGCCGGTTCCAAATTATACTGCTTGATGACAGAGGCACGGTGCGGGCAAACAACTTGCCCAGGGTCGTTACACGGAGTCGAACCCGCAACCGCATGATCATTGATCAAACGTGTTACCGATAGATCAACGTCTCACACAAAACACTGAAAGCAAAAAACTTGTTTACACACCGCCATATCGGAAGCGCAGTCCAAGGTCGAGAGATCTTTAGTTTGAGTCACATACTCATTTACTAGCCAGAAAGGATAAAGGGTTGAGTGGACACCTGGTGGTGTATATCCCATGAATGGTCAGAAAATTTAACAGCAGTTCATGTGTAAGTGCATCTGTCGTGGCAGCGGAATTCTACAAAATCTATCAAGCCAAGTGTGTAACATTTATCAATAGTACCGGACATCTCTCCCGGGAACATTTGCATCATGACTTATCTCTCGACATGTTGATCCTAGTTGTTTTCCCCTATAGAACATATTTTTTCATTGTAATGGCGTGGCCAATAGCTGCGAAACATAACCAGAAAAATGTATTCTGCTACATTAGCAATGTTACTTATTTATTAAGAAAACTTTATAAAACGTGTATTCACTAGCAGTATAAAACTCAATCTAGCTGGTTCTACTTGTACCAGTTGATCTGTCGCTCTCATTTATGTTATTTGGCTAAGCTGAATTTCACAATAAGTAAAAAGTTTGCACTTTTCTAAAATAAAAATGCTCCTCAAGGCCATTTATTCTGCGCATCAATCTCTCTTTCTGTTTGTCTCTCTCTGTCTTCATCTGTCTCTCTCTGACTGTCTGTCTCTGTCTGTCTGTCTCTCTCTCTCTAGTGCTTTGCTTTTATATTCTTAATGTCTCCGGACGGTGGGTGCAATAGTGTCTGAAAGTTCGCTGTGTTAGAATTTGGTTCTCTATTAGCCATACAAGGTATCGGTCGGAAGCTTACTTACATGAGCTTATATGGGTGGCCTTTCTAGATGTCAGGAAAAATCTCGCTCGCTTCCATTATTGAAGACACATAAAATTTGAATCACGCTTTTATATATGGTCTCAACACACCATGTTATAAAATTTTAAAGAACATATAAGGTACATTCAAACGGTTGAACTCTGTCGACTTTTATCTTGCCTTTCAGCATCCTATACAGTACAAAATGGTAATTTATAATTTTGTGCAAAAAACGGCTCTATCTTAAAGCAACATAACACTCAAATTAAATCATCATATCAAAACTTCTACGATTAATTATGTCAATCAATCAGATCTCTATTTTGTATTAGAGCGCTTACCAATACAACAGATACAACATATTGAAGACAGACAATTTCTACGATGAGCAGTATTCGTGTTAATCAAACAATAGGCCCTAGTGTCAATTTGTTAGTCTAAGAACAAATGTTAACGGATATACAAATGAAACTTCACAGGTAAAACAGCAAATATTAAGCGCCGTTTCTTTTCAAAGATTACTACTGGTTACCTGGATTTGCTGTTATTTTTGCCATAAACGTTGTTTGGATGTATTTAATTATAAATATTGTATAAGTTATTGTAAACTCTTTAGCGTGGGAATCGTAATACAAAAGACATCAGTCTATGCTAGATGCTAATAAAACTGCATTTCTTAACACAATTTGTAGAAGTCTGTTTATAGTACGTCTCTAGCAGCATTGGAAATTGGACGCGCTACTATGTCTTTAACACAACCTATGTCCTCCCTCAAAGGTAATGTCTGGAAGCAGTTATCAGTAATGTGGCTTATCGATTCTGTCTAGTAGTGAAGCACAATACATGTAGCTGCACTCTGTACTCTGTACAGCTACATGTATTGACACAGCTGCCTGCTTTGTAACAGCCAAAGAGAATTTTTATCGCAAGATTCTACACTCCATTAGCCTGTAGACGACTAGGGTCTACGACTGCGTTACGTCACAGTAAAATGCTTAGCGTTCAATAATATATCAATGTAGAAACTGTGGTGGGAAAAGAGCAAATACTAATGTAAAAAACTACACAGTTTAAGAACAAAAAAAACAATTTTCAGCAATCTGTTAATCACATTAATAGTAGGGGAAGATAGAACAGAGTAACTTAGGCCAACAACAAAACTTAAGAGTATTTTATTTCATGGCGTCCACGTAACATGCTTCCCCTCAACATTTCAAATTATTTTTACAAGGGAAATGATGTACACGTACATGATACTAGAGGTTCATCAAAATACCGGTGCGATGCTGCACGCCCAGGCTGAAACACTTTGGCATCAAATGTTTTGGCCATTCCTTATAGTATACTCTTCCTATTGTGTTGACTAATATTCTAACTCTTAGCCAATTCAAGATTAACTACAAAAATTGTTTAATTAATATGTACTAATATTTAAAACGTCAACCATGATTATACTACTAGGTTGCTCTATGCAGTGTGTAAACTTCTGTTACTTTTGTTACTTCAGTTACCGACCTTATATAATCGCCATTTAGTAATAATGATAATATAGGTTAACTGAACTTTAGCGGATCTACTGGTTCCTTTTTGGTTGACCTTTTGACGTTTGCATCAACTTCGTGTGCTTCTTTGTATATACGATGCTCTAATTTGTTGTCGATGTTGAGAAGTTCAATAAATGGCTAAATACAATACAATAACTGTTATCAGACATTTAGAATGTATCAATATAACCCAATAAAATACTGGTATTCAGGTCCTCACAAGATAATATATAAAAAGAAATATATTAATCAAATGTAAATGGTTAAGATAATGGAACTGTTTACACTCTTGTATAGAGACTCTTCAGAAGTGTAGTACCAAGGTCGAAGGATCACTCTGCTGGGGCTCATACACTACCTCAACAATCCAACATCAGGAGATATTTTCAATCTCATACCTTACGTTAGCACTAATTTACCGGAAGAGATAGGTGGCTGGGTGATATTACTGTTACTGATGTGACTTACTGTTATTCGGGACTTCTTAATTTAAACATACTGCCAAAAATTATCGCTTGTAAAACATAAAAGCATATTCTAGAAGTAGGCCTAATTATTACCAGAAATGTCATGGCAGAATTGGCTAAGTAATCTCTAAATTGCCTTAAGACCATCCTCATTTTATAAACGACAGAATATCGTCGCATCTTCCCGCCCTATCTGTTCTTTTGTCTTATTGAGGCTGCTTCTAGTGCATTCACCTCGGCTTCGGTCATATCTTGCCCGGTGTATTACTTTCCCGATTCTCACATCTCCGTTTCTGTTTCTCTGTAAAACTGTAATCAACACAGCTTACAAAAAACCACACATAATACAAACAGTTTGGTAATTATTATACATACGAATGTAGGCCGTTTTATGAAATTGGTTCGAAGATTCCTTCATGATGAAGTGGTCTGAAGATTCTGAAGTTCATCAGCTGCTGTAGTCCCTTCAGTGCCCTTAAATTCTATTGTAGAAAATTAGTGTTAATCACGCATTATTCTGAAATTTATTACTAGAGTTAACATGTCAACAGACAAAATCGGTTAAAAGTAAATGAAGAGATGCCTTCTCTTTCTAATGAAATGAACAATCTGCACCAAAGATATTCAAAGCACTATGCTGATCGAGCGTTACTGCATCTGTTCCATTTATGCTATTCGCTTTAGACACTCTTGTTCCTCGCCTCCTTCTTTGCCATTCTACTCCGAGTTTGCTAATAGTCTATAGGTGTTCGCAACTTACATGTACAACAGCCAAGTGGTCATCCCGGCGACCTGAAAATCTATCTTATGGACCAATTCGGATCATTCAACGACCACATCCAGGAGTTACGCTTGGCTCAGCGCGTCTCAGAGCCAACGCATCACTAGGAGGATGTCGGGCGTAGTCATTACCACATATTCACATGATTGCGTCGTCCTTGGTCTCTCCCGCATCACAGTCTCAAAACACGGTTGCAAAATTCCATAATTTTGTATCTCTTTGTATTAAACTTCAAGTTCTTCCATAAGCTGTAGGGTCTATGTGCTACAAATATTTTCCATTTTCTGAATTAGCATTGCAGCTTCTATCATACAAAGGCACTTTGTAAATATTTTATTCAATTCGGAGAAATGTAAAACATGTTGTGATGTATTGTTCAATGAAATAAACTCATATCATTCAACGGTTCTAACTAGTCCAGTTAGTCACTACTGGTAGAATTTACCAGTAAATAAGCTTAATTTATCTGATATCGAGACGAGTCTTCTATAAGCCTACGTTTTCCAGGAACGATTATTTAAATGCGATGAAACGATTATAGTAAATTATTTTGCACTTAATTGACATCGAAATTAACAGAATCGTGTAGTGAAAATTAAAAACTTCAGATGAAAATTCAACTGACTCACTTTTGATAACGATGACGATGACAATAACTAGAATGATCGCTAGAATGATCCCTAGAATGATCGCTGCAATGGTCGGTGGAAGACACTGCATATTACAGGTGGAACTCTGTACCGCTATCGGCTCATATGAGTGAGTGCTTGAATCGGATATTTCAGTCTGACCTAAACAGATCACTAATATTTTGAACATAGAATAATACATTGTGTTACTCTGGTAAAATTCAATGTGTGGTGATGAGAACAGAGGTGTAGTTGAGTTAGGTTAGATTAGATAGTGAGATAGATATGCTAGACGAGGCATTGTAAGGTTAATTAATTAATCTAAAGGAGCCTATAGATAAGATGAGGTCATTCAATTCAAAACAACAAGGTAAGGTAACGTTGGGCAAGAATTAATGAGTTTAGTCAAGATGAGGTAAGGTTAAAAAAGTTAAACGAGGTAAGATCATGAAAGTTTAGGCGAGGAGGGAAGAAATGAGTTAAGCTTATTCGTCACCATTATGTAAGGTAAGGTAAGTTTAAGCGAAGCGAGGTGAGATAAGGGTGCAGTAAGACAATTACGAGTTAAGGCTAGTTCAAGGTAAGGGTAGTCATGATAGATAAGGAAATTATTACAGGTAAGGTAAGGGAGGCCATGTTGGTTCATTCCAGCTAAGGTCAGGTAACGTCGCAAAATCAGGCAAATATGAACAAATAAACTAAGGCAAGAGCAGGTTAGCTAAAGTGATGTAAATGTTGTTCTATGTATGTATGTACGTATATATGCGTCGACAATCTTTCGTAGCTGTCAACGATCGGGCTGGGAACCTTCGACTCTCCCGTTTCGTAGCGTAGCATAAGCACACAGTCTTTCATTTATACATAATTAGACGAACACTTACAGTACACAGATGTACTTGAATCGTCAAAGTTTCTAAAAGCACGAATCTATCAACGACTTTGGAAGCTCTAAGCTCCAAGAATGAATATTCGCCCGCTTACATATGCCCTTTCCCGCCAAACAGACCAGTAGAAAATGGTCTTGACTGGCTTTCCGTTATTGCGCAATCGTGGGTTTTTCAAAAAACCCACTGACTCATCATCACAACATGGGCCGCGCCAGCACTCACGTGATAGAATACGCGTCAGAATGATTACTGTTGATCTCAGCTTGTCTGCCCGCAGAGCTCTGCAGCCAAGATCACCACCCCACCACGTATTCGACGCGTGCCAGCCAGCACGTGATTCGCGGGTGAATGAAATTCAATAACCCGTTGACCCATATAAATTTTATATCAAACGCCCGCTTAAAACTTGCAGACTAAACAGCGCAATATAACGTTCACAGAATAAACATGCATGTACGCATGCATGTATGTATCAGAATATTTCTATATTGCCTTCTGAAAATATGTCATAGACGCTCATTGCCAGCTTTAAAGGTGTCATGTTACGAAGTGCCTAGACCTATATCCACTTGAGTCCTTAGTCGTATAGCAGAAATTGGCATAACCGGGACCAAATATCGTTATCTGATGAAAGGTTTCTGTTTTAGCTTTCTGTTAAGTGCATGGATGCATTCGTAAGTGTATCCAACTTTGATATCAATGTGGTAAAAGTGGCCACAAGAAACCAAACTAAGATAAGAAGGTTTGATCGCATACTAAGTGGGCGAATGTTGACAATTCTAAGCGACGCATGAGAAATACTTAAGGGAAACTGTGCTGTCCATCGGCGTTCTGGAACGCAACTAGGACTCTGTATCTAAGAAAAGAAGTGCAATTGATGGACTATCAATCGCAGTTCCGAGTCTGTTATATCTTATATTATCCTGTATATCAGATACCTTTTACAACTCACAATGGACTGAATTATTAGGCTTGCAAGATGTTGTTGACGTTTTAGCTTGACACGTGTAGTCTAAAGGAAGACTCGGATTGTCAACCTCTATCACCAGTGTGGATGTTACTCTGTCAGAATGATTTGTTACTATCACTCCCTGGTTGACGACGTCGCCTTTTGCAGTCACCCACTGAATCAGAGGAGCGAACTTCCCAGAAAATGTCATGTTGCACTCCAACGTCACGTTTTCTGGCGATGTTCCGCATGCATCAGTTGCGAACATCTGGCACTTGACCGTACCTATTGCAGTAAAAAGTTTCTCAAACATTCGTGGAAGTTATTGAAATTGTTTACGACAAAAATTTAAAAACTCTTAAAATCAATTTATTATCTGCTATGAATTACTAATGTAGGGTATGACTTGCGGCGAAAAGTAGTGGAAGGAATAACTAAAGAACAGCACCTCTATAGATGACAGCCAAAACTATTTAGCGGGAATTTCATTTTTCTCAACAAAAATTCCATCCTGATTTTACCCGCAACGCTGAGAGCGGCATCCACTTGTTCCCCTCGTCCATCCTCATCCCGACATCTATAAGTTCCAGCATCCGAAATCTGCACCGAAGGAATGACTAAGTCGTAAGCGCCCGTCGTTATGTTGTGAATTTTAAATCGTAGGTCGTAACCATTGACCAGTATGCCCTTAATAAAGACGTCTTTAGGCTGTGGTAAAGCATCACCATGACCAACAGGAATGTATTGCCAGCTGACAGGCGTCGTCAGGTCAGACGTTGAACAGTGCAGCTGAACTCTGTGTCCCTCTGAAGCGTATGTATCGCGTGGCTTGATCACTAGAGCGGCATTTGCTGAAATAGCAGATTCGTTATTATAATACCCAACATGCATACATATTTACATATATGAATACATGCACATATTTATAGACATTTCATGCATACATACACTCCGCATATATATATATGTATACATACATGCACACAACTGACATACATACATATGATATACTGACATGCATGCATACATTCATATATATATACACACAAAGATAGGCCTATATCCTGCAAGTAACAATATCATCAATACTTCCTTGTTTTCAATACTTTGGATATTCGGCGGATCGCCCGGTATGACTTATCAGCTGGATTTTTCTGGTATGAAACCAAATCAATACGCTTATAGAATCCAACAATAGCTCCCTTCCCTATTATAATAATTAGGGCTGAACTGGTTTTTGGGGTTTTTTGTGTGATGAAAGTCAGTGCCCAAGGTCAGGGTAACTAATTATTTCATGGGACAGAGATGAGTTTTCAAATCTTGACTACAAAATGGTTAAAAGCGTCAGATTTGCCTGTACTCACCAGCACAACAAAACACGATAAGCGAGATACCTAAAATCCAATCTTATTGATTTCGATAAACCAGCATATAAACATATCATACCCGGTTTCAGGCATGACTATTCATATGTAATGACGTCCTGCCGGTGATCGGATGCCAGGCTCTTTAATAAATATTCATATTCACGTCACTGCTATGCTGGTCCTGGAAGTAAGACTAGAGCAAGACGGCGGATAGCTGTTTGCACGGTGCCGTTTGAAAATGAATTTATCGTAGATGATGAAGACAGAATTGAAACCCGAGCGAACATAAAATGCGCAGATGTTTACCCGTGCCTGAGTTTGTACGAGAAAATGTCAGCGACACAATGGATCGTCAGAAAGACTTATCTACGGTTACAGAGACTGCAATTCCGCAAAGACCACGTCTGCCATCATGCTGCATTCAATGAGGTGAAGAGTAACATATTAAATGGTGAATTCTCTATTCTCTAGCGATGTAGAGTTTTTTCTGTTTTACTGGTACACGCATCGAGTAAAAGGATGTCTTTGTTTGTAATATGAGAACTTCAAGCGCCGAAATGGACACATCAGTATGCCTGTAAATACTGTGTTGTAGTCCGATATCGAGTGGCGATTGTAGTCAGTATGCCTGTGAATACTGCGTTGTATGACACATCTACTGGAGGTTATAACAAGAGGAGCAAGTCGAAGAACTGTCAGTGTCCTGCAAAGACGTCGATTACCATTCAGTCTTGGACCGGCAAAGACAGGTATGCTAAGGTATTATACTTGGAAGGTACAGTATTTGTCATACATGTCAAATTTAACATCATATCAATCTGAGTAGGCCATCTAGTGTGGCATTTTTTGTGTAAATGGCTGTACGTTTAAGCAGTTGATTGTAGAATAACTTGTTGGCCAGTAAATAGCTAACCAATTTTTATGCATATTTGATGATTCATTCTATGATGTTTAGAGAGGATTGTTTGGCAGGATAACCATCACTGGTCGACCCAAACACTCAACGAGCGACGCCGAGGCTCTGTCTCTGCTGCATGCACCTGACAGCCTCAGGTTAGTATTCGAAGGTAAAGGAGGGTGATGTTGTGCAATTAGGATACAATGCCTTTCTACTACAGTGCATTAAAGTGGTATCTCAGCCAGTTCTTGACTTACAGACATTTCAGAGTAAGATTTCGAATTTTTTTCAGATATGAGGTTAACATCGTTTTTTAGCAGTGGGTGATCACCCTGAAGATGGCTGAAGCCTCCTGGACCAACTCCTCCTTAACAGACTGGACTGAACAGTTCTAGGAAGACAATTTAGAATGGAAAATTATTTTGTCATTCTTTATATTGCTCTAGTTCGTGCCAGGTAAGAAATTGTTTTTGAAGCTTTGACTCCACGATTACCCCTTAACCGACTCAGCTATAATGAGTACTGTGACCATACACTGTCAATTGGAAGATCAGATGGAGAGGGAGAGAGAGGGGGCTTCTTCATATCCCAGGCTAACAATATGAAGTTGCTAACACTTCATACCCAATAATCATGGGATCAATAAACGAGATGAATGAATGAATGAATGAATGTTGAGCCCTGTCATGAGATTTTCGAATCTATCGGTCCATTTTTACCCAACGAAATGCCGTTGAAGCCGAGTCCATGTCAGGCAGAAACGGTGCTAATTGGGGTATTGCCCCGAGCTCCGACGTTTTTACTAGTTTTTGTAAAACATCCTCGTCGCCAGATATTGAATTTGCCCGCCTTTATTGCGCCCATTCATTACTCCTGTTCTTTCCTAACCCAACTCTTCCGGTTCCTGCTTTTATAGTCTGTCCCTCTACTCCCGTATGTTACAGTACTACTCTAGCATATCTATTAGATACGGGTGCTTCAGCGCCTTTGCGAAATTGTAAGACACTAACTATATAGATACATACATACAAGCATAAGACTCCCAATACGTTTGTTATTCCCGCTGCTAAAAGAAATAGGGACATATATAAAAACACACTTTGATATGTCATTTACTGCGCAGAAGAAGTACTGACCTATAAGAAACATGCGGAAGGTTTCTATTTTCAAATTACACCGTTTCGGCTTACTTTACAACATGCCTCAAAATTCTACACGCGAATTCAACAGTTATTTGAACGGTTAAACCTAAGCACGATTTAAACAATAAAGATGAACATCTATGCTACTTAAAAGTCTACATCTTGCAGGTAACGCCTAAACATTTTTCCAACATTCGCATAATCTAGGTCATATGCAATTATTGACTTTTTAACAAAGCATAAATTGTTTTACAATTTCCACGAGACAGTGGTATATTTTTATTTTTTTCGTATAGGTTTTTAGCTTTTATTTTGTAAATTTTTTAATTTAAATGTCAAACGCCGAAGAAGTTTAATAGCTGGACGATCAACAGCTGGTGTTACCTCGAAATTTAAATGAACCTGATTTCGTTTTCAGACTGTCATTCAATTACAGTATTTCAAAATTTTTATATACTTCTAATTAATAGTAGGGGCCTATACGTAACTGAGTTAATACTAACCAAAATGCGCGAATTCGAGTGAAGAAACAAAACAAATGCAAATAAAATAGAGTTTGTAAAAGAGCATATTGTCGAATTTTCTTTAAAACAATTCTCACCTTTGAACTTAGCCCTTAGTTCGACTATTGTCTTTGCTTAGGCGACGCTGGGAAAATACCGTAAAACTAACCATCGAGTATGAGCGGTGGCATTAACCACTGAATTTACTTCAGTATTTAACTGAACATGCCTAAGTTTTGAGACTGTGATTACTTAATCCGTCAAATATCCAATTTCTTTCACTTAGTCGTATGCCTACAGAAATTAGGCCACACTGTGCCTAACACGAGCCTGCATGTGTACGGCAATATTTTAAGCAGCGAACATGCGCTTACATACAACGCTCTGAGAGCTACAATTCAAAGGTCATGAATCGAATATACACAAAGCGAGGATTACATTCAGTTTAAAATTTAAGTCAAATGGCAGAACTAATATCAGAAGAAAGGGGGAGCGATATTATAGAATGTGGAATACGAGTCCTTTTAAGCCAACCCTGGTATGCACATACGGGTATGAAGTGTTAGCAACTTCAACTCTTAGCCCAGTTTATAACAGCGGTTTCCTGTCCTCTACACCACCGTCTGACCCTCCCATCAACAGTGTACACACTATGTACTACTCATTGCGTGACTGTATAAATATATTTAGGTATAGACTCTACTTGTTTATTCGAGGCTAATTCATTAGGTAACAGCTGCTATGGCTGGGCCGCTCGTTTTTAAGGCAGACAATAGGTAGGATCTGTAAGGCTATAGGCAGAATACTGTGAAATGACCAATCATTGTTTATAAAAACCATCAGTGGCCGCCAATTCAGCAGACCTACCACATGTAATGTCAAGGCCTGAAAGAAAACTAAACATATAAATAATATTTATTATGTTTACATGGATAAACTTCTGTGTTGAACGTCGTCTTGCCGAGGGACAGAGTGAGATGCTCCGCGATGAGTATAACTTTCCAGTAAAAGGTCTCGAAATGTTTTTTATTTAGGAACTTTAAGTCCGGTCATCTGATTGTCTTTCTTTGGTCATACCTTGTACTAGAACTGTTCTCGGTGAACGGGATTTTTCGGTTGCTGGACCTAAATTTTGGAACTCCCTCCCTGAGTCTTTTCGTAAAGCTCGCTTGTGACACTTCGTTCTCAACGTAAAACTTACCTCCCTATTTCAAAGTGCCAATCCACCCTAGACTGCATTTCGGCCGTGAGGACTGACCTACTGGATGTTGACCTAATTGCGGCTTGGCTTAGTGCGCCATCGGATAATGCGTTATGCATTAGACTCAGGCGCATTAGAAGTTACTAATTATTATTAATAATGCATAATCTCAAAAAAGCAAACATGTGAAAGGAAAAGTGACGATGAAGCTATACTGTTTGTGCAAGAGGACAATATCCGGATGCTCCGCTTTTACAAAAAGACGTGAGAATATTATCGATTATGCAACACACAGACCATATAAGTTTGTGTATGCTGTTTAATCTATGTAAAACAATTTGAAAAGATATATAGCCCTCGCAGGGAATCTATAACGCATCGCAAGTAGATCCAATAAATGCAGGCTAATGAATGTGTAACGAATATGTAGGCCGGTGTTTTAATGCATGGTAAAATGTGTTTCACTGTGGTTCTTCAGCTGAAATAAAGTAGTTGTTACATTCTGCCGCGATTATTGTTCTCAGGGAAATTGGCTACCGCGATGAACTTGGTGTTCTTAGTGGACTTTAACACCACTCAGGCTTGCGAGTGCAGAGCTTTTCAGAGGTGTTAAAAGGCTCTGTATGAAGTTTATGGATGCAGGGTTTATTGCTTACACACATGCAAACTAGAGCAACGTTGTTTCGCCCTTTCTTTTTCTGTCTCAATCTCGTAGCTTAATCATCACAATGGCCTTCGTCGTTTTTATTGCCTATGCCAGGAAAACGAGACTTTGCAACCTATTCCAGTCTTTTTAGCCGATCACGTTTCCCCCCTAAATTCTCCGATGAAGGGCAAAGAGGAACAAAACGAAAGAAACACACAGTTCTAAAACAGATTATATGAATGATGATTATGACTATGACGAAAATATTGATTATGAAAATATAGTTTAGCTAAATAGGGAGTGAATTCTGGTTAACAGCAGTGGGCAGAATGCAAATGGGCAGAGGCAAAATGTTTGGGAAATTACCATACGGCAAATGATTATTTGTTAGTAACTCTAACATCGTTTAGGATATCGAGAAGTCCTCCTATGAATAGAAACTATTTATATAGATTTACGTCCGCTGATGTTTTATTGTTTAAATGTAATAGTAAGGTGCTTCATGCATTACGTTCAAATAGTGCAGTAAAATAGCAAACTGAACTGATGAAGATAGCCCAGCTATAAACGGGCAATTTTCTATATGTTGACACGACATCTTTATGAACACCCATTTGCACAATGCATTAGTAAGGTTAGTTTGCTTTTCTTTTCCACTATTCCAAATCCTATGTGTTCGATATTTCACTTTTGCTTTTATGCAGCATCACTATATATCTGATTGCAATTGCAGTTCAGGTATCTTTTGCTGTCCGAGTAAATGTCAGTTAGTGTGCGGTTATGTGTTGGTGTGAGAGAGCTTCGTCGAAGTTCCTAACAGTCTCTATACATAGCAAACTCTGTTAAAATTCCTTTTACTATTGCTATAAATATATCTGTATTAATTTGAAAATCAAACTATAGTAGCTCATCACAGAATGGAGAACTATTCTCACTGGTAGTGGATGTTTTACTCGTTATTCCTTTTTTTCGTTCTATACATTCCTAGTAAGTTAATTCCGCATTCTTTAATTGAAATTGTAATTGTACTTGTAATCGCTAATTTGTTTATTGCCTCTTAAAAGATGATCTTCATTTCTCCTTATGTAGTTTTTTTAGCTCATTCGATACCATCGCTTCTTGAAGGAAAAGTTCTGGAAGTTCTAGGACAATTCTGAACCTACAAAACAAGTAAACAAACTCAAGAATATTTTCTTTAGGGTTGCCTCGATCGACAAGCAATTCATATCACATATCATGAGTTGAGTCGCTGACATTGTAGTCACTTTGCTAGGCTTCTATGCCTCTGAAGTGTTGAATAAATTTGTTTTAAGATCCTTATTATAAACGTAGCCCTGTTGTACAGTCAAGCATATGCTTAAGACTGCAATAATAATATTTATATACGAGAAGTTATTAGAATAAATGCATAGAGCCAAAATCAAAATCAAACAATGAATCAATAGATCCATCAGTTCTTGTACGCCTGTTTTCAGCTCAAGCCACTGCAGTGCTACAAAATGTAGCCCTACTGAAGGGTCAAAATTTGACCTTGAGTTGCAAGATAAATTCCGCAACGCACTTTCATAGCTGGTATTTTGTTTCCGTTTATGAAAAATGTCGAAAACATAATAAACACCGAGCAGGGATTAAATCATGATTACGCTAAAAGAGCTCAAGTGGACAACTCGACTCTATCACTAACCATTTCATCTATTCAGTTAGATGATGCCGGAATTTATGGCTGCAACACATTGCAAAACGCGTCTGTGATAAAGGAAAGGGCTCAAGTCATTGTCTTTAGTAAGTTATTCACCCTGGATGCAGACAATAATCATTCGTATCATATCCGCTAGTGCACTTGATTGAAATGTTTTCAAAGATTTAGTCAGAAAAAGCTTCTTTAACACTCTAGGAAGAAGATTTAGCAGCAGCTTGTGCAGCATGTTCTTTGATTGCCTTTTCGCGATACCAATTTCTTTTTAATAGTTTTCTGACTTTTCATTTTTGCTTCTATCGGACTTCATGCTCCATTAACCGTTTTATTAAGTGTTACGTGGTTAACAAACAATGTACAAATATATGTAATTTTTGCTTATTTTATATTCATTTTGATGTTTTAACATTAGGTATTTTTCCTATTTTTAGCTCTTTTGAATCTCATCGCGTATTGCCTATCTGTGTCCAATAACTCATAATGTCATATGTAACCAAATACATCATACATCTAGGTGATATAATTTATACATGTGTGTTCTCAATGCATGTTATATGTTAATTTAAATGCCCATCGCCTGTAGATTCCAATCTTCAGGTTTACAAGAAGGAATCATCTCAGCTGCCTTGCGAAGTCAAGTGCAAAGGCAATTTTGGTCCCATAATCGAATAGACAATGGATGGATCGAATGAATCATCCGAATTCAAATCGATTTTACAAAATGACTCCCATGAGGATGGAAGCCATCACCTTACTCTGATGACTGACTCTTGTCAATTCAACACTCACTTGCTTACTATAGGCTATTTCAAATACTTACTACCACATTTGGAGCACACAGCACTAACATACCAACTTATAACGACAGCATTAATTCATCTGCATGCTATGATTCTTCTAATGGAACTTCATATAAAACTCCCGCATCAACTAGTAAGTGTGGCCAAGCCATCAACTGTCAACATTAATTGATTATTATGGGTTGTCAGTGTTTTTTCTACTTCTTTTTGCCGCAGACACCATTAAAAAAGTGAATTTCAAAGCATGATGTCCATAATTTGCGGTCATTATGTTGCACACTTAAGACGTAAATAAGATTTAAAGTCGAGGAGTAATTGTAATTAGTTTATAACCTGTGATAAAGTACTGGCAGGAAATTTCTCATTTCTTACATGCCGCTTTCGTCACTGGGGTCATGGTGCTGGGGTTTAAGGGCCTTCCCGCTGATGCGCAAACATGAGAGCAAAATTCTAATGACTGAACAACACTTGTTCAAGAATTTCATGCATGAACTTACAAAGTCTAGCTGTCAATTTTACATGAAATAAGTATGCAGTTGAGCATTTTTATAGCGGAATAGTTTATATGATGCGATATATTACCTAACCACTCGCGAGGAAATCGTCGGGTAGGAGATTAGTCCGTTTAATAAACTAATGCCCCATTGCGGTAGCTCGCCGCACCGGACTAATCGACCTCGGTTGTCCCGTGGCGTTCTTCCTCTCACGAGGTTATGCAATAGATAGTGGAGGCCAGACTTATTGTATGGCAAACGGCGGGAGTAAATATGACTCTCTTAATGAGTCCTTTAGTCTGTTCCCGGTGAGGCTATCCTACTATCCTACAGAGCTGGAAGACTGGTGATCTATGCGGGCTAAGGTCGCTGCAGTAAAATCTGGCGGCAGCTTCACGGGCTTTAACAGTACCACTCATATACATTGTGGTTACCGTAGAGTTCCAGCCGATTCACTCTTCGTAAGCTTCGCGGCTTGGAGCGGTCGGCCAATGTTAGATGGCAACGAGGCATCCCGCCTCACCAGAGGTTGATTGGCTAGATACCATGAGATGAAGAGTTTAGTAGTTAGGAGCCGAGTGGTGAGGTCAACGTTCGACTCCCTGAGCGGGGTGCCGCAACACCCGTCTGCTCTGTCGTCTTGTCAGACAACCAACAGGCTGCCTCTATGGCCTTGCCTGTGACCGGTGTTCTGAGCAGTACTGTGTTCCGCAAAGGACTGTGTTCTGCTAGGGTCCAATTGCCATACAGGTTGGAGGGGGAATGGGTCCATCACTGCCCACTTAATGCGGAAATATTGAAAGAGTTGGATCGAGTGCCAACCGGTTGAAGCAGTAGTGACTGCACCCTCTTCACTGGTCGTCAGCGGGACATAGTATGTAATCCGGGGTAGAGGGCTGTCACACACCATTGTTGATGGGCCACGTAGGAAGTGCCTGTATGGGGACGGGTGCCAGTGGCCCGGCTCGAACTGGAGAGTGACAAGCGCCACCTGTAAAGCAAGCGGTCGGCTCGGAGTGGGTCGACCTGTTGCGTGCACGATGAAATCCTGAAACCGCGTACCCAGGGGCGGAGGGAGAGGGACTACAGCAGACTTTGAACTGGTGACGGAAACTCTATCGATACACTTGATGGACGAGTGCTTACACGAGTCCGCCTCCGGGCCACTCATGAGAGGGAGGAGCTTTACCTATGAAGAAGATTGAATGTCAAAGAGAAGAAATTCAAAAAGGACAAGGGTAACGACCTGAGCAACTAGTACTCTCTTAAGGATAGTATGGTAAACGGCGGCAGTAGGGTTAGTTGGGGCATAAGGCCCCCTCAAGGCAAGAGGCCCCCTGTTGATTATTTCTAATCTGTGGCTATATTTGAACCAACCCCAACGGAATCGTGAAGAGTATCACCTAGCGAAAGTATCGGAGTAATTTCATCACAAAAATCATCGATTCGGGAGATTTTCAATCAAAAGTAAGTTTTTGACAGTTTCGCTATAAAATACGCTATGTATTCTTAACAGGTTTTGAGGCGATGAACGATGTTTTTACGTATCATGTTAACTATACAGTAACAGTAAAAATACTCAGCTTTCCATCTGATATAAAGGTGACTGAACGATAATACAGTATTTTATGAATATTTGTGTCCATCATGTTTACTGTGGCTCGGGGCAAAAGGCCTCCTGTGTGACGGGGCAAAAAGCCCCTGGGAGGCTTCTTGCCCCGATCTAGATTTTTTGCCCCGCAAACTACCAGAGATGACACCATAGATGTCTTTTAGCGTTTGTTTTGTGTTGTAGGAATGGTTCATCATTATAAACAAGAAAAACAATGAGAGGGGAATATGACAGATTCTATTGTGAAAAAAATTTCACCACAACCAAAAATTCAGCAAGCGAGAATTAGGAAAAAAGCAGAATCAGCGACACACCTAACAGGAACACCAAACAAACAACACTGGAGACTAAGAGAGATGTGTCTTGACTAAAGAATGGTAGTGCCAGGCGCAACATTGCATTAAAATCGCCAAGTTGGACTACAAAAAACAAGTCAAAAGACAAGCCTAAGGAGGAGTGTTCCAAGAAAGCCAAGAAGGGCAAGAACATAGGGACTTGAATGCTGATGTACCAACCTACAGCGGTTGCAATAATAAAAAAACCTGTTGTGGAAAAAGTGGAAAACAACAGAGAGAACAAAGGCTCAAAGAAGGAAAAGAAAACTATAAGAAAGACTTATGGGGAACAAGATTCTGATGAAAAAGAATGTTACTGCTTGATGTGTGTTGAACCATTTACCAGCAGTCGTAGTGGAGAAGAATCGGTTGAATGCACATCTTGTCATCAGTGGGCTCACAAGAAGTGTACTGATGACAACCAGTACTATGTATGTCATCACTGTGTGTCAGAGTCTGACTAATACTGTGATGCAAAGTAGGCCTTATCTCTAGCTATAGCCACTTATATTTGACAAAGTTATATTAGACTAATTAGTCTGTCATCTCCTGTAGTAGGCTTACTATATAAGAATTTTTGTTTTATTTCTATGCATTTTAGTGACTTTTTATGACTTATATTGCATAATTTGCAGGTAGGATTTTACATTCTTGAATATCGACACAATTTCTAGGCAACGGGCATTGGATAATGTTTTATTAGGATAACAGCTTACCATTAAAAGTGCTACACTGTCTAGTACCTATTTAGCAGAAGTTTGTTAAGTGTTAAATAAAAATTGTATGCTGATGCTCTGAAAAGCTAGTGTTATGTAATTCTGCAGATGCTATATAAGTTTTAATATTTTAGTGCAGAAGGGGGTAAAAGGCCCCCATGGAGGCCTTTTGCCCCACACCTGGGGCAAAAGGCCTCTCTAGGTAAAATTTAAAAAATGTTATATATTTCCAAAATATGATACTTTTATGTTTCCAAACAAATACAACATTTAGTACTATTAAGGAAGTATGTTTACCCGTAGAAAAATTTAGTTCAACACTAAACCATATACAGAAGAGCCACTGTTTTCCTTAAAGGGGGCTTTTTGCCCCATCTTACCCTAACTATGACTCTATTGTGAGTCCGTTAGTCTGTTTCCGGTGAGTCTACCCCGCAGAGCAATGCATAGCTGGACGAGTGGTGACCTGTGGGGGCGAAGGTCGCAGCAGTAAAATCTCGCAGCAGCTTCACGGGCTTTAACGGTGCCACTCATCTACATAGTGGTTACCCTAGAGTTCCAGCCGATTTGCTTTAAGTACGCTTCGCGGCTTTGAGCGGTCGGCCAAGTTAGATGGCAATGAGACATACCGCCTCACCAGAGGTTGATTGGTTGGATACCATGAGAGGAAGAGTTTAGTAGTTTCTGCTGCGTGAAGCGAAAAGCTTGGAGCCGAGTGGTGAGGTCAACTTCGACTCCCTACGCGGTGTGCTGCAACACCCGTCTGCTCTATCTGTTCTGTTAGTTAACTAACAGACTGTTCACTGTCCATGCCTGTCTACCGCGTTCCATACATGAAGGTGGTCCGAAAGGCCTGTATTCCGTACGGGACGGATGGAGAATGGGCCCACCGCTGCCCACTTAATGCGGAAATATTAAAAGAGATGGGTCGAGTGCCAGCCGATCGGTGAAGTAGTGACTTGCACCCAGATCACTGGCCGTCATAGGGAGAATGGGCCCACTGCTGCACATAGGGACAGAGTATGTAATCCGGGGCGGAGGGCTATCACACACCATTGTCGAGGGCCACGATGGAACACCTGAGGTGACAGGTGCCGGTATCCAGGGTCGAATTGGAGAGTGACAAGCGGCCTCCTGTAAAGCAAGTGATCGACTCGGAGTGGGTCGCCCTGTTGTGCACACGGTGAAATCCTGAAACCCCGACCCTAGGGGCGGAGGTAGAGGGTACACAGCATTCTTTGAACTGGTGACGGAAACTGTATCGATACACTTGATGGACGAGTGCATTATGCATGAGTCCGCTCCGGGCCACTGCCGAGAGGGAGGAGTCTTATCTATGTTGTAGATTCGACAGGTAAAAGTGAAGAAATTCAAAAAGCGCCGGGCAACGGCCTGGAGTGACTAGTACTCTGTTAAAGTAGTATGGCGGTCTGTACTCGCCATGTCGCCGTGGTTATATCTTGAACATTATTTTAGATAAATTATCAAACAACTTGATTGAAACTGTCGTACTTACCATTAAAGCCCTACGATACCAGCTTTTGTCAACTAAAAATTGCTTTAGTCAGGGTTTGTTTTATCTTTCATCAAGTAAACACTTTTTCTTATGACAGACATGCCCCTATTTGTTTACTTTCTGGCAGACGATTATGTTCATCAGATGGCTCCAGAAACAACTAGAGCGATAATTTATTCGATTGTTATAGCCACTGGAGTTACCATGGTCATTTTAATAATCTTTGTTTCAAGAAGAATCTGTTCCGGTGAAAAGTTTCTTTGAATGTTACTGTGCATACAGTTTATTGTTTGTTTTAAATTATTTTCAAATTGTACTGGAGACACATTTTTAGGCGTAAAAATATAAGCTTTCAAGCATAATATCGTTTCGATTGCATTACAGTCTTTTTGATCCTCTTATTATAACTGTCCTAGAAATCCTATTATAAAGTTGTTTTCATTTCAATAATCATTATTCTCTTTTGATGTAAAACGTTATAGTTCGGACAATTCCAATATCGAACATGGATGATACCCAGCAACCGGATGTTTATCCTTCGTCACAAATGGGAGAACCTCAGAGGCCTAACCGACTTGGATATGAAGAAATGCAGGAACACGAGTTGCCGTCAGATGGCGTCTATGTCAGACTAAATCCTGTGGATACGAATACAAGGCCACTTCCGTACGTTAAGGTAACCCTGAAAGAAGGTAATTCTGGAGCACACGCCTCTAGAAGAGACCGACCACAGCAATACTTGAATGTGGTAATGGAAGATGCAGAATGTTTGGATTCAGAGGGAGCTACTGCAAAGAGGTATAACTATGAAAATGTCACCCTACAAGGAGAAGGAGATAGTCAAGACGTTGAATTCGTAGATCAGTAGCTCCTTAATGTCACCGGATCGATTAAAGCTAGGGCTATTCGGTTTTATTCATGGAAATGTACTTTTTAGAAAGTATAATATTGCTTTAATTTTTAAATTAATTCTTAATATCAGTTTACTTGCTACTATTCCTTTGAAGCGCTGTTTTTAATATTATTCAGACGATCAGTTGTGTATGTTAGAGCAAGAGCTTTATTTATAGTCTCAGTTTAATCGACGACCAACAACAGTGTTAAAGTCTGCATAGACTTGCATAAATTACAGACCTCGTAATTTTTTGGGCAATACTAATATATGACGCGTGGTAGTGTGTTGTTGAGAAACTATAAATCTTAGAATGTTGACACTAGTATGACTTGTACGCCCAAAGAAAAATCAGTCTTCTATCAAAGCACATTCAATGCTTCTTACTGCCGACAATTATTTCCAATTACCACAGAAGATGATGGTAATATCTGGCTTCGACTGTTTATTGATATAGGCTTAAATCTATGTGCGTTTCTTTACCAGAAAGTGATATGTACGAACATTCACATTAAAAGCTTTCGGAATCTTGCTTCTAGAATCGTCACTTCTATTATAAACACTAAACATTACTATTATAGGGTCTAAAAACCGAAAGGCCTACTTTTATTAATCAATAATAATACAGGACAGTTACATGTACAGATTTTCTCACTTTATTAAAGTCTGCTGTTTCACACATCTCATTAAAAGATTGTGTTTACTGCTATTGGGGTATACTGAATTGGTTGCATAATTCTACATCATTTTAGGTTGATTACAAGTGGTTGGTGATTCTTTCCTCAAACTTGCTTTCTTTAGAATACAATTTAAATTTAGCCTTGTCTAAGGTATACTAACTGGTGCCCAAGCGTTACATCTACTGATACTTGTGATACCATTCTAGGATCCTAGATTGTCTATGTGATTTTAGAGTTTGGAAGAATATAAACAATATAAACCAGCACGTCAATCCACCGAGGTTAGGGGAATGTACTTTCCTTGCATATCCCACTTCTCCAGACCATAGTAACTCCATGCTACACTCCCGATACATTCGTCACAGTAGTATGTTATCATTTTTTAGATTCATAGAGTCATGTTTCTCTCATGTGAATGATTAGGAAAAGGTAAAACACTAAAACTAAGGTAAATGTCACGTGTCCCATAGTGGGACTTAGGGGAGGCGCTCATTCCTTTATGTAGGCCCTTAGCCAGCAATGGACGAATCTCAAGGTCCTGGGTACGGTGCCAGTGCATCGCAGGACTTGCGGTTTACTTCCCAGCTTACGCCGGTACCAAATTATACTGCTTGATGACAGAGGCACGGTGTGAGCAAACAACTTGCCCAGGGTCGTTACACGGAGTCGAACCCGCAACCGCATGATCATTGATCAAATGTGTTACTGATAGATCACCGTCTCACACAAAACACTAAGAGCAAAAAACTTATTTACACACCGCTATATCGGAAGCGCAGTCTGAGGTCGAGGGACCTTTAGTTTGAGTCACATACTCATTTTCCGACCCAGAAGGGATAAAGGGCTAAGTAGTCATCTGGTGGTGTGTATCTCATGGATGGTCAGAAAATTTAACAGCAGTTCATGTGTAAGTCATCTTTTGGTGGCAGCAGAATTCTACAAAATCTATCAAGCTAAGTGTGTATCATTTACCAATAGTACCGGACAACTCTCCCGGGAACATTTGCCTCGGGACGTTTTCCTCGACATGTTACTCCTGGTTGTTTCCCGTAGGACAATTCCCCCTCATCGTTTCCTCTGACATATTTTTGCATATCATTCGCGTGATCTATAGATGTTACATTAGCTATGTTACTTATTTAGTAGGAAAACTTTATAAAACGTGTGTTTGTTAGCAGTGTACAACTCAGACTAACTGGTTCTACTTATGCTAGCTGATGGGCCGCTCTCGCTTAAGTTTTTTTCGCTAAGCTGAGTTTCACAATAGCTAAAAAGTTTGCACTTTTCTAATATAAAAATGCTCGTCGAGGCCATTTATTCTGCCCATCTCTCTCTCTCTCTCTCTCTCTCTCTCTCTCTCTCTCTCTCTCGTTGCCTTGAGATTAGCCCGGGTGAAACTTTATTTTTATATTCTTAGTGTCTCCAAAAGGTGTGTCCAATAGTGTCTGAAAGTTGCTGTGTTAGGGTTTGGTTCTCTGTTATAACCATGCAAGGTATAGATCCGAACGTAAGCTTAACTACAGGAGTTTGTATGGGTGGCCTTTCTAGGTGTTATGAAAGTTCTCGCTCGCTTCCATTATTGAAGACACATAAAATTTGAATCACGTTCTTATATTTGGTCACGACACTCCATATTATAAATTTTTAAAGAACATATAAGGTAAATTCAAACGGTTGGAACTCTGTCGAATTTTATGTTGCTTGTTTATCATCTTATACAATACAAAATGGTAATTTATAATTTTGTGCGAAAAACTGCTGTATCTTAAAGAATCACAACACTGAAATTAAAACATCAAATCAAAACTTCTACGATTAATTATGCCAATCAATCAGCTCTTGATTGTATTGCATTAGAGTTTATACCAATACAACAGCTACAACATATACAGAAGATAAACATTTTCTACGATAAGCAGTATTCTTGTTAAACAAACAATAATGTAAAATTATTGAAGTCTAAGAACAAATGTTAACGGATATACAAATAAAATTGCACAATTAAAACCGCAAATATTAAGCGCCATTTTTTCCAAAGATTACTAATGGTTACCTGAATTTGTTGCTATTTTTTTCATAAACGTTTTCGGGTTGTATTTAATTATAAATATTGTGTAAATTATTGTAAACTCTTTAGCGCAGAAATCGTAATACACAAGACATCAGTCTATCTTCGATGTTAATAAAACTGCATTCCGTAATCTCTAGCAGCATTAGACATTGGACGAGCCACTGTGTAATCAACACAACTATGCCCTTGCTCGAAGGGAATGTCTGAAGCAGCTATCAGTAATGTGGTTTATCGATGCTGTCTAGTAGCCAAGCACAATAGCTATACTCTGTACCGTTATGACACATACCTACTGTACCTGCTTTGTAACAGCCAAAGAGAATTTATATACGCAGGATTCTACACTGTATTAACCTGTAGACGGATATAGTCTATGACTGCGTGACATCACTGTAAGATCGGTGAAAGCTAACGCTTAGCCTATAATATATAATACATTAAAGTAGGAACTATGGTAGGAAAGCAGCAAATACTAATGCAAAAAAAACTACACAGTTCAACAACTATTATTAACAAAAATTTTCATCAATCTGTCTATAATATTATTAATCGAAGAAAATACAACAAAATAACTTAGCCCTACAACAAAGCTTTTATACTATACAATGTATATTCGCAGAATATGCGTAGTATAAAATATGCAGAGTACGAAACGAATCCTCAGATCTTAACAATCAGGAGCACATTAGCCTGCAGTGTATAAATTTCATCACAGATAAAGTCAGTAACGATGTTTAGTAAATTTCTAAAAGTGCTGTAGTACTACAGAAAGCTACATAGAGAATAGATAAAATTCATTTCTTAGAAATGATAGGCCTAAGTTCTATTAATTTGCATAATTATGTGCATAGCAGAATGAAAAGATTAAAATCTGCAGGTTTTCAAGCATGAGTCGTTGTAATTGTAATTAGAAATTTATATATCACCGCTACTGAAGAAACTAATCTGAGATGCTGACTATGTTAGACTAAAAGATGTCAAATGTCATCAAAAATATTATTATTTTTCAGTTAGCAGGCAACTCTCGGTTACGTAGAAAAGTCACCAGTGGCAGACTTCCGCACACACGCAGTGCCCAACCAACGGATACCCATCCAGGCTTGACTGATGACGCTTTATAACTTTTGTCTTCAGAAAAATTGCTAATATAGTTGGAAATTTAGACAGTTATTATTCTGATAGGTTTAGTTTTTATCATGTTTTAACATAAACCAAATGAAAACAAGTTTTCATAAACATCAGTAAGTGTATCGACACTTCCGCATTTAAGCGTAAGGAGTCAAAAATATTAGAAAACATATCTATTGATAGATTGAGCAAATAATTGAGATCAGTTATAAAATAGCATAAATCTAAGCCTCCCACACATATGAAATACCGTTTGTTTATTGCTTTTCATATTTTTAAAATCTGTATTTCTGCAGCGCCCAAACGTTTAAGCCCAAAACCAGCTTATCCAAAGATTCATGACATTGTCTAGGCTATTAGTAAACAGGCGCTGTAGTTGTCAGTAGGCAAAGTAATTAAAATGCAGTAAATAAGCGATACGTATAAATTTAACTCCATCCATAGCAGTCACGATGTACTGTGCATGTAATCTCGTGTACCTCTAAACTCATTTGACGCTGTCGTATAATGCAATCAATTTAGCATAATAGGTTCAAACTACATGTGCTTAAGATTAACATATATATGCGAGAAGTTACACTGGACAACAAATTTTTACAAAAGTCATGTTACTGAAATGAAATTAGTCAGTTCTTATCAATTTGTATGTGCTGAACACGAATATGACAGTGAAAATGCCGAATTGGCTCTAGTTTTTTTGTAATCTGAAATGAAGTAATTTTATATCGCACAATGCATGCCAATAGTGATACACTTACGGTTAATATTTGTAAAAACCAGGTCATAGACTAGTTCTTAGATTTTTTTGCCTGTCTCTTGTACAGCTGTTCGGGAGCATCTCTGCGGAGTGTCCAGCAGTAGTCAGCCAACATTGTAGTGGACCATTTTCCCTGGTACCTTTGCTCCATTGTTGCGATATCTTGATGAAAACGTTCGCCATGTTCGTCACTAACCATACCACAGTTGTCAGGGAAGAAATCCAGATGGGAATGAAGGAAATGCATCTTCAGAGACATATTGCAGCGAAATTTCTGGTACTGCTTGAGCATGTCTTCTACTAGTTCCTTGTAGTTTTCTGCCCTAACATTCCCCAGAAAGTCTGTAGACACTAGACGAAAAGCATTCCATGCTTGTTTCGCATCACCCTCCAGCAAGTTGTTGAAGCGGTCATCTTTGAAGAGTTCTCTAATCTGAGGACCCACAAAAACTCCCTCTTTAATCTTTGCTTCGCTGAGTCGAGGGAATTTTTCATGCAGGTATCGGAAAGCTGGCGAAGTGCGGTCCATGGCTTTCATGAAGTTCTTCACCAAACCTAGTTTGATGTGAAGGGGTGGTAGTAGGATTTTGTGAGCCTCGACCAGAGCTGGGTGCTGGATATTCTTCTGTCCAACTGCCATGTTTGTCTGGGAGTCCATTCCTTCCGCACGTAGTGCAACTCTCTTGCTCGGCTATCCCACTCACACAAGAAACACATATATTTTGTATATCCTTGCTGCAGTCCCATTAAAATGGCAACTACCTTCAAATCACCACACAGGTGCCATTTGTACCTGTTATAGTCAATGGACTGCAGTAGCTGTTTTAGGTTATCGTATGTCTCTTTCATGTGGACAGCATGCGCTAATGGAATAGATGGAAGACTGTTTCCATTGTGCAAAAGCACAGCCTTAAGACTCAGTGTTGAAGAGTCTACAAAGAGTCTCCATTCTTGTGGGTCATGAGTGATCTGTAAGGCATTCATGAGGTCGTCAATATTGGAACAGAATACCAGATTACCTTCCTTCATAAAGAAAGGTTCCAACTGCTGATGGCGCTTTCTATATGAAGTAATTGTGACATCTTCTTCTAGAAGATTCCATTGTTGGAGTCTTGATCCTAGCAATTCTGCCTTGTTTTTGGATAAGTCCAAATCACGAACAAGGTCATTTAGTTCTTCCTGTGTTATTCTGTGTGGGGTTGATGATGCACCACAGTGAAAATCGGGATCACTGCACGCTGACGGACCAGGAGAAGAACATGTCGGCTCACCCTTGTCCTCATCAGATGAATCAAGGAAAATATATTCTGCTGGAGGTTCTGGAATAGGAAGTCCATCACCATGTGGAACTGGTCTCAATGCTGACGGAATGTTTGGGTAGACTATTGTCGACTTCTTTTGCTTCGTTATTCCACCGGAAAGAGGAGGAACCAAGCAGAAGTAACAGTCATCTACGTGGTTGCTTTGCTCTCTCCACACCATGGGAACTGAAAACGGCATTGATGGTCTTTTGCCATTCAACCACTGTGAAAGCTGTGTTGTACATGTAGCACAGCATATATGCGGGGCCCATGGCTTGTCTTGGTCACCAACCTTGCATTCGAAGTAAGCATGATATGCCTTCTTGACTTGATAAGTGATACTTTTCTTCTGGTTGGCAAATGTCACTTCCCCACAAATGTAACAAAAGTTGTCCACAGTATTTACGCACTTCCGAGGCATTACTGTTCTGTATTGTATCTAACTGGATAAAGTAATAATAGTTTTATAAAACAGTAACTTAAACTGTCTCGCACAAAGTCTGTAATATTGTAAATGCTCAACCGTTCCGACTCGCTTTATATAGTACACTGCTGACGTCATCTTACGTCAGCAGCCGACTGGCTGTAGTTTTACATTGCATCAGAAAATGACGTAATCAACTGTGCATGATGTGTCCATGATGGGATTATGCAATGAGGTGGAATATTACATCATTCTAGACTTATTTAGGATATTGTCGCAGTCCTACTGCATAAATTTACATGGTGAAACATAAAAAATGAACTATATGAAATATTTTCAAAACGAGAGCCAATAAAAAATTTTTATGGTTATATTCGTGTTCAGCACACCAAGATGCTACACATTAGGGCCTTTTCCAGTCAGTAACGATTTCTATGTTGACCAGTGTTATTAGAACAAGTGTATAAAGCCATAGATTGTGTTTACTGCTATTGTGGTATACTGAATTGATTGCATAGTTCTATTTCATTTTAGGTTGATTACAAGTGGTTGGTGATTCTTTCCTCAAAGTTGCTTTCTTCAGAATGCAATTTAAATTTAGCCTTGCCCATGGTTATAATAACTGGTGCCCAAGCATTACATCTACTGATACTTGTGATACCATTCTAGGATCCTAGACTGTCGATGTGATGACTGTTAGAGATTGGAAGAATGTAAAAAAGCACATCAATCCACCGAGGTTAGGGGAATGTGCTTTCCTTGCATCTCCCACTTCTCCAGACCATAGTAACTCCATGCTACACTCCCGATACATTCGTCACAGTAGTATGTTATCATTTTTTAGATTCATAGAGTCATGTTTCTCTCTTGTGAATGAATAGGAAAAGGTAAGACATTAAAACTAAGGTAAATGTCACGTGTCCCATAGTGGGACTTAGGGGAGGCGCTCATTCCTTTATGTAGGCCCTTAGCCAGCAATGGACGAATCTCAAGGTCCTGGGTACGGTGCCAGTGCATCGCAGGACTTGCGGTTTACTTCCCAGCTTACGCCGGTACCAAATTATGCTGCTTGGTGACAGAGGCACGGTGTGAGCAAACAACTTGCCCAAGATCGTTACAGGGAGTCGAACCCGCAACCGCATGATCATTGATCAAACGTGTTACCGATAGACCACACAAAACACTAAAAGCAAAAAAACTTATTTACACATCGCCATATCGGAAGCGCAGCCCGAGGTCGAAGGATCTTTAGTTTGAGTCACATACTCATTTACTATCCAGAAAGAATAAATGGTTGAGTGGGCACCTGGTGGTGTATATCCCATGGATGATCAGAAAATTTAACAGCAGTTCATGTGTAAGTGCATCTGTCGATGGCAGCAGAATTCTACAAAATCTATCAACCTAGATGTTTATCGTTTATCAATAGTACCGGACATCTCTCCCAGGAACATTTTGCCTCAGGATGTTTCCCTCGACTTCTTACTCTTGGTTGTTTTCCTTTAGAGTAGTTCCCCCTGATCGTTTCCTCTAACATATTTTTTTCGTTGTAATGGCGTGGCCTATAGCTGCAAAACATAACCAGAAAACTGTATTCTGTTACATTAGCAATGTTACTTATTTAGTAAGAAAACTTTATTAAACGTATATTTACTAGCAGTATAAAACTCAGACTAACTGTTTCTACTTGTGACAGTTGATCTGCCGCTCTCACTTATGTTATTTGGCTAAGCTGAGTGTCACAATAAGTAAAAAAGTTTGCACTTTTCTAAAATAAAAATGCTGCTCAAGGCCATTTATTCTGCGCATCAATCTCTCTCTTTCAGTCTCTATCTCTGAGTCTGTCTCTCTCTCTCTCTCTCTCTGTCTTCTTCTGTCTTTCTCTCTGACTGTCTTTCTGTATGTCTGTCTGTCTCTCTCTCTCTTTCACTCTCTCTCTTTCTCTCTCTCTCGTTGCCTTGAGATTAGCCCGGGTGAAACTTTATTTTTATATTCTCAGAGTCTCCATAAGGTGTGTTACATAGTGTCTGAAAGTTCGCTGTAATAGAGTTTGGTTCTCTATTAGCCATACAAGGTATAGGTCCGAAAGGAAGCTTAATTAAAGGAGTTTGTATGGCTGGCCTTTCTAGGTGTCAGGAAAGTTCTCACTCGCTTCCATTATGAAAGACACAGATAATTTGAATCACATTTTTATATTTGGTCTGAAAACTCCATGCTGTAACATTTTAAAGAACATATAAGGTACATTCACACGGTTGGAACTCAGTCGACTTTTATCTTGCCTGTTCAGCATCCTATGCAGTACAAAATGGTGATTTATAATTTTGTGCAAAAAACTGCTGTATCTTAAAGCATCATAGCACTGAAATTAAATAATCAAATCAAAACTTCTACGATTAATTATACCAGTGAATCAGATCTTTATTTTGTATTAGAACTTTTACGAATACAACAGATGCAACATATTGAAGATAAACAATTTCTACGATGTGCAACATTCGTGTTTATCAAACAATAATGTCAAATTATTAAAGTCTAAGAACAAATGGTAACGGATATACAAATGAAATTTCACAGGTAAAAGAGCAAATATTAAGCGCCGTTTTTTTCTAAAGCTTACTACTGGTCACCTGTATGTGTTGCAATATTTTTTGTAAACGTTGTTTGGGTGTATTTAATTATAAATATCGTATAAATTATTGTAAACACTTTAGCGTCGGAATCGTAATACACAAGATGTCAATCTACGCTAATAAAACTGCATTTCTTCGTCACAATTTGTAAAAGTCTGTTCATAGTGTGTCTGTAGCTGCATTGGTCATTGGACGAGCTACTATGTAGTTAACACAATCTCTGTCCTCTCTCAAAGGTAATAATGTCTGGAAGCAGTTATCAGTAAAGTGGCTTATCGATGCTGTCTAGTAATGAAGCACAATACAGGTAGCTGTACTTGGCAGCATTACGACACACATAGCTGCCTGCTTTGTAACAGCCAAAGATAATTTTTATCGCAAGGTTCTACACTGTATTAACCTGTAGACGGCTATGGTCTACGCTTGCGTAGCGTCACAGTGAGATCGGTGAAAGCGAGCGCTTAGCCTGTAATAATGTATCAATGTAGAAACTGTGGTAGGAAGAGCAAGTACTAATGTAAAACATCTACACAGTTTAAGAACAATTATTAACTCAGCAAAAAAAATTTCAGCAATCTGTTTATCACATTAATAGTAGGGGAAGAAAGAACAGACTAACTTAGGCCAACAACAAAACTTTTATACTATGCATATTCGCAGAATATGCATAGTATAAAATATGCATAGTACGAAACAAATCAGTAGATTTTAACACTCAGAACATTAGCCTGCAGTATATAAATGACATCACAGATAAAGTCAGTTATGGTGTTTAGTAATTGCGTAAAAATGCTATGCTACTACAAAAAGCTATATAGAAAAATGGATTAAATATGTTCAACTCTTAGAAATGATAGGCCTATGCACTTTTAATTTGCGAAATAATGTGAATATAAGAATGCAAAGATTAAAATCTGCAGGCTTTCAAGTATGTAATTGTAATTATAAATTTATATAGCGCCGCTTTATGAGAAACTAATCTGCGGTGCTGACTACGTTAGCCTAAACGATGTCAAATTTTATTAAGAATAGAAAAATTCATCAGTTAGCAGGCAACGCTCGGATAACTAGAAAAGTCACAAGTGGCAGCCTTCCGCACACACGCAGTGCAAAACCAACGAAAACCCATCCAGGTTTGACTGATGATGTTTTATGACTTTTGTCTTCAGAAAAATTGCAAGTAAAGTTGGAAATTTAGACAGTAATTATTCTGGTAGATTTATCTTTTATCCTGTTTTAAAAATAAATCAAATGAAAACAAGTTTACATAAATGTCAGTAAGTGTCTCAACACCCGCATTAAGGCATAAAGAGTCAGCAAAATATAAAAAATATTATCCATTGATCGATTGAGCAAATACTTGAGATCGGTTCTAGAATAACTCTAAGCCCTCCACTCATATCGTTTGTTTATTGCTTTATATATCTTGAAAGTCTGTATTTCATCAGCGCCTAAACACTTAAGTCAAAAACCAGCTTCTCCGTAGGCTCATAACATTGTCTAGGCTATCTGTGAACAGGCACTATAGTTGTCAGTAGGTTGACTAATTAAAATGCAATAATAAAGTGATACATATGATTTTAACTCCATCCATTTATAGTCATGATGTATTATATGCGTAATCTCATGTATCCCAAAACTCATTGACGCTGTCGTATAGTGCAATCAATTTAGAATAAAAGGTTTGAAAGCAAACAAGCCCTAGCACAGTTGTCCGTGAATCTGCAGGATATAAAGAAGAAAGACTATGCACATAAACTACCAGAGGAAATTACGCATTCAAGAACGAAGTATGTTGCAATTAATGAATAAATAGTTCATTTTTTGAAATCCCTGATTCACGTAAACGTAATGTCATGAATGACGTAGATACAATACAACACAATACAACTTATATTTATAACGTGCCTTAATAAAACAATGTCTTACTCAAAGGACGCGTTACAACATAATAATTAGTTATAGTACAGAGAGAATAAATGAGTCTTAAGTTTTAATTTAAAATTATCTATTGAAGAGCATCTTCGAATAGATTCAGGTAAAGAGTTCCACTCAGCTGGACCAGCTACTTCAAACATTCTTTGGCTATTTAGATAGCATGTTTATTTCGAAGTGCCTCAAAGTAACGTCATGACTGTCAGTTTGTCTGCAGAGCCTGAAAGGCCTCTCCCTGCCAGCGTTCGTAGACATGCAGGCGACAGATGACAATGAATAAATTTGTTCTCATGATTTATGCTATTGTGGCGCTAAAGATAACTGAGTTTGTGATACAGAACACAGACTCTGAAGAGTGGAATCCAGAAACTTGTCCAGCCATCAAAAGACGCTGTTCTATGCAACAGACCTTTAACACATGTTGAGGTCAGCATGGGGCAATCAGAGAACCTTATAGCATAAAGGTGTTTCTGGGGAATAAGCAATTTTTTGCAAGTTTAATTGGTGTAGCACCTTACACCAAAATTTAGTTTAATTCTGTGTTTCACTTGCAATCAATGTAAAGTTTGAACACTCGGCTAAATGATAACACGCTGGGGTGAATATGATTGCGGTTCTCAAGGAATTCTAAACATGTTGCAACATTGAAACATGTGTCCTTGTGATACCGTTGGGAAGAGAATTAGAATAGCCAAGCAACTAAGACCATTGCACTAGTCAACCGATCTTGTACAGACATGAATATACGATGTTGAACCATAAGAATATGGTCAATACTGAAGTCAGACAATGATTTATAAATGGCATTAGCATGATTTTGAAAAGCCAGCCAGGAGTTCCACATTGCAGGTACTCAGGAATTCTCTTTTTACTTTCAATTAAAAGTACTTTATTTCATGGCGCCCACGTAACATGCTTCCCCTCAACATTGCAAATTACTTTTACAATGGAGCTGATGTACACGTACATGATATCAGAGGTTCATCAAAAATACCGGTGCGATGCTGCATGCACCAGGCTGAAACAATTTGGCATCAAATGTTTTGGCCCTTCTTTATGGTGTACTCTTCCTATCGCATTGAGTAATATTGTATCTCTTAGCCAATTTAAGATTAACTTCAAAATTACTTAATTGATATGAACTAATATTTAAGCATCAACTATAATCTACTGATACTACTATGTTACTCTATGAATTGTGTAAATTTTTGTTATTTTTGTTACTGCTGTTACTTCAGTTATCGACCTTACATAATCGCCATTTAGTAATAATGATAATATAGGTTAACTGACTAATGCCAATAAATTTCAATCAATCAATTTCAATCAGTCAAACTGAACTATAGCGGGTCTACTGGTTGACCTTTTGACCTTTGCGTCAACTTTGTGTGTTTCTTTGTATACGATGCTCTAATTTGCTGTTGATGTCGAGAAGTTCAATAAAAGGCTAAATACAATACAATAAATGTTATCAAACATTTAGAATGTATCAATATAACCCAATCAAACACTGGTATTCAAGTACTCATAAGAAAATATATAAAGACAAATATATAAATCAAATGTAAATGGCTAAGACAATGGATCTATTTACACGCCTGTATAGAGACTCTTCAGAAGTGTAGTACCAAGGTCGAAGGATCACTCTGCTGAGGTCAAACACAACCTCTACAATTCAACATCAGGAGACATTTTCAATCTCATAACTTACGTTAGCACTAATTTACCGGAAGAGATAGATGGAGGGGTGACGTTACCATGATCCAATCACTAACTGTTATTCGAGACTTCTTAACTTAAACATACTTCCAAAAACCATTGCTTTTTAAAGATAAAAAGTATATTCTAGAAGTAGGCCTAATTATTACCAGTCGATTAAGCAGAGAAATGTCATGGCAGAATTGGCTAAGTAATCTCCAAACTGTCTTACGATGATCATGGAATAAACGACAGAATATCGTCGCATCTCCCCACCCTATCTGTTCTTTGGTATAAGTGAGGCTGCTTCTAATACATTCACCTCGGCTTAGAAGATATCTTGCCCGGTGTATTAATTTCCCCATTCTTACATCTCTGTTTCTGTTTCATTGTGAAACTTTAATCAATACAGCTTACATAAACCCACAATTCATACAAACAGTTTGGTAATTATTATACATACAAATGTAGATTGTATTATGAAATTGGTTGTTCGATTCCTCAAGGTTGAAACAGTTGCATTTCAGCAGGCGTTGCAGGCGGTGGAGTTCCCTCTAGGCAATATTCTGTTTTAGAAAATTAGTGTTAATCACGCATTATTCTGAAACTTATTACTAGAGTTAACATGTCAACAGACAAAATCGGTTACGAGTAAATGAAGAGATGCCTTTTCTCTCTATTGAAATGAACAATAATCTGCACCAAAGATATTCAAAGCATTATGCTGATCGAGAGTTACTGCGTCTGTTCCATTTATGCTATTCGCTTTCGACCCTCTGGTTCCTCGCCTCCTTCATTGCCATTCTACTCCGAGTTTGCTAATAGGCTATAGGTGTTCGCAATGTACACGTACAACAGCCAACTGATCATCATTGAGAGGGCGTAGTCATTATCACAGATGACTGCGTCGTTCTAGATCACAATCTCAAAACACGGTTGCAAAATTCTATAATTTTCCATCTGTTTGTACTAAACTTCAAGTTCTCCCATAAGCTGTATGGTCTATGTGCCACAAAATAATATTTTCCATTTTCTGAATTAGCATTGCAGCTTCAGTCATACAGAGACACCGTATTAATACTTTATTCAATTCTGAGATGGGTAAAAAATGTTGTGCTGTATTATTTAAAGAAATAAACTCATATCGATCGATAAATCTAACAAGTCTAGTTAGCCGATACTCGTAGCATTTACAGGTAAATAGACTTAATTTATCTGACATCGAGACAAGTCTTCAATAGGCCTACGTATTCCAGGAACGATTTTTTAAATGCAATAAAACGATTTTTAATAAATTATATTGCGTATTATTGAAATCAGAGCTAACAGAATAGTGTAGTGAAAATCCAAAAAGTTAGCTGAAAATTCAGTTGACTCACTTTTGATAACGAAGACAATGATAATAATGATAATGATCACTGGAATGATCAATAAAGCAAGAAGATTCAGGTTGCTCTTTGTGGAACTCTTTGCCGTGTTCGGCTCAAATGAGTGAGTACTTGAATCAAAAACTTCAGTCGTACCTAAACAGTTCGGTAACATATTTAGAACATAGAATAATGCATTGTGTTATACTGGTCAAATTCAATATGTGGTAATGCGAGCGAAGAAAGTCACGGTAAGGTTACTTAATAAACCTTAAAGAGATTAAATAAGGTAAGTGAGATAATTCAATCATACAGACAAATTAGGCAAGAATAAACGAGTTTAGTCAAAATGAAGTTAGGTTATACAAGTTTAAGCGAGGTAAGATCTTGAAAGTTTAGGCTAGGCGGGAAGAAATGAGCTGAGCTTATTCGTTGCCATATATGTAAGGTAGGTAAGGTTAAGCGAAATGAAGTAAGATGAGACTATTAATGGTTAAGGCTAGCACAATGTAAGGGTAGGTAAGACAGACAAGAAAATTAAGTTCAAGTAAGGTAACGCAGGCCATGTTGGTTCATATCAGCGAAGGTCAGGTCATGTCGCTAAAGTGAGAAAATGTGAACGGTTAAGCTAATGCAAGATCAGGTAAGCTAAAGTAAATATATGTGTTATTCTACGTATGTGATTTAAAGATACGTTTCTGTTTTAGTTTCTGTAAGTGAATGGACGAATTGGTAATACTATCCAACTTTGACATCAATGTAGTAAAAGTGGCTATAGGAGGAGCCAAACAAAGGCATGATCGCAGGCAAAGTGAATGAATGTTGAAAATTCAAAGCAACGCATGAAAATTACGTTAGGGAAATTTTGCTGTCCATCGGCGTTCTGGAAAGCTACTAGGGCTATATTTCAGAAAAAAAGTGCAGTAGATGGACTGTCAATCGCAGTTCCAAGTCTGTTATATCTTATATATTCTTATAATTTCATATCCCTTTTACAACTCACATATGGCTGAATTATTCGGCTTGCAAGATGTTGACATTTTAGCTTGACACGTGTAATCTAAAGGAAGACTCGAATTGTCAACCTCTATCACCAGTGTGGATGTTATTCTGTCAGAATGGTTTGTTACTGTCACTCCCTGGTTGACGACGTCGCCTTTTGCAGTCACCCATTGAATCAGAGGAGCGAATCTCCCAGAAAATGTCATGTTGCACTCGAATGTCACGTTTTCTGGCGATGTTCCGCACGAATCACTTGTGAACATTTGGCACTTGACCGTACCTATTGCATTAAAAGCGTTTCTCAAAAATTCAAGAAAGTTATTGAAATTGTTTTCGACAGCAATATCCTGACAAATTAAAAAAACTCATAAAATCAATTTATTATCTGCTACGAATTATTATTGAAAATGTTGCCACTGCTTCTTACGAATTCTATTTTAAAATAAAAAATATTTATTAATTGCATGCTAGGCAAATCATTATTGTAAATGTTATTTTCATGCACGCACTTACTTGTTCTTAAATTCCGAAAGCTAATACAAGGCATGGCAAAAAATTATAGGACATTTACGTTTGCATTTTACATTTACGCTTACGAAGCCAGAAACAATGGAACTGCTTGATATTTACGTTTGCGTTTCACATTCGCTTTTAGAAAACCAGAACCTCTGAATGGTTTGACTTTCAAAGACATATACAATTCAACTAATTAAGCTTCAACAAATGCTCAAATCCATTACAAAATCGTATCTCTTGCCTACTATACTTCTCCTACAACATCTAAACCTCTTGTATTCGCCAGCTATTCACTATCCAACAACCCAGATTTACTCACTCTTCCTCACACTTTTTTCCACCTCGGCCTCCAGTCTACTCCCCTCTCAAATTCTGCAACTCTTCCTTATTCCATGCGCGCCAGATCTTTGGAACGAACTCCGGAAAGACCTCCGACAGTTCGCACATCCCCCTTGTCCGCCTGTCAATGTAAACACTCCGCTAGCCTTATCTCCTGCAGCTTTTCACTCAGGACTGAAAATCAAACTTCTCAAACTATGTTATCCTACTTCCGTTCTTGCACCATCCAATGACCACCATCACCAACGATTTTAACCGTAGCACCACGTTGTCTCCCTGGCTTGACCGTCCAGATTCTCATCTGACATCGAAACTGGCCGACTTGATCTGATATAGCGCCTGTGTTCAAGGTAGTCTACCTGACGCGGCTTTTATGTGATGCTGAGAAATTTCTGAGATTTACATTTGCATTATTATTTATCTCTTGGAATTTATCCAACGCTCAAAACTTCAACTGTATTTAAAACAATGATGCAACTGTTGGCTGATATGTCAGTAAGGCCTGTGGTAAAAAGAAAATGTGTGAGTTTTTCTGAACCTTTCCTATAAATCATACACAAAAAAGGCATCACCCAATGACTTACCAAATCATAGATGTAAATCCTGCAAAACAGTTTGTCATCTGGATGGATTAGGGATTAAACAAATGTTAATAGTCTACGCCTAATTTTGCATGCTTATAACTATGCTGGTTCTATGTCACTGTTAGCAGTAAGTCACTGCGAAGTTGAATACCGATAACTGTAATTTCAGCATCTTTATGTTGTCCGTGTCCCTGTTGTTCGATACACCGATATAGTCCACCGTCTCTGGTTTTCAGTGTCATGATGATCAAACTGTTAATTCCCGTCTTGTTATCCATCTGTGCATCGTACCCTGTCGTGTAATTATTGAAGAACTTGCCACTTAAGTACACATCATCTGGTAGACTTTTTCCAAGTGGAATGTGCTGCCAGTTGACAGGTTCTGTCTTGTGGTAAGTTGAACAGTTAAGCTGGACTCTTGCGCCAACCTGAGCCTCGGCATACTCCGGTGAAATCTGCAGATCAGTGTTTTCTACCCATAAAACATAAAACGTGAAAACTGTAAACAGCATATTCCTTCGTTCTGAATGAAGAAACACATCCTATATACGGGAAAAAGGATTTTATTTTTTATTTTCAAACTTAACGTTCACCAATTTTTAGCTCTCTTTTGAGTGTCAGTATGTTCACTGGTTGCTTAGGCTACCTATTATTTTCTACAAATTACATTTGATGCAAGTCACAAAATAAGTTAGAGGCAACTTGATTCCAGAATTTGAAAGAAACCAAATATTTACTGCATACAGATTTTTATTTGTTAAGTGTTACGGGTAAAGTTCAAGTTTATCAGGGTTCTTATTTCAAATCCAAAATAATTTCAAACATGATGGCGTTGAAGGACAGGTTTTTGAAAATTTTGATACCTGTTGAAAAATTGATACCTTGTACCAGCAGACAGGACTTCTATTATTAAAGACTGTTTGGCTGTTCGAATAAACCTGACAGTGTAATTGGTTGTTCACTGAGAGTTTCATTTCCTCAACAAAATTGCATCCTGATCTTACCCGTAATGGTGAGAGTGACATTCACGTAGTCCCCTCGTCCATCCTCATTCCGACATCTGTAAGTTCCAGTATCCGAAAGCTGCACCGAAGGAATGACTAAGTCGTAACTGCCAGTCGTACTGTTCCTGTGAATTTTAAACCGTTTCTCGTAACCATTGACCAGTATGCCTTTAATAAAGACGTCTTTAGGCTGTGATATAGCATCACCATGACCAACAGGAATGTATTGCCAGCTGATAGGCGTCGTCAGATCAGACGTTGAACATTCTAGCTGAACCTCTTGTCCCTCTGAAGCGGATGTATCGCGTGGCATGACCACTAGAGTGGCGTTTGCTGAAATAGCAGATTCGTTATTATAGTTGCAAGACCAAGGATCGGGGAACGGAGACTAGTTCTATTGCCAATAAACACACAACAGCTGAACTGAATAAACAACAGCAAACTAAAGAAAGTGCTGGTTGCACCGCAGTCACGAGTACCGGGAAGTATAGTTTTAATTGGGCAACAATATCTGAGAAGATATAAATTATTTAAAATATAATCCAACACGTGCCTAACCTAACCTAACAGGCCTAACTTATCTTACGTCATTAATCTTCTCTGATCTATCGAAAAGTGTCTAACCTTACCTAACCTACTTAACCTAAAATGACCTAACTAAACCAAAACCTAGCCTAACCTTACCTTACATTATCTAGCATGCATACATTTTACATACATGATTACATACACATTTATACACATTTTATGCATACCTACACACCGCATATATACATGTATACATGCATATTTATATTTATATGCGTACATGCACAAAACTGACTTACATACAGATGACGTACTGACATGCATATATATATATAATATATATATATATGCAGAAGGAAGTGTTGAGGATGTTGTTACTTGCTGCGTATATATATATATATATATATGCAGCAAGTAACAACATCCTCAACACTTCCTTGTTTTTAATACTTTCGATTCTCAGCGAATCGCCAGGTATGACTTAGCTGGATTTTTCTGGTATGAAGCCAATTCAATACGGTTATAGAATCCAACAGTAGCTCCATTCCTTATTATAACAATAAGGCTGAACTGGTTTCGGAGGTTTTTGTTCAATGAAAGTCAGTGCCCAAGGTCAGGATAACTAATTATTGCATGGGATAGAGGTGCATTTTCAAACTTGGCTACAACACGGATAAAAGCGTCAGATTTGCCTGTACTCACCAACACAACAAATCACTATAAGCGAGATACCTATAATCCAGTAATAGTGGTTTCGATATGCCATAATGTCTAAAGAACTTGGTCTAGCTAATTAGTTTTCTATCTATTTGATGTATGGCCTACGAAAATCAACTGATACTAGTGTCAAAACGAGGCTTTCAATATTGTGTAATGACGTCAAGCCATTCGTGTTGACTTTTGAACTCCATTTCAATCACTAGCCTGCATTCAATGTACACTCGGTATACAAGCCGAAACTTGCCGACCGACTGATATATACCTGTATATATATACCTGTATAAACACGCCTTATGTTCACTTAAAGGTATTTATTAAGATAGGCACACGAATGGGATACCTTTGAGCAGTCGAAGCATGTAGGAACCACTCAATACGCCAGGCCCATTGTTGATTCTATTATAAACTCTGTTGCGTACCTGGGAATCAGAGGCGTAACTCCGTTCAGAACACCGGGGACGCATTTCTCTTTTAATCAATATGGATTTTGATGACGACATTCACAACTCTACGTCATCACAAATTTTGCTGAATTGTTAGTCTTCATGACACATGAACACTTTTTATTTTAGAATTTTAATTTGTCTGTAGCAATTCTTTCACCATTTTGGCGCTCTTTCACCCCGTCGTCTCCTACATACTGACGTCCAGCCAATGTTATTGTTTTTATTTCCATTTAACTGCGTTACTGCTGTTACATACAAATTTGGACACATCTCAAATAATGGGAAACTCTATCATGGGTTTCCCAACCTAAATATTGGGGAATGCGTCCCCAATCCCCAAGTACCATATCGATTGACGCATGTAAGGAATGGGTGTCAATAAGTGTGATCTTGATGTCTGAACAATAAGAAGTGTATGTATATTTGTATTATATGTGCATGTATGTATGCATTATATGCATGAAAGTATGTATGGCTTTGCTCAGCATGTTTCAGAGCCAATCGTAATCGTATTCGTAATTCCGAGATTTCTACAGCGCCCAACGAAAGCAGCGCCGCTGGGATCAGCTTATTCATAGGCGCTCAGTCAAAACAAAATTGATAGGCAAAAAGGGTTCGGTTCCAGGTCAAGATCCAAAAGTCAGGCGAGAGACAGCGTGGCTGCTACGGTGGGTGATGTTTGGGATTGGAGAGGAGAGGAAAATAAGAGGAAGAAGGGGTGCCAACACACGACATGAACTTGGATGCTGGCTCGACATAGTTAATGCCAGAGATTGTTTCGTTTAAGATCTCAGGGTTGAGCCACCGTCCCTCTCGGATCACGGTCTTCTGCTCTTCGCTGCTCTTTATCTGACACGCGCAGCCCCTCTATGCGGTCAGGTCTATGTGGAGAGGGACAAGGCAGTACCGGAAGGTCTTTCATGTTGGACTCTTGAACGATCAGCTCTGTAAAGACCTCTCGACCATGGAAAGCTGTTCCTCAGAAGAACTCCGCCATTTACGAGACCAGCCTTGATCGACAGTGTCCTGCCACCCAGGACTCTGAAGGCTCGCAAGACGCCTCTAAACTCATGGTTCCACGGAGCTTGTCGTAATCTATAGCGCATACCACAAATGCACGGTGTGTTCAGGGAAAAGCAGAGGCTTTCCTGGGAGAAGTTGATTAAACGGGACAAAGATTTGTAGGTTGAAAATAGTTTAGGACAGACAGCGAAGAACTAGGATGAAGAAATTTATCAAATACCGAGTAACCAACAAATTTCAGCCTTATACTGGAAATTATACTTACAAAGAAGGTCAAGAATTTACTGGCTAGCTCTTTGGTAGTCAATAACAAAGCAAATAATAAATTTAAAGAGGACAGGAACTGCAGAGCCACCTCATTAGCTGTTTTTGCAGAGGATAACCAAAATGGATATGGCAAGATATCATGCTTTAGTGTGTCAAAATTAAATTTTATGCTAAGTTCGAAATATAACAGTTTTGTAATTTAGAGGCGGTCTAAATGGGAAGTCAAATTTTCAGATGATAGCAACGTAGTCTGAAAGACATGATTCAACAGGTGTAATAGAACGAAACGATTATGAATCATAACGAGTTATCAAGATGTTCAAAGTACGTCCTGTATTGTGTGTAGAAATGAGCAAATCCTACCAACGTATCAAGACATGCTGAAGAACATTGATTAGGGTATATATATTTAACCTTTAAAGCACCTCACAAGCGTTGCACTCTTGGCTACCTATTTGATCTAAAAAAATGCGACCTAGGGTAGATTGAAAATGTATTTCGAGCAGACTCATATAAAATGGTGCGTGTTTGCATGAGGTGATTGTTCCAGCGAGACTTTCCGATGCCGTAGAATGGAAAGGACGATTGGCCGAAATGATCTACCGAAGCGCGACAACTGCACATCTGACCATAAAATCGGGTAAGGTAAGGTAAGGTAAGGCTAGATTTGATGTGGTCATATAAGAGAATACAAGGTAAAGTAAGATAAATTATGATAAAATGAAGTTAGTTAATTAAGGCTTGGTAAGATGATATCAGGCTAGTTAGGTTAAGTTAGGTTGCGAAATGTTTTTAGGTAAGTTCAAGTAATATCAAGTAAAGTACAAAAAGAGATGCAGGTAAAGCGAGGTAAAACAAGTTAAGACAAAGCAAAGTACTTTAAGGTCCAGTAAAGTAAGTCAGTGTAAGGTAAGTTAAGTAAGATAAGTCTGAACTCTGGTAAGACTCAGTTTATCTGGTTTGGCGGCCATGCCCAGCTTTCTAAGATTGATCTTGCCAGATTACTTAGGCTCTTCCCTGATATCTCCTTCTGTTCCTCAGTCCATGACCTAGGAGTAATTTTGGATCAGGAACTTACTTTGAAGGAGCATGTGAATAATGTCTGTCGAACGTGTTTCTACCATCTGCGTCAACTGCGCAGTATCCGCCACTCTCTCACGACCCAGGCTGCTACCACTCTGGGACATGCATTTATCTGTTCCAGGATGCACTATGGCAATGCTGTTTTTGCTGGCTTGAGTCTCTCCTGCATCTCGCAGTTAAAATCTGCTGCTCGTCTGATCTGAGGTATCCCTAAGTCTGGCCACATCTCTGCTTACATTTCGAAAGAGCGTCACTGGATGCCTATCCGGGAACGTGTAAAATTCAAAATTCTGGCTCTTGTACGTAATTACCTCTTAGGTTGCGCCCCATTTTATCTTAGGGAACTCTGTGTTTTGGCCTCCTCCATTCCGGGCAGACTACTTCGTTCGGCGGTACGGAGTGACTTGCTTGTTTCTGCGGTCCGAACAACTACAGCCCAGTGCAGGAGTTTTGCTGTGGTTGGTCATGCTTTTTGGAATGGTCTTCCTAATGACCTACGCCAGGAATTTCTTAGTCTCTTTCCTCTTTTCCGCAAGCGCTGGAAGACCGTATTTCCCAGTGCTTCTGGGCTGTCGGCCCGGAAGCGACTCTGAGGAGTTTATCTTGAAGCGGCGCTTTATAAATTTTCGATTCATTACATTACATTACATATAGTTATGGTAGGATTAGGATGAGTTAAGTTCAGTTAAGAAAGGTTCAGTTGAGGAAGGTTAAGGGAGATTAGATTATATCAGGTAAGAATTTAGCCATTTTCAGGTAAAGTCTTGCAAGATAAGGCAATATAATTTAAGGTAAGGTTAGATTGAGTTAGATTAGGTTAGTTTAGGTTAAGATAAGTTCTGCTAAGTTTGATCATATAAGGTCAGAAAAGGCCATGGTGTTGGTAATTTGTTCTGAGAGCAGTAGGGCCACGTTTTTCAAAGCATTTCTTAATCCGGAAAATGAACGAAATGCGAATTCTATCTCGTAAGACATAAATCTGAAATAAGACGGATAGACGGTCTGCTGTCGTTATTTTTCAGTATAAAAATACTTCTCGACCTGCAAAAGCAGTAATTTTCAGTTTAGTGATAGGACCGATTTTGTAAAATGTGAGACTGTACGGTCAGCAAGGGTAAGATATAGGCTATTATTATACTATTTTGATCTTTCATCGTCACCTTTGCCATTTATCTACAAATAAGTCCATCTTTATCTGAAAAATTCTTTTATTACGCCCAACCGTTACATGATAGCCGACATCACTCGTTGCCTCACTGTTATCCAGCAGTCATCAAATATGCTTCAGTTATACTTTAGCTTGCATGGTGGCGGTGTCATTTCTGATCAGAATATAGTATAGGCTAATTTTGCGATGATATCGTGTGTCAGTTTGATTGTTATCAGGATGAACGGAAAATGAAGGACTACTTCAGGCTAAAAGGAAATTAAATTTTGCAGTTTTCACAGAGCGGTCTAAAATGGACGTGAGCACAAAACAAAACCTTAAGCCTTCTCCGGTAATTACAGTGAGTGACTAATGTGAGATGTGGGTCGAGCGTTACAATAATTAAAATAGCGTGCCTTATGTGTTGTTTTCTGTTTCAAGTAGCCCAAATATCCCGGATATAGGCTAGTGTTTGCTGATGTTGCCTACATGTAGCCATAAACAAAACTTTTCTTGGAAATTGGATAATAGCCAACTGAACACTCTAATTGCAGTTGTACAGCGTGCATCAGACAGTTGGTAGAAGATCCCAATGCAAATGAGCAAAGCACAATTATTTGGATATCTGTAAGCTGACAAGAACCTTTAAAATAACTAGAAAACATGTTCTTATATATATCAACCCTTTATTTGACACTGGGTAAGTTTGTGAGATTCATTTTTACTTGCATTCTACTTTAAACCTAGAAAAAAAAACAAATTCAATATTCATTACGCAGTTATTTTACTTCTATAGCACTATAAAACGGTGACCCGACAAAAGCGCGCAAGACATATGCGCGGCGATATTATCGCGCGCATACAATAAGACATAGAGCCATACAAAGAAATGACCATTTAATTTAAAAGACAAACAAACGCAAAAAGAAAATTTGATGTCATATACCGTGAAACAGCAAATAAGGTAATGTTTTTAAAGTGTTCGTTTACTAAATAAATTTTGTTATGTTTCCACTTTGTCAAATTGTTACATTATTCGCGATCCCGCGAAGGTACTCGAGCATGTATACAGCAGTAATTTAAACTATAAGTTTCTTTCCACTATTATGTTTACATCAAAGTGGCGGCAAATATTATGTTCACATCATATTATTGTGTATTAATCATTGTATATAAAGTTGCCGTCTCAATCGAAGTGTTAAAGCGTTTGACCCTTGAAGTTAGTCAATCAAAGGGTTACTAATAGTCTATTCTGCGCGCTTTCGACGGCGCTCATTTGACGGGGTTTATTCTACAGCGCTCATTTGTCGGCGCTCATTTGTCGTGCGCGCTAAGGACGGGGTGCGCTATAAAACAAGTAAGTTAAGTACATAAACAATTCTGCAAATCAGTCTACTGTATCTTTTCACATGTTTACTCCCAGACAAACACAAACTATCTAATGTCCATCTTTCTATCTTCTATGTCTGCTGATGACAATTTTTATATTACGCTTCCGACAATTCAAACTATAGAGCAATTCCACACTATTTTGATTAATTCATAAACCAGTTGAACTTCAGAGAAACAATCACAAGATGTAACTTGTTTCTAATTTCAGTTAAAGCCACTGCATTGCTGCAAAATGTAGCCCTGCTGAGGGGTCAAACCTTGACATTGAGTTGCAAGATAAATTTCGCAAATTCGTTTCACAGCTGGTATTTTGTTTCCGTTGGGAAAAATGTCGAAAACATAATATACAGCGAGCAGGGATTAAATGGTGTTTACGCTAAAAGAGCTCAAGTGGACAACTTGTCTCTATCACTAACCATTTCATCTATTCAGTTAGATGACGCCGGAATTTATGGTTGCAAAACACTGAAAAACGCGTCTGTGATAACGGAAAGGGCTCAAGTCATTGTCTTTGGTAAGTTATTCACCATGCAGGTAATAATCATCCGTCTTTTATCCGCTAGTGCACTTGACTGAAATGCTTTCTTAGATTTAGCTATAAAACGCTTCTTTAACACTCTAAGGAGAAGATTTAGCAGCAAATTGTGGATCTTATTTGTACCTGAATTTTCTTTGATGCCTTTTCGCGATACCAATTTCTGTTTAATTGTGTTTTCTTTCTTTTAGTTCTTGTTTGTATTGGACTTCACTTTCCATTAACAGTTTCAATAAGTGTCAGAAGGTTAATAAAAATGTATATATATAATTTTCGCATACTTATTTTAATATTGATGTTTTAGCTTTTGATAGTTTTCCTATTTTTAGCGGTTTTGAATTTCATCGCTTAATTGCTTTCTGTCCTTTTTCCTATGTCCAGTAACTCATGATGTCATATATAACCGAATACGTCATATGTCTGGGCTGCTGTCAATGTATGTCAAATGTTAATTTAAATGCCCATCGACTGTAGATTCCAATCTTCAAATTTACCAGAAAGAATCGTCTCCGCTGACTTGCAAAGTCAAGTACAAAGGCAATTTTGGCCCAGTACTCGAATGGACAATAGATGGATCAAATGACTCAAACGTATTCAATTTGACTCAAAACAATTGCTCCAATGAGGATGGAAGTCACCAACTGACTCTGATGACTGACTCTGTCAATTCAACACTCACTTGCTTACTATACTTCAAATACTTCCCACCACATTTGGAGAACACAGCCACTAACATACCTTCCTACAAAGACCGCTGTAATTCATCTGGATGCGATGATTCTTCTAGTGGAATTGGAACCACACTTGAAACTTCAACACCACCGTGTAAGTGTACATGAGCAATAAACCATAACTATTTGAAATCGTTTGATTGATTAGTTTAGCTTTTTAACTCCCTCGTTTCACCTTACGTGCATGTTCTAGGCCTTCGATCTTTGCTTTGACCTTAAGGACAATTTTCAGTGCATGATGGCTGCATTGTTTGGTCATTTCCTCTCTCTTCCTCCCTCTCTTTTCCGCAAGTGTTTGAAGACCGTGTTATTCCCCATTAGTCATGGGAAATTGGGCCGGGAGCGCCTCTGATGAGTTTTATCTTGAAGTGGCGCTTTATAAGTTTTTGATCACGATTACGATTTGAACGCACATATCTTATCATGTCGAAAGAGAGGTAACAGAGAGAAGGAAAGCTAAAGAGTCAAATAAGCCTAGAGTTGGATCTAAGTATATCAAATACATTATATCTTTATGTTATATTAACCAATTTTTGGGCACATGCAGGTAATTGATGATTTGCAAGCAGCTTGGTTATAATTTCAAGGCTTCTTGTAGTTGTGCTTTAAGCAAATTGTTTGCATATCGTTTGGTTGGCTTAAATTGGCGATCTTTGAATCAATAGGCAAACGAGTACCGGATCTGTCACAAAAACAATTTTCTGTTATATTTTGTTCTTTTCATATTAGACAAAGCAAAAAAGAACGCATGACGTTCTTTGTAGTTAAGCTTATGTATGGTGTTTTGGTTATTAGGCCTATAAGTAAGCGATCACACAGTATGCATAAAAACTATATATGATTGCATAGCTACAAAACCTTTTTAAGCTAAGCAACAGGTTGAACAGAACTGGAAATTGAAACGTGCACAACGTGTTGGTGTTTGTATGCACGTATACACACGATGTTGCATTTGTGTCAGTTATAGAATTTCTTTCTCAAATGACCGTATGTCCCTCGACTTAAGAAATAGTCTGACATGCTAAAGATAATTTGATACAAAAGATAAAAGTAACGATAACATGCACTACACTTGTTTAGATAATCCTCTGTAGAAACTTCTAGTATCGACTACAGTTTTGCATGGACCTCTAATACAAATACAAGAAGCAAAAATCAGACGACAATGACTTTGTATTCGTATTGTGAAGGTTTGACATCAAATTCTAAATTGAAGTATTATTCAACGCCAAAACTGTTTGAACATATGGAAAATGTTTTATTTCGTCTGAAAACAATGGGCTTGCGATCATATAAATTAAAACACGAATTAGCGTTTACATTATTAGTTTAGTGCCTTGCTAAATTGGCTATTATTAAATTGTTTAATTTTAGATGGCCAGAATTCAGTTCCGTATACGCTACTATCAGCAATAATTGGCTCGTTGTTGTTCATCCTCATCATTGTTGTTGTTGGACTCATGTTAGAGAAGAAACGAGGTAGACACATACACACACGATGTTCCATTTGTGTCAATTATCGAATTTCTTCCTCAAATGATCACGCATTCCCCTATTGCATAAATAAACTGGCATTCTATTGCATAAATAAGCTGGCATGCTAAGGATCGTTTAACAGAAAAGATAGAGGTAGGCTAAAAATAACATGAATTTATTTACATGCTTCCATAGACACTCCTAGGGGCTTGGTCCCGAGGTTGAAGGACCATTCAGCTGAGACATGAACACGACTGGAGCAGTCAAACGACAGGATGCAGACCTTTAAATTTTCAAACTGGCATTGGTACCTAACAACCGACCCCGAAGGAATGGAGGACTGAGTGGGCTGATCAGACCTCGTATTCTATAGATGCTAACCCATCCAACAACTAGCCGGATTTGGCATTTCTTAACTTTGACTGCAATCGCTAGAATGTATGAACAGCGCCAAGCCACCACCTTGAAAATACTTATCATGATTGGTAGGAACAAGTTGAAGGGTCGGGAAACTAAATCATGTATGAGGAAGCCTAAAGAATTCAATTTTTAAATACGGTCATTTCAAAATATTTCACATAAATTTCATCAAAAAATGAGATATATAGGTAAACGAGGAAATATACATTCTGGTAGATGTCTAAGCAGCAAATGCATGCAAAAAGAAGAACTAACATCTTTTATCTATAATCATAGGTAAACGAGTAGTCTCTTCCATTTTTTAAAATATGCATTAAGTAGTACACTTTATTGTAAATGTGTTCTTTATCTTGAAGCCAAATATCATTATCGTAGGCCTACAATAACTGGTAAACCTAACTGTTTCAGTTTATCGAAAGAAAAAATTAAAATGGAAAAAGAAAAGAAGTAAGCCGTTGGAATTGCCTGGACCTGATATTGCGTTACCTCAACGCGACAACACTGTCAATGGTAAACGCAATACGTTTATTAAAACAACATCAACAACATCATCTTTAGCAATACCACCATCTTGTTTTATGTTTAGACTGATGTGGCCTTCACGTTCTGTTGTTTCTCATCTTCTCAACGTAATAACTGTCTCTAAACTGTTGCAAACATGTTAAAATTATGGATATAGTTTTGCAGCTTCTTTGCTGTTCAATAAATTTATAATTAAAATATGTTACTACCGATTATGTAAAAAACGGATCAAAAGATCGTGATTAGATGCTAAAATTAGGCGTTTGTACTGAAAGAAAGACTGTTTGTTGTGAGTCCTGCGCCGCCAAAGAGTCGTCTTTCTCCTTTCAGTATCTTAGTGGCGAGCGGTGCTAAATGATTAGCGGCTTAATCTTCGGGGGTCTTAGGCCTTTTACAGCACGCTGGTTCTTGGATGGAATTGACAGACTGTTACGATATGTAATCAACGATTATTTTGTTTACACGTATATTAACAAGTATATACAACGTATTTACAGCAACATCAGTGACATCAGAGTCATCGATTCGCATCGATCTGCTTAACTTAGCTCGCCCGTGTATGAGATGCAGTATTATTTTATTTCTGCTCTCAGGGACCTGACGCCCTCGATTGTCATTTAGCAAATGCTTTCTTTGCTTGACACCCTTGCTTAACTTTCCCCTCCGTCTGTCAAACATCAAACACCCTTTAGCCCTCCGATCGGAGTCCATCTTTTCCGCCTATCTTTCTCTCTATGTCTATCTCTATCTCTCTCTCTCCCTGTCCCTCTCTCGTTTACCTCCATCTGTATCACGGACATCCTACCGCCTCTTTTCGTGCACGTTAATTGTTCCCCAGTGTTCGGTACAAATTAATTACACGAACACATAAGGCTAAATTATCTGACATAATACAATCTACATTATGCAAAAACCTAAAACCCTCAATGTTTTCCAAATTTGCACTACCGCTTTCAATATATTCTCTGTTTAATCGTTTAAGTATTCAGAAGTCATCTGCTTCGCATATTTCATACTTTCTCCTACGAAAACTTGCCTTGTATTTAACTTTCTCGTATTGCTCCTAACTTGCTTGGTTTAAATTGTTTCAATTATCTCCTAAATATATAAATTCCCTTTCTTATAAATTGATCAGAATTGCTCCTAAAATGCAAAAAATGCTATCAAGTGAAGCTTTATCCCAGACCCTGTTGGAGTGGTTCGAAAAGCCATCAACCTCATGAAGAAGTTCCCCTTTCCAGATCTAAGCTTAAACTTCTCTGAGTCTTGTCCTTTCAGCTGGTATTCATTCCTGGACTGATAGAGCACCATTAATGATGTGGCTCAAGGCGCATTAGTAGCATCAAGGCTATGAAAGAGCCCACTTTATAAAATCTTCTAGTTTAGACTTTATATAGCTAAATTACATTAAACTTGCCGAAACGTTTTTGCAACTTTTTAAAGTATGTGCCAAATCTCAGGCATATTCTTGAGTAACTGTAAATATAAGTATTTTCGTTTTTCTATAGCGACCGCATGGCCTCACCCTGCTCATTTTTCAATAAATTTATTGAGTGTGATCTTTCACCACCGTTGCCCATTTGAATGGGCGCCACGAGTACCTTGCCTATCTCTTGCTTTCATCGCTGCAATGAATAAAGAGTGATATTATTGGAATAACTTGGTCATAATAAAAGAAATAGCAAGAAAACATTAACAAAGCTTAAATGAATGATGCAGGGGATGAAGTAGGACAGAACAATCGACAGAACTTCGTATTTTGTGAACGATCGGATCGGAAATGCATGTAGTTTGCCAGGCATGTCGAGAATTTATCAGATGATAATATTGTGATCAATAGCGCACAATGCATAACTTGGATTAAAAAAGAGAGAATTGGCCAGATATAGCTTCAATAAGCATATTCAAAATCTACAGAACAACTCTTCTTGCATTTAAGCCTATCTTCGCTGTGAAATGATGTTTTAAAATGTTCTTGCTTTGTCTTTTTAGAGCTCATCGAAGGAACCTCAGAGCCTTCGTCACCAGTTTATGCTCTCATAGTCAGCGATGGTAAACACATGGGCGTCTATTTTCCTTTTTCAGAATTTGACCAGTTATTGATTTTGGCATCTGTTTTCCTTTTCCAGAATTTGATTATTTTATTGATTTTGGCATCTGTTTTCCATTTTCAGAATTTGATTATTTTGTTGATTTTGGCATCTGTTTTCCTTTTTCAGAAGTTGATTATTTTGTTGATTTGAGCGTCTGTTTTCCTTTCAGACTCTGATTATTTATCCGTAGATGAATCGGAAACAAGGAATCAAAATCGAGTATGATCCATGTTTTATTTCACGTGGTTTATTGACAAGTCCATCGTTTTAACACATGCATAACTTTTACTAATTCAGGGGCCCTACGATAAGTACGATATAATCACGATATAATCGCAATAAATTTGATATAATCACCGCTACATAAATGGAACGAGAGTTAAGAATGGAATTAAACAGAGAAGACTTCGCGTGCAAATTTTTATTTAGAGCTTCGCTTAAAGATGCGCTATATGAATGATCTCTTACAATTTCATTATTTCCACAGACAGCCTCGTTCATTGTGCATAACAAACATGGCAGTCAAAGAAACATATAAAAGTTTAAGGTTGCGAAACAATTGCTAATATAAATGATGTAATAAAGAACAACTCAATGCAGTAGCGGTTTGGAATGCCATAGAAACACAGAATTTTCGCAACATTTACATTAATTTGGTGCCCAATCCTTTCATGAATTTTAATTTCGACAAACTGATTAGCCTAGGCTTCTGACTAACTAGGCCAAATTTAAGATAAAATACGGAAGCTTTTCAGTTAAATCTCCCTCCTTTCTCTTTCTCCTTTCTCTCTCTCTGTTTCTCTCTGGTGGCTAATTCAACGATGCTGCGCCAAGCGGTTCTCTTCTGGGTCTTCTTTCATGCCGTATGAAAGCCGATATCCTTGGCTGTCAGAACCTTCTCCACGACTCTACTTCATGTAGTCCTCGCAGCTGTACAGGTGAACCTGCAACACGTATAGTCTATAAAGCTATAGTTTCTAGTCCAGCTCAATTGTGGAGCGCCAGATGTTCTTATCCAGGGAGACAATGCAAAATCTGGCAACTGATATTCAGCGCTTGGTCTCCTGTTCCCTAGATCATTGTTAGCTGCCTAGGTATGTGAAGCATCCACAACTCTCAAAATATCGCCAGCAACACTGAATTTTTGTAAAACCTTGACAGCAGCTGGCAGGCGGACGATCCGTGGTGGACTGAATCTTGATCTAGTCTTAGTTGATCTCCCGACCATAGACCTTGGTCTTGCTGCTAATAATCTTTCAGCGCCTGAAATTACACATCTGTATTCTGCACCAACAGTTGGACAACGTTTGCAAAGTCCAAAATCAGTGAAAACCTATTCTTTCCGGGTCTGGTTGAGGGTGTTCAAAGTCTGATGTGGACCTGCCTGGTGTAAATCCACTTCGCTCCCATCACCTAGGCTTCAGGAGGAGATCATTTACACGCCTCTCTTTCTCAGTTAAATAGGGTCTTACTAAGGACATCTGAATTCAACCGGAACACCCAAATATTGAAGAAATCTCTCCATGCTTTAAAAAATTGGACCATATCAATACGTCCGTTTTCAATTTTAAAGGCCGAATTTCGAATGACATTTCCAAATAATTTGGCTGGGGTTACCCTACAGTTTCTCTGAACACCTTACTCTTGCTTATTTATCCCTGTGTCATCTCCCGTCTTTGTAATTTATTCAGCCTCTTGTGTTCTAATTTATTGTTTTATTACGTAGATCGTCGCTACTGACGGAACGGAGTACATGATAATGAATACGATGGCTGCAAATGGAGCTCCGTCTACCCAGACACCTGCTATACCAACTCCATCCACGTTTCCTTCGGTGATGTATGCATCTATCGACCACACGCTCCAGTCAGATACTCCACAGCCAACAACTCACCCACAATCACCAGTGCCGCGCACTTTATCGGTAGGCATACATCGTCACGCGACTTCAAAACAACCACCTGTTCCGTCACCACGAAATCTATCACGAAAGATTTAAGATAGATGACTGCGTGCTTAATTGACGTTGTGGCTCTGCGTTATGCTTTTATGAAACGACAAAGTGACTCTCCTAGTGAGGATATATAATCTTGCTCTAAACTAAACGGAGTAGGCTTTTATCTATACCTATAATTTTTAATGTTTCATGCTGTCATGGTTCAACTATGAAGTATTGGGCATTAAATCTGTCAAATTTCACTTTCATTATGTTGTATCTAGCTGAGCATTTGCATAATTTTGATGTTATGGTTCTCGTTTAAGTTTTACTTTCAATTTTCGGCTAGGTACTCTATTTACTGGGGTAACTAACTCATTAATTATGCGTCCTTAGCGGTACGTTGAATATTAAGGTCTGGCGTATTAGAAGTTGATGGTTCGAAATGGTTGTGCCCTTAAAGAGGCGCTACACAGATATCCTAACAGTGAACGAATAACGGATTATTATAAATTAATTATTAATACACTTACGTTCAGGTTATACGATTGTACAGAGACTGCAAAATGAATCAACAGCACTCGGCTTAATCTACTCTAATCCCTAATACATTCACATTATCTACATTCTACATAAATTCCTACAGTCGGTCGTCGTAATTCTCTCCGCCTCCCCATGCTCCATCTTCCGCTGTTCCTCGACGGATCCTTCCTCTGACGAGACCCGGTTGCGATTCTCCTTGTCTCTGGATTCTCCGAGCTATTTCTACCTGAATCCTCTGGACTCTGGGCGCATTCCCTTAGGGTGCTAAGCGTTTCAGACCCGAGGTTGTCTGCGCGCTGACATCAGCATTCGTGTGCCTTTTGATTGTTTCTTCGAACTCATTTGCATTCCTGTGGTATGTGGACATCCCTCTGGCTATCACGTGAACCTCTCGTGCTCATTTGTAAAGCCCAGGATGGACCTGCAGAGTGCTACCTGTGGAATCCTCTGCTTGCCCCTGCAGTATCCCTTTGACTAAGCTACACCACTCCTGCATTCCATAGCTCACCCGCACTGCTACCAACAATAGCCCTTAGACGCAGTGTAACTTGCAGCCCGTCCGCTGCTAAGAATCTGACCGCTGTAGCTTGAGGCTATTGGCTAGCTGTCTTGCTGCTCTGAATCATACAATGCACTGTGCCTTTATATAGCGCACTTTCCAGCTTGGCAATAAAACCATGACCAGAAGTAGGCGTATGTCTAATAAATGATATATGATTAATTTTGAACATTTCTGCTGCTTCTTGTATTTATTGAGCACCACTATTATTATTTCTTCCCGTATTAAGGGAGCACCACTGTATGGCTCAAATCGCATCAGTAACAACCAGGTTATAAAACAGCCCACTTGAGAAATTTTGTTTTTAATAAAATCTTCTTGTTTATACAATATATTGCTACACTATATTAAAATTGCCGAAAAGCTTTTGCATTTTTTCAACAATATGTGCTAAATCTTAGGCTAATTTTTGAGTAACTGTAAATGTAAACATGCCTTAAAATAACTACCCAAAGAAAGCAAAAAGTTGCAAATTCATAATTCGTAAAACGAAATTAAAGATTATCATCCATTGGAAACTCAGTCCACAAATATGAACAACAAATGAACTTACTTGCATAAAGCCAACCAGTGGTTTGTGTCAAGAGTGAATCAGTGTAGAATTCCAGTTAATAAACTTTAAGCTAAAAATTGCTAAGATATTGTCGTAAATTAGTTTGTATTGAGTTTACGAATTATGCGCTTCTAATTGTCAAGGATAGCAGACTTAATGGAAAAAGATTCGCTATGTCTTTACACGAAAGTTACCCAAGAGATAAATGATGTGTAAGTTTGCATTTTGAACTGTAACATTATTCTGAATATTCGATATCCTGAACTAAATATATTAAGTAAGCATATCTTATCTGTCCTACGGACTACTGACATGAATTGAATGCTGTAAACGTGATCGAGCTGTATCAATAACACTAACTTCATTCTCTATGTATATATACATATACATCTTTAATTAAACGACTTGTTTCTATTTGTAATTCTTTGAAATCTCAACAGAGACTTGTCTTTGACAAACGGTGAAACTTTATTGTACGGTGCATATGAGCAAAACACTCTTGTGCACATACCCCTTGCTTTCACATCTGCTGCTCTGTGCTCACTCCAGAAATTCCAAAAGAGGTAAATCAGCATAAATTTTGAATATTGCAAACCAGGAGAGCTTGTTCTATTCTTATAGATCAGACATTCTTAAAAAATAGAGTAAATAAAATACTAACGAAGAAAATTAGTTGAGCCCAACCTATGGTACCTTTTATTAGTGAGGCTACCCATTTTGTCATACAAATAAGTTATCTTACTTAATAACAACAAAAGCGCAGAAGCGCGGTTTCAGCTGCATGATAAATGTTAGCCAGAAATGTAGTCAATAAAGAAAATATAAAAATTGTTGAATACACTAGTTCCTAGATATACTATTACTTTTCTATCGAACTATGATCAATTGGCGGCGGATCACATCGCCGGTTGTTGTTCATCATCCTAGATGTGCGTGCTTCAGGAACTTCGAACATGCTGTCATTTTACAGCGCTAGTTTGGTAGGCCTATCTGTTTGTAGGCCCTGTGTATATGGCGTGTGAGCTTGCCAGTGGCGACATTTCTAGTTATCTGAGCACTGTTTTGCTAACGGATGAAGGTTTTGTTCTTTAATGACATTTATCATCGTTAAGGCTAGCGCATAGAGAATCAGAGGGCCACTGATTAGTTTCTTTTGAAGCGGCGCTATATAAATTTTTGATTACATTTACGAAAAGTCAAATTTTTATGCTACTAGTTCTCTCTCAACAGGCATATAAGTTAGATTTTTTATACTGGTATATAATGCCAGTGCTGTGTAGTTTGCACTGGCGTTGTGCTTCTTCTTACTGAGCACTTTGTATGCACTGTCATTGTAAATTGTGGGAATTTGTTTCGCTCAAATAAAGATTACTTAATGACTTGTTTCTGAAATGACTAATTGAATTGGCAAGTGATTGAATGTGTCGTCAATTCTTTATAAAAGTATAGATTAAGGTCGGAAAATCAGAAATATATTTACGAAAGTCGATAAATCAAAAGCAATATTGACGAAGTTAAGAAAATCGAAGAAATAGGAAGATGAAAAGTAGTCCCTTAAGCTAGGCCGGATAGGCAGACATGGGATTATGTAATAGCAACTTCATTTTGCTTAGTCTTGGCGTATGAAGGCGGGTGGCCGGTCCTCTCCCACTGCCTGATCTTAGCACTGAGAATTTACAGTAACTGCACATGTAATGGCTGAATTAGGTAGAGTGTTCACTGTTCAAGTGCAGCCAAAATTTCAAAAAAAATCTGCCATAGCTGGGAATTGAACCCGTCACTCCAGTACGCTGACCACTACACTATCATGAACTTTCAGAAACAGAAGGTCAGAAAATCAGATATCAGATAAACGAATGTACAAACCAGAAACATAGACGAAGGTCGGAAAGTTAGAAACACAAAGACGAAGTGCAGTCCCTTAGGCTATAGGCCTGATAGGTAGCTCTGGAACTACAGTATTAGCGACTGTTGCTTAGCCTCGATAAATGAAGGCAGGTGGACAATCCTCTTCGTTGCCGCCTCATCCCCTCATTGACATTGTACGGCAATTGTACTCGTTATAGCTGAATTGGGTGCAGGTGTAAGTGGAACCGAAATCTCGATGAAGAAGTTTGCCATAGCGGGGAACCCGCGAATGTTGATTAACAGTTTAGCACTCTAGCCACTAGACTATGGCGTTCATCTCAGCAATACGTAGGTCGGAAAATCTGAAGCACATAGATGAAGGTGAGAAAATCATAATCGTACTTAGGAAAGTCGAAATATCCTTCCAATTCTTTCCTTGCCTCTCGCTCCGTGCCTCATTTCTTTCCTCCCTTTCTTCTCCCTCTGATCCTCAACCTCCTTCTATTCCTCTATCCATCCATCCCTTCTCCTCCCTTTCTTCTCTTCCCTCCTGTTGCTTTCCTCCTCTCTTTCCATCTCTGCCTCACTCTCCCTCCATGCCTCTATCTCTTTCTTTATATAAAAATATAAAGGGAGAATTGCAAAACTATGCATCTGGTTTTGATCCAGATGTTAGCTGTATCGGAGCCAAGCATAAGAAGGATTCATTCTGTGGAAATCTCGACCGTTCATAAATTGAAATAAGAACGTGATATCAAATATAATCTGAAGACTTCCTTAGCGCAGTTATTATAATGCACGAAGCATTAGTCGATGCCCGCTTCAAGTCAAAATTGCAATCAAAAATCATAGCAATTCCTTGAAGTAGCGGGGTCGAATTCCGATAGGTCAGAGAAACCAGTAGCAGGGTAAGTAAGTTGAAAGAGATGCATCTTAGTTCAGACATGACTAACATCAAAGATATGGCAGATTCAAGTTTGTCGTTTGGTATGTGTGTCTTATTTTCTTAAGGCAAGCAGCTAAAATTGAAGTTTGGATTGTTGGAAACTGTGACGCTTTTAATCCAGAAAATTACCAACCGACCAAATCTCATAATTGGATTGATGCTTTCCGTGAAATCAACCAGCTGCCACCTGGATCAAATGTCAGTTTAGTCGGCGGATAAAAAATTCCTAAACACGTAACATTAGCCAAACAGTACACTAAGTCTACAGTGATCCTGTAGATAACAGTTACAATTTTTCATGGCGGTACGATAAGCTTTATGAAATAGATTGCCTTCGCATACACAATGAATACTGGGAATATCTTTCGACACTATAAGCCTATGTATTCTTCACTACTGTTCCGCAGCTTAATGGTAATTCTTTATGTGAGCAAAATAATTACGGACTATCTGCTTAGTGCTGACACAAAGAGAAAGGTGAATTGTAATTGTAATTTTTTTTTAAAATTGTAATTGTAATTTAAAATTTGTATAGCGCCACTTCAAGGTAAACTCATCAGTGGCGCTCTTGCACAAACCGCATTGATGTTAGAAATGTCATAAGATCATAAAGTTTATCACTTAGCAGTCAACTGTTAGAAGAACTAGGAAACTCACCGGTGACAAGCCCGCACACACACGCAGAGGCCTGCCAACGGATTCCCATCCAGAGTATACGGATGACACGACGTTCAGAGTGTCCCCGGACCAAGCAGGGTCCAAGACGTAGGACGAAATCGAACGACAGCGTCGCACACACGAAAGCACTATCGTCCACAGCGTCCCGCGTAGGTGGCAGAAGACGCGGCGTCAGGACGTTTGCACGAGCAGGCACGCAGGCCGATCCTTAGTAAACAGCACTTCTGTTGATGGCACAAGTCCCTTCTGTAGGACGGTTGAAACAGATTCGATGTCATACCTCGTTTGCCGCAACCGTCCATCTCGACACTGGACCTGACATCCCCTTGACTATAGATGGACTCTTCCAAGGTCGAACGGGCGTTAAACACGTGTAGAATAAAACTGTCCACAAGGTTGAAGTACATACTGTCTACGTATACAAAGCTTAAAATAGAGGCGGAAATGTATATTTTTCATACATAGAAAGTAACATGCGGTAGACAAAGCTAAACAGAAAATTAAACCTAAAATAATTTAGCTCTAATGTTCAGCTTTAAATAATAGCAATTAATAACTTTGAAAAACTACAAAATGTGAATGTATAATCTTGTGAGGGCAATAAATGTGGTTTCAAAATTTTGTTGTTATCCTGTAATTGAGTTTGATAGTAAATTGCATTGGCTTGTAATATTTTTTAAGTTTGTGAATTAGACAGTTCATTTGCTATCATATGTCAGAGTTGAAGACAAGTTGCTCTAGTCGGATGATCGTAGACATCATGAAGTATATTTGCGTATATACACATATGCCTATTAATGTATCTCGGCATTTACATGGCGCCTTTTAGAAAACTTTATATTAAACATAGATATTTGATAGATATGAAAAGGTGCACCTCAATTTAAGCTGAAATTATTCTTGAGCTGTTAAGTTCGGATTTTCAGTAGAAGATTTTTCTAGGAAACGTTCCAGTTCACGAGGAAACAATATGTGCACGAGTCGCAATACGACACTGAGGGACTATCAGGTTCCCATGTGCACAGGAACAAAGAACTCCATAATGAATTAAAGTCTAGAATTCGTAGCTAGAGTCTGTGTATGTTGTGACAATAACTTATTTAATATTAAACCTCAAATATCGACGAATTAATGGGCCAGGTCTGCAACTAAACAACGCACTGTTGGGCACGCTGCGACAAAGTGAAAGAGGCCACTAGAAATTGTTACAATTGGCCATTATTGTTTTCGTCAGTTTTCTTTTCGCCTATCTCCATGAACACATATAAGGAAAACAAAAAAAAACTTTCACATTGTATGGTCAGAGCAATACTTTGTTGTTTGCACGAAATTAAATACTTCCTGTCTTTCAATCGTGCAATTAATTATTGTTAGCCTAATTATGACTTTCCTTTTGTATTATCCTACAATGAGCACGTATTCTACTTTAACATTCTAACTAAACGTGCATCAGATCATAATCGAAAATTTAGAAAAAAATCGGATGTCTGAATCGTCATGTTCATGCAGTGGTACACGGTGCTTCTCCTTGTGACATCACTTCTGAAAGGTCAAGTTCAATACATATTTACGATTTTAAAACAATCTGCATCCTTCTAAGCCTAATAACAAGTAACCTACATCAGAATCTACTGTATTCGAGCCAACAGATAGGTCTACCTCTGAATTTAAATAAAATTCAATTTTTATTGTTCTGCCCATATAAGAATACTTTAAAAGAAATACTTGCATCGAAAATCAACAAAAAGAGGCCTTAAAGTAATTTCATGTAAATTTCTTGACGATTATGTTGACCGTCATAGCTTGTAACTTGAACTATTGCTCAAGAGTTGCGCGGATCCGACATATCATGTTTCTTAAATTTGTAAGTTCTCAAACTCAGCTATGTAATGCTCAAAATTTTTATGCACATATTTATATAGATGTATCGCAATGAGTATCGTTATCTGCCTCGTTAAAATGCGGCTTTAATCCTCTTTCGATCCGATTTCCATAAACTTATTGTATTTAAATTAAATGCATGCTATTGAAAGGTTTCAGGCGCTGAAAAATTGAGATCGGATTTGTTTGCGGTAGTGCCCCCGATATCCAGCATAGACATAGTCTACATTTTATCTTTTTGCTAGGCGAAACAGCCAATATTCCACAACCGAATTTTACGCGTATTGATATTAGTAATATTCGCTCAGACACAAAACCTACATCCAGTGTACAAGAGCCCATTAAATTGTCAGAAAAAACAAAAAATCAATGTTTGCTTATAGTATGCCACCCATTCTTGAATTTGCTAACTCTGAGAGTACTGTTGTAAATACAGGTCTGCAATTTTCAAAAAATGCATTAAACTCGAAAAAGTCTTAATATGAAATAAAAACACATGTAAAACATTCCACAAATATGGTCAAATTTCACTGTAAGATGCATTAATGCATTTTAAAACTGTTTGGCTTCTTAAATCACAAATTATTAAATAGTAACTAAAAATGTGGCTATTGAAAAAGCACTCTTTTCTGCAATTGAAAATCGTGCTTTGTGCTTCAAACGTTGTTCTGACTATAGAAACTACGGTTACATATAAATATGTTTTGCATTTCCAGGTGCTCTTGTTGAACGGTGTCAAATTTTTCTCTTTGGCAAATTATTAGAAACCAAAATTTTGCCATCCGTCCTTAATGCATTTCAATGGAATAGGAGTTACTCAAATCGTCAACGAACATCGTTGTAATTGTTTTTCGACAAAAGTTCAAATTTTCTGTAATTCCATTTTGAAACAGTGTAACGTTTTGCATATTTAGTTTCCTGTACATAAATACATCTTAATTGCTGATTAATTTAAATCAAACACAAAAAAGAACATCAGGGGTTGCATTCATGTCATCATCGTATGAAAAACTTCAGGAATTCGCTTATTTACGTAAGTGCTGATACACAGCACTTTTTCAAATATAAGAAAAAGCAATTTCCTTAAGTGAAATAGACATAAAAATCTCGTAAAATGCACATAACATGCCAAAACATTGATTAACCTTCAATGTTCAACACACTAGTGGATTATACAATTCTTTCGCCTGTTAAATCACGAAATATAATCTTCTTTCAAATTTGGATATAAAAATGTACTTGATTCTAAGATTAATGCCAAACAACTACAGTCTAGCAATCGTTGTTCCTCATCTTCGATTCAAATAGGAACTCTAAACAATGCGACAATTTTCAACTTTGAATAGGATTCCGTTGGTTCGGCTCCACGAGTGCGAGGAGGTCGCCTTTGATGACTTTTCTACTTATCTGAGCATTGTTTGCTTATTGATGAATTATTTGCACTTATGAACTTTAACATCATTTACTGTAGGCACCATACAATTTGCTAATCATAATTACTGTTACAAACTGTGCTTTGTGCTTAAAAAGTTGTATTAGTTGTTTGATCTATGACAGCATAAAATGTATATTGCATTTTTAGGTGCTTTAGTTGAATTCATGTATACCAATTATTGCTTTCTTTGACAAAACTAAAAGAAAAACCAAAAAATAGCTACAATTGTTTAATGCGTTTCAGTGGAATTGGAATTACTTAAGGCGTTTACAGAAAACGTTGCTGTTATCGTTGGACAGCCAGTTACTCATTTCTGTAGTTGCAATTCGGGAAGTAATATTCATTCATTGTATTTCACTCCGGTGGGATCCAGAAACCCATTTCCGCTTTGGAGATCAGGAATAGGAATACACACCAACTTCACAGAACAATATATTCTTTTCGAAGACCAGTTCAACGTCAAACTTTATCTTAAGTCTACCAGTCTGAGTTTTGCGGGCACTGTAACCTGCAAACTGACGATTCCCGAAGGAGGGGCAATTTATTTGATCAAATCCACTGCTCAGCTGATTGTACTTGGTAAGTCATTCAATATACTTAGTGGAGGGCAGTTTCTGATCTGTATTTTTATTTTCTGATCAAATAGAGGTCATTGTTTGATAAGAAAATCATAATCGTAAAAGACAAGAATGAACACATTTGAGTGATACCTCAAACAACTATCGGTCAAATGTAATCATTCAGATTAACTCGCTGAATGAATTCTTATTCCACAGAATAATAACTTCTTATTTACTCTTTTTATGAAATCATTGTATGCAAAACTTGGTATTTAATCGAGCTACCCAATGACTTTCTTTGGCTTGAAGAATAAAATCGGAATCTCAATTCATTCGTTCTTCTTGATTTTTTTGCAAAAATAATTTATAACGCTAAAACGCGTGGATGTCAATATCCATTTCAAACACTACCACCTAAATGATCTATCATGCAACCCAGGCTCAAAGGCGTTGAACTTCAACGATTTTTCCTTAAACCCGATTTAATGCAGTAAATAATTATTTCTATATTGATTCCTACTTAAGATTTTAAAATCCTTTTATCTCAGCGTGATTTGCTCATACATCGAGAAATATTACACTTATTACGACACATTCAGAAAAAATATTATAATTAGTTATCTCGTATTTTATGATCCGGTTCTTAGAGGTTCGAGATAGACTATTTGATAGTGTCGAACTGTCAACACAAAAGACGCCTTAGCAGAATGAGTTTTTAGAATATTGCTGCACTTTGCACCCTCTCCAAAATATAGCAATAAAATAAGTAAATTCACCCGGCACCGAAAGTGTGAAGTCCGCATGCCGAGCTTATAATGAAGTCGCTAACACATCGTACACAAGGATGCTTTGGAGAGTTATCTCAAAGGACTGTTTTCTTTATTGACATTTAAGTATTTAACATTGATATAAGCTTATTTTGTATTAAATAAAATCTGATGAATGTGTGTTATACCATTTACTCGACTTCTTTTTTATCATAAAATTGACATTCAAGTCGCAGTTAAATAAAATTAGAGTTAAGTTTAAGTTTTAAGTTGGGCATTTTGCAGGATATTATTCGACTTCTCTTTTAGATGGCAACCTTGTGTGCAACAGCAGTACCAGAGACTCCGCTTTACAAGAACTACAGCCGATCGAAATTCAATGCAACATTGGATACAGAGGCAATTGGGCTCCTGTGATGGAGTGGAGGCTTTCCGGAGAAAACGGCCAAGTCGTTCGAGAAGATGTACAGACTACTAATATTTCCAATTTATCAGTCACCTCGGTTTTGAAATTTGTGGTAAACCATACAATGAACAACCGGAATCTGAGTTGCAAGACGTATTTCAATCACTACACTGGGAATGTCCGTACGACAGCAACCAATATACCAGACTACAGCTACACATGGACGTCACCTTCGCTGAATGTCACATGTAAGCTATTCTCTGTTATGGTCAGAAGATTATGCACTTCTTAAACACCTCTTCCATATTAAAAGTTGCGGAAAGATATATGAATTTGCCTTTATCAGCGAGTTCAAATACCGCTTCATTACTGAGTCGATCCAGTTATCTGATCACTTGTTCATAATTTTAGTTCTTATTGACTTTCAGCATCATTTACCTAGCGCTGGCAGAACTTATGAGAGGTGCTTAGGAAGAGCTATTGTAAGTATCTCAATACATACACATACTGGCAGTAGATATAAGATATTTGCTCGCTCAGAAATGTTGTTCGAAACTGTGAAAAGTTGATGCATGCCTTTTTTACTTCGAATTCGCTTAAACACGTTGATCGCATGAATTTCCAAAGAGAAATTAAACTCGTATGTACTAAATCCACATACACATGGAAAATAAGAGTTATAATTGTGTCTCTTTTGAAAATTGCTTGCACTTGATTTTTTTCCAAAATAACCACTAAGTATCGTGATTACAAATATCGCAGGTGTAGACCTAAAGGTGGCTTTGTAATCACGATGTCTCGGTGTTTACATTATCGTGCACATTATCGAGTGACGCTAATGAATTAGTAATGAAGACTAGACTAGCTAAACGCAACTACTCCAATCTGATTGAAGTCAGTTCGCTTGAGGTCTGAGTCGTATCAGTACAAAATGTTTCTTTATTGTCATATAATGTCTTATTGTATCTTCTGCTATTATGAATAGATGTACCAAGAAATGTTACAATCACACCAGTAAAGAAATCATATAAAGCTGGAGACAAACTGACTTGTTCTGCTGACGCCAATCCAAATCCAATTTACGAATGGAAATATATGTCAACAGGCTCAATCCTAAAAACGGGACCAGATTTCACACTACCATCTTCTGTGTTGCTTTTGAAAGTGGTATGCACAGCAATCAACTCTGTCGGCTCGAATTCAACATCTATTTCGATTATGTCAACTCACGGTGAGTGTACGCTTGTAAAATTAACTGCTTGGCCGCTAAATAATGTCATTGGCAAAAAGCTTCCGTGTTAGCATCGCGTCTAATAAATGAGTCAGATGCCTATCTATGCAATCTTTCTAATATAATTTCCTGTTTTAAACTCATCAGGCTTGTGTTTGCTTGACTTCTTTGTTGTTCTAAATATTATAAAGAAAGAACTGAAAGCAGTAAACTGTTTTTTTATTGTTAAACTGTTTCTATGTTTGAGAATTTTCCATAATTGCAAGGAACTTATTTGTATGGCATAATAAAGTTCTGTACAACTGCAATTTGATATAGACTTCATTTCAAAGTTCAGATACTGCATACACGACCATACAACATAGCATCAACGGCGCTGAACATTGTGTGTGAAGGACCTGCTCAAGATTGATGCACTATAACCGCCTCGGGGGGCTCGAATCCGTACTCTTAACGTTACAAGATGTGGGCTCTTACCAATGGGTTACCATGCTCCATTTGTTGAAAAGCAGCCATTTCTGCAAGCTAAGATAATGAATTATAAATGAAGTAGGACCTAATTATTTTTCATTTATAAATTGCAGAATACGGCGCATATTTGATTTATCAGTTGATGTCGATTGTGTTTGGTACGCTCTTCGCAATCTCGGTTATCATCTTTGTTGCGCTCATTTTGATGAAGAAATTCAAACCAGGTACTTTGTAGCTTAAATACTATTGCCTATCGTCGCAACTGTGCAATATTGTTTCATGTTTCGACGTTGAAACGTATTTAAAACCATTGTTTTAAAGTTAAAGAGTCGAGTTATGTTAGGGTTTGACCAATTATTGGCCTGTGCACATTAGTCTGTCAAGTTTAGATGACAAGCGCCTTTTGTGCAGTGTTCAATTTTTAGAAATGTGATCAGAGGACAATTATCAGGTACACATTGTTTAGACACACTTCACACGGAATATACAGATCTCGGGTGTTGTTTGGATTTTAACAGAAATTTTGGAAAAATAAGTGGATTTTAAGTTTTTTAGCATTGTAGAATAGAAAAAATTCCACGAGTTATCTTAATTGTTCCTCTAGGTACAAAATGTAAATCGTAAACGGATATAATCTTATCGCGTTTATTTTTGCTAAATTTGAATTACAGAATGTCATGCCAGACCGAATAATACAGAAGATATTCAACAACCTAAAATTAACTTTAGAATTCGCCAAATGAATGAAGCCGAGAGAGGGATGTCACAACAAGTCGCAGGCTCATCTGATTTTCAAGATACACACGACTATGAAGACATCGAACCTCTTGAGCCGCAACCGCCATCTGTCTATACCAGCTTAGCGGCAACGGAGAGAATCAGACTTCCAGCAGAAGGGGAAGAAGGCATTGAACTGGTCCAAATGTCAAACCGAAGTCAAGCGCTTCCTTCTATTGCAGGTCGTTTGCTGGAGGATACTTCTGAACTGAATCTCAGGAACAACAGGCCAACACAATATGAGAACGTATCAGTGAAAGAGAATCAGGTTCATCGATATGTCAATGTGTCGCTACTAAAAACCGAAGCAGACGCAACCGGTTATTAGAGTGGATTAAGTGCTGAATAAAAAAAACAAATGAATGCTAGACAGTTTGGGCAGGTAATGAGAACGAGAAAACCATATGCAGTCGAGTTTTCAATGAGTTTTGAAGTAAACAAAACTACATGTATTGCGTTCTGTTCTCGTGGCAGCGAGCACCATAAAATGGAATCAATGTTCAAACTCGGTGGTCGAAAAAAATTGAAACTGTGTCTGAATGGCCACATCTTGGTAACATATTGCATGAGTTTCAGAGTGGTGGCAGTTGCATGAGTTTTAAGAACTGACGTTTCTTTGGTCAGGCAAATTGTGTTGTCTTATTTTTTTGTAAATTGAGTTGTAATGTTAAAAGCGACTTATTCTAAACATATTGTAGCAATAATTATGGCTCATAAGTTGTGGAATATGCAGGATCTAAGGTGAGTAATGTATTCTCTGACTGGCAGAAAGGACTATGACATGTATGAAATTTGCCACACAATATTCACAGAGAATTGTTGTACGGTTTATCCGGTTGTAAATCACAGTTTTATGAATTTTGTAAAACATTATTGCTTTGTTATTTAAATGTGCTCAGTCTGGTAATGTGACTGTTCGTAATGTAAATGACAACTATTTGTTAGAAGGCCAGGCGGATAGTCCGCTGGGCGCAATATACTGTTTATATAGTACATATAGTACATTGCCCTTCCTGTGCAAGTCTGCAAATCGGGCAACGCAGCCTCTCCCTTCATCTTTGTGAAGCGCCAGTCTTCCTGCCTCATCCCACGATATCTCCAAACAACCAAAGTCGTCTCTGATGGTCTCTGGATAGTTCTTCCTTGGTCTTCCCTTCCTTTGCACATAATAAATTCGACTGGAAAATTTAAATAAAAATATTTTAGTTATTCGCTAGTAGTCCGAGAAAATTAAGAAACATATGTCATAGCCATTTTCCTTTCAGGGCAGTAGTTTATATTTTTTTTATATGACAGCAACATGTAAATATTTTGCGAACATTTAGCGCAAAGTTACAATTTCTATGCAATTATAAAGGCTTATGTTCGAGCAACGCGGGTAATTTTGATGTAGCTTATCTCCCACTACGTCGCATGCGCAAAGCTGCAGCTAATTATGCTGTACGTCTTTTGGCCTAATGTACATTTATGGACAAACATGAGACTACATAACCGGCATCTAGTGTGCTTTAATCAACTGAGCTGAACTGGCAAGTTGATCTCCAACGGCGAAAATTTGTCAAACTGAGTTCATTACAAATTTGATTTTCTGCAAAGAAATAGTCTTATATCTTGATTGCTGGATAAATAACAAAACACGAAATAGAACATCATATATTCACCGCCATGCGGAAAAAATGGTTCATAGCCATCCTATTCTGGAATTCCCTGACTCAAGGTAAGTGTTGATACAAAATACTGTTTCAAATATTATACTATGCAATTTGCTTAAGCGCAGTAGATATCAATAGCTCGTAACATACAAAAACCGTACCAAAAACGTTGATTAACTTTGACTGTTAAAAACCCTAGTGGATTCTAAAAATGTTTAGCTAGCTAAATCACAAAAACACAATATGTTATCAAATTTGGCTATTAAAATTTTTTATTTATAAGATCAATGTTTCTAAAATAAATGATGATACAGTAAATCAAAGAGAAGGTCCAACAACGTCAAAAATGGAAACACTGGAGGTTCTAACCTGCCCGGGCGCAGAGAACTTGAAGAAGAAAAGGATAATGTTAAACAACTACAGTCCAGCATTTTTTGTTCCTCATCCTCGATTCAATTACGAACTCTAAACATTGCGACAATTTTCAACTTTGAATTGGATTCCGTTGGTTCGGCTCCACGAGTGTGGGGAGGTCACCATTGATGACTTTCCTGCTTATCTGAACACTGTTTGTTTATTGAAGAATAATTTGCACTTATGAACTTTAACATCATTAGGCACCATACAATTTCCTGATTATAATTACAATAACAACTCGTGCTTAATGCTTAAAAGTTGTATTAGTTGTTTGATCTATGACAGCATAAAATGTCCATTGCATTTTCAAGTGCTTTTGTTGAATTCAGGTTTGTCAATTATTGCTTTCTTTGGCAAAACTAAAGGAAAAACCAAAAAAGCTATATTTTTAATGTGTTTCAGTGGAATTGGAATTGCTTAAGGCGCTTACAGAAAACTTTGCTGTTATTGTTGGACAGCCAGTTACTCATTTCTGTAGTTGCAATTCGGGAAGTAATATTCATTCATTGTATTTCACTCCGGTGGGATCCAGAAACCCATTTCCGCTTTGGAGATCAGGAATAGGAATACACACCAACTTCACAGAACAACATATTCTTTTCGAAGACCAGTTCAACGTCAAACTTTATCTTAAGTCTACCAGTCTGAGTTTTGCGGGTACTGTAGCCTGTAAACTGACGATTCCCGAAGGAGGGGCAATTTATTTGATCAAATCCACTGCTCAGCTGATTGTACTTGGTAAGTCATTCAATATACTTAGTGGAGGGCAGTTTCTGATCTGTATTTTTATTTTCTGATCAAATAGAGGTCATTGTTTGATAAGAAAATCATAATCGTAAAAGACAAGAATGAACACATTTGAGTGATACCTCAAACAACTATCGGTCAAATGTAATCATTCAGATTAATTCGCTGAATGAATTCTTATTCCACAGAATAATAACTTCTTATTTACTCTTTTTATGAAATCATTGTAAGCAAAACTTGGTATTTAATCGAGCTACCCAATGACTTTCTTTGGCTTGAAGAATAAAATCGGAATCTCAATTCATTCGTTCTTCTTGATTTTTTTGCAAAAATAATTTATAACGCTAAAACGCGTGGATGTCAAAATCCATCTCAAACATTGCCACTTAAACGAGCTCTCATGCAACCCAGGCCCAAAGGCGTTGAACTTCAACGATTTTTCCTTAAACCCGATTTAATGCAGTAAATTAATTCCATATTGATTCCTACTTAAGATTTTAAAATCATTTTAAGTCAGCATTGAGAAATATTACGCTTATTACAGCACATTCAGAAAAGTAATTACAATTAGTTATCTCGTATTTTATGATCGGGTTCTTAGAGGTTCGAGATAGACTATTTGATAGTGTCGGACTGTCAACACAAAAGACGCCTTAGCAGAATGAGTTTTTAGAATATTGCTGCACTTTGCACCCTCTCCAAAATATAGCAATAAAATAAGTAAATTCACCCGGCACCGAAAGTGTGAAGTCCGCATGCCGAGCTTATAATGAAGTCGCTAACACATCGTACACAAGGATGCTTTGGAGAGTTATCTCAAAGGATTGTTTTCTTTTTTGACATTTAAGTATTTAACATTGATATAAGCTTATTTTGTATTAAATAAAATCTGATGAATGTGTGTTATACCATTTACTCGACTTCTTTTTTATCATAAAATTGACATTTAAGTTGCAGTTAAATAAAATTAGAGTTAAGTTTAAGTTTTAAGTTGGGCATTTTGCAGGATATTATTCGATTTCTCTTTTAGATGGCAACCTTGTGTGCAACAGCAGTACCAGAGACTCCGCTTTACAAGAACTACAGCCGATCGTCATGCAATGCAACATTGGATACAGAGGCAATTGGGCTCCTGTGATGGAGTGGAGGCTTTCAGGAGAAAACGGCCAAGTCGTTCGAGAAGATGTACAGACTACTAATATTTCCAATTTATCAGTCACCTCGGTTTTGAAATTTGTGGTAAACCATACAATGAACAACCGGAATGTGAGTTGCAAGACGTATTTCAATCACTACACTGAGAATGTCCGTACGACAGCAACCAATATACCAGACTACAGCTACACATGGACGTCACCTTCGCTGAATGTCACGTGTAAGCTATTCTCTGTTATGGTCAGAAGATTATGCACTTCTTAGACACCTCATCCAATTATCAGAAGTTCCTGCAATATTTGAATTTTCGTTTATTGTGCAGTGCATTTTAGATATCATTTCGTCATCGACTCTAATTACACTGGCCAACAGAAAATTTTTTTTCTTGTTGCCTTCGGTTTTAGACCTGTTCTTGAGGTAATTTTGGGCGCTGATTCAGAAAGTGTCTTTGGATTGAGTGCATCAGGTCTAGTTTCTGAGATATCGTCGATTTTGTAAAGAAAACCCAGTCCACTCTTTAAACGATGTCTTTGGCAAAACTAAAATGTCATAATAAGCTTTATTTATGGCTAATTATAATTCTTGCTGATTCATATAATGCCTACATCCTTATAATGTAAAATCAGCATATCTTGCCGCGTGCTGAGATATTGCTGATTCAACGAAATAACTATTCCGTAGTCTACAGCTTACTCAGCACTAAATTCATGGCCTCATTTAGAATTTATTTGTGCTTATACAGCGTTTCATGGTTTCGAACTATGTAAATAGATTATGCTGAAGTCAGCATTTATAGCCTATATAAACCGCCTCCTGAAAGCTAGAGCAGCCGCAGTCGTCTTAGGGCATATTAAGAGTTGGTCGCAAGAACAATCTGTGAATGTGAGCATTAAATAACTACATGTTCTTACTATTTTTTAGGTTAGTCATATAATTCCTCAGATGCGAACATCCTTAAGGTTATGGCTACTTCCAGACGGAGCTGCATTAACCATCCAGACATATTCTGCTACATTTGTGGGGAATACACACTAAAAGCAAACAGGAAACCGATTTCTGAGTTTGTAAAAAGAGCATATGTAGGTTATTTTGGTGTCAAACTTGGAGATCAAGATAAGCAATGGGCTCCTCATACAGTATGCAAAACTTGTATTGAACAATTGCGCCACTGGACAATTGGAAAGAGAAGCTGCCTGAAATTTGGTGTACCGATGGTTTGGAGGGAACAGATAAACCACTTCGACGACTGTTACTTTTGTATGGTTAATATCATAGGTATCAATCGAAATAATCGTCACAAGTTGTCTTACCCTGATATACCTTCAGCCAGGAGACCTGTTCCGCATTCGGATATTGTACCAGTTCCACCTTTTCGCGAACTACCTCAGCTCTCAGACGATGAGACTTGCATGTCCAATATCGGACAAGATGACGAAAGTGAAGAAAGTGGGGGCAGTGACAGTGATTTCCAATCAACTTCACACAGTGAACGTTTTGACCAAAAAGAGTTGAGTGATCTGATCAGGGACTTAAATCTTTCCAAAGAGTCCTCTGAATTGCTTGCGTCCAGACTAAAGGAAAAGAATGCACTTCAGCCTGGAACGAAAATTACAATTTATAGAAACAGAGAAAAGGATTTGCTGCCATTCTTTACCGAAGACAACAACCTAGTATTCTGTAATGACATCAGCAACTTATTGAAGAAAATTGGTCTGTCGGATTACAGCCCAGATGAGTGGCGTCTTTTTATCGACAGTTCAAAACGTAGTCTGAAATGTGTGCTTTTAAATAACGGCAACAAATTTGGTTCTATTCCAATCGGTCACTCCACCAGGATGAAAGAAGAGTACAATGCCATCTCTTTAGTACTGGAAAAGATAAAATACAAAGAACATCAATGGGTAATTTGTGTAGACTTGAAGATTGTAAATTTCCTCCTTGGTCAACAAAGTGGCTACACAAAGTATCCCTGCTTTTTGTGTCTTTGGGACAGTAGAGCCAAGCATGAACATTGGACAAGAAAAGATTGGCCTTCGAGGAAAGACATGGTGGTTGGAGCTCAAAATGTAATCAAGGAATCTTTGGTGGCACGAGATAGGATCATACTGCCACCACCACATATAAAGCTAGGCCTGATGAAACAATTTGTCAGGGCTTTGAATAAAGAAGGTTCATGCTTCGAATACATAGTACACAAGTTACCAGGAATTACAATGGAAAAATTGAAGGCTGGAATCTTCGATGGTCCACAGATCAGGCAACTTATGAATGACCCACTTTTCATACCATCAGTGAATGAAATCGAATCTTGTGCCTGGTCTTCCTTTGTTCTTGTAACTAAAAATTTTCTTGGCAACAAGAAGGCAGACAATTATGCACAACTAGTAGAGGATATGCTTCTTCATTTCAACAAGCTTGGCTGCAACATGAGCATTAAAGTCCATTATCTCCACAGTCAATTAGATCGCTTTCCAGAGAATCTTGGTGACTTCAGCGAAGAGCAAGGTGAAAGATTTCACCAAGACATCAAAACAATGGAAAATCGATATCAAGGAAGATGGGATGCACACATGATGGCAGACGATTGCTGGAATATTATGCGCGATTGTTCCGCAGATGCCACACTCGGAAATCGTACAAAAGGAGCTTCTTCGGTGTCGAATGACTTGAAATTTTTATAACAAACTTGTTCTGTTTGGTATCATATAAGTACAGTTTCAGGTACTACCATTTTCTTTTAAGTATTTGTATTATTATGTTTATTTAGTGTATCACATAATAAATTGAGCACTACATAACTATAGCTATAGCCTTATGTTTTATGGGCGAGCAGAGGCAAGGACTGGTATATGGCATAATGTTCTATATCTCGAAAACTAGACCTGCTGGGAGAAAACCGGTGCCTTTTCTGGAATCAGCAGGTCAAATATACCCAGAAACAGTTCTAACATTTGAGGCAACAAATTATGTGTTGGCCAGTGTTATCTGAGCACTCTTCGCTTTTTTACACCTTCTTGTTCTTATTGACTTTTATCGAGATGGTAGCAATTTTGAGAGGTACTTAGGAGAGGTTATTTTTAGTGTCTAAATAATACATACATACTTACTGAGAAAAGAAATACAGTAGTTGGTCGTTTAGAAATGTTGTTCAAATTCAGTGTCAAAAGTTGATGCATGCCTATAGACACACAGTTTTACTTTTCAAACGATTGAATACAACGATCGGGTGAATTTCGAAAGATTAATAAAAGTTATATGTTCTAAATTCACTTATGCATAATGTATCTGCGCCATATATGAATGTATAGGCGCGTACGTCCGTATATCTGCATGTTGCATGTATGCATGTATACATGTACGTATGCGTGTATGTATGTATATAAATTATGTATGCTTCATATGTACGAGTGTATGTATGTATGCATGCATGTATGTATAGATGTATGCATGAGTAAGTGTATCTGTGTATCAGAGTATTTGTATAACGCCTTTTAAAGCTCTCCAAAAAGCTCTGTATGTGTACATGCCTACGGTTTATCAATTTGGTAAATTTATCATTTTCTGATAATTGCAGGAATAACTCTGCCTGGACACGGAATAGTCAACCCTCAGACTGCACCTCCTGGATATGAACATTATGAAAATTGTTAGTGAAATCAATCATTATGGTTTTACTGCATGGTATGCTTTGTTTACGATAGGCTAAATTATTATAAGATATTTCTATAAAGCCGTTTGAGCAAGATTCCTTTCCTTTGGTGAAACATCTTTACATCAAACAAACTTTAACAGATTAGTTTTCGATTACGAGTATTCGTAACCTTAGACGTTGTGTAAATGCTCTGAATAAATATGTTGATTTGGGGAGACATCAACTGATTCCGAACAGGTTTAATCTTCCTGCATTTCAATACATTCAGAAGTAAAGAATAGGAAACTATGCAGCACATCACTGTATCAAGTTGTTAGTGAAATAATTGCCAACAAATTGATGCACTGATGAATACATTTAATGAATGGCTGTTGTAACTATGTTATTTCTTTACAGCTTGATTGTTGTCGGCTTTAAGCTCACTTTCTGGATGAGACCTGGAATGGAAAATGACCTAATTTGAAAATGTATTAATGAAAGAGTTGAAAGAGCCTTTGATTGAGAGTTATAGTAATAACAGACAAATTGCCCTGAATGTTACAAGTGGAGACCCTCAAATGGTTACTTAAGGGTCTATCGAGTGAATGTCGATTCGGAGCCATGGTGCATGCATACTTTACAAATTGGCAGTCTCGATCTTTGTCCTACATTGCATTGGGTTGTATTGAAATGCATTGTAGTAGTAAATTTTTATATCAATATAGTAACTTTATATAGCAAATTTATATAGCGACGCCTAACTTTTAATCTACTGAGATGCGCCTCCGGCTTGAAAGCCACAAGGTAACATTTACATCTCAAGACATCGGAATGCAACAGTCCAGCCTGTTACAGTCAATTGAACACGAACTGTAGGTTAAATGGTGTTCCACAGTAAAGAACCACCCTCAGCAAAAACCCTGTTTTGCGATCTTGCAGTGACTACTTTCTGCTACTCTTTGATGGTATCGTATTAAAAATTATTTCAGCTACGCTGTATGCAGTAGTCAACAAAAAGTCCAAAAAACAGAAGAAGATTGAACCAGACATCGTGGTTACAAAGAACCGACCACTTACCGTAGGTAGTTTATGATCATAACAAAGGGGTCATCGTCGAGTCGTATTTATGACCCATGGCTGAACACATTATATGCCCAGTTGCCTACCTGTCGTAAACCATTACACTTCACTGCTATAGTATTGTTACCCTTGTGTAGTTCCGTCAAGCATACAAATGTCATCCACAGTCCACTTAAATACAACGCAGACAGCACAGAACTTTGTGTATGCACTTGTGTTAATCCGTGTTGCTCGATGCATTGCACCATAGGCTACGGTGCAAGACTGACCAGTTCTGATGTATAAAGACAGTCGAGATTGTCTTCGAATTACAAAATTGTCCAATATGGCTTGAAAACTCACTTGAGTTCTTGTGTATGCATATCCGGCTCACACCTATCCGGATGTGTCAATTTTAATTTCTGTCATTTTTACTTAAAATTTTCCTTTAAAACATTAACTTATCGTTTTTCGTCTGCGAATTGTTTAATATTCTTGACAATTTGTTTTCTTCTGCTGCTCAGATAAGTTTTATAATTATTATTTCTTGTTGTATTATTTTGTGCTCCGTTCGTGTTACGTACTTTGGCCGACCAGCATTTTCTGTACCCTAGACGCTGTATAGGCACAGCAGATTCCCTACCACAATCTCTTAAATTATGGGTTTAGATCCATATTAATAATGGCTGGCACTACTTTAGTTGTCTGCGTTCACGAGTCCCTCAAGAACTGAAGAACTGCTATTTTCTTAATTAGGTCAAGCTTTGCCTTACTGCGTTGTTTTTTGTGTTTTTGGTTTCTGTGTTTCTGATTATTGCTGCCCATTACTTTGCTTGCTTTTATATTGTATAGTGCTCCTGTTTCTATTCCTTGCCAAAACTCATAAAGACAGGTTTGTTGTTGAAAACACACATGCATCTTTTTGGAAATTGGCTCAGGCCCATTCCAATTAACTGGTCCTGGTGCTGATATTGCAATTCAATTATACGTGCTCCTGCTGGTAATACCAGAAACATTATTTATCATCCGATGTTTTGTGCAAACTCGTGTAAAACATCTTCAAGTGCATATCGTAGGTTGTCTTTATATTTGCTTCTGTTATTTCTTTTGACTGGTGACAATGAACTCAATCCTGAACCAGTGAGAATTCAGAGTCTGGATATTGGGCAGTTAAATATTTGCGCTCTTCGAAAAAATGCTGCAGCTTTGCAGAATTTTCATTGTGAACATTCCTTACGCATACTCGCCCTTAATGAAACCTGACTTCGACCTAGCGATACATCAGCAATTATTTCTGATGTCACTCCTCAAAGTTTTTCTATCCTTAATGAGCTCCGATGCAGTCGTAAAGGTGAGGAATTGCTTATCTTTATAGGTCGGATTTACCACTGCATAAGTTCAATTTGCCTATTCCAGCATCCAAGTCATTTGAGGTCCTGGCTGCTTTATGGCAATTATTGCAATTATCTCAATTATCTCAATTGTCGCAACAAGTATTGTTGGTGAACATTTATCACCCATCATCTCTCTCCCTCTGACTAATTTTTAAACGAATTTCACTTTAATGCTTGAATATTTGATTTCCTTTCCGTAAGAAATAGTTATTGTGGATGACTTCAATATTTTGGTGCAACTAGTCGTTGTTCTTTAGCATTTCTTTATATGTTGGAAGGGTTTTACATGAAACAGCTCATTCATTACTTTTTCAAGAAAGGTCATAACCTGGATGTCCTGTTGACTCGTACTGATTCGCAATCGCTTCAAATGACATCATGTTTTTTTCAATTAAGGAAGAGTGACGGCGCTTGCTCTTCTTGACTAGTCTGCTGCTTTTGATACTGCGGATCATTCCAAATATGTCTTCTTTAAAATTAGGTCTCTAAATGTTCGCTTTGACATTTCATAGACCCGACCGTCTGTTCACTTGTCCCTACTCACAGGGAAGTCCATGACCTCGCTGTCTGGGTTCAACTGCTTGTGCTTCCTAAAATACATGAAGAATGGGCATTTTTCAGCTTCTAATGCTCCGATCGTTCACGATCATCGTGATAGCTCATCATTCGTTGGTGATTCCGGCAGCTTTAATTTTAATTAAGTTAACAATATCATTCTTATATTCTGACTCATGTCGTAGTCGTGACATTATTGTTGAATATATAGACCATAATCTAATCAAACTCTTTCTATTTAGATAACGCTGCCATAATGTTATTTTCTTTTTTATTTCATGTTGAAACAATGAGCTGCTGTAATGCATTTTTTCTGCAGGTTTATGCCTAATCTGCGTATGAATGTATTCAGTTAAAGGCCATGTTCACTTGAGCTCTGAAACTGTTTGAACTGTTATTGTCAAGAAACAAACGTACTGACTTGAATGTAATTATTTCCATATTAACAGATTATAATTGTATTAATGTATCGTTGAAACTGAAATCTCATAGAAGGGTCACAACAGGCCTGATGTTTTACGCTCGAACGCTTTAGTGCATTATTCTCTGAAATAGCTTCCAAAATATTGCTTTTTCGGCAACATGCTGAAGGACAAGTTTCATAGCAATTGTTTTGATATACCACCGTACCTTGTTCGGGTACACTTGTCTCTGTCACAAGATAATTTGGTACCGACGTAAACTGTACGAGTAAATGGCAAGTCCTGCGATGCACTGTCCCAATGTCTAGAACGATGATCACAACATTCTGCAGCCAAGGGGACCTCCTTATCCCAGCGACAACGCCATCCAGAGGCGTAGATTGACTGTTAGGTTCGGCCTCTATAGGGACATAGTTTTATTCTACTCTGATCTGCTTTTTTGTTCTCTACTGCAGTAGGTTTATACTCCAATCCCGTCCAGTCCAGTCCAACTCAGTTCAGTCTATTTTAATCGTAATCATAATACGTAAGCTCGAGATTTCTACAGCGCCCAACGAAAGCTAAATCGCTGGAACCACGTTATTCACAGGAGCTCAATCAAAAAAATCGATAGACAGGATGGGCTCGGTTCCAGATCAAGATTCAGGAGTCAGGCAGGCAGACAGTCTGACGGCTACGGTGGATGATGTTTGGAATTGGAACAGAAAGAGAGATAAGGGGTAAATGAAGAATCAGGATATGGTTTGTGGAAGAGGAGCGTTTTCAGTTTTGAGTGAAAGGTCTACGCAGAAATTGTAAGCGGTGAGGTGTTGGCGAGTTCGTATGATGGGTCAAATAATTATACTTGTAACTCTGGCTGGAGTTTATTCCAGAGTTTATTCCAATAGGGCGGAATAGTGTCAGGGCGGAAGAGGAGCGGGTTGAGCCAAGCGGTTGAATTGTAAATAAGTGACGAAAATAGGAGGGTTGGGAAGATTGAATTGTGTTGTAGGTAAGAGATAGGACTTTGTACTCTATTCATCCCGGTAGTTTAAGCCAGTTAAGCGATTTGAGAACAGTAGTAATATGATGATTTTTGGGGATTTTGGTGACAGCACGAGCGAGAGCATTCTGGATAGCTTGAAGGCGGTTTATTTGGGTTAAGTAAGCAAGCAGTAGTAGACATTTGTTAACACGCCATGTATCCATCGGCTGAGCGAGGAATCGTAGGCGTGGATGAGTCAAGCGGTCAGACAACGAAAGCAAGACGGTACAAATAGGTCTTAAACCGCTTTACAAAAATGTCTAATGAGATGTTGTTGAGAGTAATGTAAACAGGGAGACTGTTCCAGATGACTTTTGCTGAATTGTACAAATTAATTACATAAATACATAAGGCTAAATTATCCGCCATGAATACAATTTACATTATGCAAAAGCCTAAAATTCCAAATTTCCACTACAGTTTTTTAAAAAATACAGATTCTAAGATAAATTAGTTTTCTGGACATTGTTATGCTTTGATTTGTACGCCATGATCCATATGTAACTGATCTGTTTTATGACTTCACTGCTGATTTGTAATCGTGCGCTAATAGCCCCTTGCATAAGTCCTAGTCTACACTGATGAAATAAAGACACAAGTTGATTTCCAATACGAAAGCAAACTCCAGTAAGAGGGAAATCAGACCGCAATTAATTCGAGCTTCCGATAACCTGATCAACACGCAGGACTTCGAATAAATCCCTAAAGCACATTGATTCAAGCGACGATTGCCTTTTCATTTACATCATATAGTCTAATGCTAGCAATGCTTCATAAAAGAAAGATTTTTAAAATGTCAGTGACAAAAAACATAATTGCAGAGAACTATGCCGACTTTTCAAATTATTTGTTGATTAGGCCTATGCTGACATTATGTAGTTATTATACATTATTATTGTGCTTAGTATGCTTACCCTCTAGTTATTATTCATGCTTAGCGCTCAGTAGGAAAAGTTAATGTTATCATTCATTAATTTTAATACATGCCTTTGTGAATTGTGGCCTTGTTCGTAATGGAAAGCTGTTCGCCCTAAGCGCAAATACAACAGTAGCTCTTCAACAAGTATGTCTTGAATGGATTAAAACGGTTTTGTCAAATTCACATCATGCACCAAGATTTGCAATCCGAGAGCTGAAGTGAAAGCCGCACCCATTAGCGATCTATCATCGTGCCAATTGTTTCGAGTGTTGCTGTTCAAGCTTGTGCGATTTTGGACACATCTTAGTTCCTGGTTGTTGTTTGGAAAGCTTTTCTCATAACACCCACACATTTCAGATCGAACGAGACCATTAATCCTTATGGAGCTTTGTTTGCAAACTTTGTCAGTGGTTTTTGGTCGAGCCGTCTAATTAACCTTTCCAATATTATTTGTTCTTTGAGTTTGAATGAATGGCCTACTATTCCTGGCTCAGCCGAAGGACACATGGCGTGTTAAAAAATGTCTTACTTACTTGCTTACTTAATAAAGGCTATCATACGATATCTGAGATCGCCTTTTAAAGGATTCATCGTTCGTTGCCTCTGTAGTGTTTTAACACTACTTACGCTTGATAAAACCACCTGGTGACTCCGAAACTGGTGTCACTGTCCATGCTGAGGTATCTTTATTAGTTCCCAGAGACAGGTTTTTTCGGTCGTGGCCAGTCCGCTTCCAAATTGTCAGCACAGGGCAACAGCTGGATTGTGTATTATTCCTTTAAACACCTAAGGTTGAGAAGGCTTGCACATTTGGTTGCCGCGTGTTATGAATGTATCTAGACATTGATATTGCACTTTTTAAGTACCTAATAGAAGCGCTGCCTAACCTACCAGACCTGTGCAGGACAGGCATTCTTCAGTAGTTGGCCAGTTAGTTGGTTTTAGCACTTCTCCGTGATAAACAGTCGACACCACTCAAAGATTCTGCCTTACCGTTGCATTATCAAATCCGAGATTTTTCGATCTGAGACGGCATATTAGGTATGCCTTGGGCTCGACGCACTCCAAAAGGAAATCTGTCAAACTGTCGTGTAGGAGCTTCTTGGCTTCATTCTTTCCAACATTTCAGAATATTGCTAAGTCCCAAATAAACCAGACATTAACTGAAAAAGGTTATCAGCACAATGGCTATACCACAGAGTCAATTGAAGGCATGTAAATATAAACTAACAAAAACAGATGAATAAAATTCACGTTCTAATTTATGATTTGCGATTTCACAAATCAATAATCCAAATTGTGCCCAAATTTATGATGAAACAAAAGGTACCTATCAAGACTTTCCTTTTTGTAGTAAATGAGGAGCGTTCACTTTCAGTTTGTGACCTAAACAAGCAAGTATTTACCTTAAATAAGTATGCAATTCAAATTTCTATTATAAATAGTTAGTCAGAGAAAGAAGCATATTATAACTGCAACTTATTAACAGTTATAGTAACTAAATCAGTTTCCTTATTAAGTTTATTGATACCTGGTGAGATCAAGGTTTTGCAGAAGGTCACTTGAAGTCGTGCAATTAGCCACTTTGTTACAAAAATAATCTTTGAAACTAGACCCGTTATGTAGCGAACTTAATGCATGAAATAAAGACAATAATGTACTTGCATTCCCCCAGTTATGTATAATCCCGCGACTTAGCTTTTCTGAGCGCTAAGGAAATCTCCAGACTACGATTATGATTATTCACTCTCTAACGCAAATATTAGGATAGGCCACAAAAATTATGCAAATTTGAACTCGGGATTTGAATTAATAGGAAACTTCTATCGGCTAACTCAGCAAAAAGTAAAAGCAAAACAGTTGAAAACACGTCCGCTCTCAATTAAGCAATTGGGATCCTATACAAATAAACACATTTGCATACACGACCTACAGTAAAATCATCAGTCAATGTTGGCAAGATCGTGGCTTATTAGTGAAAGATTACGAGTGTCTTATTTTATGCAATTTCTGAAAATAATTCCTAAAGGATAAATGCGAGATGATCACTATTATTCTGATAGTAACCCCAGGATCCGGTAAGTGCCAACTTTTGGTACAACTAACCTTTGAAACAAAAATGTGCCTGTTGGTACAAAACTAGTATTAATAGCAGAAGCTATTTGGCTATCTAGCAAAAATAAACAGATACCACTTCTGTGAGGCTGAAAGTGTTTCTTGAGCTATCTGTGGAAGGTCAGGGCGACTTACAATGCCGAAACTAGTTTCCGTTCAATGTCAATACCCATTTTCACTTGTATCTCAAGGCAAAGAGTCGTTTGGTCTGGGCGATTCCGCATTCGCAGTTCCATTCTGTCATATTTTTGACGCATCTCGTTCTCGGATTTTCTCTTGGCCGGCATCAACAACTCCTCCAAGCATAACTTTTTCACAAGTCGGTCGTCGTCACTCATTCTACTGATTTTAACTCATTAATATCCATTTTTTTATTTTTCGAAATTTACTTTCACTTAATTTCAGCTCATTAAGATGCATAATTTGTACACATTCTATAAACTTTCAACTGAAACTCTAGAAGGGGGTATGACAATGCATTATGACGGAAAAACTTTTTATACCAGTTACTTCACTAATATTTCAATGTTTTCATACATAGTACTGTAATCTATCTAAGAAGTGACAACTTTACAATTGCAAATTGTCTGATTTTAATGCAGAATTTTATTATTGAAAAATAGTACTGCAAATTTTCGGAAAGCAGTCTCCCATCGTGTCAGCAGCGTATACAAACAGAAATTTGAGTTTCTATACAGGTATGCAAAAGTCTGTTACCATCATCTTTTAGCATTGTAACTGCGAATTCATGTAGCGCTTTTTCAAACTTATTTCTGCCATCTCTCATCAACAGGCTTTTTGCCATTGCCTCCTTGATATTTCAGCAGCCTTCGATACGATTGAACACAGATTCTTACTCCAAAGACTTTCAACCTGGCTAGGTTATACTCACACTGTGTTACTCTAGATAAAATTCTACCTCTCCTCTCGCTCTTTCTCCATTAAAACATCGGAAGCCTCATCGCAATCATGTGCTCTCATTCAATCATGTCCTCTCATTCACTTGTTCTTGGCCTCATTCTGCTCCCTTTGCACTATCCAACTCAGTTCACTCATTAAAGCATTATCACAGCCCTCCTATATTCGTCAGCTATTTAGAGGCCAACCAGTCCGCTCATGCTGCTCCTCTTCCGCCCTAACCTTTCTAAACCCTCCGTTCATCCCATTTCTAAAATTTGGAAAGAGCTCCACAGCCATAACCGCTCCACTCATGTGGAATAAACTCACGCCAGAATTACTATCTTATCGTCCCAATATACTCACCAACACTGCTCCTCTTGCAATCTCTGCCCAGGTCTTTCACTCGAAACTGAAAACACGCCTCTTTGCAAATCTCACTTTGATTCCTCCTCTTCCCCTTATTTCTCTCCTCGCTCCAAATCTAAACACCATCCACTGTAGCCTCATGACTGTCTATCTGCCTGACCCTTGTATTACAACCTGAAACTCATGCTTGCATTAACTGCCTATTGATTTTGTTTACATTGAGCGCCTGCAAATGAGCTCAAATGATGGCGTTGTCTTGTATACGCTGATCACATTCAAGCTATGGTTGGCCACATACATCAGTCCGTCAATAGCTGTCTTAGAGGTACTAGTCACATAATGTCGGAATTAAAATGTTTAGATATCAAAAACATAATATAAGGTTATATATGCCTGAACATGCCTCTACAGTTACAGCAGTTTGCATTAGTCGATGTAATGAAATAAACTTAATATCTGAATAAATATGTAAAAAAATTGCTACTTACTGCATGGTATGTATTTCTAATTTTTTGCTTCTTCTTAAAAAGTAGGTAATAGAGGACCACAAATACGCCTACGGACACCGCATATACCGGCAATAATTTCAACAGCAATCAAAACCCTTTCGTCCATTGCTTTTGCCATGTTGTCTGAAAAACAATTTTTCATGAAAATTTTCTCATCCTTATTTTAGGCAATTAAGAAATTGATTATATAATTCTGACATTGCATATTGTTTAAATTATTGGTAACAGTTGCAGGTTACTAGTGACTCTGGTAATAAAGATAACAAAAATAATGGTAACAACGTTGAAGATGATGACAATAAACTAATGACATTAGACTAACGATTGGTTGAATCGTGATTTTAGTTTTGGTAACTTGCATAGCCGAATGCATGACAATAAAGGCGATGAAGTTGGAAATGTTGAAACTGATGATAACGACGATAAAATTGTTAGTAATGATAATAACCTAAAAACAATTACAGCAAATTTTTCTATAAGCTTATTTCCAATGCCGAATTTTAAGCAACTATCGTTTGTATTTCTCTAAGATAAAGTATACCTGCTGGTTAAACTGCTACCTTCGCGAACGTCCTTGAATTCAGCTGCCAATGATCTGGCTGTGCATGTGTCGTGGCCTAGTGGACAGGTTGCATCGCAGCAATAGCTGCCTGTTTCTACAATGGTTAGAGATGCTGACTGGTTAACTGTTGTCCCATTCTTCTTCGTCCATTTGTATTTGCACTTCTCGCGGCTGTTAGCCGAACATGCTATCGATTCACCATGAGTAACATTAATTTCTGTCGTGTTCTTCATCACACCTGAAGGAATGTATATGCAAATCGATCAATGCATGGATGCTGTAGTTAACAATACGGATTTTGTTTTGCTCTTGCTGATTAGCAGAACGATGGTCATGATGATGATGACAATGCTGTGATAATGAAGATAAGAAGTCATGTTATTAAATCAAACAATTCTTCCAAAATATTGCATTGTGCTACTTGAAATTGCATTATCTGATGATAGCAATGACGTTCTTGAGCAGCAAATGACGAAAACGATGGTGATATTGGTAATGTGTTGCTGTTGTGATTGTTGTTATTAATGATGATGATAACAACGATGACGATAATAGCGATAATTGTAATCTTTGAGTTATGCTCTGGACATATGGCACGTAGAGTTAATGAGCCATCGACTGCCTTAGGATTAGCTTTACAACTTTTGTTTGCAAGCGTTTAGATGATTCGCCGAGTTGCATAAGATGACTTGCTGTAGTTGGAATATTCATTCACTCATATAACACTGGATCACAAAGATTTTGCTACTGAAAGTAATGCATGTGCCTTATATTGATTCAAATGTACTGATTCCAAATATGAAGTCAGAACTTGCCCAGCACGTCTAGATTTTAAGTTATGCATGCATTCAAGTAATGACGTAAGGATTCGTTTTCGGTTATGTCTGTACATTCTGTTGTATGTGTCTCCACGATTGCTGCCAGTGATACGTGCATGCCTGCAAGTGTCGCCTGAAATATTCCTAACAGCAAGCCTGCAGCCGCCGCTAGACATGATTGGGCATGTCAGCGAGCTGATGTCAGCATCAATACCAGTATATAAGGCGAGATTGCGTAGAACGAAGGTGAAGTTTTCTTATATAGCTGTAGCTAGTGTGTGAGATTTAATTTTGAAATGAATAGGCGAGGCTGTGTTAACCATCCAGACAATTTTTGCTCTGTTTGTGGTAAATATACTCTTTGTGACCAGCGCAAGAAGTTAACTAAGAGAGTGATGATTGCTTACAAGTATTATTTTGGATGTCAAATCGGAGACCAGGATAAAAGTTGGGCACCTCATGTCTGCTGCACCGTGTGCTACTCTGGGCTTACACAGTGGCTGAATGGCAAAAGGAATTCAATGCCGTTTGCTGTGCCTATGGTGTGGCGCGAGCCAAGAAATCATCATGCAGACTGTTATTTCTGCATTACTAAAGTTGCTGGATTTTCGAAGAAAAATAAGTCTAAAATCGTTTATCCTGATTGCGAGTCCGCTCTAAAGCCAGTGCCGCATGATGAAGAGAATCCAGTACCATTTCCGCCTGCTGCGGGTGCTGATGAAACGGACAGTTCTGATGGTAATACAGAAGATGACGTTACTGTTTATGAATCCAGTGATCAAGATTTGGAAGACGGTAGGCCGCATTTGATAAGGCAAGGTGAGTTAGATGATCTGGTGAGGGACCTATCTTTGTCAAAGGAGAAATCTGAACTGTTAGCCTCCAGACTAGGGAGTGGAACTTGCTTCAAAAAGGTACCACAACATCACACTTCCGTTATCGTCACAAACAGTTAGCTACATATTACAAACTGGAAAATGATATCTGTTTCTGTACTGACGTGAACGGTCTCATGCTGGATTTAGGTTGCGAATACTATCCTGATCAGTGGAGACTGTTCATAGATTCCAGCCAAGCGAGCTTGAAAGCTGTGTTGGTGCACAATGGTAACGAAAAGCCGTCTGTTCCTATAGCCCACGCTGTAGGCCTCAAAGAGACATATGATTCAATGAAACTCATTTTGAAAGTGATCAACTACTCAGACCACAAATAGAACATCTGTGCGGACCTCAAAGTGGTAGCACTTATTCTAGGCCTACAGCTGGGGTACACAAAACATATGTGCTTTTTGTGCTTGTTGAAGAGTCGTGATGACAGCAACCATTACAAAGTGAAACTGTGGCCTCCTAGATCTGAGCACATTGTTGGTCGGCACAACGTGCAACACGAACCATTGGTTGATCCATTGACAGTGTACTTACCACCACTTCACATTAAACTGGGCCTCATGAGGAATTTCGTAGTGGCAATGGATCGTACTGGACAAGGCTTCCAGCATCGAGAGATAAATTTGGAGCCGTCAAAACTGATGCTAAGCTGAAGGCTGGAAATTTTATTGGGCCAGAAATCCGCGAACTAATGCGTGATACTGTATTTAGAACCAAGCTCAACTCACTGGAATTTGCCGCTTGGGATGCATGTACGTTGGTGGTGCAAAACTTCCTTGGGAATCACCGAACTGAGAACTATGCTGAACTCGTTAGCAACATGCTAACAGCATATAAGCAACTCGGCTGCCGGATGTCACTAAAAATACGTTTCTTACATTCCCATCTGGATGTTTTCCCACCAAACTTGGGTGATGTAAGCATGAGCATGGAGAGATATTCCATCAAGACATCTCCATCTTTGAAGCAAGATATCAGGGCCACTGCAATTTCAACATGATGGGCGATTACTGCTGGTTTCTGCAGCGGGCAACAGGGGCCACTCACAAGCGCAAGAGCAAGTGTCTAAAGCACTTTTGAACTCGTATAGAGTTAAGCTAGAGACAAAATTTCGAAATGTATGCTTTCATCTGAGTAACGTACATATATTTATATTACATTTTAAAACATATTTTGATTTCAAGTTATAAAAGAATAACATTTTGTTTCTTGTTATGAATACTCTGAGTTTGCATAATTACACAGTTACAAGGAAATACTAGTTCTGTAAAGAGTTTGCATAATTATTAGCATGTATGCTGCATATCTTAAGATCCTGACGTGCTACACAAAATCTGACTTCAGATTTGGAATCAGCAGATTCGATTTAGTGTAGTACACATAACATATGCCTAGTAGCAGGCGAAAAACTTTTTCGTGTGATCCAGTGTAATATTTTAACCTCTGCTGATGTCCAGTTGTCGTGAATGGGTTGCTTTGCTCGCCAGAATATATATATCCCATTCAAGACCAGGAGTGGTTTCATTTCCAGATTAGACAGTAAGATGTTCCTCTAAGATATATCTCATGGTTGTTGGGGTTCGACTAGTTCTCCATCAGAGCTCCTCCATTCCATGACTAGAGGATTGTTCCCAAAGTACTGTAGACTGCACGAACAATGAATCTCTTCTGGCTGTTTTCCGCAATTGTTGTCTCCCACGAATCCCTCACGCCCAATGTTTGTCTGACACCGAGGGCTGGACTTTAATCACAAGTCAGGAAAACAAATTGATAAAATGGGAGTTATGTGTCTCAAAATGATACTGCAGTTGTTGACTCGTAAGAGTAGAAATAAAGATGAAGGAACAAGAACATTGTGGTTGTGAAGTAACCGAGTTAACAGTGTTAGCAATAAAGTTTAAACTGTGTGGTTTAATTTCTTTTGAGTTGACGTAGTAGTCCGTAGAGACACTGATATAATAATGCATTAGCAAGACGATATAGCTAAATATAAACTCATTGTTTGGATGAATTGCATATCACTTTTTGCTCCTGAAATTCATGCGTTAGATACGCAGCAAGTATTAATCAAAATTCTTTTTAAAGTCTTGTTTGAGTCAGAAGAGCTAAAGTAATGTCCCTAAATTTACTCTACATTAGCATCTTGTCAGCTAAATTTTATTCAAGCAAATTAAATTCTTTAGGGCCACTAAATTATTACATTAGTCACTTGTTATGTGGAAGGATGAGTTTGTGTTCTTTTATGAAAATACTCAAAAAGAACACAATTACAACGATGCCATTAAGACCGATAGTTTCAAAAAGAAACCTATTGTTTATAATCTGTAGTCACTTTATACCTGTAACATTTATGAGCAGACCAATTCGACACTTGTCACCTATTTGCTGTAAGCAGGCTCTAACAACAAAGAACAGAGAACACATAAAAATCACAGCAGGTTATTTGCTTCTTCGTTTATTTTTTCTTGACTTTCAATTTACCTGTAACAATTGTGAGCTAAGGTATATAATGTTCCTACTACTTTCTAGGCAAAATTAGTTCAAGTAAAAAGGGCTGGCTCATCCATAAATTGTCCTTAGTACAACTTCACCAGATTTTTGGCTGCCAATCTGTAAACGTTTCTCACATAAAGATTAGTAATAATTTTGGCTAGACCAAGCTGCTTCTGTTAATCCTTTCGCTAAAGATTCTTAAACCAGTGGACCAAGCTACTGATATTATTTCTGATAAGTGCTTATTATTAAGTAATAAGAGTAATTACGTTTCGTTACCTTACCAACGTTCCCGATGAAATAAATTCTCTACATTTGGCTTTTCTTATCAGCCTACGCAAGAATCTCGGGTATAAAAGCATCTAATCATGCTTTTAAAACTAGAGTCGATATTTCTCTGTTTTAGCAGCACTCCATTTTATCACATTATGGGCAAGCCTTGCATCTAGCAGCAAACGTGAAGCCTTTACTGGGTTGTTTTACAGAAAATATTCATAAACGATACTGGTGCTTTGATTGAAATGTAATCAAATCGACTTCTCACCTAGTACGATCAGCTGGGCTTCCCGTTGTTCTCCATGTCCGGCTCTGTCGATGCACGTGTACTTGCCAGTGTCTTCTCGATTGACCGATGTAATTACTAAATGGAATTCAGTGATGGAATTAGCGATTTTAGTATTCTGTACTTTGAATATCGGATAGTATGGCAGAACCACTAGGATACTTATGAAAACGTCTTCGTTCGTCACGGAACCGACAGAAACATGTCACCAGTTGACGCTGTATTTTGTCGTTAATGGAACAGTTGAGTTGGACGCTCTGTCTAGCAACTACTACAGTGTCTTTGGGCCAAACAAGTAGATTTCCGGATACAGGTGACCCTGAAATAAAAAAAGATTTACATAACCAATCAGGATTTTATCAAATCAGTCAATGACTAATGTCATATCTAGAAGACAATCAAATATCAATCGATAACAATGAAACTAAGAAAATCAGCGAATCACAAATGCACACTGATAATAATTAAAATGAATTTTAAAGACTAGCCATCTCAGAAAACTGTTTCGATTAAAATGATCAGCAAAATTATTTTCTAGGCGAGTAACAACACAAAAATATAGGCCAATGTATTTTTGTAGGCCTGAAGTGATTGAGTCCTATAATAGTTTGCCAAACCAAAACAGAAAGTATAGCCATAATTTCTATAACATATTATAAGCTTACTCTATTGATGTTCGAAATATGTTTTAGATAAATGAAAAAATAAAAGACATCATGCAGGAATTCAACACAAAATCAACAGAAACCTACAACGGTTAAAATAAAAGTTATCAACGAAATGACGTTAATTAAGTTAATCACAGCCATGAAATCGTCTGCATGCAACCTGTTGAATCGTGCTGAACGAATCAGCCCATCTAATTAACTTCGCAATATCAGTGTCCAAAACATAGGCTACATTTACATGTGACATGCAAGCAGTGTAGAAAAGAAAAATGCAAAACTATCCTGCGGTACTTCGCTGATACATCACGACCTACTCTTTAAAATAGGCTGAATAGATTTTTAGTGAAACGACACTCGGATTACAACGTTGCACGTTATAAGTTAAGTCTCTCTCGAATATATATATGTGGTTATGTAGATGGTTTGAGGTATGGCATAGGTCATATGGCAACTTAAAACTACGGGGCTTCCACACATGATAGAATCGGTGCAAATCAGTGTTTACTTTTCAACATTGTATCGAACTGGCATGTGGATACGATGCTAACAAGATTGAATTTAATAGAAAGGCAAATTTAAGCAAGCATGCTAACACTGATGTGTGGTCATCCCTGGAATGCAAGGGAATTTGGTGCTAACTCTGTCCTTTATCCTTCTGAGGTTCTTAAGCTTAGATCTTTAAAAAGCCCATGGGGATCCAAATGAAAGTCGCCCTTTTCACGGTCATTACCGTCCGAGTTTAGGGATGGGGCGTGATCAGAGTGGTCCTGCATGATCCACCCTTGTATATCTGTTTTTATTTTCTACAGTGGCTTTTTATCCAGGAAGAGAGGGAGGCATAGTCGGCGTGGCTTCTCTCCTAGATTCAACCAAGTTAACAACCATGTTGTTGCATTGTCATTCTTTCGGGTCAGCCTTCGACCTTGGGACGACATTTCTAAGGAGTTTGTCTAAAGGCGTGAAAACAAAAGTGTTACCTTTATGTTTGAACTCTTTTTACAGTTTACAGGATTAAATCTCGTTATTAAATAAAAACTGAATAAGACTTTATTGATCAGGAGCTGTTCAACGTCAATACAATCAATTGCAAAAACCATAAAATGGACGTCTAAAGGAAAACTCAGAAAGAACCACTTTTGTCGCACTAATTGGAGTTTCCCTACTGCAGATCAGACTGCATATGTTACGTAAACTGCATAGTAGTATAGGCGATTACATCAGCTTGTTAAGTACCTACTCAAACATGTCGTTACATACTTTCCATATAAGTAGATTTTTGTATTTCTATATTTTAGGCCATGGTTACAGTAGTCTATAGGCTATCGGATGTTCTTGATGGGTCCTGGATTTAGTTGTGCACATTGTCTTAGTGCAATTAGTAGGTCATTTTTCAAATTAGATTTTTTCCATGGAAGTCCATGCCTGTCCTCAAAGTACTCGAGTCAAGAGTCCACGACTTAGGACCGTCCCATGAGCCACTACCATGCGACAGTTTCTGGCCTTATACCTGTATACGTTGCCATGCAAGACGTTGTATTGTAAACTTGCACAGGCCTACCATAAGTTTTTTCGTATTTCTGCTTTCTGCGAAAATAAAATATAAAGACCTTTGAAGCAAATATTGGCAAAAGACAATATGTGTGTAGGCAGTTGAGTTCGTTATACGCCCTTTCTCCAACGGGCTTTGATGATAGAGGTGGCCATTGTGAATGCTGAAAAGTGCCTAGTCATCTATAAAGCACCTCTTAGAGACACGTGCCTCGTGCATGTGTCTAAATAAACAGTAAATATTAACAGATTAAAAGGTAGTTTAGTCTAGACTTATGGTTAGAGGCCATTGCATAGTCGTTGTTTGAACGCTTCGTTGTTTCATTCAGTAGCTTTTGTTTAATATAAGTTTGGAGTCAACAGCACAGATCCATACAATGAGATTGGATTTGAATTACATATATGTATATATATTTATATGACCCACAACACAGCAAGGTAATAACAGACAAAATATACTTCGGTAGTGGTGCATATCAAATATTATCTAGCGCCATTTCAGAGGTGTAAGATTCTTCTGTTCGATGCAACGAATATAACGATACCACGTATTCTTGTAAGAGAATGAATGAATCGGTTGATTCGGAAACAACCAACCGCCTTTTTCATTTCATTGTATAATACTCGAAAATTTGCATTAACACCACCCACCCCCCGAACCACTTAAATTGGCTGATCTCTATCATTAAAAATATTTTGGAACTTTTGTTTAAAAATGTAGTTCCTCACTCATCATTTACCTGTAGGCAGCATTTACTCAAAAGCTCAAGCCCCTATTTCGGATCTTGTTTTCTGTACAGTAAATCTGGAAAACCCTTCTGACTTGACGGAGCATAGGGCGTCTAAACCAAATAGGAGTATCGCATGGTCCGTCATAGACATTTTACAGAGAAAGGAAATCAGATTGATTTTAGGGAAAGAAAAATCCTAAGCAAAGATGTTAAAAATGCGAGAAGAAAAAGTCATTTTAGAGGAAAGATGGGTGTATTCATTAAATAAATTGCTAAAATTCGTATTTATAATTAAAAGTCATCAGAAATGTTGACGGGAGAAAAATATCTTAGAACTTTGGTTCATTTTTACTGCACCCTTGTTGAATTTCTGGATGCGCCGGTGGGTAAGAACTGTAGGCTTTTCCAGTGTGAGAGGAAATGCGTCACTGACCTTGGGAGGGGAACCATGAGCCTTTGTCATCGGGATACAGACGCCTTTGCCACAATGCTTGTGAATAACATGGCGCCCTGCCCTCAGCTCTAATTGGCGCCTTATGTATTTTTTGATTTATATTACACTTACAAATATCGCCAATTGTTATTTTTGTTGCATAAATGTATGGTTGGTTCTGTGTTTTGCACATGTGGCATTTGATTACGATCCTGTTACTTCAGACACACTTGTACTGTATAAGGCACTGCAAATCTACAGTTTATTAACGGTAACTGTGAGCTGCTTGTGTCGTGATGGTAATGCCTCTCTTGGTCATGCACGAGCAGTAGAGCTCTTAGTTTTCATAAGACTTTATGAGGTCATGTGATGCCCACTGTTATACGGTCTTGTATACATAGCATGGCAGGCATGCTTAATATAAATGCATTATGTATACGTACATTGTATTATAAATATATAGCCTATTGCATATACACATATACAGTTACATTATAATATCATATAATATGTAGGCAAACGTGTTGGGCTGATTTCATCATCCACGCGCTTTTTACCTCTTGAATCGTGAGGAGGGAGGAAGTAAGGGGTGATAAATGTGAACATGGAGGAAGTAAGGGGTGAGAAATCAACTTGGGCCCAATAATTGAGAAGTTTAGACAAATGCAGAAAACAAACTCTGCGTTGACAGAAACACTTACTCTGCGTTGACAGAAACACTTTTACAATTTCAGGTGTTAAATATGAACAGAGTTTTATCGGAATAAGGCTATCCGCCAAATGATAGTCTTTTTTGAACCATTAAACCACAGATAAGCTCAAGTTTGTAGTTTGTTGTTTAGCCATAGTACAATGTTAATCATCAATTAAACATCAAAATAAGGGTTGGAATATTGTCTCCAGTGGTATTTCAAAATTTTATATTTTCGTTTAGGCGTACGTGTTGACTATTGAACAAATGCATTTGCATCATTAGTCTGCATTCAACCTCCATTCGGTATCGTGCCGACGCTTGCAGGTAGACCCGCCACTTCTGCATGCAAAAGGTATTTTACGGCACCCTGCACACGAATTGAATATGCTTTATCAGGCGAAGTGTATTGAGACCACTGCTTAGGATATTTTGACAGGCAGTGAACATGATCTTACAACGCCTCAAATGAAGTGGTATGTCATTTACCCAGCACTTCATCCCACTCTTTTCTTATCCACAGATTCCTACGCTTCTTATCTAACAAGATGTCAGCTTTCATACTCAAGATTTCTAACTGCTTCAGATGGCCTAACATCAGTCACTCATATAGTCAATGTGTTCTAATCATTTAACTCACTTCGGCGCCGATTGTTTTGAACTGCGGCGCTCTATAAGGTTCTGTTTGCACCATATACACCAGTATTGCGGTTGGCTAACTACTGTCGTCAGATGGCCTAGCATCTTACTTCACTCATATAATCAAGGTGTTCTTATCATTTAACTCACTTCGGCGCCGATTGTTTTCAAAATGTAGCATTTTACAAGTTTCTGTTTACACCACATACAGCAGTATTGCAGTCGGTTCCTACTCAATGATAGCTCCATAAACTTAAATTGTTATGCTGAAGATACCCAACTATTACGTTTATTTGACTGAATTCCTTATCTTACGCACATTAAAGAACTCCAAACAATTGGCTCAGTTTGTTCAATTGCTATTTGATAGTATTAAAATTCCATGTAGTTTGAATATAAGACCATCCACAAACGCAGGTGTGATTTCCATTCTTGGTTGAGTTCGTCAAAACCAATGGGCCTAAATGTTAGTAATTTCATGTGGTGTTAAGTATACTCGAAGCCGTGAAGGACAAGAGAAAAACTCTCGTGATCGGAAGAAATTTCGGCCATGGAAATGCACAGACGATACGCTTCAATAAAATGGCACTACAATGACCTAAACACAAATGCTGAAAGGAACATTGGCAGAAAGTTCATGTCTTCTACGGAGCGTATAGCGATATAAGAGGCAGAGAAACTCCTAAGCCTAATGTCTACAAGAGACAGGTCAATATTAAGCAAACATTTACTGTCTCGGCAGTGTATGCGAGCATCTAAGCATTTAAATAAGTACCATTTAACTTTTAAGAACCTCTGAATTGTATACTTGGTACAGTGATGATAATGACGCTTCCTAAAGAAACAAATTTAATTCTCTAAAGGAGGAAGACGCGACGAAACTGAATGTAATTCAAACTAGAAAAAGCAAATGGAAACTGTAAACTGATATACAAAATTTTATGTGGGAAATTCCAGAAGTTTTTCATTAATAATCAAGGCACTGAAAGTAACAAGTGAATATTATCACTCAGCGTCACGTACGCTTGCAAATATAAAACATGCATTTCGGCAAGAGGAGCAACATCATCAGCATAGTCCAGAACAGTGAACCGCTGCAACCCATTAGACACAATGTATGCACCTGAATGCCTCTGCGCAACTGTCTCCTCCATATTCTCATCCACAGTCATACGGAACAGGTCTGAAGCTATTCTGTATCCTTATCGCACTCCTATCTTCACCCTGAACCATTCCATTGACACATCATCAATGCGAACCGCACTTATTGTGTCTGATATTCCCTCATCAGGCCTACTTTCTTCTTCGGTATTCCATGAAACTGCAGTAGTCTCCAAATTGCAGCATACTCCAATGAGTCAAAGTCTGCCTTCAGGCAGTCAATAGCGGTTGAGAAATTCTCTTATAGTTTGAATCAGGATGCTCAGGGAGAACATCCGATCGATTGTTGATCTCCCAGGAGATCTGCTCCCTTTGTCTCAGCTGACGTAGGTCTCTCCTAGCCCCTAAAAGGAGAAGGTTAGCAAATACCTTGCCGTGCACTGACAACATAGCAATGCCTATTTCTCTTATTGCACATCCTGTGTTTTCGATATTTCACTTTTGCTTTTATGCAGCATCACTGTATGTCTGACTGCAATTGCAGTCCGCAGTATCTTTTGCTGTTTGAGTAAATTTTATTTTGTTCCGCAGCCGCCTTTGCCCTTTTAAAAGGAATGATAAATTATTCCTCTGGTGTAGTCATTCGGCACCGAGACAGAGTTACAGATGCCTCTAAACACACAGGTGAAACATTTTGTACCCAGACCTCTACTCCGGCGTGTTTAGAGGTTATAATCGAATTCTGAACAAAGATGGTTTTACTTTGTAAAGATAAAACTGAGTCCGCGTATATATGCCTACGGCCATCTCTAACTAACTGAAACTGTTCCGTTATGCCATGGGTCTCGAACCCAATAAAAAGCGCGGAAAGGCATTTACAGTGCGATAGGACCCAGACGGTTTTGCGGTGGATGACATTTTACGAAGACCTCAACAGCGTCCCATTGCCAGTATCAGAGGATTCCAGATTCTGAGCCTCGTAGCCAGGGCTGTCAATAAAAAATGCTGAGGTACGTTGGCTAAAGAACGGGAAGACACCAGGCATCTGTCGCATTACAACCAAATTGTTTAAATTGTGCTTTATTGCGACAGATGAAAACCAACAATTTCAATTAAAACCGTCATTTCTAAGCCATATTACTCTCGCATTGGAATTGAGTGGTGCAGCAGCATTTTCTGTTCAGTCGACAATTTGTCCATATATACATACATATAAGTTTGCGTATGCCTCTTATTCTATGTAAAATAATTTGAAAAGATATATAACGCTCGCAGGGAAGCTATAGCGCATCGCAAGTAGATCCAATAAATGTATGAATATGAATGTGTAATGAATATGTAGGCCAGTGTTTTAATCATGTAAAAATGTGTTTCACTGTGGTTCTTCAGCTGAAATAAAGTAGTTGATACATTCTGCATGAGATTATTGTTGTCAGAGAAATTGCCTACAGATGAACTTGGTGTTCTTAGTGACTTTAACACCACTTAGGCTTGCGAGTGCAGGGCTTTTTAGAGGTATTAACAGGCTCCGTAACAAGTTTATGGATGCATGGTTTATTGCATACACACATGCAAACTAGAGCAACGTTGTTTCGCCCTTTCTTTTCTGTCTCAATGACGTAGCTTAGTTAATCATCACAATAGCCTTTGTCGTTTTTATTGCCTATGCCACAAAAACCTGACCTTGCAACCTAATTGAGTCTTTTCAACCGATCACGTTTTCCTCCTAAATTCTCCGCTGGAGGGGATGGCAAAGAGGAACAACACGAAAGAAACACACAGTTTCAAAAACAGATGATATGAATGATGATTATGACTATAACGAAAATATTGATTATAAAAATATACATTAGTTATCTATAGGCCGAGAAATATAGGCCTACACACATTTCTTATTGTTCACACAGCAAGAACACACTTATTAACACTCATTCCTTGCATGCGTCAATCGATATGGAACTTGGGGATTGGGGACGCATTCCCCAATATCTAGGTTGGGAAACCCATGGTGATGTTTCCCATTATTTGAGATGTTTCCAAATTTGTATGTAACAGCAGTTACGCCGTTAAATAAAAATAAAAACAATAACATTGGCTGGACGTCAGTATGTAGGAGATAACGGGGTGAAAGAGCGCCAACATGATGAAAGAATTGCTACAGACAAAATTAAAATTCAAAAATAAAAAGTGTTCATGTGTTATGCAGACTAACAATTCAGCAAAATTTATGATGACGTAGAGTTGTCAATGTCGTCATCAAAATCCATATTGATTAAATTTGTCCCCGGTGTTCTGAACGGAGTTACGCCTCTGATTCCCAGGTACGCAACAGAGTTTATAATAGAATCAACAATGGGCCTGGCATATTAAGTGCCTTCTATAAACTTCGACTGCTCAAAGGTATCCCATTCGTGTGCATGTCATAATAAATACCTTTTTTGTGAATACATGGCGTGTTTATAAGTCTGGGTGAGTTGGTCAAGATTAGGCTTGCGTACCCAGTGTACATTGAATGCAGGCTAGTGATTGAAATGGAGTTCGAAGGTCAACACGTAGGCCTATGGCTAAATGTCAATATAGATTTGAAATTGTCGCACTCTACACAATATTGAAAGCCTCATTTTGATGTTTAATATTGTTGGTAGTTAAACTCTACTATCATTTGATTTTCGTAGGCCACGCATCAAGTAGATAGAAAATCAATATATAATTAGTTAGACTTCAAGTTCTTTAAACATTATGGCATATCGAAACCAATATTACTGGATTGTAGGTATCTCGCTTATCGTGATTTGTTGTGTTGGTGAGTACAGGCAAATCTGACGCTTTTATCCGTGTTGTAGCCAAGGTTTGAAAACGCACCTCTATCCCATACAATAACACTGGCCAACAGAAAAAATTTTTTTTCTTGTTGCCTTCGGTTTTAGACCTGTTCTTGGGGTAATTTTGGGCGCTGATTCAGAAAATGTCACTGGATTGAGTGCATCAGGTCTAGTTTCTGAGATATCGTCGATTTTGTAAAGAAAACCCAGTCCACTCTTTAAACGATGTCTTTGGCAAAACTAAAATGTCATAATAAGCTTTATTTATGGCTAATTATAATTCTTGCTGATTCATATAATGCCTACATCCTTATAATGTAAAATCAGCATATCTTGCCGCTTGCTGAGATATTGCTGATTCAACGAAATAACTATTCCGTAGTCTACAGCTTACTCAGCACTAAATTCATGGCCTCATTTAGAATTTATTTGTGCTTATACAGCGTTTCATGGTTTCGAACTATGTAAATAGATTATGCTGAAGTCAGCATTTATACCCTATATAAACCGCCTCCTGAAAGCTAGAGCAGCCGCAGTCGTCTTAGGGCATATTAAGAGTTGGTCGCAAGAACAATCTGTGAATGTGAGCATTAAATAACTACATGTTCTTACTATTTTTTAGGTTAGTCATTTAATTCCTCAGATGCGAACATCCTTAAGGTTATGGCTACTTCCAGACGGAGCTGCATTAACCATCCAGACATATTCTGCTACATTTGTGGGGAATACACACTAAAAGCAAACAGGAAACCGATTTCTGAGTTTGTAAAAAGAGCATATGTAGGTTATTTTGGTGTCAAACTTGGAAATCAAGATAAGCAATGGGCTCCTCATACAGTATGCAAAACTTGTATTGAACAATTGCGCCACTGGACAATTGGAAAGAGAAGCTGCCTGAAATTTGGTGTACCGATGGTTTGGAGGGAACAGATAAACCACTTCGACGACTGTTACTTTTGTATGGTTAATATCATAGGCATCAATCGAAATAATCGTCACAAGTTGTCTTACCCTGATATACCTTCAGCCAGGAGACCTGTTCCGCATTCGGATATTGTACCAGTTCCACCTTTTCGCGAACTACCTCAGCTCTCAGACGATGAGACTTGCATGTCCAATATCGGACAAGATGACGAAAGTGAAGAAAGTGGGGGCAGTGACAGTGATTTCCAATCAACTTCACACAGTGAACGTTTTGACCAAAAAGAGTTGAGTGATCTGATCAGGGACTTAAATCTTTCCAAAGAGTCCTCTGAATTGCTTGCGTCCAGACTAAAGGAAAAGAATGCACTTCAGCCTGGAACGAAAATTACAATTTATAGAAACAGAGAAAAGGATTTGCTGCCATTCTTTACCGAAGACAACAACCTAGTATTCTGTAATGACATCAGCAACTTATTGAAGAAAATTGGTCTGTCGGATTACAGCCCAGATGAGTGGCGTCTTTTTATCGACAGTTCAAAACGTAGTCTGAAATGTGTGCTTTTAAATAACGGCAACAAATTTGGTTCTATTCCAATCGGTCACTCCACCAGGATGAAAGAAGAGTACAATGCCATCTCTTTAGTACTGGAAAAGATAAAATACAAAGAACATCAATGGGTAATTTGTGTAGACTTAAAGATGGTAAATTTCCTCCTTGGTCAACAAAGTGGCTACACAAAGTATCCCTGCTTTTTGTGTCTTTGGGACAGTAGAGCCAAGCATGAACATTGGACAAGAAAAGATTGGCCTTCGAGGAAAGACATGGTGGTTGGAGCTGAAAATGTAATCAAGGAATCTTTGGTGGCACGAGATAGGATCATACTGCCACCACTACATATAAAGCTAGGCCTGATGAAACAATTTGTCAGGGCTTTGAATAAAGAAGGTTCATGCTTCGAATACATAGTACACAAGTTACCAGGAATTACAATGGAAAAATTGAAGGCTGGAATCTTCGATGGTCCACAGATCAGGCAACTTATGAATGACCCACTTTTCATACCATCAGTGAATGAAATCGAATCTTGTGCCTGGTCTTCCTTTGTTCTTGTAACTAAAAATTTTCTTGGCAACAAGAAGGCAGACAATTATGCACAACTAGTAGAGGATATGCTTCTTCATTTCAACAAGCTTGGCTGCAACATGAGCATTAAAGTCCATTATCTCCACAGTCACTTAGATCGCTTTCCAGAGAATCTTGGTGACTTCAGCGAAGAGCAAGGTGAAAGATTTCACCAAGACATCAAAACAATGGAAAATCGATATCAAGGAAGATGGGATGCACACATGATGGCAGACGATTGCTGGAATATTATGCGCGATTGTTCCGGCAGATGCCACACTCGGAAATCGTACAAAAGGAGCTTCTTCGGTGTCGAATGACTTGAAATTTTTATAACAAACTTGTTCTGTTTGGTATCATATAAGTACAGTTTCAGGTACTACCATTTTCTTTTAAGTATTTGTATTATTATGTTTATTTAGTGTATCACATAATAAATTGAGCACTACATAACTATAGCTATAGCCTTATGTTTTATGGGCGAGCAGAGGCAAGGACTGGTATATGGCATAATGTTCTATATCTCGAAAACTAGACCTGCTGGGAGAAAACTGGTGCCTTTTCTGGAATCAGCAGGTCAAATATACCCAGAAACAGTTCTAACATTTGAGGCAACAAATTATGTGTTGGCCAGTGTAATTAGTTATTCTGACCTTGGGCACTGACTTTCGTTACACAAAAACCTCCGAAACCAGTTCTGCCTAATTGTTATAATAGGGAATGGAGCTATTGTTAAATTCTATAACCATATTGATTTGGCTTCATACCAGAAAAATCCAGCTAAGTCATACCAGGCGATTCGCTAAGAATCGAAAGTATTAAAAACAAGGAAGTGTTGACGATGGTGTTGTTACTTGCTGCATATAGAGTATATATTTATATATATAAATGCATGTCAGTACGTCATCTGTATGTATGTCAGTTGTGTGCATGTCAGCATATAAATATGCATGTATACATGTATATATGCTGTGTATGTATGCATGAAATGTGTATAAATGTGTATGTAATCATGTGTGTAAAATGCCTGCATGCTAGATAATGTAAGGTAAGGTTAGGCTAAGTTTTGATTTGGTTAGGCCAGTTTATGCTAAGGTAGGTTAGGTATTGTTAAACAAAGTTGGAGAGATCAGTGAAGATCAGGTAACGTAAGAAGTTAGGTCTGTTAGGTTAGGTACATGTTGGCTTGTATTTTAAATAACATGTTTTCAGATATTGTTGCCCAATTAAAATTAAATACTTCCCGGTACTCGTGACTGCGGTGCAACCAGCATTTTCTTTAGTTTGCTGTTGTCTATTCATTTCGGCTGTCGTGTTTGGTGGCAATAGAACTAGCCTCTGCTGCGCAATCACTCGTCTTGCAGCTATAATAACGAATCTGGTATTTCAGCAAACACCACTCTAGTGGTCAAACCACGCGATACATCCGCTTCAGAGGGACAAGAGGTTCAGCTAGAATGTTCAACGTCTGATCTGACGACGCCTATCAGCTGGCAATACATTCCTGTTGGGCATGGTGATGCTTTACCACAGCCTAAAGATGTTTTTATTAAGGGCATACTGGTCAATGGTTACGAGCAACGATTTAAAATTCACAGGAACAGCACGACTGGCAGTTACGACTTAGTAATTCCTTCGGTGCAGCTTTCGGATACTGGAACTTACAGATGTCGGAATGAGGATGGACGAGGGGACTATGTGAATGCCACTCTCACCATTACGGGTAAGATCAGGCTGCAATTTTTTGAGGAAAATGAAACGCTCAGTGAATAACGAAGTACACTGTCAGGTTTATTCGAACAACCAAACAGTCTTGAATAATAGAAGTTCTGTCTGCTGGTACAAGGTATCAATTTTTCAACAGGTATAAAATTTTTAAAAGTCTTTTCTTCAACGCCTTCATTTTTGAAATTATTTTGGATATGAAATGAGAACCTTGATAAACTTGTACTTTACCCGCAACACTTAACAAATAAAAATCTGAATGTAGTAAATATTTGTTCCCTTTCAAAATCGGGAACCAAGTTGCCTGTAACTTATTTTGTCACTTGCACCAAATGCAATTTGTAGAAACTAATAGGTAGCCTAAGCAACCAGCGAACCTACTGACACTCAAAAGAGAGCTAAAGATTTGGTAAACGTTAACTTTTGAAAATAAATTCGTTTTCCCCATGTATAGGATGTGCTTCTTCATTCAGAAAGAAGGAATATGCTGTATAAAGTTTTCACGTTTTATGTTTTATGTGTAGAAAACACTGATCTGCAGATTTCACCGGAGTATCCCGAGGCTCAGGTTGGCGCAAGAGTCCAGATTAACTGTATAACGTACCACAAGACAGAACCTGTCAACTGGCAGCACATTCCACTTGGAAAAAGTTTACCAGATGATGTGTACTTAAGTGGCAAGTTCTTCAATAATTACACGACAGGGTACGATGTACAGACGGATAACAAGACGGGAATTAACAGTTTGATCATCACGAAACTGAAAAACAGAGACGGTGGACTATATCGGTGTATCGAACAACAGGGACACGGACAACATAAAGATGCTGAACTTACGGTTATCGGTATTGATCTTTGCAGTGACTTACTGTTAACAGTGACAGAGTTAGAACCAGCATAATTATAAGCAGGCAAACTCCTTAATTAGGCATAGACTATCAACATTTGTTTAATCACTGATCCATCCAGCCGACAAACTGTTTTGCAAGAATTGCGGCTAGGATTTGGTAAACCATTGGCTGATACCTTGTGTATGACGCAGTGCTCTATTTATAGGAAAACTTCAGAAAACCCATACATTTTCTTTTTACCACATCAGCCAAAAATCGTATCATTCTATTAAATACAGTTGAAGTTCTGAGCTTTGGATAAATTCAAAGAGATAAATAATAATGTCAGTGTAAATCTCTGAATTTCTCAGCATCACATAAACGCCTCGTCAGGCAGATCAACTAAAACACCGGCGCTATATCAAACCAAGTTGGCCAGTTTCGGTGTCAGATGAGAATCTAGGCTGTCAAACCAGGGAGACAGCGTGGTGCTAAGCTGGAAAACGCTGGTGATGGTGGTCATGGGATGGTGCAGGAGCGGAAGCAGGATAAGATAGTTTGAGAAGTTTGGTTTTCAGTCTTGAGTGAAAAGCTGCAGGAGAGAGAGCAAGCGGAGTGTTTGCACTGACAGGCGGACAATGGGATGTGTGAACTGTTGGAGGTCTTTTCGGAGTCCGTTCCAAAGATCTGGCGCCGCAAGGAATAAGGAGCGGTTGCAGAATTTGAGAGGGGAGGAGACTGGAAGCCGAGGTAGAGATAAGTATGTGGAAGAGCGAGTAGATCTGGTCGGTTGGATAATGGCAAATATAAGAGGATTAATAGAAGAGGATTGAGAAGTTGTAGAAGCATTGCAAGGTAAAAGATGCAATTTTGAATCCAAGAACAAGTAAGTACGTGCAAAAATATCATTTACAAGCATTATGTTTCTAGCACATAATTAATAAACATTTCTTTGTTTTTAAACAGATTTCGTAAGAAATAATGGTAACACGTTCGTTAATAATTCACAGCATATAATATATTGATTTACTAGTTTTTATTTTTTATGTGGCAAGATATTGCTATCAAAAACAATTTCAATAACGCTTCCATGAGTGTTTGAAATACTCTTTTAATGTAATAGATACGGTCAAATGCCAGATGTTCGCAACTGATGCATGCGGAACATCGCCAGAAAACGTGACATTGGGGTGCAACATGACATTTTCTGGAATGTTCGCTCCTCTGATTCAGTGGGTGACTGCAAAAGGCGACGTCGTCAACCATGGAGTGACAGTAACAAACCATTCTGACAGAGTAACATCTACACTGGTGATAGAGGTTGACAATCCGAGCATTCCTTTAGACTACACGTGTCAAGCTAAAGCGTCAACAACATCTTGCAAGCCTAATAATTCAGCCCATTGTGAGTTGTAAAAGGGATCTGAAAGTATAGGAACATATAAGATATAACAGACTCTGATCTGCGATTGATACTCCATCTATTGCACTTCCTCTTTTCTTTAAAAGAATAGAGTCCTAGCAGCACACCAAAACGCTGACGAACAGAACCGTTTCCTTTATTTATATGTTGTGTCGCTTAGAATTGTCAAATTTCGTTCCCTTAGCTTGCGATCAAGCCGCATTATCATTTGGTTTCTGCACGCCACTTTTACCCCACCGATGTCAAAGTTGGATGTAATTACGAATGTGTTCATGGATTGACAGAAACTAAAACAGAAACCTCTCATCAGATCACGATAGTTGGCAAGGACCATGCAAATTTCTGCTATACGACTAAGGTTTAAAGTAGATACAGTCCTAGGCACTTCGTAAATATGACATCCTTAAGGCTAGCAATGAGCGCCTAGTGCAATTTTTTAAGAAGGCCCTCTACAAATGTTCAGATGCATTCATGCATGCATACATAGATTAATATATTTCTTAATATATATATTTCTCAATATATATATACTTAATATATATTCTTACTATATATACACTGTACTTACGTAGAATAACACGTTTACTTTGGCTTACCTGATATTACTTTAGCTTAACTGTTCATAACCTGACCTTAACTGGAATGAACCAACATAGCCTTCTTACCTTACCTAAACTTATTTTCCTTCTGTCATACCTACCCTTACCTAGCCTTAACTCGTTATAGTCTTACCGCGTCCTTATCTCACCTCCCCTCGCCTCGCTTCGCTTCGCTTGACCTAACCTAGCCTTAGATATAATATTATGGCGACGAATAAGCTTAATTCAGTTCTTCTCACCTCGCCTAAACCTTCACGATCTTACCTCGCTTAACATTTATAACCTTACCTCATCTTGACTAAACTCATTAATTCTTGCCCAACATTACCTTACCTTATCGGTATGGATTGAATAATCTCACTTACCTTATCAAATCTTAAGGTATGTTAATTAACCTTACTATGCCTTATCTAACATAACCTGACTTAATTATACCTCATCTCGCATCACCGTACACTGGATTGGACCAGTATAACACAATGCATTGTTCTATATTCGAAATATTAATGATCTGTTTAGGCCAGACTGAAGTTTTCGATTCAAGTACACAAGCAAATGAGCCGAAACCGGCGCAAAGTTCCACCAAGAAGAACTTAGGTCTTCTTGCTTTACTAGTATTGATCATCATTCCAGCAGTTGTCATTATCCGGGTTATCAAAAGTGAGTAATTTGAATGTTCGCTACACGATTCTGTTAGTTTCGATTTCAATTATATGCAACATAATTTATTAAAATCGTTTTGTCACATTTAAAATATCGTTTCTGAAAAAACATAGGCCTCTAGAAGACTTGCAACGATGTAAAATAAAATAAAGCCTATTTAACAGTGAATTCTACAAGTAGTGACTAACTATACTGACTAGAACTTTGACTGATAAAAGTTTATTTATTTAAACAAAGCAGCATATTTCCTTTCTCCGAATTGAACAAAATATTACTGCTGTGACTCTGCATGATAGAAGCTGCAATGCTAATTCAGTAAATGGAAAATATATGTAGCACACAGACCCTACAGCTCATGCAAAAAGCTCGAATTTTAATGCAACCGGAAGGCCTTTCGGTCTATTTTTCTCCAGCCCCGCATCGAACTGATCAAATAGACCGGCTGAGTGTAGATTTGGAATGGTCAACAGTAGAAGACCGGAATGCGAGAGCGGGGCATCCCTCCCTGAGATCTAGAACGAAGCAATCATCTGTGGTAATGACTGCACCCTGCTACCTTTTTAGTGATGCGTTGGCTCTGAGACGCACTGAGCCAAGCCAAACAGCTGGATGAGGTCGTTGAATAATCCGAATAGGTCCTTAAGATGGATATTACCCTCGGATGACCATTTGATTGTTGTAAGTTGCGAACACCTCTAGCCTATCAGCAAACTCGAAGTAGAATGGCTATGAAGGAGGCGAAGGAGCAGGGCGGTAGAAGGCGAATGGCATAAATGGGCAGCATGCCTTAACGCACGAAAGGTATAGTGCTTTGAATGTCTTTGGTGCAAATTGCTCAATTCATAATATGGGGAGAGAGACACAGAGACAGAGAGAGACAGAGACAGAGAGAGACACAGAGAGAGAGACAGAGAAAGAGAGAGAGATTACTTGTAACCGTGTTTCTATATTAACTGTCATAATAAGTTCAAGAACAGTTCATGACTACCACTAATTTTTAAAACAGGACGTGAGCAAAACAGAAGAACAGGACTTAGAGTCACTGATCGCCCGGGTGAACAACCGTCAGTTACGACTCCATTGGCAAGTCAGTATGAGTGAATCGTTGAACCAGTTTCACAAAACGGTCCACATTCCTTTGTATTATAGTAACGAAACTGTTTGAATGATCTGTGGGAGTGGGTTTTGATGCCTACTGTTTCCTCTTTTGGCTTGGACTTTAACTTGAAATGAGGATTATTTTTACAATGCTGATGACGTCATGACTCAGGCACCTGTCCCACCCAGATACCAACGGTGAGCGCTGTATGCCATTAGGGGTAGCCCTTGTCACGTGTATATACAACAGATTGCGGATAGCGTGTCAGTTCTCATGTCAGGGATAGGCGGGCTCGAACGCTGAGTCCGCTTATCCTATCATCTGACACAGACAATACGCTGGACGACTGTGAGTGGCAGGTGGCAAAAAGGCAAACCATTTCTGCAATTACTGCCCGACGACCTGCTTCGAACATACAACCCGGGGCTGCAACGATACGTCATCTGTTATATCCAATTATTAACCATACAACTATTAACCATAGAGTCCCTCTGGGATCCTGCGCACAATACTCAACATCTTCACACCCATCGATCTGCTTAATCAACCCGACCAGTATAGCTAAACCCCATGCTATCGAACATCTTATTGCTGATGTCAGATCATACAGCTCCGACGTTGCCATTTTTTGTTGAAAGTGGCTGAAGAAGAACCTTGCTGACGCTCAGGTGAACATCCCTGACTACACCCTATTTCGTTTCTATCAGGTTGCGCGCAAGGCAAGAGGAGTCGAGATTTCTAAAAAGCTGTTTCAGCCTACTCTTTTCCAACCACAAACAGTCTATACTCGAGAAATCGAATTACTTTGGATCTCGCTCAGTATAATCGTACGTATGTATGGATCGTACGTTCACATTAGTGCATTGTATCATCCTCCGAGGCCAATTTATAACGTGGACCAACTTATAGAACGCATCGAATCTTCATTAATATATATATATATAATATATATATATATGTACAGCTGTTAAATCAACGATTAAAACGAAACATTATGCAATTATTGCCCAACCTCAAAAGTTTTCTCATCTCTCATCATAATGTTTTGGTTCAGTAAAAACAGTAAATCAGTTTCGACTGCGTTCGCCAAGACAATTAGCTGCTTTTCAGAATCATCTTCAGGAAACGTTCTGTAACTTTTTTACAGGCTGCCCATCTATAGGTGTTTCTTTCAGCGCTTTCTATTCTTATATTCCAATTGATAAATTTTCCACTAAAAAATACTACACTTGAAAGCAAAGATGCCCTTTTATGACACGGTTATGAAATGGTCATTATGCAAACGGAACAAACTTTTTAGGCAAAATAAATTTGAGGCTGCGTCGGCCCTGGCTAAAAGAATTAATGGTCTTATTACACATAAGAATGCCTCTGTTTTTGAAAGATCCAAAGGCGGTTCCTGGGAGATGTGATCTGAGGTCAATCGTTTCGGGGCGCTTCTAAGAATATCCTATACTCCGAATCACCGCCGAGACCTTTTAAATCAGTATTATGGGGTCATGTCAAGTGATCTACAATATACCACTCTCCGCTTAAATCTAGAACGGTAGATAGGACTTATGATGTCTTTGATGAATTTATAATGTTCAAACTGCTTGATTCGGCTGGGTACACAGCCACAGGACTTGATGGGATACCCATGTGGTTTCTAAGAGCCTCGACTCCATCTTGGCTAAATTCCTGACTTTTCTCCTTAACAAATCCATCCTTAGATCCTATGTTCCTCCTCAGTGGAAAAAAGCGTCATCACCTCTGTTCCCAGGTCCCGAACCCGACCTTATACAACGATTTTCGTCCAGTATCTATGACATCAATTCTCTCTCGGCTACTTGAAAAACTTAATGTTCGAAGATTCTTCTATCCCATTCTTATTCAACACTCTTTCAATCATAATTTCGTTGACCAGTTTGCATTCAGACCGATTGGCTTTACTACTTCAGCTCTTATTTCTCTTATTCACCATCTGTCAGAACTGCTCTCTTCTTTCCAATATGTCCATCGCATATCTCTTGACTTCTCGAAGGCTTTTGATACAGTAAGACATGCCTATCTCGCTGATAAACTTATCTTTTTATTTCTGATTACATTTACAATTGGATTATTTCCTTTCTAATCAACTGACAACACTGTACTAAGTTCCACGACTCTGTCTCTACCTTAATTAGCATCAATTCTAGTATTGTTCAGGGCTCGGGTTTGGGACCAGTGAACTTCTTAGTTGCCTTATCCAAGTTTAAGCCTTTAACATCCAAAAATAGGTTAATTAAATACTCTGATGATAGTTACCATCTTATACTATCCTGCTAGCTTGATGATCCAGGCTGAACTGAACCATGTTACCCTCTGGGCAGCTGCGTGCAATTTAAAAGTTAGTCATAAAAAGAAAAGTGAAGTGATAACTCACCGGCCAAGAATGAGAAATCAGCAAATAAATGAGGTAAAATTAACTAGAGTAACGGAGATGACAGTATTGAGGGTTGCCTTATCAAGAATGCTAAGTTTTGATTCTTATGTTGATCGATCCAATGTCAGACGCGCCAGTCTTTTTACGCCATACGACTTCTTGTAGCACATGGCCTCACTGGCCCTCGACTCTACGACGTTGCCCGATCCACAGCACTGGCCAGGATGCTGTACGTCTCTCGGGCGTGGGTGGTGGGGATATGCTGGGTCACAGGCTGGGGATCGTCTCCAGGCTTTAATGCGGAGACTTATGCGTCTGCACTATCTTCCTGAGGACGTCCTACGTTTGACGAACTCTGTGGCATGGCCAACGCTCGTCTCTTTCAAGCAACTTAGAACACCTAAATTATATCTTACAGCATCTACTCCCACCAGTCAAAACTCTCTATTATTCTTAACGATCCCGCGCCCATGACTGCATGATCCCTCCTGCTGATAGTTTAACGCGTAAATCTTTAACGATTAGGATGCTGTACGCTTGATCAGTCTTTTTTTCTTTAATTGTGTTTTTTAGTTTTTAGATTAAATACTTAATTAGTATTATTAGCTATTGGTATTATTAGTATTATAAACTATTGGATAATAAAGAATATACTTCTTTACTTACTTATGTAAACTATATTTATGTTTTACCACCAACCAAACACAGAGCGCAAGAAACGGGAAATTGATACCTGTTTGGAGACTTCTTCGCGAATTACGCGATAACATTAAGGTTCGTAATAGATTGATAATAATTAGTGCTACCGATAAAATATGCTTTTTATCTTTAACGAGCGATGGCAGTGGGTACGAAGTTGTAAGCATGTTTAAGTTAAGCAATGCCGAATAATAGTTACAAAACAGAAGTTTAAGAAAAAATGAACTATTTAGACTATTCATTAATTGTGACATACTTCGTTCTTGAATGCGTATTCTCCTCTGGTAAAATGTGAATAGTCTTTCTTTGTATCCTGCAGACAGAAGGACAAATTATTGTCATTCATAGCTTCGTTGCTTTTGAACCTTTTATGCTAAACTGATTGCACTAAACGACAGTGTCAAAGGAGTTTTGGGATACACGAGATTACTCGCAAAATACACTGTGTCCGGAAAAATTCCAAGGCTTTACGGTAAATATGAAAATAATTAGTAAACATTAATCGATTTTTAAAATTCCAAAAACAGTTTAATCCTGAAATATTATTTGCACTATAATTGTTGTTTTGGCGTAAAACTTTTATAACAATTTTGTCTTCCTCGCTGAACGCCATTTTTCTAGCAACTTTCTTTACAAAATATAAAATTCAAATACGTCACTGTGACGTAATTTTAAACGTGGGCCGTTAATAAATTACAAAGAATTTTGTTGGTAATTATATATTTCAGGATTAAACTGTTTTTGGAATTTTAAAAATCGATTAATGTTTACTAATTATTCTCATATTTACCGTAAAGCCTTGGAATTTTTCCGGACACAGTGTACATCATGACTGCTATGGATGCCGGAGTTAAATTTATACGTATCGTTTTATTACTGTATTTTAATTAGTCCACCTACTGAAAACTATAGCGCCTCTTTACTAAAAGCCTAGACAATGTCACGAGCCTACTGTATGGATAAGCAGGTTTTCGACTTAAATGTTTGGGCGCTGATGAAATACAGATTTTCAAGATATAAAAAGCAATAAACAAGCCGTATTTCATATATGTGAGAGGCTTAGATTGAAGTTAATTTAGAACCGATCTCAACTATTTGCTCAATCGATCAATAGGTATGTTTTTTAATATTTTGACTCTGCGCTGTGTATGCGGAAGTCCGCCACTGGTGACTTTCCAAGTTAGTGTTGCCTGCTAACTGATGAATCTTTCTATTCTTAATGGAATTTGACATCGTCTAGGCTAACGTAGTCAGCACCACAGATTAGTTTCTCTTGAAGCGGCGCTATATAAATTTCTAATTACAATTACACTGACTCGTGTTTGAAGGCCTCCAGATTTTAATCTATGCAATTGGTATTCACATTAATTTGCAAATTAATAGTGCATAGGTCTATCATTTCTAAGAATTGAACATATTTAATCTATTTTTCTATATAGTTTTTGTAGTAGCATAGCATTTTTACGCAATTACTAAACACCATGACTGACTATCTGTGATGTCATTTATATACTGCAGGCTAATGTTCTTCTGAGTGATAAAATCTCCTGATTTGCTTCTTACTATGCATATTTTATACCACGCACATTCGCAGAATATGCGTAGCATAAAAGTTTTGTGGTTGGCCTAAGTTACTCTGTTCTATCTTCCTCTACTATTAATGTGACAGACAGATTGCTGAAAATTGTTTTTTTGTTGAGTTAATATTCGTTCTTGAACTGTGTAGTTTTTTTACATTAGTATTTACTATTTTCCTACCACAGTTTCTACATTGATATATTATTGAACGCTAAGCATTTCACTGTGACGTAACGCAGTCGTAGACCATAGTCGTCTACACGCTAATGGAGTGCAGACTCGTGTGATAAAATTCTCTTGTTCTGTTACAAAGCAGGCAGCTGTGTCAATACATGTAGCTGTACAGAGTATAGCCACATGTATTGTACTTCATTACTAGACAGCATCGATAAGCCACATTACTGATAACTGCTTCCTGACATTACCTTTGAGGGAGGACTTAGGTTGCGTTATAAACATACGTCTCTAGAAGCATTAGAAGCTACGCGTCCAATGTCTAATGCTGCTAGAGACGAAGAATTGCAGTTTTATTAGCATCAGGCATAGACTGATGTCTTGTGCATTACGATTCCGACGATCAAGAGTTTACAATAACTTATACAATATTTATAATTAAGTACATCCAAACAATGTTTTAGGCAAAAAGAGCAACAAATTCAGATAACCAGTAGTAAACTTTGGAAGGAAACGGCGCTTAATTTTTGCCGTTTTACCTGTGCAATTTTATTTGTATATCCGTTAACATTTGTTCTTAGACTTCAATAATTTGACATTAGGGCCCATTGTTTGATTAACACGAATATTGCTCATCGTAGGAATTGCTTACCTTCAATATGATGAATCTGTTGTATCGGTTAAATCTCTAATACAAAATAAAGATGAGATTGATTGACATAATTAATCGTAGAAGTTTTGATGTGATGATATAGTTTCAGTGTTATGATTCTTTAAAACACAGCAGTCTTTTGAACAAAATTATAAATCACCATTTTGTACGGTACAGGATGCTGAAAGGCAAGAAAAAAGTGGTCTGAGTTCCAAAGTGTGAATGTACCTTATATTTTCTTTAAAATTTTATAGCATGGTGTGTTGAGACCAAACATAAAAATGTGAATCAAATCTTCTGTCTTTCATAATGGAAGCGAGTGAGAACTTTCCTGACATCTAGAAAGGCCAGCCATACAAACTCCTTTAATTAAGCTTCCTTTCGTACCTATACCTCGTATGGCTAATAGAGAACCAAACTCTAACACAGCGAACTTTCAGACACTCTTGGACACACCTTCTGGGGACACAAAGAATATACAAATAAAGCACTAAAGAGAGGGAGACAGTGAAAGAGAGAGAGAAAGACAGAGAAAGACAGAAACAGACAGACAGACAGATAGACAGACAGACAGTCAGAGAGAGACCGAGGGAGACAGAGTCAGAGAGAGAGAGAGAGAGAGAGAGAGAGAGAGAGAGGTTGATGCGCAGAACAAATGGCCTTAAGGAGCATTTTTATTTTAGACAAGTGTAAACTTTTTACCTTCTGCAAAACTCAGCTTAGCCAAATAACATAAGTGAGAGCGGCAGATCAACTGGCAGAGTTTGAGTTTTATACTGCTAGTAAACACACGTTTTAAAAAGTTTTCCTACAAAATAAGTAACATTGCTAATGTAACAGAATACAGGTTTCTGGTTATGTTTCGCAACTGTATGCCACGCCATTACAATGACAAAAAATATGTTAGAGGAAACGATCAGGAGGAATTACCCTAGGGCAAAAAAACAAGCAGTAACATGTCGAGGGAAACGTCCTGAAGCAAATGTTCCCAGGAAACATATCCGGCACTATTGGTAAATAATACACCCTTAGCTTGATAGATTTTGTAGAATTCTGGTGCCACCAAAAGATGCACTTACACATGAACTGCTGTTAAATTTTCTGACCATCCATGGGATATACACCACCAGGTGCCTACTCAACCCTTTATCCTTTCCGGGTCGGTAAATGAGAATAGAGACCAATTTGAAGGTTAAAAGTTGTTCCGTTGTTGCTGTGATCCAGTTTGTGACTCAGATTAAAGATCCCTTGACCTCGGATTGCGCTCCCGATATGGCGGCGTGTAAATAAGTTTTTTTGCTTTTAGTGTTTTGTGTGCGACACGGTGGTGTATCTGTAACACGTTTGATCGATTGTCTTGCGGTTGCGGGTTCGACTCCGTGTAACGACCCTGGGCAAGTTGTTTGCCCAGAACGTGCCTCTGTTATTAGGCAGTATAATTTGGTACCCGCCTAAGCTGGGAAGTAAACCGCAAGTCTTGCTATGCACTGGCCCCGTCCCAGGAACTTGAGTTTCATCCTTTGCTGGCTCAAAGGCCTACGGAAAGGAATGAGCGCCTCCCCTAAGTCCCACTATGGGACACGTGACATTATCCTTAGTTTTAGTATTTTACCTTTTCCCTAATCATTCATGTGATCGAAACATGACTATACGAATCTAAAAAAATGGAAGCATACTACATAGACAATCTAAGATCCTAGAATGGTATCACAAGTATCAGTAGATATAATGCTTGGGCATCAGTTAGTATAACCTTAGAAAAGGCTAAATTTAAATTGCATTCTGAAGAAAGCAATATTGAGGAAAGAATCACCAAGCGCTTGTAATCAACCTAAAATGATAAAAAAAACTGTACGACCAATTCAGTATACCACAATAGCAGTGAACACAATCTATTAATGTGATGTCTGAAACAGCAGGATTTAATAGTGTGAAAATTTGTAAATGTAAATGTCTTCTATTATAATTAAATAAAAAATTAGGCCTTTCGGTTTTTAGACCCTCTACTAGTAAAGTTTAGTGTTTGTAATAGTAGTGGTGATTCTAGAAGCAGGATTCCGAAATTTTTTGATGTGAATGTTCGTACATATCACTGTCTGATAATGAAACGCATATTGATTTAGGCCTATACCTATAAACAGTCGAAGCCAGACATTGCTCTGGTCTTCTGTGGTGATTGGAAATAATTGTCGGCAGTAAGAAGCATTGAATGTGCTTTGATAGCCGACTGATTTTTCTTTGGGCGTACAAGTCATACTAGTGTCCACATTCTAAGATTTATAGTTTCTCAAAAGCACACTAATATGCGTCATTGATTAGTATTTCCAAAACATTACGAGTTCTGTAATTTATGCAAGTCTATGTAGACTGATAAGTAGCTTTAACACTGTGTTGTTGGTCGTCGATTAAACTGAAACTATAAATAATGCTCTTACTCTTACATACAAAACTGATGGTCTGAATAATATTAAAGACAATGCTTCAAAGGACTAACAGCAATTAAACTGATATTAAGAATTAATTTTAAAAATAAAACAATCGACTACTTTCTAAAAAGTGCGTTTCCGTGAATAAAATGGAATAGCCCAAGCTTTAATCGATCCGGTGGCACTAAGGAGCTATTAAGCTACGAATTCAACGTCTTGACTATCTCCTTCTCCTTGTAGGGTAACATATGTGTAGTTATAGGTAACATTTGTATAGTTATACCTCTTTGCAGTAGCTCCCTCTGAAGACATATATTCTGCATCTTCCATTACCACATTCAAGTATTGCTGCGGTCGGTCTCTTCTAGATGCCTGTGCTTCAGAATTTCCTTCTTGCAGGGCTACATTAAAGTACGGAACTGATCTTGTAATCGTGTTCATAGGATTTAGTCTGATATAGACGCCACCTGATGGCAACTCACGTTCCTGCATTTCTTCATATCCAAGTCTGTTAGGCCTCTGAGGTTCTTCTATTTGTGCCGAAGGATAAATATCTGGTTGCATGTTATCATCCATGTTGGATGTTGGAGTTGCCTGAACTATAACGTTTTGCATCAAAAAAGGATAATGATTTTTGAAGTGAAAACAACTTTATAATAGGATCAATAGGACAATTATAATAAGAGCATCAAAAGATTGCAATACAATCGAAACCATACTATGCATGGAAGTTTATAATTTTAGGCCTAAATTGAGCCTCTAGTATAATTTGAAAATGATTTAAAACAAACAATAAACTGTATGCACAGTAACATTCAAAGAAACTCTTTACCGGAACAGATTCTTCTTGAAACAAAAAATATTAAGATGACCGTGGTAACTCCAGTGGCAATAGCAACTGAATAAATTATCACTTTAGCTGCTTCCGGAGCCATGTGAACAACATAATCGTCTGCCAGAAAGTAAACAAATAGGGGCATGTCTGTCATAAGAAAAAGTGTTTACTTGATGAAAGATAAAATAAATCCTGACTAAACAATTTTTCTTTGACGAAAACTGGTATCGTTTTGCTTTTAATTCTAAGTACGACAGTTTTAATCAAGTTGTTTGATAATTTATCTAAAACAATGTTCAAGATATAACCACGGCGACATGGCGAGTACAGAAAGCCATACTACCTTAAGAGAGTACTAGTCACTCAAGGCCGTTGCCCGGCGCTTTTTGAATTTCTTCACTTTCACATGTCCAATCTGCGACATAGGTAAGACTCCTCACTATCGGGAGTGGCCCGGAGGCGGACTCGTGCACAATGCGCTCGACCATCAAATGTATTGGTACAGTTTCCGTCACCACTTCTAAGAATGCAGTAGTGCCCTCTCCCTCCGCCCCTGGGTACAGTGTTTCAGGATTTCACCGTGCACGCAAGGCGATCCACTCCTAGCCCACCACTTGCTTTACAGGTGGCCATTCAGTCACTCTCCAGTTCGAGCCGGGCCACTGGCACCAGTCCCCATACAGGCACGTCCAGTCTGGCCCATCGACAATGGTGTGTGAAAGCCCTCCACCCCGGATTACATACTCTGTCCCGATGACGACCAGTGAGGAGGATGCAGTCACTACTGCTTCGACCGGTTGGCACTCGATCTAACTCTTTCAATATTTCCGCATTAAGTGGGCAGCGGTGCAATATTCCCCCTCCATCCTATACGATAATTGGTTCCTCGCAGAACACGGTCCTTTGCGGAATACAGTACTGCTCAGAACACCGGTCGCAGGCAAGGCCATAGAGACAGCCCGTTGGTTGCCTGACAAGACGGCAGACCAGACGGTGTTGCTTCACCCCGCTCAGGGAGTCGAAGTTGACCTCACCACTCGGTCGCAGGCAAGGCCATAGAGACAGCCCGTTGGTTGCCTGACAAGACGGCAGAGCAGACGGTGTTGCGGCACCCCGCTCAGGGAGTCGAAGTTGACCTCACCACTCGGCTCCAAGCTTTTCGCTTTCGCCGCGACGAGATCACGCAGCTACTACCTACTAAACTCTTCCTCTCATGGTATCCAACCAATCAACCTCTGGTCAGGCGGGATGTCTCGTTGCCATCTAACATTGACTGACCGCTTCAAGCCGCGAGGCTTACAAAGAGCGAAAAGATTGAAACTATAGGGTAACCACTATGTATATGAGTGGCACCGTTAAAGCCCGTGGAGCTGCAGCCAGATTTTACTGCAGCAACCTTAGCCCCATAGGTCACCACTCTTCCAGCTGTGCAGGGTAGACTCACCGGGAACAGACTAACGGACTCATTAAGGGAGTCATAGTTACTCCCACCGTTTGCCATACAATAAGCCTGGCCTCCACTGTCTATTGCATGACCTCGTGAGAGGAAGAACCCCACGGGACAACCGAAGTCGATTAGTCCAGTAGGACGAGCTACCGCAATAGGGCATTAGTTTATTAAACGGCCTAATCTCCTACCCGACCATTTCCTCGCGAGTGGCTAGGTAAATTTATCGCATCATATGAACTTTTCCGCTATAAAAATGCTCAATTGCATACTTATTTCATGTAAAATTGACAGCTAGTTTGTAAGTTCACGCATAAAATTCTCGAACAAGTGTTGTTCGGTCATTAGAATTTTGCTCTCGTGTTTGCGCATCAGCGGGAAGGCCCTTAAACCCCAGCACCATGACCTCAGTGACGAAAGCGGTATGTAAGAAACGAGAAATTTCCTGCCATTACCTTAGCACACTCTATAAAATAATTACAATTACACATCAACTTTAAATCTTATTTTCGTCTAACAGTAAGTATCCAACATAATGACCGCAAATTATGGACATCATGTTTTGAAATTCACCTTTTTAAGGGTGTCTGCGGCAAAAAGAAGTAGAAAAAACACTGACAATCTATAATAAACAACTAATGTTCGTTGTTTATGGCTTGGCTACACTTACCAGTTTATGCGGAAGTTTTATATGTAGTTCCAATAGAAGAATCATAGCATGCAGATGAATTGCAGCGGTCTTTGTAAGTAGGTATGTTAATAGTTGTGCTCTCCAAATGTGTTGGGAAGTATTTGAAGTATAGTAAGCAAGTGAGTGTTTAGTTGACTGAGTTTGTCATCAGAGTAAGATGATGGCTTCCATCCGCATGGGAGTCATTTTGTAAAGTCTAATTGAATGAGGTTGATTCATTTGATCCATCTATTGTCCACTCGAGTACGGGACCAAAATTGCCTTTGTACTTGACTTCGCAAGTCAGCTGAGACGATTCTTTCTTGTAAATCTGAAGACTGCAATCTACAGGCGATGGGCATTTAAATTAACATATGATATGCATTGACAGATATGAATTATATCACCTAGATGTATGATGTATTCGGTTACATATGACGTTATGAGTTATTGGACACGGAAAAAAGAACAGATAGGCATTACACGATGAAATTCAAAAGCGCTAAAAATAGGAAAAATATCAAATGTTAAAACATCAAAATGTTAATAAAATAAGCAAAAATTATACATATTTGTACATTGTTTATTAACCGCGTGACCCTTAATAAAACGGGTAATGGAGGATGAAGTCCGATAGAAGCAAAAATAAAAAGACAGAAAACTATTTTTAAAAAAATTGGTATCGCGAAAAGGCAATCAAAGAACATGCTGCACAAGTTGCGGTTAAATCTTCTTCCAAGAGTGTTAAAGAAGCTTTATGAAAACCTTTCAATCAAGTGCACTAGCGGATAAATGAGACGGATGAATATTGTCTGCATGGTGAATAACTTACCAAAGACGATGACTTGAGCCCTTTTCCTTTATCACAGACGCTTTTTGTAGTGTCTTACAGCCATAAATTCCGGCGTCATCTAACTGAATAGATAAAATGGTAAGTGAGAGAGACTTATTGTCCACTTGGGTCTTTTAGCGTAAACACCATTTAATCCCTGCTCGCTGTATATTATGTTTTCGACATTTTTCCCAACTGAAACAAAATACCAGCTATGAAAGTGCGTTGCGGAATTTATCTTGCAACTCAATGTCAAATTTTGACCCTTCAGTAGGGCTACATTTTGTAGCATTGCAGTGGTTTGAGCTGAAAACAGACGTACAAAAACTGATGGATCTATTGATTCATTGTTTGACTTTGATTTTGGGTCTATGCATTTATTCTAATAACTTATCGTATATAAATGTTAATAGTGCAATCTTAAGCAAATGCTTGACTGTACAACAGGGCTACGTTTATAATAAGGATCTTAAAACAATTTTTTTTCAATATTTCAGAGTCACAGAAGCCTAGCAAAGTGACTACAATGTCAGCGACTCAACTCATGATATGTGATATGAATTGCTTGTCGATCGATGCAACCCTAAAGAAAATATTCTTGAGTTTGTTTACTTATTTTGTAGGTTTAAAATTGTCCTAGAACTTCCAGAACCTTTCCTTCAAGAAGCGATGGTATCGAATGAGCTAAAAAAAACTACATAAGGAGAAATGTAACAAAATTGTAAGGCTGTTTCTTTATTTTGCATATGTTGTATTTGATTACGATCCTGTTACTTCAAACACACTTATACTGTATAAGACACTACAAATTGGCAGTTTATTAGCGATAACTGTAAGCTGCCTGCGTCGTGTTCGTAATGCCTCTCTTGGTCATGCACGAGCAGTACAGCTCTTAGTTTCCACAAGTCTTTATGAGGTCATGTAATGCCCACTGTTATACGGTCTTGCACACATAGCATGGCAGGAATGCTGAAAATAAATATATTGTATATACATACATTGTATTATAAATATATAGCCTATTGCATAAAGGCCTACACTTATACAGGTATATTATAATATCATATAATATGTAGGCCAACGTGTTGGGCTGATTTCGTCATCCATATGAACTGTTTACCTTTGGAGTGGTGAAGAGGGAGGAGCAAGGGTTGAGAAATCAACTTGGGCCCACTATTTGAGACAAGTTTAGACCAATGCAGTAAACAAATTGCGTTGACAGAAACACTTTTACAATTTCAAGTGTTGTATATGAACAGAATTTTAGCGGAATAAGACTGTCCACCAAAGGAAAGTCGTTTTTGAACCACTGAGCCACAGATAAGCTAAAGTTTGTAGTTTGTTGCCTAGTCATAGTATTATGTTAATCATCAATTGAACATCAAAATTAGGCTTGGAATATTGTCTCCAGTGGTATTTTGAAATTTTATATTATCGTGTAAGAGTACGTGTTTACTTTTGAACAACTGCATTTATATAATTAGTCCGCATTCAGCCGGCAGGTATTCATGCCGACGCTTGCAGACAGACCCGCCAAGATTAAATACTTGTGTAGGCAAAAGGTATTTTACGGCACCCTACACACGAATGGAATATGCTTCCCTAGGCGAGGTGTATAGATATCATTGAATAGGCCTACTACTAAGGATGTTTTGACAGGCAGTGAACATGATCTTACAACGCCACAAATGAAGATGTAGGCCCTTTACCCAGCTCTCCATCACACTATTCTCACCCACAGATTCCTACGCTTCTTATCTGAAAAGATGTCGCCTTTCATACTCAAGATGTCGTCAGATGGCCTAACATTTTACTTCTCTCATATAATCAAGGCGTTCTTATAATTTATAGTAACTCAATTCGGCGCCGATTGTGTTGAGCTGAGGCGCTCTGCCAGGTTCTGAATTGACTCGCTCCTGTTTATACTATATACAACAGTACTGCAGTCGGTTCGTTACTCAATGGCAGCTTTATAAGCTTAAATTTTTATGCTGAAGATACCCAACTATTACTTTCATTTGATAGTACAACTCTATTACCTTTCTCCAACTTCTTAGACGAACAACAGTAAGCAAATATTTACTGCCTCGGCAGAGTATGCGTGCATCTAAGTATTTAATTAAGTACCATGTAACTTTTAAGAACCTCTTAAATGTATACATGGTACAGTGATAGTAATGACGCTTCCTAAGGAAATAGACAAAGTTAATTTTCTAAAGGAGGAAGACATGCGGCGAAACTGAATGTAATTCACACTAGGAAAAGCCATTAGAAACTGCAAACAGACGTACAAGAATTTCATTTTAGCTATTCCAGAAGTTATTCACTAATAATAAAGGCACTGAAAGCAACAACTGACTGATATCACTCAGTGTCACGTACGCTTGCAAATGTAAATCATTCAATTCGACAAGAGGAGCAACATCATCAGCATAGTCCATAACAGTGAACAAATCCGACCCAATAGATACAATATATGCATCTGAGTACCTCTGCGCAACTATCTCCTCCATGATCTCATCCATAGAGCATAGGAACAAGGCTGGCACATTTCTGTATCCTTATCGCACTCCTATCTTCACCCTGAACCATTCCACTGTCACATCATCAATGCGAACCGCACTTATTTTCTCTGATGGTCCCTCACCAGGCCTACTGTCTTCTCCGGTATTCCGTGTAACTGCAGTAGTCTCCAGATGGCAGCACGCTCCAGTGAGTCAAAGGCTGCTCTCAAGTCGACATAGGCAATCAATAGCAGTTGAGAAATTCTCGTCTAGTTTGAATCAGGCTGCTCAGTGTGAACATCCGATCGCTTGTTGATCTCCCAGTAGTGAAGGCGCTCTGCTCGCTTTGTCTCAGCTGACGCAGGTCTCTCCTACCCCCTAAGTGGAGAAGACCAGCAAATACCTTGCCTTGCAATGACAGCAGGGAAATGCCACGATAGTTCTTGCAGTCCCAGAAGCTGCCTTTGCCCTTTTAAAAGGAAGAATAAACTATTCCTCTGGTCTAGTCACTCAGCACCGAGACAGAATTGCAGATGCCTGTAAACAAACGAATTCTGAACAAAGATACTTTCGTACAGATAAAATTGAGTCCGCGTGTGTCCAACTAACTCAAACTGCGTTCCGTTATGCCACAGGTCTCGAACCCAATCTAAAGCGCGGAAGGGCATTTACAGAGAGATCGGAGCGAGAAGGTTTTGCGATGAATGGCATTTTACGAAGATCTCCTTAGCAGCGGCCCGTCGCTAGTATCAGAGGAGTCCAGCTTCTAAACCCCGAAGCCAGGTCTGGAAATAGACTGCTGATGTAAGTTATCTAAAGAACGGGAAGGCACCAGGCATCTGTCGCATTACAACCAAGTTGTTTACATTTACAACCAAATTCTTTAAAAAATTTTGTAATGCGACAGATAGAAAACCAGGCAATTTGAATTAAACTTTCATTTCTAAGGCATGTTACTCTCACACTATAATTGAGTGCATGGTGCGGTAGCATTTTCTCTTTACGTAGTCGACAATTTCTCCATATATACAATATATACATAAGTAAATGTACGCTGTTTACAGAAAAATATTATGAAAAGTTATATAACACCACCTAGGCTTGCGAGTGCACAGCTTTTCAGAGGTATTAGAAGGCTCTGTGTCAAGTGTATGGATGCACGGTTTATTGCATGCACACATGCAAACTAGAGCAACGTTGTTTCGCTTTTTCTTTTTCTGTCATTCTCGTAGCTTAATCATCGCAGACGTCGTCGTCGTCATCGTTTTAACTGCCTATGCCAGAAAAACGTGACTTTTCATCCTATTCCAGTCTTTTCAGCCGATCACGTTTTCCTCCTAAATTCTCCGATGGAAGGGAGGGCAAAGAGGAACAACACGAAATAAACATAGTTCTAAAACAGATTATACGAATGGTGATTATGATTATGACGAAAATATTGATTATAAAAATATAGTTCAGCTAAGTAGGGAGTGACTTCTGGTTAACACCAGTGGGCGGAATGCATATAGGCAGAAGCAAAATGTTTGGGCAAATGATTGTTTTAATTAACTCTAACATCGTTTTGGGATAGCGAGAAGTTCTCCTGTGAATAGAAACTGTTTATTTAGCTTTATGTCTGTTGATGGTCTATTGCTTAATGTAATAGTAAGGCGCTTCATGTATTACGTTCAAAGTGCAGTTAGATAGCAAAATGAAATGATGAAGATAGCCCAGCTATTTACAGGCAATTTGCTATATGTTGACACGACGTCTTTATGAACACTCATTTTCAGAATGCATTGGTAAAGCTAATTACTTAGTTTGCTTTTTACTCCCATTCATCATCCTGTGTTTTCAATATTTCACTTTTGCTTTTACGCAGCATCACTATATGGCTGATTGCAATTGCCGTCTGCAGTATCTTTAGCTGTTTGAGTAAATGTTATTTAGTGTGCGGTTACGTCTTGGTGTGAGTGGTCTCCGGAGAAGTTCCTAACAGTCTCTATACATAGCAAACTCTGTTAAAATTCCTCTTACTATTGCTATACTGTAGATATATCTGTATTAATTTGAAAATGAAATTATTGTAGCTCATCACAAAATGGAGAACTATTCTCATTGGTCGGCGGTGTTTTACTCGTCATTCCTTTGTTTTGTTCTACGCATTCCTATTAAGTTAATTCTGGATTCTGATTAGTATTTGAAATCGTAATTGTACTTGTAACCGCTAATTTGTTTATTGCCTGTTAAAAGATGATCTTCATTTCTTCTTATGTAGTTTTTTTATCTCATACGATACCACCGCTTCTTGAAGGAATAGTTCTGAAGTTCTAGGACCATTTTGAACCTACAAAACAAGTAAACAAACTGAAGAATATTTTCTTAGGGTTGCATCGATCGACAAGCAATTCATACAACATATTATGAGTTGAGTCGCTGACATTTTAGTGACCTTGTTAGGCTCCTATACCCCTGAAATATTGTATATGTTAGTTCTTAAGAGCCTTGTTATAAACGTAGCCCTGTTGTACAGTCAAGCATGTGCTTAATATTACACTGTTAACATTTATATATGAGAAATTTTTAAAATAAATGCATAAAGCCAAAATCCAATCAAACAGTTAATCAATAGAGCCATCAGTTATTGTACGTCTGTTTTCAGCTCATGCCACAGCCTTGCTACAAAATGTAGCCCTGCTGAAGGGTCAAACCTTGACATTGAGTTGCAAGATAGATCCCGCAACGCAGTTTCATAGCTGGTATTTTGTTTCCGTTGGGGAAAATGTCGAAAACATAATATACAGCGAGCAGGGATTAAATGGTGTTTACTCTAAAAGAGCCCAAGTGGACAACTCGACTCTATCACTAACCATTTCATCTATTCAGTTAGATGACGCCGGAATTTATGGCTGTAAGACATTGAAAAACGCGTCTGTGATAAAGGAAAAGGGCTCAAGTCATTGTCTTTGGTAAGTTATTCATTATGCATTCAATAATCATCCGTATCATATCCGCTAGTGCACTTGATTGAAATGTTTTCAAAGATTTTGTCACAAAACGCTTCTTTAACACTGTAGGAAAATGATTTAGCAGCACATATATGACATATAGTTCTCTTTCACATATTATGATATAGATCTTTTGTGCAGATTAAGATACAGGTTTCTCGTCCAGTTTGCATTGTTCAGTTTTCATCGTTTATCCGAATATCATTCTGCATACGAATCTCTTTCTGGCACAATGACTGTAATAACGCGAGCGAGATTGTAGTTCAATCAGAGTTACATACGGAGCGAATAATGGCCTACGACGGACTTTAGATCTATTTACACCCGGCAGTGTCAAGAAGACACCAGACACTACTCCGACTACATTTCACTGAGTTCTGTCTCCGAGAGAAGACTGTCAGAGCTAATCGACTGATCTGTATGACATCTCAACATCTCAAGCCAGACTGACTTAGGATGAGTCCTCTCTCTGAAATCTACAGCTTACTCAGCGTGCCCTGTTTCCGTCTCTCCCGTTGACTGGCTCTGTCTTGCTCTGTTGATCTCGGCGTGTCCTTCGGTTTGACTTCGTTTCGATCTCCGTCTGTATCTGTACCCGTCTGGCTTTCTGTATTTGGCTCTGCAATCGCTCTCTTTGGGCGCTGTGTCACTTGCCAGTTATCTAAGTTTCCATCTCTCTGTCTGAACAAAACAATTAATCAGACGCCCTACCCCCTACTCCGCTGGGACGGCCGGGCGTTGGCTTCAGCTAAAATTTTATATAATTTTCTCATATTTATTTTAATTTTGATGTTTTAGCTTTTGATATATTTCCCATTTTTAGCGGTTTTGAATTTCATCGCATAATGGCTATCTGTCCTTTTTCCCGTGTCCAATAACTCACAATGTCATATGTAACCGAATACATCATATATTTGGGGTGCTGTAAATGCAATTCATATGTTAATTTAAATGCCCATCGCCTGTAGATTCAAATCTTCAAATTCACAAGAAGGAATCGTCTCAGCTGACTTGCGAAGTCAAGTACAAAGGCAATTTTGGTCCGTACTCGAATGGACAATAGATGGATCAAGTGAATCAACCGCATTCAATTCGACTTTACGAAATGACTCCCATGCGGATGGAAGCCATCATCTTACTCTGATGACTGACTCTGTCAATTCAACACTCACTTGCTTACTATACTTCAAATACTTCCCAACACATTTGGAGAACACAGCCACCAACATACCTACTTATAAAGACCGCTGTAATTCATCTGCATGCTATGATTCTTCTATTGGAACTACATATGAAGCTCCCGCATCAACTAGTAAGTATAGCCAAGCCATAAACAACGAACATTAATTGTTTATTATGGATTGTGGGCGTCGTCATTTCTACTTCCTTTTGCTGCAGACACCTTTAAAAATTGAATTTCAAGGCATGATGTCCATGATGTGTTACATAATTAAGATTAAAATAAGATTTAAAGTTGAGGAGTAATTGTAATTATTTTACAGCGTGTGATAAGGTAATGTCAGGAAATTGCTCATTCCTTATATGCCACTTTCGTCACTAGGGTCATGGTGCTTGGGTCTAAGGGCCTTCCCGCTGATGCGCAAACAGATGGATAGCAAAATTCTAATGACTGAACAATACTTGTCCACTTGATCAAGGATTACATTCACGAACTAGCTGTCAATTTTACATGAAATAAGTATGCAACTGAGCACTTTTATAGCGCGCTTTAAGTACCTCTGGAATCTTTATATGAGGCGATATATTTCCATAGCCTCTCGCCAGGAAATTCCTTGGTAGGAGATTAGTCCGTTTAATAAACTAATGCCCTAATGCAGTAGCTCGTCCTACTGGACTAATCGATCTTGGATGTCCCGTGACCTTCTTCCTCTCAGAAAGTCATCCAACAGATAGTGGGGCCAGGCTTACAGGATGGCAGCCTGTACTCGCCATGTCGTTATATCTTATATTATATTATATATATACATATATAATATAATATATCTTGAACATTGTTTTAGAAAAATTTTCTAATAACTTGATTAAAACTGTCGCACTTGCCATTAAAAGCCCAACGCTACCAGTTTTTGTCAAAGAAAAATTGCTTTAGTCAGGATTTGTTTTGTCTTTCATCAAGTAAACAAGTTTTCTTATGACAAACATGCCCCTATTGGTTTACTTTCTAGCAGACGATTATGTTCATCAGACGGCAGCTAAAGTGATAATTTATTCGATTGCTATTGCCACTGGAGTTATCATAGTCATCTTAATATTCTTTGTTTCAAGAAGAATCTGTTCGGGTAAAGAGTTTTTTCGAATGTTATTGTGCATAGTTTTTTTTTTGTTTTAAATTATTTTCAAGCTGTACTGGAGACACATTTTTAGGCGTAAAAATATAAGCTTTCAAGCATAATATCGTTTCGATTGTATTACAGTCTTTTGATCCTCTTATTTTAATTGTCCTATAAATCCTATTATAAAGTTGTTTTCATTTCAATAATCATTATTCTCTTTTAATGTAAAACGTTATAGTTCAGGCAACTCCAACATCCAACATGGATGATACCCAGCAACCGGATGTTTATTCTTCGGCACAAATGGTAGAACCTCAAAGGCCAAACAGACTTGGATATGAAGAAATGGAGGAACATGAGTTGCCGTCAGTTGGCGTCTATTTCAGACTAAATCCTGTGGATACGAAAACAAGGCCACTTCCGTACGTTAATGTAACCCTGCAAGAAGGTAATTCTGAAGCACAGGCATCTAGAAGAGACCGATCGCAGCAATACTTGAATGTGGTAATGGAAGATGCAGAATGTTTGGATTCAGAGGGAGCTACTGCAAAGAGTTATAACTACGAAAATGTCACCCTACAAGGAGAAGGAGATAGTCAAGGCGTTGAATTCGTAGCTCATTAGCTCACTAGTGTTAGGTGATCGATTAAAGCTAGGGCTATTCGGCTTTATTCATGGAAACGTACTTTTTAGAAAGTTGTTAATTTTTTAATTTTTAAAATTAATTCTTAATATCAGTTTACTTGCTACTAATCCATTGAAGCATGGGTTATTTAATATTATTCAGACAATCATTTGTGTATGTTAAGATTAAGAGCTTTATTTGTAGTTTTAGTTTAATCGACGACCAACAGCAGGTTGCTAGAGCTTCTATTCAGCCTGCACAGATCTGCATACATTTTTTGGACAATGCTAATTAATGACGCATGTTGGTGTTGTTGAGAAACTATAAACCTTAGAAATGTGGACACTAGTATGACTATAGGCACAAAGAAAAATCAGTCTTCTATCAAAGCACATTCAATGTCACTTACTGCGAACAATTCTTTCCAATTACCACAGAAGACTATAGTATTATCTGGCTTCAACTTTTTTTGATACAGGCCTAAATCAATGTGCGTTTCATTATCAGATAGCGATATGTATGAACATTCTCACTAAAAGCTTCAGGAATCCTGCTTTTAGAATCACTACTATTACTACTATAAACACTTTATATTACCTTTATAGGGTCTAAAAGAACTGAAAGGCCTACTTTTATTAATTAATAGTAATACAAGACAGTTACTTGCACAAATTTTCTCACTTTATTAAAGTCTGCTGTTGCAGATATCACATTAAAAGATTGTGTTTACTGCTATTGTGGTATACTGAATTGTTGCATAGTTCTATATCATTTTAGGTTGAATACAAACGGTTGGTGATTTTCCTCCAAATTGCTTTCTTCAAAATATAATTTAAATTAGCATTGACTAAGGTTATACTAACTGGTGCCCGAGTATTATATCTACTGACACCATTCTAGGATCCTAGATTGTCGATGTGATGTTAGAGTTTGGAAGAATGTAAACCAGCACGTCAATCCACAGAGGTTAGGGGAATGTACTTTCTTTGCATCTCCCGCTTCTCCAAACCATAGTAACTCCAACATGTTACACTCCCTAACGATTCGTCACAGTAGTATGTTATCATTTTTTTAGATTCATATAGTCATGTTTCTATCATATGAATGAATAGGAACAGGTTACAAACTAAAACTAAGGCAAAGTCACGTGTCCCATACTGGAACTTATGGGAGGCGCTCACTCCTTTCGTGGGCCCTTGAGCCAGCAACATATGAATCTCAAGGTCCTAGGCACAAATTATACTGCTTGATGACAGAGGCACGCTGAGGGCAAACAACTTGCCCAGGGTCGTTACACGGAGTCGAACCCGCAAGCGCATGACCATTCAAACGTGTTACCGATAGACCACCGTGTCGCACACAAAACACTAAAAGCAAAAAACTTATTTACACGCCGCCATATCGGAAGCGCAATCCGAGGTCGAGGGATCTTTAGTTTGAGTCACAAACGGGATCACAGCCACAACAGAACAACTTTTCACCTTCAAATTGATCTCTATACTCATTTACCGACCCAGAAAGGATAAAGGGTTGAGTGGGCACCTGGTGGTGTATATCCCATGGGTGATCAGAAAATTTAACAGCAGTTCATGTGTAAGTGCATCTGTTTGTGGCACCAGAACTCTACAAAATTTATCAATCTAAGTGTGTAACATATGTCAATAGTATCGGACATCTCTCCCGGAAACATTTGCGTCAGGGCGTATCTCTCGACATGTTAATCCTGGTTGTCTTCCCCTAGGATAATTCCCTCTGATGTTAGAGGTTATATTTTTGCATTGCATGCGCGTAGCCTATCTATTGCTGCGAAACATAACCAGAAAAATGTGTTTCGTTACATTAGCAATATTACCCATTCAGTAGGAAAACTTCAAAAACGTGTATTTACTAGCAGTATAAAACTCAGACTAACTGGTTCTACTTGTGCCAGTTGATCTGCCGCTCTCACTTATGTTATTTGGCTAAGCTGAGCTTCGCAATAAGTAAAAAAAGTTTGCACTTTTCTAAAATAAAAATGCTCATCAAGGCCATTTATTCTGCGCATCAATCTCTCTCGCTCTCTCTCTCTGTCCCTGTCTCTCGCTGTCTCTCTCCGACTGTCTGTCTCTCTCTCTTTAGTGGTTTATTTTTATATTCTTAATGTCTCCAAAGGCGTGTCCAATAGTGTCTGAAAGTTCGCTGTGGTAGAGTTTGGTTCTCTATTAGCCATACAAGGTATAGGTCCGAAAAGAAGCTTAATTAAAGGAGTTTGTATGGCTGGCCTTTCTAGGTGTCAGGAAAGTTCTCACTCGCTTCCATTATGAAAGACACAGAAAATTTGAATCACATTTTTATATTTGGTCTCAACATACAATGTTATAAAATTTTAAACAAAAAAATAAGGTACATTCACACGGTTGGAACTCTGTTGACTTTTGCCTTTACCTTTCAGGATCCTATACACTACAAAATGTTGATTTATAATTTTTTCTTCAAAAGACTGCTGTATTTTAAAGAATCATAACACTAAAACTATATCACTAAATCAAAACTTCTACGATTAATTATGTCAATCAATCAGATCTTTATTTTGTATTAGAGCGCTTACCAATACAACATATACAACATATTGAAGATAGGCAATTTCTACCATGAGCAATATTCGTGTTAATCAAACAATAGGCCCTAATGTCAAATTATTAAAATCTAAGAACAAATGTTAACAGATATACAAATGAAATTGCTCACGTAAAACGGCAAATATTATGCGCCTTTTCTTTCCATAGATTACTACTGGTTATCTGGGTTTGTTGCTATTTTTGCCTATAACATTGTTTGGATGTATTTAATTATAAATATTGTATAAGTTATTGTAAATTTTTAAGCGTCGGAATCGTAATACACAAGACATCAGTCTATGCTTGATGCTAATAAAACTGCATTTCTTCGTCACAACTTGTAAAAGTCTGTTTATTAACGTCTCTAGCAGCATTAGACATTGGACGCGCTACTATGTACATGTATTTAAAACAACCTATGTCCTCCCTATGTCTGGAAGCAGTTATCGGTAATCTGGCTTATCGATGCTGTCTATATTAGAGAAGCACAATACATATTGCTGTACTCTGTACCAATATGGCAAATAGCTGCCTGCTTTGTAACAGCCAAAGAGAAATTTTATCGCAAGGTTCTACACTGTATTAACCTGTAGACGGCTATGGTCGACGCTTGCTTTACGTCATAGTGAGATCGGTGAAAGTGAGAGCTTAGCCTATAATAATATTTCAATGTAGAAATTCTGGTAGGAAAACGGCAAATACTAATGTGAATAAACTACACAGTTTAAGAACGATTATATTAACTCAATAAAAACAATTTTCAGCAATCTGTCTATCACATTAATAGTAGGGGAAGATAGAACAGAGTAACTTAGGCCAACAACAAAACTTTTATATTATGCATATTCACAGAATATGCATAGTATAAAATATGCATAGTACGAAACAAATCATCAGAGTTTATCGCTCAGGAGAACATTAGCCTGCAGTATATGAATGACATCACAGATAAAGTCAGTTATGATGTTTAGTAATTGCGTAAAAATGCTATGCTACTACAAAAAGCTATATAGAAAAATCGATTAAATATGTTCAATTCTTAGAGATGATAGGCCTATGCACTATTAATTTGCGAAATAATGTGAATACCAGAGTGCAAAGATTAAAATCTGCAGGCTTTCAAGCATGAGTCATTGTAATTGTAATTTTAAATTTATATTGCGCCTCTTTATGAGAAACTGATCTGCTGTGCTGACTACTTTAGCCTAAACGATGTCAAATTTGCTTAAGAATATAAAAATTCATCAGTTAGCAGGCAACGCTCGGATAACTAGAAAAGTCAACAGTGGCGGGCTTCCGCATAAACGCAGTGCAAAACCAACCAATACCCATCCAGGCTTGACTGATGATGTTTTATGACTTTTGTCTTCATAAAAATTGCAAGTAAAGTTGGAAATTTAGACAGTAATTATTCTGGCAGATTTAGCCTTAATCGTGTTTTAACATGAACCAAATGAAAACATCTTTACATAAATGCCAGTAAGTGTCTCGACACTTCCGAATTAAGGCGTAAAGAGCCAACACAATATTAAAAATATTATCATTGATCGATGAGCAAATACTTGAGATCAGATCTAAAATGACATAACTTTAAGTCCTCCGCTCATATCGTTTGCTTATTGCTTTATGTATCTTGAAAGTCTGTATTTCGTCAGCGCCTAAACACTTAAGTCAAAAATCAGCTTATCCATAGACTCATAGCATTGTCTAGGCTACCTGTGAACAGGCACTATAGTTGTCAGTAGGTTGTCTAATTAAAATGCAGTAATAAAGTAATACATATGATTTTAACTCTATCCATTAATAGTCATCATGTATTATATACTTAATCTCATGTATCCCAAGACTCATTGACGCTTTCGTACAGTGTATTCAATTTAGAATAAAAGGTTTGAAAGCAGACAAGGTCTAGTACAGTTACTTATGTGTCTGCAGGATATAAAGAAGAAACCGCACATAAACTACCAGAGGAAATTATGCATTCGAGAACGAAGTATGTTGCAATTAATAAATAAATAGTTCATTTTCTGAAGTCCCTGATTCACGTAAATGTAATGTCATGAATGACATAGATAGCATGTTTATTTCGAAGTGCCTCAAAATAACGTTTTGAAGATTTCATCCTACTGCATCATGCCTATCCAGTTTGTCTGCAGACCTTGAAAGGCCTCTACCTGCCAGCGTTCGTAGAGATGCAGGCGCAAGATGACAATTAATACATTTGTTCTCGTGACTTATGCTATTGTGGCGCTAAATACAACTGAGTTTGTGATACATAATACAGACTCTGAAGAGTGGAATCCAGAAACTTGTCCAGCCATCAAAAGATGCTGTCCTATGCAACAGACCTTTAAACACATGTATGTTGAGCACAGCATGAGGCATAAAGGTGTTTCGGGGGAATAATCAATTTTCGCAAGGTTAATTGGTGTAGAAACTTACAACAATATTTAGTTTAATTCTATGCTTCACTTGCAATCAGTGTAAAGGTTTGAGCACCCGGCTAAATGATAACACGCTGACTTGACTTTTTTTGCGGTTGTTAAGCAATTCTAAATATGTTGCAACTTTGACACATGTGCCCTTGTGATACCGTTAAGAAGAGAATTAGAATAGTCAGGCAACAAAGACCATTGCACTAGCCAACAGCTCTTGTACAGACATGAATATACGATGTTGAACCATAAGAATATGGTCAATACTGAAGTCAGACGATTTACAAATGGCATTTGCATGATTTTGAAACGCCAGCCAGGAGCTCCACATTGCAGCAACTCAGGAATTCTCTTTTTACATTAAATTAAAAGTACTTTATTTCAGGCCGTCCACGTAACATGCTTCCCCTCAACATTGCAAATTACTTTTACAATGGAACTGATGTACATGTACATGATACCAGAGGTTCATCAAAACACCGGTGCGATGCTGCGTGCACCAGGCTGAAACAATTTAGCATCAAATGTTTTGACCCTTCCTTATGATGTAATCTTCCTACTGTGTTAACTAATATCCTAGCTCTTAGCCTATTTAAGATTAACTTCAAATTACTTAATTGATATATTCTAATATTTACGCATCAACCATAATCTGCTTATACTACTATGTTACTCTATGAGGTGTGTAAATTTTTGTTATTTTTGTTACTAATGTTACTTCAGTAATCGACCTTATATAATCGCCATTTCGTAATAATGATAATATAAGTTAACTGACTAATGTCAATATATTTCAATCAATCACTTTCTGGCCCCCTTTTGGTTGACCTTTTGACCTTTGCGTCAACTTTGTGTGTTTCTTTGTATATACGATACTCTAATTTGTTGTTGATGTTGAAAAGTTCAATAGATGGCTAACTACAATACAATAACTGTTATCAGATATTTAGAATGTATCAATATAACCCAATAAAATACTGGTATTCGGGTCCTCTCAAGAGAATATACAAAGAGAAATATATTAATCAAATGTTAATGGTTAAGATAATGGAACTGTTTACACTCTTGTATAGAGACTCTTCAGAAGTGTATTATCAAGGTCGAAGGATCACTCTGCTGAGGCTCATACACGACCTCAACAATCCAACATCAGGAGATATTTTCAATCTCATACCTTACGTTAGCACTAATTTACCGGAAGAGATAGGTGGCGGTGACTTATTGGTGTGACTTATTGTTATTCGGGACTTCTTAATATAAACATACTGCCAAAAACTAACGCTTGTAAAACTTAAAAAACATATTCTAGAAGTAGGCCTAATTATTACCAGGAATGTCATGGCAGAATTGGCTAAGTAATCTCTAAATTGCCTTACGACGATCCTCATCTTATAAACGACAGAATATCGTCGCATCTCCCCACCCTATCTGTTCTTTTGTCTTATTGAGGCTGCTTCTAATGCATTCACCTCGGCTTCGGTCGAATCTTGCCCGATGTATTACTTTCCCGATTCTCACATCTCTGTTTCTGTTTCATTGTGAAACTTTAATCAATACAGTTTACATAAAACCACAAATCATACAAACAGTTTGGTAATTATTATACATACGAATGTAGACCGTTTTATTAAACTCTTTTGACGGATGTTTGTAGGGTCTGAAGTTCAGCGGCTGAAGCATGTGGAGTTCTTTTGCTATATTCTGTTTTAGAAAATTAGTGTAAATCACGCATTATTCTGAAACTTATTACATGTTAACAGACAAAATCGGTTAAAAGTAAATGAAGAGATGCCTTCTCTCTTATAAAATGAACAATCTGCACCAAAGATATTCAAAGCACTATGCTGATCGAGCGTTACTGCATTTGTTCCATTTATGCTATTCGCTTTAGACCCTCTGGTTCCTCGCTTCCTTCTTTGCCAGTCTACTCCGAGTTTGCTAATAGTCTATAGGTGTTCGCAACGTACATGTACAACAGCCAAGTGGTCATCCCGGCGACCTGAAAATCTATCTTGTGGACCAATTCGGATCATTCAACGACCACATCCAGCAGTTACGCTTGGCTAGGCGCGTCTCAGAGCCAACGCATCACTAGGAGGATGGCAGGGCGTACTCATTACCAAAGATGATTGCGTCGTTCTAGATCTCAGGAAGGGGACCTCGTTTCTCTCGCATCACAGTCTCAAAACACGGTCGCAAATTCCATAATTTTGTATCTGTTTGTATTAAGTTTTCCCATAAGCTTTAGGGTCTAAATGCTACAAATAGTTTCCATTTTCTGAATTAGCATTGCAGCTTCTATCATACAGAGACACTGTATACATATTTAATTCAATTCGGAGAAATGTAAAATATGTTTTGATGTATTGTTTAATGAAATAACATTCAACGGTTCTAACTAGTCCAGTTAGTCACTACTGGTAGAATTTACGGGTAAATAAGCTTAATTTATCTGACATCGAGACAAGTCTTCTATAAGCCTACGTTTTCCAGGAACGATTATTTAAATGCGATGAAACGATTATAGTAAATTATTTTGCATGTATTTGACATCGAAGCTAACAGAATCGTGTAGTGAAAATTAAAAACGTTTGATGAAAATTCAACTGACTCACTTTTGATAACGATGACAGTGATAATAGCTAGAACGATCGCTAGAACGATCGCTAGAATGATCCCTAGAATGATCGCTGCAATGGTCGATGAAAGGCACTGCTCATTCCAGGTGGAACTCTGTGCCGTTATCGGCTCATGTGAGTGAGTACTTGAATCGAAGACTTCAGTCTGACCTAAACAGATCATTTATATTTTGAACATAGAAAAATACACTGTGTTACTCTAGTCAAATTCAATGTGTGGTGATGAGAAGAGAGGTGTAGTTGAGTTAGGTTAGATTAGATAGTTAGATAGATAGGTTAGACGAGGCATTGTATGGTTAATTAATTAATCTAAAGGAGGCTAGATAAGGTAAGTGAGATCATTCAATTCAAAACAACAAGGTAAGGTAACGTTGGGCAAGAATGATTGAGTTTAGTCAAGATGAGGTAACGTTATACAAGTTAAGCGAGGTAAGATCATGAAAGTTTAGGCAAGTCGGGAAGAAATGAGCTAAGCTTATTCGTCACCATTATGTAAGGTAAGGTAAGGTTAAGCGAAGCGAGGTGAGATAAGGATGCAGTAAGACTATTACGAGTTAAGGCTAGTACAAGGTAAGGGTAGGTATGATAGGTAAGAAAATTAGTTCAGGTAAGATAAGGGAGGCCATGTGGGTTCATTCCAGCTAAGGTCAGATAACGTCGCAAAATCAGGCAAATATGAACAAATAAACTAAGGCAAGAGCAGGTTAGCTAAAGTGATGTAAATGTTGTTCTATGTATGTATGTACGTATATATGCGTCGACGATCTTTCGTAGCTGTCAACGATCGGGTTGGGAACCGTCGACTCTCCCGTTTCGTAGCGTAGCATAAGAACACAGTCTTTCATTTAGACAAAATTAAACGAACACTTACAGTACACAGATGTACTTGAATCGTCAAAGTTTCTAAACGCACGAATCTATCAACGACTTTGGTAGCTCTAAGCTCTAAGAATGAATATTCGCCCGTTTATATATGGCCTTTCCCGCCAATACAATAGACTGGTCATGACTGGCCTTCCTTTACTGCGCAATCGTGGGTTTTTTAAAAACCCACTGACTCATCATCACAACATGGGCCGTGCCAGCACTCACGTGATAGAATACGCGTCAACAATGATTACCGTTGATGTCAGCCTGTCTGCCCGCAGTGCTCTGGAGCCAATCACACCGCCCCACAACGTCTTCGACGCCTGCCAGCCAGCACGTGATTCGCGGGTGAATGAAATTCATTAACCCGTTGACTCTTAGAAATTTTATATCAAACGCCCGCTTACTACTTGCAGACTAAGCAGCGCAATATCATTTTCACAGTATATATATGCATGTACGCATGCATGTATGTATCAGAATATTTCTATATTGCCTTCTGAAAATATGTCATAGACGCTCATTGCCAGCTTTAGAGATGTCATGTTACGAAGTGCCTAGACCTATATCCACTTGAGTCCTTAGTCGTATAGCAGAAATTGGCATAACCCGGACCAAATAACGTTATCTGATGAAAGGTTTCTGTTTATCTTCTGTTAAGTGCATGGACGCATTCGTAAATGTATCCAACTTTGACATCATTGTGGTAAAAGTGACCATAAGAAAACAAACAAAGATAAGAAGGTTTGATCGCAGGCTAAGTGAACGAATGTTGACAATTCTAAGCGACGCATGAGAAATACTTAAGGGAAACTGTGCTGTCCATCGGCGTTCTGGAACGCTACTAGGACTCTGTATCTAAGAAAAGAAGTGCAATTGATGGACTATCAATCGCAGTTCCGAGTCTGTTATATCTTATATTATCCTATGTTTCAGATCCTTTTTACAACTCACAATGGACTGAATGATTAGGCTCGCAAGATGTTGTTGACGTTTTAGCTTGACACGTGTAGTCTAAAGGAAGACTCGGATTGTCAACCTCTATCACCAGTGTGGATGTTACTCTGCCAGAATGATTTGTTACTATCACTCCCTGGTTGACGACGTCGCCTTTTCTAGTCACCCTTGAATCAGAGGAGAGAAACTTCCCAGAAAATGTCATGTTGCACTCCAATGTCACGTTTTCAGGTGATGTTCCGCATGCATCACTTGTGAACATCTGGCACTCGACTGTACCTATTGCATTAAAAGAGTTTCTCATACATTCATGGAAGTTATTGAAATTGTTTTCGACAGTAATATCTTGAGAAATTAAATAATTAAAAATTAAAAAGTCATAAATTCAATTTATTATCTGCTATGAATTATTAATGCAGGGAATGACGCGGCTAAAATTAGTGGAAGGAATAACTACAGAACAACACGAAACGATTGTGAAAATCTATCTCTAGAGATGAGAGCCGAAACCATTTAGCTAGTTTCAATTTCCTCAACAATATTGCAGCCTGATCTTACCCGTAACGCTGAGAGCGGCATCGACATGTTCCCCTCGTCCATCCTCATCCCGACATCTGTAAGTTCCAGCATCCGAAATCTGCACCGAAGGAATGACCAAGTCGTAAGCGCCCGTCGTTGTGTTGTGAATTTTAAATCGTTGCTCGTAACCATTGACCAGTCTGCCCTTAATAAAGACATCTTTAGGCTGTGGTAAAGGATCACCATGACCAACAGGAATGTATTGCCAGCTGATAGGCGTCCTCTGATCAGACGTTGAACAGTCCAGCTGAACTTTGTCTCCCTCTGAAGCTGATGTATCGCGTGGTTTGACCACTAGAGTGGCGTTTGCTGAAATAGCAGATTCGTTATTATAGTTCCAAGACCAGTGATCGGGGAACGGAGACTAGTTCTATTGCCACCAAACACGACAGCCGAAATGAATAGACAACAGCAAACTAAAGAAAATGCTGGTTGCATCGCAGTCACGAGTACCGGGAAATAATTAGTTTTGCTTGGGCAACAATATCTGAACACATATAAGTTATTTAAACTAGAAACCAACATGTGCCTAACCTAACAGATCTAACTTACCTTACTTTACCTGATCTTCACTGATCTCTCCAATTTTGTCTAACAGTATCTATCCTACCTTCACCTAACCAGGTCAAAATCTAACCTAACCATGCCTTACATTACCTAACATGCATATATATTTACAAACATGAATACATACACATATTTATACACATTTCATGCATACATACACATTGCATATATATATGTATACATGGATATTTATATGCATACATTCACACAACTGACATACCAACAGATGACATACTGACATGCATGCATATATTCATACATATATATATACACACATAGATATATGCTGCAAGTAACAATATCACATCAATACTTCCTTGTTTTCAATACTTTCGATACTCGTCGGATCGCCCGGTATGACTTATCAGCTGGATTTTTCTGGTATGAAACCAAATCAATACGCTTATAGAATCCAACAATAGTTCCATTCTCTCTTATAACAATTAGGGATGAAATGGTTTTCGGGGTTTGTGTGTGATGAAAGTCATTGGCCAAGGTCAACTACTTATTGTATGGGACAGAGATGAGTTTTCAAATCTTGACTACAAAATGGATAAAAGCGTCAGATTTGCCTGTACTCACCAGCACAACAAAAAACGATAAGCGAAATACCTAAAATCCAATAATATTGATTTCGATGAACTATAATGCTTAAAGAACTTGAAGTCCAACTGCGTATTGATTTTCTAACTATTTCATACATTGTAGGCCTACGAAAATCATACATTAGTAGGGTTTCACTATCAATAATATTAAACATCAAAACGAGGCTTTCAATATTGTATCGAGAGCGAACAGTTAAATTTTGTATTCACGTCTAGCCATGCATATTGCCCTTTGAACACGAGATTTATATCACTCACCGTCATTCAACGTGCCGAAACTTGCAGACTGACTCAAAGATACTTAGGCCTATAAAACGCCTTGTATTCATATAAAAGTACTTAGTATGCACATGCCACGATTGGAATGCCTTTGAAACTGTCAAAGCCTATAAAAGCCATAATATATACGCCAAGCCCATTGTTGATTCTATAATGAAGTCTTCTTTGTGTCCCTGGGAATCAGAGGCGTAGCTTCGTTTAGAACATCGGGGGCGCATTTCTTTTTTAACCAACACGAATTGTGGTGAGACTTTGACAACTCTACATCATCACAAATTTTGATTAATTGTTAGTGTTCCTGACATATGAACACGTTTTATTTTCGATTTTAATTTGTCTTTTACATTACTGTGAGTACTTTTGGCGCTCTTTTCCTTCGTCATCTTCTACATACTGACGTATAGCCAATATTATAGTTGCTCTTTTCATTTAACGGCGACCATAACATTCTTTTGGAGCATCTTGATACGTCGTTTGATGTCGTGAGCCGTGCTCTGTTACTGTTGCGCTAGTTCCTCTCTGGCGTACCCAGAGTGAGGTTTTTGGTATCACTTGATCTAACTTCTCCTTGGTCTCAATCGCTCTTCCACAGGGTTCGATCTTAGGAACTATATCCTCTACACTGCACATCTAAGCCTGGTCCTCCCTTCTTTGGAACTTACTGCTCATCAGCATGCTGATGGTACTCAGGCATATATCCATGACCAAGCTGCATAGACAATCTCCTTTTTTAAGAAGAAATTTATCAAATACCGAGTAACGAACAAATTTCAACCTTATACTAGAAATGATATTTACAAAGAAGGTCAAGAATTTACTGGCAAGCTGTTTGGTAGCCAAGAACACAGCAGAGAATAAATCTAAGTTCTCTGTATGTCATAACTTATACCAAGCCAACCACAAAGTTTTTGATGATGCAGAACTTTCAGCAATTAGAAGGTGTTAAATATGTTCATTTGGCAGATGAAACAAGTTTTCGCACAAGTTTGCACGGTTACATAAAGCACACAATCCCGAGGAACACCAAATGTCAACAAAGCACTAGATGAATAATTACCACTCGAATATACCAACTGAGTGTGTGGACTAAAATCAATAGTAAACCAATGCAGAGTGGGACCAGAAATTCCAAACAGTTCTAGACACGATGTTCCAACGGAAGACGAAAGTGGCGCCACCACGACTCTGACTTCTGCGCCCTTTGGCTTTAGTTGTGGCAGAGTTAAACCAAAGCTGCGGTGTGCGCATTACTACTCTTTCGGTTCTAAAAGGAATTTAGGAATTTTGTCAACAAGCTCATATTGATATTTTCACTATTTTAGCGGTTAAAGGGTACAGGAACTGCAGAGCCACTTAATTAGCTTTGTGCAAGGGATAACCATAACAGAGATGCCAAGATATTATGTTTTAGTGTATTTAAATTAAATTTTATGCTAAGGTCGAAATGTAAGTTTTGTAATTTGGAGGCTGCCTAAATGGGAAGTCAAATTTAAGATGATAGCAACATTGTCTGAAAAAAATGATTCAACAGGTGTAGTAGAATGAAACGATTGTGAATCCTAACAAGTTTTCAAGATGTCCAAGGTATGGCCTATATAGAATTATAAAAATGAGCTGTTTCATGTCAAACCCTTCCAGCGTATCAAGACTTGCTGAAGAGCATTGATTAAGTTATATATGCGTCATCTTTAAAGAACCTCACAAGCGCTGCACTCGTGGCTACCTAATTGATCTATAAAAATGCGACCTAGGGTAGGTTGAAACTGTATGTCGTACAGACTCTTATGAAATGGTGTGTGTTTGCATGAGAAGATTGTTCCAACGAGACTTTCCGGAACAGTAGAAGGGAAAGGACGATTGGCCGAAATGATGTGCCGAAGCGCGACAACTGCACATCTGGCCTTAAAATCGGTTAAGGTAAGGTAAGGCTAGATTTAGTGAGGTCATGTAAGAGAATATAAGATAAAGTAAGATAAATTATGATAAACTGAGGTTATTTAATTAAGGCATGGTAAGATGATATCAGGCTAGTTAGGTTAAGTTAGGCTACGAAAAGTTTTTTAGGTAAGTACAAGTAACATCAAGTAAGGCACAAACAGAGATCCAGATAAAGCGAGGTAAAACAAGTTAAGACACTGCTAAGTACTATATGGTCCAGTAAAATAAGATAGTGTAAGGTAAGTTAAGCAAAATAAGTTATACTAGATATAATAGGGTTAGGATGAGTAAGTTAAGTTCAGTTAAGAAAGGTTCAGTTGACGAAGGTTAGGGGAGATTAAGTTATATCAGGTAAAAATTTAGCCATTGCCAGGTAAAGCCTTGAAAGATAAGGCAATATAATTTAAGGTAAGGTAAGATTGGGCTAGATTGGGTTAGTTTAGGTTAACGTAAGTTCTGCTAAGTTTGATCATATAAGGTCAGAAAAGGCCATGGTGTTGGTAATTTGTTCTGAGAGCAGTAGGGCCACGTTTTTCAAAGCATTTCTTAATCCGGAAAATGAACGAAATGCGAATTCTATCCTGTAAGACATAAAACTGAAATAAGACGGATATGTGGTCTGTTGTCGTTATTTTTCAGTATAAAAAATACTTCTCGACCTGCAAAAGCAGTAGTTTTCAGTTTAGTGATAGGATCGATTTTGTAAAATGTGAGACTGTACGGTCAGCAAGGGTAAGATATAGGCTATTATTATCCTATTTTGATCTTTCATCGTCACCTTTGCCATTTATCTACAAGTAAGTCCATCTTTATCTGAAATTTTGTTAAATTACGCCCAACCGTTACATGATAGCCGACATCACTCGTTGCCTCACTGTTATCCAGCAGTCATCAAATATGCTTCAGTTATATTTTATCTTGCATGGTGGCGTTGTCATTTCTGATCAGAATATATTGTTATCAGGCTGAACGGAAAATGAAGGACTACTTCAGGCTAAAAGGAAATTTAATTTTGCAGTTTTCACAGAGCGGTCTAAAATGGACGTGAGCACAAAACAAAACCTTAAGCTTTCTCCGGTAATTAGGGTGAGTGGCTAATGTGAGATGTGGGTATAGAGCGTTACAAAAATTAAAATAGCGTGCCTTTTGTGCTGCTTTCCATTTCAGGGAACCCAATTATCCCGGATATAGGCTAGTGTTTGCTGATGTTGCCTACATGTACCCATAAAGAAAACTTTTCTTGGAAATTGGATAATAGCCAACTGAACACTCTAATTGCAGTTGTACAGCGTGCATCAGACAGTCGGTAGAAGATCCCAATGCAAATGAGCAAAGCACAATTATTTGGATATCTTTAAGCTGACAAGAACCTTTAAAATAACTATAAAACATGTTCTTATATATATCAACTCTTTATTTGACACTGGGTAAGTTGGTGAGATTCATTTTTACTTGCAATCTACTTTAAATCTAAAAAATACAAATTTTATATTCCTTGTGCAGTTATTTTACTTCAATAGCACTATAAAACAAATAAGTTAAGTACTTAAACAATTCTGCAAATCAGTCTACTGTATCTTTTCACATATTTATTTCCAGACAAACACAAATTATCTAATATCCGTCTTTCTATCTTCTATGTCTGCTGATGACAAATTTATATTACGCCTCCGATAGTTCAAACTAATTCCACACTATTTTTGATTAATTCATAAATCAGTTGAACCCTTCAGTGAAACAATCACAAGATTTTAACATGTTTCTAATTTCAGCGCAAGTCACTGCTTTGTTACAAAATGTGGCCCTGCTGAAGGGTCAAACCTTGACATTGAGTTGCAAGATAAATTCCGCAACGCAGTTTCACAGCTGGTATTTTGTTTCTGTTGGGGAAAATGTCGAAAACGTAATATACAGCGAGCAGGGATTAAATGGTGTTTACGCTAAAAGAGCTCAAGTGGACAACTCGTCTCTATCACTAACCATTTCATCTATACAGTTAGAAGATGCCGGAATTTATGGTTGCAAGACATTGAAAAACGCCTCTGTGATACAGGAAAGGGCTGAAATCATTGTCTTTGGTTAGTTATTCACCATGCAAACAATAATCATCCGACTCATTTCAGCTAATGCACCTTATTTTATGTTATATGTTTTCACATAACAACCACAAAACGCTTCTTCAGCACTCTAGGAAGAAGGTTTAGCAACAAATTGTGGATCTTATTTATACCCGAATTTTCTCTGATGCCTTTTCGCGATACCGATTTCTGTTTAATTGTGTTTTCTTTCTTTCTTTTCGTTCTTGTTTGTATTGGACTTCATTCTCCAATAACCTGTTTTATTAACTGTTACAGATATATATATGTAATTTTTGCTTGTTTATTTTCATTTCGATGTTTTAGCTTTTGATATTTTCACTATTTTAGCGGTTTTGTACTTCATCGTTAATGCCTATCTGTTCTTTTTCCTGTGTCCAATAACTCATAATGTCATATGTAACCGAATACATCAAACATTTAGGTGATATAATTTACACATGGGTGCTGTCAATGCATGTTATATGTTAATTTAAATGCCCATCGCCTGTAGATTCCAGTCTTCAAATTTACCAGAAAGAATCCTCTCAGCTGACTTGCAAAGTCAAATACAAAGGCAATTTTGGTCCCGTACTCGAATGGACAATAGATGGATCAAATGAATCAACCTCATTCAATTCGACTTTACGAAATGACTTCCATGAGGATAGAAGTCACCAACTGACTCTGATGATTGACTCTGTCAATTCAACACTCACTTGCTTACTATACTTCAAATACTTCCCACCACATTTGAAGAACACATCCACCAACATACCTACCTATAAAGACCGCTGTAATTCATCTGCATGCTATGATTCTTCTAATGGAATTGGAACAACACTTGAAACTCAAACACTACCTAGTAAGTGTACCTGCGCAATAAACCATGACTATTTAAAGTCGTTTGATTGATTACTTTAGCTTACTAACTCCCTCGTTTCAATTTCCATGCATGTTCTTAGTCTTCGATCTTTGATTTGACCATAAACACAGTTTTCAGAGCATGCTATTTGGTCATTTCGACGCACATTTCTTATCATGTCGAAAGAGAGGTAACAGAGAGAAGGAAAGCAAAAGAGTCGAAGAGCTCTAGAGTGGGATCTGAGTTCATAAAACAGACTAAGCATATCAAAAACGTTATATTTTATGTTATATTAACCAAGTGTTGGGCACATGTAGGCAGCTGCTGATTTGCAAGCATCTTGTTCAAAGTACAACTACCCAACGTTATAAGGAGCGGCTCCTGGTTATAATTTCAAGGCTTCGTGTAGTTGTACTTTGAGCAAGCTATTTTCACATCGTTCGGCTGGCTTAACTTGGCGATCTTTGAATCAGTACGCAAGCGAAATACCGAATCTGTCCAAAAAAATCCAATTTTCTGTTATATTTTGTTCTTTTCATATTAGACAAAGAAAAAACGAACGCATGACTTTCTTTGTAGTTAAGCTTGTGTATGGTGTTTTGCTTATTAGGCCTATAAGTAAGCGATCACACAGTAGGCATGCAAAATATATGCTTGCATAACTGCAAAAGCTTTTTAAACTACGCAACAGGTTGAACAGAACGGGAAATTGAAACGCGCACAACGTGTTTATATGCACATATATACACGATGTTGCATTTGTGTCAGTTATAGAATTTCTTTCTCAAACGACCGTATGTCCCTCGATTTTTTAAATTGTCTGACATGCTAAACATAATTTTATACAAAAGATAAAAGTAACGATAACATGCACTTGTTTAGATAATCCTCTGTAGAAACTTCTAGTATCGATTACAGTTTTGCATGGACCTATAATACAAATATAAGAAGCAGAAATCAGACGACAATCACTTTGTATTCGTACTGTGAAGGTTTGCCATCAAATTCTAAGTTGAGGTATTATTCAACGCCAAAACTGCTTGAACATATGGAAAATGTTTTATTTCGTCTGAAAACAATGGGCTTGCGATCATATAAATTAAAACACGAATTAGCGTTTACATTATTAGTTTAGTGCCTTGCTAAATTGACTATTTCTAAATTGTTTAATTTTAGATGGCCAGGTTTCAGTTCCGTATACGCTACTCTCAGCATTAATTGGCTCGTTGTTGTTCATCGTCGTCATTGTTGCTGTTGGACTCATGTTAGAGAAGAAACGAGGTAGACACATACACACACGATGTTCCATTTGTGTCAGTTATCGAATTTCTTCCTCAAATGACCACGCATTCCTCTCTGCATAAATAAACTGGCATGCTAAGGGTCGTTTAATAGAAAAGATAGAGGTAGGCTAAAAATAACATGAACTTATTTACGTGCTTCCATAGACACTCCTAGGAGCATGGTCCCGAGGTTGAAGGACCATTCAGCTGAGACATGAACACGACTGGAGCAGTCAAACGACAGGATGCAGACCTTTAAATCTTCAAACTGGCATTGGTACCTATCAACCGACCCCGAAGGAATGGAGGACTGAGTGGGCTGATCAGACCTCGTATTCTATAGATGCTAACCCACCCAACAACTAGCCGGATTTGGCATTTCTTAACTCTGACTGCAATCGCTAGAGATGTATAAACAGCGCCAAGCGACCACCTTGAAAATACTTATCATGATTGGTAGGAACAAGTTTAAGGGTCGGGAAACTAAATCATGTATGAGGAAGCCTAAAGAATTCCATTTTAAAATACGGTCATTTCAAAATATTTCACAGAAATTTCATCAAAAAATGAGATATATAGATAAACGAGGAAATATTCAATTCTGGTAGATATCTAAGCAGCAAATGCATGCAAAAAGAAGAATTAACATCTTATATCTATAATCATAGGTAAACGAGTTCCAAGAACTCTTCCATTTTTTAAAATATGCATTAAGTACTACACTTTATTGTAAATGTGTTCTTTATCTTGAAGCCAAATATCATTATCGTAGGCCTACAATAACTGATAAGCCTAATTGTTTCAGTTTATCGAAAGAAAAAATTAAAATGGAAAAAGAAAAGAAGTAAGCCGTTGGAATTGCCCGGACCTGATATTGCGTTACCTCAACGCGACAACACTGTCAATGGTAAACGCAATACATTTATTAAAACAACATCAACAACATCATCTTTAGCAATACCATCACCTTGTTTTATGTTTAGACTGATGTGGCCTTCACGTACTGTTGTTTATAATCTTCTCAACGTAATAACCGTCTCTAAACTGTTGCAAACATGTTAAAATTATAGATACAATTTTGCAGCTTCTTTGCTGTTCAATAAATTTATAATTGAAATATGTTACTACCGATTATGTAAAAACGTATCAAGAGATAGTGATTAGATGCTAAAATTAGGCGCTTGTACTGAAAGAAAGATTGTTTGTTGTGAGTCCTGCGCCGCCAAAGAGTCGTCTTTCTCCTTTCAGTATCTTAGTGGCGAGCGGTGCTAAATGATTAGCGGCTTATCTTCGGGGGTCTTAGGCCTTTTACAGCACGCAGGTTCTTGGATGGAGTTCTCCGACCGTTACGATACGTAATCAACGATTATTTTGTTTACACGTATATTAACAAGTATATACAACGTATTTACAGCAACATCAGTGACATCAGAGTCATCGATTCGCATCGATCTGCTTAACTTAACTTGCCCGTGTATGAGATGCAGTATTATTTTATTTCTGCTCTCAAGGACCTGACGCCCTTGATTGTCATTTAGCGAATGCCTTCTTTGTTTGGCACCCTTGCTTAACTTTCCCCTCCGTCTGTCAATCATCCAACTTCTCCCTTTAGCCCTCCGACCGGCGTCCCTCTTTTCCGCCTCTCTTTCTCTCCCCCCCTCTGTCTCTCTCTCTCTCTCTCTCTCATTTACCTCCACCTATATCACGGACGTCTTATCCGCCTCTTTTCGTGCACGTTAATTGTTCCCCAGTGTTCGGTACAAATTAATTACACAAACACATAAGGCTAAATTATCTGACATAATACAAACTACAATATGCAAAAACCTAAAACCCTCATTGTTTTCCAAATTTGCACTACAGCTTTCAATATATTCTCTGTTTAATCGTTCAAGTATTCAAAAGTCATCTGCTTTGCATATTTCATACTTTCTCCTCCGAAAACTTGCCTTGTATTTAACTTTCTCGGAATGCTCCTAACTTGCTTGGTTTAAATTGTTTCAATTATCTCCTAAATACATAAATTCCCTTTCTTATAAATTGATCAGATTTGCTCCTAAATGCAAAAAATGCTATCTTGTGAAGCTTTATCCCAGACCCTGCCGGAGTTGTTCGAAAAGCCATCAACCCCATGAAGAAGTTCCCCTTCTCCAGATCTAAGCTCAAACTTCTCTGAGTCTTGTCCTTTCAGCTGGTATTCATTCCTGGACTGATAGAGCGCCATTAAGGATGTGGCTCAAGGCGCATTAGTAGCATCAAGGCTATGAAAGAGCCCACTTTATAAAATCTTCTAGTTTAGACTTTAATATAGCTAAATTACTTTAAACTTGCCGAAAAGCTTTTGCAACTTTTTAAAGTATGTACCAAATCTCACGCATATTCTTGAGTAACTGTAAATGTAAGTGTATACGTTTTTCTATAGCGACCGCAAGGCCTCACCCTGCTCATTTTTCAATAAATTTATTGAGCGTGATCTTTCACCACCGTTGCCCATTTGAATGGGCGCCACGAGTACATTGCCTATCTCTTGCTTTCATCGCTGCAATGAATAAAGAGTGATATGATTGGAATAACTTGGTCAGAATAAAAGAAATAGCAAGAAAACATTAACAAAGCCCCAATGAATGCTGCAGGTGGATGAAGTAGGACAGAACAATCGACAGAACTTCGTATTTTGTGAACGACCGGATCGGAAATACCATGTAGTTAGCCAGGCATGTCGGAAATTTATCAGATGATATTGTGATCAATAGTGCACAATGCATAACTTGGATTAAGAAAGAGAGAACTGGCCAGATATAGCTTCAATAAGCTTATTATAAATCTACAGAACAACTCTTCTTGCATTTAAGCCCATCTTCGCTGTGAAAGGATGCTTTAAAATGTTTTTGCTTTGCATTTTTAGAGCTCTTCGAGGGAACCTCAGAGCCTTCGTCACCAGTTTATGCTCTCATAGTCAGCGATGGTAAATGCATGGGCGTCTATTTTCCTTTTTCAGAATTTGACCAGTTATTGATTTTTGGCATCTGTTTTCCTTTTTCAGAATTTGATTATTTTGTTGATTTTGGCATCTGTTTTCCTTTTTCAGAAGTTGATTATTTTGCTGATTTGAGCGTCTGTTTTCCTATTCCAGACTCTGATTATTTATCCGTAGATGAATCGGAAACAAGGAATCAAAATCGAGTATGATCCATGTTTTATTTCTCGTGGTTTATTGACAAATCCATCGTTTTATCACATGCATAACTTTTACTATTTCAGGGGGCCTACGATGAGTACGATATAATCACGATATAATCGCAATAAATTTGATATAATCACCGCTACATAAATAGAACGAGAGTTAAGAATGGAATTAAACAGAGAAGACTTCGCGTGCAAATTTTTACTTAGAGCTTCGCTCAAAGATGCGCTATATGAATGATCTCTTACAATTTCATTATTTCCACAGACAGCCTCGTTCATTGGGCATAACAAACATGGCAGTCAAAGAAACATATAAAAGTTTAAGGTTGCGAAACAATTGCTAATATAAATGATGTTGTAATAAAGAACAACTCAATGTAGTAGCGGTTTGGAATGCCATAGAAACACAGAATTTTCGCAACATTTACATTAATTTGGTGCCTAATCCTTTCATGAATTTTAATTTCGGCAAACTGATTAGCCTAGGTTTCTGACTAACTAGGCCAAATTTCAGATAAAATACGGAAGCTTTTCAGTTAAATCTCCATCCTTTCTCTTTCTCTTTCTTCTCTCTCTTTCCCTCTGGTGGTTAATTCAACGATGCTGCGCCAAGCGGTTCTGTTCTGGGTCTTCTTTCATGCCGTATGAAAGCCGATATCCTTGGCTGTCAGAACCTTCTCCACGACTCTACTTCATGTAGTCCTCGCAGCTGTACAGGTGAACCTGCAACACGTATAGTCTATAAAGCTATAGTTTCTAGTTCAGCTCAATTGTGGAGCGCCAGATGTTCTTATTCAGGGAGACAATGCAAAATCTGGCAACTGAGATTCAGCGCTTGGTCTCCTGTTCCCTGGATCATCGTTAGCTGCCTAGGTATGTGAAGCATCCACAACTCTCAAAATATCGCCAGCAGCACTGAATTTGTGTAAAACGTTGACAGCAGCTGGCAGGCGGACGATCCGTGGTGGACTGAATCTTGATCTAGTCTTAGTTGATCTCCCGACTATAGAACTTGGCCTTCCTGCTAATAAACTTTCAGCGCCTGAAATTACACCTCTGCATTCTGCGCCAGCAGTTGGACATCGTTTGCATAGTCCAAAATCAGTGAAAACCTATTCTTTTCGGGTCTGGTTGAGGGTGTTCAAAGTGAAAATATTGTCTGATGTGGACCTGCCTGGTGTAAATCTACTTCGCTCCCATCACCTAGGCTTCAGGAGGAGATCATTTACACCACTCTGTTTCTCAGTTAAAGAGGGTCTTAATAAGGACACCTCAATTCAACTGGAACACCCAAATATTGAAGCAATCTTTCGATGCTTTAAAAAAATTTAATGAAATCAATACGTCCGTTTTCAATGTTAAAGTCATGAATTTCGAATGACATTTCCAAATAATTTGGCTAGGGTTACCCTAGAATTTCTTTGAACACCTTACTCTTGCTTATTTATTCTTGTGTCATCTCCCGTCTTTTTAATTGATTCAGCCTCTTGTCTTCTGATTTATTATTGTATTACGTAGATCGTCGCCACTGACGGAACGGAGTACATGATAATGAATACAGCAAATGGAACTCCGTCTATCCAGACACCTGCTATGCCAGCATCATCCGTATTCGCCTCGGTGGTGTATGCCTCTATCGACCATACACTCCAATCAGATGCTTCACAGCCAACAACTCACCCACAATCACCAGTGCCGCGCACATTATCGGTAGGCATACATCGTCACGCGACTTCAAAACAACCACCTGTTCCGTCACCACGAAATCTATCACGAAAGATTTAAGATAGATGTCTGCGTGCTTAATTGACGTTATGGCTCTGCGTTATGCTTTTTATGAAACGACAAAGTGACTCTCCTAGTGAGGATATATAATCTTGCTCTAAATTAAACGGAGTAGGCTTTTATCTATACCTATAATTTTTAATGTTTCATGCTGCCATGGTTCAACTATGAAGTATTGGGCATTAAATCTGTCAAATTTCACTTTCATTATGTTGTATCTAGCTGAGCATGTGCATAATTTTGATGTTATGGTTCTGGTTTAAGTTTTACTTTCAATTTTCAACATGAAACTATGGCCTAGTGGTTCGGCTAGGTACTCTATTTATTAGGGTAACTAACTCACTAATTATGCGTCCTTAGCGGTACGTTGAATATTAAGGTCTGGCTTATTAGAAGTTGATGGTTCGAAATGGTTGTGCCCTTAAAAAGGCGCTACACAGATATCGTAACAGTGAACGAATAACGGATTATTATAAAATAATTACTAATACACTTACGTTCAGGTTATACGATTGTACAGAGATTGCATATGAATCAACAGCAGTCGACCTAATCTATTCTAATCCCAAATACATTCACATTATCTACATTCTACAGAAATTCCTACAGTCGGTCGTCGTCATTCTGTCCGCCTCCCCATGCTCCATCTTCCGCTGTTCCTCGACGGATCCTTCCTCTGACGAGACCCGGGTGCGATTCTCCTTGTCTCTGGATTCTCCGAGCTATTTCTACCTGAATCCTCTGGACTCTGGGCGCATTCCCTTAGGCTGCTAAGCGTTTCAGACCCGAGGCTGTCTGCCCGCTGACATCAGCATTCGTGTGCTTTTTGGTTGTTCCTTCGAACTCATTTGCATTCCTGTGGTATGTGGACATCCCTCTGTCTATCGCGTGGACCTCTCGTGCTTATTTGTAAAGCCCCGGATGGACCTGCACAGTGCTACCTGAGGATTCCTCTGCTTGCCCCTGCAGTATCCCTTTGACTAAGCTACACCACTCCTGCATTCCATAGCTCACCCGCACTACTACCAACAATAGCCCTTAGACTCAGTGTAACTTGCAGCCCGTCCGCTGCTAAGAATCTGACCGCTGTAGCTTGGGGCTATTGGCTAGCTGTCTTGCTGCTCTGAATCATACAATGCACTATGCCTTTATGTGGCGCACTTCCAGCTTGGCGATAAAACCATGACCAGAAGTAGGCGTATGTCTAAGAAATGATATATGATTAATTTTGAACATTTCTGCTGCTTCTTGTATTTATTGAGCACCACTATTATTATTTCTTCCTGTATTAATGGAGCACCACCGTATGGCTCAAATCGCATCAGTAACAACCAGGTTATAAAACAGCCCACTTGAGAAATTTTGTTTTTAATAAAATCTTATTGTTTATACAATATATTGCTACACTACATTAAAATTGCCGAAAAGCTTTTGCATTTTTTCAACAATATGCGCTAAATCTTAGGCATATTTTTTAGTAACTGTAAATGTAAACATGCCTTAAAATAACTACCCAAAGAAAGCTAAAAGTTGCAAATTCATAGTTCGTAAAACGTAATTTAAGATTATCATCCATTGGAAACTCAGTCCACAAATATGAACAACAAATGAATTTACTTGCATAAAGCCAACCAGTGGTTTGTGTCAAGAGTGAATCTGTGTAGAATTCCAGTTAATAAACTTCAAGCTAAAAATTGCTAAGTTATTATCGTGAATTAGTTTGTATTGAGTTTACGAATTATGCGCTTCTAATTGTCAAGGATAGCAGACTTATTGGAAAAAGGTTCGCTATGTCTTTACACGAAAGTTACCCAAGAGGTAAATGATGTGTAAGTTTGCATTTTGAACTGTAACGTTATTCTGATATTCGATATCCTGAACTAAATATATTAAGTAAGCATATCTTATCTGTCCTACGCACTACTGACATGAATTCAATGCTGTAAACGTGATCGAGCTGTATCAATAGCACTAACTTCATTCTCTATGTATATATACAAATACATCTTTAACTAAACGACTTGTTTCTATGTGTTATTCTTTGAAATCTCAACAGACACTTGTCTTTGACAAACGGTGAAACTTTATTGTACGGTGCATATGAGCAAAACACTCTTGTGCACATACCCCTTGCTTTCACATCTGCTGCTCTGTGCTCATGACTCCAGAAATTCCAAAAGAGGTAAATCAGCATAAATTTTGAATATTGCAAACCAGGAGAGCTTGTTCTATTCTTATAGATCAGACATTCTTAAAAAATAGAGTAAATAAAATACTAACGAAGAAAATTAGTTGAGCCCAACCTATGGTACCTTTTATTAGTGAGGCTACCCATTTTGTCATACAAATAAGTTATCTTACTTAATAACAACAAAAGCGCAGAAGCGCGGTTTCAGCTGCATGATAAATGTTAGCCAGAAATGTAGTCAATAAAGAAAATATAAAAATTGTTGAATACACTAGTTCCTAGATATACTATTATTTTTCTATCGAACTATGATCAATTGGCGGCGGATCACATCGCCTGTTGTTGTTCATCATTCTGGATGTGCGTGCTTCAGGAACTTCGAACATGCTGTCATTTTACAACGCTAGTTGGGTTGGCCTATCTGTTGGTAGGCCATGTGTATATAGCGTGTCAGCTTGCCAGTGGCGACATTTCTAGTTATCTGAGCACTGTTTTGCTAACGGATGAAGGTTTTGTTCTTTAATGACATTTATCATCGTCAAGGCTAGCGCATAGAGAATCAGAGGGCCACTGATTAGTTTCTTTTGAAGCGGCGCTATATAAATTTTTGATTACATTTACGAAAAGTCAAATTTGTATGCTATTAGTTCTTTCTCAACAGGCATATAAGTTAGATTTTTTATACTGGTATATAATGCCAGTGCTGTGTAGTTTGCAATGGCGTTGTGCTTCTTTTTACTGAGCGCTTTGTATGCACTGTTATTGTAAATTGTGGTAATTTGTTTCGCTCAAATAAAGATTACTTAATGACCTGTTTCTGAAATGACTAACTGAATTAGCAAGTGATTGAATGTGTCGTCAATTCTTCATAAACATATAGATTAAGATCGGAAAATCAGAAATATATTTACGAAAGTCGATAAATCAAAAGCAATATTGACGAAGTTAAGAAAATAGAAGAAATAGGAAGATGAAAAGTAGTCCCTTAAGCTAGGCCCGATAGGCAGACATGGATTATGTAATAGCAACTTCATTTTGCTTAGTCTTGGCGAATGCCGGCGGGTGGCCGGTCCTCTCCCACTGTCTGATCTTGTCACTGAGAATTTACAGTAACTGCACATGTAATGGCTGAATTAGGTAGAGTGTTCACTGTTCAAGTGCAGCCAAAATTTCAAAAAAAATCTGCCATAGCTGGGAATTGAACCCGTCACTCCAGTATGCTGACCACTACACTATCATGAACTTTCAGAAACAGAAGGTCAGAAAATCAGATATCAGATAAACGAATGTACAAACCAGAAACATAGACGAAGGTCGGAAAGTTAGAAACACAAAGACGAAGTGCAGTCCCTTAGGCTAGGCCTGATAGGTAGCTCTGGAACTACAGTAATAGCGACTGTTGCTTAGCCTCGATAAATGAAGGCAGGTGGACAATCCTCTTCGTTGCCGCCTCATCCCCTCATTGACAATGTACGGCAACTGTACTCGTTATAGCTGAATTGGGTGCAGGTGTAAGTGGAACCGAAATCTCGATGAAGAAGTTTGCCATAGCGGGGAACCCGCGAATGTTGATTAACAGTTTAGCACAAGACTATGGCGTTCATCTCAGCAACGCGTTGGTCGGAAAATCTGAAGCACATAGATGAAGGTGAGAAAATCATAATCGTACTTAGGAAAGTCGAAATATCCGTCCACTTCTTTCCTTGCCTCTCGCTCCGTGCCTCATTTCTTTCCTCCCTTTCTTCTCCCTCTGATCCTCAACCTCCTTCTATTCCTCTATCCATCCATCCCTTCTCCTCCCTTTCTTCTCTTCCCTCCTGTTGCTTTCCTCCTCTCTTTCCATCTCTGCCTCACTCTCCCTCCATGCCTCTATCTCTTTCTCTATATAAACATATAAAGGGAGAATTGCAAAACTATGCATCTGGTTTTGATCCAGATGTTAGCTGTATCGGAGCCAAGCATAAGAAGGATTCATTCTGTGGAAATCTCGACCGTTCATAAAGTGAAATAAGAGCGTGATATCAAATATAATCTGAAGACTTCCTTAGCGCAGTTATTATAATGCACGAAGCATTAGTCGATGCCCGCTTCAAGTCAAAATTGCAATCAAAAATCATAACAATTCGTTGAAGTAGCGGGGTCGAATTCCGATAGGTCAGAGAAAAAAGTAGCAGGGTAAGTAAGTTGAAAGAGATGCATCTTAGTTCAGACATGACTGACATCAAAGATATGGCAGATTCAAGTTTGTCATTTGGCATGTGTGTCTTATTTTCTTAAGGCAAGCAGCTAAAATTGAAGTTTGGATTGTTGGAAACTGTGACGCTTTTAATCCAGAAAATTACCAACCGACCAAATCTCATAATTGGATTGATGCTTTCCGTGAAGTAACCCATGCATCAACCAGCTGCCACCTGGATCAAATGTCAGTTTAGTCGGCGGATAAAAAATTCCTAAACGCGTAACATTAGCTAAACAGTACACTAAGTCTACAGTGATCCTGTAGATAACAGTTACAATTTTTCATGGCAGTACGATAAGTTTTATGAAATAGATTGCCTTCGCATACACAATGAATACTGGGAATATCTTTCGACACTATAAGCCTATGTATTCTTCACTACTGTTCCGCAGCTTAATGGTAACTCTTTATGTGAGCAAAATAATTACGGGCTATCTGCTTAGTGCTGATACAAAGAGAAAGGTGAATTGTAATTGTAATTTAAAAAAAATTGTAATTGTAATTGTAATTTAAAATTTGTATAGCGCCACTTCAAGGTAAACTCATCAGTGGCGCTCTCTGCACAAACCGCATTGATGTTAGAAACGTTTATCACTTAGCAGTCAACTGTTAGAAGAACTAGGAAACTCACCGGTGACAAGCCCGCACACACACGCAGAGGCCTGCCAACGGATTCCCATCCAGAGTATACGGATGACATGACGTTCAGAGTGTTCCCGGACCAAGCAGGGTCCAAGACGTAGGACGAAATCGAACGACAGCGTCGCCCACACGAAAGCACTATCGTCCACAGCGTCCCGCGTAGGTGGCAGAAGACGCGGCGTCAGGACGTTTGCATGAGCAGGCAGGCTGGCCGATCCTTAGTAAACAGCACCTCTGTTGATGGCACAAATCCCTTCTGTAGGACGGTTGAAACAGATTCGATGTCATGCCGCAACCGTCCATCTCGACACTGGACCTGACATCCCCTTGACTATAGATGGACTCTTCCAAGGTCGAACGGGCGTTAAACACGTGTAGAATAAAACTGTCCACAAGGTCGAAGTACATACTGTCTACGTATACAAAGCTTAAAATAGAGGTGGAAATGTATATTTTTCATACATACAAAGTAACATGCGGTAGACAAAACTAAACAGAAAATTAAACCTAAAATAATTTAGCTCTAATGTTCAGCTTTAAATAATAACAATTAATAACTTTGAAAAACCACAAAATGTGAATGTATAGCCTTGTGAGGGCAATAAATGTGGTTTCAAAATTTTGTTGTTATCCTGTAATTGAGTTTGATAGTAAATTGCATTGGCTTGTAATATTTTTTAAGTTTGTGAATTAGCCACTTCATTTGCTATCATATGTCAGAGTTGAAGACAAGTTGCTCTAGTCGGATGATAGTAGACATCATGAAGTATATTTGCGTATATACACATATGCCTATTAATGTATCTCGGCATATACATGGCGCCTTTTAGAAAACTTTATATTTAACATAGATATTTGATAGATATGAAAAGGTGCACCTCAATTTAAGCTGAAATATATTCTTGAGCTGTTAAGTTCGGATTTTCAGTAGAAGATTTTTCTAGGAAACGCTCCAGTTCACGAGGAAACAATATGTGCACGAGTCGCTATACGACATTGAGGAACTATCAGGTTCCCATGTGCACAGGAACAAAGAACCCCACAATGAATAAAAGTCTAGTAATCGTAGCTAGAACCTGCGTATGTTGTGACAATAACTTATTTAATATTAAACCTTAAATATCGACCAATTAATAGGCCATGCCTGCAACTAAACAACGCACTGTTGGGCACGCTTCGCCAAAGTGAAAGAGGCCACTATAAATTGTTATAATTGGCAATTACCCTTTTCGTCAGTTTTCTTTTCGCCTATCTCCATGAACACATATAAGGAAAACAAAAAATCTTTCATATCATAGGGTCAGAGCAATACTTTGTTGTTTGCACAAAATGTAATACTTCCTGTCTTTCAATTGTGCAATTAATTATTGTTAGCCTAATTATGACTTTCCTTTTGTATAATGCTACAAAGAGCACGTATTCTACTTCAACATTCTAACTAATCGTGCGACAGATCATATTCGAAAATTTAGAAAAATTCGGATGTCTGAATCGTCATGTTCAGGCAGTGGTACACGGTGCTTCTCCTTGTGACATCACTTCTGAAAGGTCAAGAACAATACATATTTACGATTTTGAAATAATCTACATCCTTCTAAGCCTAATAATATGGAACTTACACCTACTGTATTCGAGCCAATAGATAAGTCTACCTCTGAATTTAAACAGAATTTAATATTTATTGTTCTACCCACATAAGAATACTTTAAAAGAAATACTTGCATCGAAAATCAACAAAAAGAGGCCTTAAAGTAAATTCATGTAAATTTTTTTACGCTTATGTTGACCGTCATAGATTAATAAGGTAGTAAGACCATATTTTGTAAGTATTATTTAAAGTTAATAAAAGCATTAGTTTGTAAACGCATATTTAATAAATCTTATATCTAAGTCTTTTACTAATCCTTTCTTATTCTTTGTTTTACCCGCATCTGTCTTACTTTAACCTTATACAGTAATCAAATTACCATTAACCTCTATTGGCATATTTACTATACAATAGCTTATAAATTAAACTATTGCCCAAGAGTTGCGCGGATCCGACACATCAACAATGTTTCTTAAATTTGTAAGTCCTCAAACTCAGCTATGTAATGCTCAACATTTGTATGCACATATTTACATAGATGTACCGCAAAGAGAATAGTAATCTGCCAAGTTAAAAAGCGGCTTTGATCCTATTTCGATCCGAATTCCATAAACTTATTGTATTTAAATTAAAAGCGTGCTATTAAAAGGTTTCATTCATTAAAAGATTGGATTCGAATTTGTTTGTGGTAGTGCCCCCGATATCCAGCATATACATAGCCTACATTTTATCTTTTTTGCTAGGCGAAACAGGCACCATTCCACAACCGATTTTTGCGCGTATTGATATTAATAATATTCGCTCAGACACAAAATCTACATCCAGTGTACTAGGGCCGATTGGATTGTCAGAAAACACAAAAAATCAATGTTTTGAATATAGTATGCCACCTCATTCTTGAATTTGCTAACTCTGAGCGTACTGTTGTAAATACAGGTCTGCAATTTTCAAAAATGCATTAAACACGAAGAAGTCTTAACAAAAATAAAAACACGTGTAAAACATTCCAAAAATATGGTCAATTTTCACTTTTAAATACATTAGTGCATTTTAAAACTGTTTAGCTTCGTAATTCACAAATTATTAAATAGTAACTAAAAATGTGTCTATTGAAATAGCACTGATTTCCACAATTGAAAATCGTGCTTGGTGCTTCAAACGTTGCTCTGAATATAGAAACTACGGTTACATATAAACATGTTTTTGCATTTCCAAGTGCTCTTGTTGAACGGCTTCAAATTTTTTTTTAGCAAATTATTAGAAAGTTTCTAATAGAAACCAAAATTTTGCCATACCTGTTTAATGCATTTCAATAGAATAGGAGTTACTCAAATCGTCTACGAACACCATTGTAATTGTTTTTCGACAAAAGTTCATATTTTCTGTAATTCCATTTCGAAACAATCCAACGTTTTGCATATTTATTTTCCTGCACATAAATATGTATTAATTGCTGAATAATTTAATTCAAACACGAAAAAGAACATCAGGGATTGCATATATGTCATCATCGTATGAAAAACTTGTTTATAGCCATCCGATTCAGGAATTTGCTGACAGAGGTACAGTAAGTGTTGATGCACAATACTGTTTCAAATATAAGACAAAGCAATTTCCTTAAGTAGACATAAAAATCTCGTAACATGCACAGAACATGACAAAAATTTATTAACTTCAATATTCAACAAATTAGTGGATTCTAAAATTGCTTCGCATGTTAAATCATGAAATGTAATCTACTTTCAACTTTGGATATAAAAATGTACTTGTTTCAAAGATTAATGCCAAACAACTACAGTAAAGCATTCGTTGTTCCTCAACCTCGATTCAATTACGAAATCTAAACAAGGTGACAATTTTCAACTTTGAATGGGATTTCGTTGGTTCGGCTCCACGAGTGCGGGGAGGCCGATATTGATGAGTTTCCTACTTATCTGAGCATTGTTTGCTTATTGATGAACTATTTGAACTTATGAACTTTAACATCATTAGCCGCCTTGCAATTTCCTGATTATAATTACAATTACAAACTATGCTTTGTGCTTCAAATGTTGTATTAGTTGTTTGAACTATGGCAGCATAAAATGTCTATTGCATTTTCAAGTGCTTTTGTTGAATTCAGGCAAACTTTGGCAAAGCTAAAAGACAAACCAAAAAATACCTATATATGTTTCATGTATTTCAGTGGAATTGGAATTACTTAAGGCGTCTACAGAAAACGTTGCTGCTGTTGTTGGACAGCCAGTTACTCATTTCTGTAGTTGCAGTTCGGGAAGTAATATTCATTCGCTGTATTTCACTCCGGTGGGATCCAGAAACGCATTTCCGCTTTGGAGCTCAGGAATAGGAATACACATCAACTTCACAGAACAATATCTTCTTTCCGAAGACCAGTTCAACGTCAAACTTTATCTTAAGTCTACCAATCTGAATACTGCGGGTACTGTAACCTGTAAACTGACGATTTCCGAAGGAGAGGCAGTTCAGGTGATCAAATCCACTGCTCAGCTGATTGTACTTGGTAAGTCATTCAACATACTTAGTGGAGCGCAGTTTCTTATCTGTATTTCATTTTCTGATCACTTAGAGGTCATCGTTTAATAAGAAAACCATAATCGTAAAAGACATGAATGAACACATTTCAGTGATACCACAAACAACTATCGGTCAAATGTAATCATTCGGATTAACTCGCTGAATGAATTCTTATTCCACAGAATACTAACTTCTTATTTACTCCTCTTATGAAATCTTTGTAAGCAAAACTTGGTATTTAATCGAGCTACCCAATGACTTCCTAGGCTTCAGGATTAAAATGGAAATCGCAGTTCATTCATTCTTCCTGATTTTTTGCAAAATAATTTAGAACTCTAAAACGCGTGGATGTCATTATCCATCTCAAACACTGCCACTTAAACGAGCTATCATGCAAACCATGCTCAAAGGCTTTGAACTTCAACGATTTTGCCTTAAACCCGATTTAATGCAGTAAATTAATTCAATATTGATTCCTACTAAAGATTTGAAAATCACTTTATGTCAGCGTGATTAACTCAAGCATTGAGAAATATTACCCTTATTACAGCACATTCAGAAAAGTAATTACAATTAGTTATCTAGTATTTTATGATCTGGTTCTTAGAGGTGCGAGATAGACGAGTTGATAGTGTCGGACTATCAACACAAAAGGCGCCTTAGCAGAATGAGTTTTTAGAGTATTGCTGCACTTTACATCCTCTGCTAAATACAGCAATAAAATAAGTAAATTCACCCAGCACTGAAAGTGGGAAGTCGGCCTGCCGACGCTCATAATGAAGTCGCTAACAAATCGTACACAAGGCTGCTTTTGGGAGTTAACTCAAAGGACTGTTTTTATATTGACTTTTAGTATTTAACATTATTTTGTATTAAATAAAATCTGATGAATGGGTGTTAAACCATTTTCTCGACTTCCTTCCTGTCATAAAATTGACATTCAAGTTAGAGTTAAATAAAATTAGAGTTAAGTATAAGTTTTAAGATAGGCATTTTGCAGGATATTATTCAATTTCGCTTTCAGATGGCAACCTTGTGTGCAACAGCAGTACCCGAGACTCCGCTTTGCGAGAATTACAGCCGGTCGAAATGCATTGCAACATTGGATACAGAGGCAATTGGGCTCCTGTGATGGAATGGAGGCTTTCCGGAGAAAACGACCAAGTCGTTCGAGAAGGTGTACAGACTACAAATATTTCCAATTTTTCAGTTACCTCGGTTTTGAAATTTGTGGTAAACCATACAATGAACAACCGGAATGTGAGTTGCAAGACGTATTTCAGTGACTACACTGGGAATGTCCCTACGACAGCAACCAATATACCGGAATACAGCTACACATGGACGTCGCCTTCGCTGAATGTCACGTGTAAGCTATTCTCTGTTATGGTCAGAAGATTATGCATTTCTTAGACACCTCTTTCAATATCAAAAGTTGAGAAAAGATATTCGAATTTGCCTTTATTTATCAGCGCAGTTCAAATACCACTTCATTACTGAATCGATCGAGTTATATGATCACTTGTTCCTAATTTTCGTTCTTATTGACTTTTAGCATCATTTAGCTAGCGCTGGCAGAACTTATGAGAGGTAGTTAGGAACAGCTATAGTAAGTATCTCAATAGGTACACACACATACTGGCAGTAGATGTAAAGTATTTGCTCGTTCAGAAATGTTGTTCGAAACTCTGTGAAAAGTTCATGCATGCCGACAGACATGTAGTTTTACTTCTAGTTCGCTTAAACACGTTGATCGCACGAATTTCCAAAGTCAAATTAAACGTATGTGTACTAAATCCACATATGCATGGGAAATAAGAGTTATAATTGTGTCTCTTTTGAAAATTACTTGCACTTGATATTTCCCCAAAATAACTACTAAATATTGTGATTACAAATATCGCAGATGTGTAGACCTAAAGGTGGCTTTGTAATCATGATGTCTCGATGTTTACGTGCACATTATCGAGTGACGTTAATGAATTAGTAATGAAGACTAGACTAGCTAAACGCAACTACTCCAATCTGATTGAAGTCAGTTCTCTTGAGGTCTGAGTCGTATCAGTACAAAATGTTTCTTTATTGTCAGATAATGTCTTATATCTTCTGCTGTTGTGAATAGATGGACCAAGAAATGTTACAATCGCACCAGTACAGAAATCATATAAAGCTGGAGACAAACTGACTTGTTCTGCAGACGCCAATCCAAATCCAATTTACGCATGGAAAAACATGTCAACAGGCTCAATCCTAAATACGGGAGCAGACTTTACACTACCATCTTCTGTGTTGCCTTTGACAGTGGAATGCACAGCAATCAACTCTGTCGGCTCGAATTCAACATCTATTTCGATTATTTCAACTCATGGTGAGTGTACTTTTGTAAAATTAACTGCTTGGCCGCTGAAGAATGTCATTGGCAAAAAACTTCCGTTTTAGCATCGCGTCTAATAAATGACTCAGATGCCTACCTATGCAATCTTTCTAATATAATTTCCTGTTTTAAGCTCATTAGGCTCGTGTTTGCTTGACTTCTTTGTTGTTCGAAATATTATAAAGAGAGAATTGAAAGCAGTTAACTGTTATTTTTATTGTTAAACTGTTTTCATGTTTGAACATTTTCCATAATTGCAAGGAACTTATTTGTATGGTACAATAAAGTTCTGTACAACTGCAATTTGGTACAGACCTCATTTCCTCATTTCAATGTTCAGATAGTGCATACACGACCATACAGCATAGCATCGACGGCGCTGAACAATTGTATGTGAAGGACTTGCTCAAGGTCGCTGCACTATAACCCCCTCGGGAGGTTCGAATCCGTACTCTTAGCGTTACACACTCTTACCAATCGGTTACCATGCTCCACTTGATGAGAAGCAGCCTTTTCTGTAAGCAGAGATAACACTGGCCAACACATAATTTCTTGCCTCAAATGTTAGAACTGTTTCTGGGTATATTTGACCTGCTGATTCCAGAAAAGGCACCAGTTTTCTCCCAGCAGGTCTAGTTTTCGAGATATAGAACATTATGCCATATACCAGTCCTTGCCTCTGCTCGCCCATAAAACATAAGGCTATAGCTATAATTATGTAGTGCTCAATTTATTATGTGATACACTAAATAAACATAATAATACAAATACTTAAAAGAAAATGGTAGTACCTGAAACTGTACTTATATGATACCAAACAGAACAAGTTTGTTATAAAAATTTCAAGTCATTCGACACCGAAGAAGTTCCTTTTGTACGATTTCCGAGTGTGGCATCTGCCGGAACAATCGCGCATAATATTCCAACAATAGTCTGCCATCATGTGTGCATCCCATCTTCATTGATATCGATTTTCCATTGTTTTGATGTCTTGGTGAAATCTTTCACCTTGCTCTTCGCTGAAGTCACCAAGATTCTCTGGAAAGCGATCTAAGTGACTGTGGAGATAATGGACTTTAATGCTCATGTTGCAGCCAAGCTTGTTGAAATGAAGAAGCATATCCTCTACTAGTTGTGCATAATTGTCTGCCTTCTTGTTGCCAAGAAAATTTTTAGTTACAAGAACAAAGGAAGACCAGGCACAAGATTCGATTTCATTCATTGATGGTATGAAAAGTGGGTCATTCATAAGTTGCCTGATCTGTGGACCATCGAAGATTCCAACCTTCAATTTTTCCATTGTAATTCCTGGTAACTTGTGTACTATGTATTCGAAGCATGAACCTTCTTTATTCAAAGCCCTGACAAATTGTTTCATCAGGCCTAGCTTTATATGTAGTGGTGGCAGTATGATCCTATCTCGTGCCACCAAAGATTCCTTGATTACATTTTGAGCTCCAACCACCATGTCTTTCCTCGAAGGCCAATCTTTTCTTGTCCAATGTTCATGCTTGGCTCTACTGTCCCAAAGACACAAAAAGCAGGGATACTTTGTGTAGCCACTTTGTTGACCAAGGAGGAAATTTACCATCTTCAAGTCTACACAAATTACCCATTGATGTTCTTTGTATTTTATCTTTTCCAGTACTAAAGAGATGGCATTGTACTCTTCTTTCATCCTGGTGGAGTGACCGATTGGAATAGAACCAAATTTGTTGCCGTTATTTAAAAGCACACATTTCAGACTACGTTTTGAACTGTCGATAAAAAGACGCCACTCATCTGGGCTGTAATCCGACAGACCAATTTTCTTCAATAAGTTGCTGATGTCATTACAGAATATTAGGTTGTTGTCTTCGGTAAAGAATGGCAGCAAATCCTTTTCTCTGTTTCTATAAATTGTAATTTTCGTTCCAGGCTGAAGTGCATTCTTTTCCTTTAGTCTGGACGCAAGCAATTCAGAGGACTCTTTGGAAAGATTTAAGTCCCTGATCAGATCACTCAACTCTTTTTGGTCAAAACGTTCACTGTGTGAAGTTGATTGGAAATCACTGTCACTGCCCCCAATTTCTTCACTTTCGTCATCTTGTCCGATATTGGACATGCAAGTGTCATCGTCTGAGAGCTGAGGTAGTTCGCGAAAAGGTGGAACTGGTACAATATCCGAATGCGGAACAGGTCTCCTGGCTGAAGGTATATCAGGGTAAGACAACTTGTGACGATTATTTCGATTGATGCCTATGATATTAACCATACAAAAGTAACAGTCGTCGAAGTGGTTTATCTGTTCCCTCCAAACCATCGGTACACCAAATTTCAGGCAGCTTCTCTTTCCAATTGTCCAGTGGCGCAATTGTTCAATACAAGTTTTGCATACTGTATGAGGAGCCCATTGCTTATCTTGATCTCCAAGTTTGACACCAAAATAACCTACATATGCTCTTTTTACAAACTCAGAAATCGGTTTCCTGTTTGCTTTTAGTGTGTATTCCCCACAAATGTAGCAGAATATGTCTGGATGGTTAATGCAGCTCCGTCTGGAAGTAGCCATAACCTTAAGGGTGTTCGCATCTGAGGAATTAAATGACTAACCTAAAAAATAGTAAGAACATGTAGTTATTTAATGCTCACATTCACAGATTGTTCTTGCGACCAACTCTTAATATGCCCTAAGATGACTGCGGCTGCTCTAGCTTTCAGGAGGCGGTTTATATAGGTTATAAATGCTGACTTCAGCATAATCTATTTACATAGTTCGAAACCATGAAACGCTGTATAAGCACAAATAAATTCTAAATGAGGCCATGAATTTAGTGCTGAGTAAGCTGTAGGCTACGGAGTAGTTATTTCGTTGAATCAGCAATATCTCAGCACGCGGCAAGATATGCTGATTTTACATTATAAGGATGTAGGCATTATATGAAGAAGAAGAATTATAATTAGCCATAAATAAAGCTTATTATGAAATTTTAGTTTTGCCAAAGACATCGTTTAAAGAGTGGACTGGGTTTTCTTTACAAAATCGACGATATCTCAGAAACTAGACCTGATGCACTCAATCCAATGACATTTTCTGAATCAGCGCCCAAAATTACCCCAAGAACAGGTCTAAAACCGAAGGCAACAAGAAAAAAAATTTTTCTGTTGGCCAGTGTAATGAATTAGAAATAAAGTAAGGCCTAATTATTTGTTATTTATATATTGCAGAAAACGGCTCGCATTTGGTTTATCAGATGATGTCGATTGTGTTTGGTATTATTTTCGCAATCTTGGTTATCGTCTTTATTGGGCTCATTTTGATAACGAAATTCAAACCAGGTACGTTTTGGTATAATATCATTGCCTGTCGTCGCATCTTGTGCAATATTAATTGACGTACGGACTTTGAACATTTTAAAAACATTTTTTATAGTTAGAGAGTAGAGTTGTGCTAAGTTTGACCAAATAATAGCTTGTTGCACATAAGCCCGTCAAGTTTAGGTGATATGCGTCTTTTATGCCGTGTTAGATTTCAAAAAAATTGATAAGAGGACAGCTATCTAGTAGAACTTGTTCAGACACACATGAACTCTATACAGAATTCTAGAGTGTTGTTCGGGTTTTTACATAAATATTGAAAAAGAAGTGAATTTTAAGTTTATTTAGCATTGTAGAATAGAATAAAACCCCACGGGTTATCTTATTTGTTCCTCTATGGTAAAAGTATACAACGGAAATAATTTTATCGCATTCATTTTGCTAACTTCAAATTACAGAATGCCATGTCAGACAGAACAATACAGAATACATTCAACAACCTAAGATTAACTTAAGAATTCGCCAAATGAATGAAACCGAGAGAAGTATGTCACAACAAGTAGCAGGTTCATCTGATTGTCAAGATATACACGACTATGAAGACATCGGACCTCTTGAGCCACAACCGCCAACTGTCTATACCAGATTAGCGGTAACGGAGAGAATCAGACTTCCACCAGAAGGGGAAGAAGGCGTTGAACTGGCCCGTTTGTCTACCCGAAGTCAAGCCCTTCCTTCTGCTGCAGGTCGTTTGCTGGATATCAGGAACAAAACACCAACACAATATGAGAATGTACCAGTGAAAGAAAATCAGGCTCATCAATATGTCAATGTGTCGCTGCTGAAAATCGAAGCAGACGCAACCTGTTTTTAGAGTGGATAAGCGCTGAATAACAAAACAAATGAATGCGACTGCGAAACACCTTGACTTTTTTGGTGGTAATGAGAACAAGAAACCATGCGCAACCGAATTCTTAATGAGTTTTAAAGTAAACAAGACAACACGTATTGTGTTCTGTCCTCGTAGCAGTAAGCACAGAATAGGCATCAGTGTTCAAAAGCGGTGGTCGAACAACTGAAACTGAGTCTGAATGGCCACAACTTGGTGGCATACAGCATGATTTTCAGGGCGATGCTAGTTGCATTAGTTTTAGGAGGAGACTTTTCTTTGGTCATGCAAACGATGTATTGTCTTATTTTTGTAAATTGAGTTGTAATGTTAAATATGACTTATTCTAAACATATTGTAGCAATATGTATGATTCAGTGTTGTCGGATATGCAGGATTTTGAGGTCAGCAAGGTATTCTTTGACTGGCAGAAAGGACTACAACATGTATGAAATTTGCCACACAATATTCACAGACAATTGTTATACGGTTTATCTGGTCGTATACCATAGTTTTATGAATTTTGTGAAACATCATTGGTTTTTCATTTAAATGTGCTCAGTCTGGTAATGTGAGTGTCGTAATGTAAATGATAACTGTTCGTTAGAAGCCCGGGCCTCTAGTCCGCTGGGCGCAATATACTTTTTATTTCCGATCAATATAATTTGTCTTTGGACTGGTTTTTTGGATGCAAGTAGGACATCATCTACTTTCTTCTGTTTCTGAGGTTCTGTTGGTGTTTAAAATGACTGATCTGCTTTTATAGATCTGCTGCTAGAACTGCTTGTGCTAAAAGACCATGATTTAGAATTGTCATCGCCAAAGTTTCAACTCTAAGAAATTAATTATTTAATTTCTTATCTCTGTACTGCATAATACCTTGATAGGGCTGCTTTTTGTCATCAGATTTTGATCACGTTTGTGCTGTATTGATTTGCTATATTACTGCACATTTGTACTTTGTACATTTTTTGTGAATACATAACAGTAACTAAATAATCACTCCCAAGGTAGACTCATAGGCGCATCTGTATAAAATATAAACTTATGGTTTAATAACATAATGTAACGAGTTTTAACTGCGCCTTTATCACAACGCACATGCCATCTATTGATGATCGCCTCAAGTCAAAAATCATAATGTGTTGGGTGTTAACGAAATGCGGTTGGTCAGGAAACCAGAAATCAAGCTACAGTGGGTTAGCGAGTGTTTAATAGCAGTCCATTTTCTACCATCCAAGACTGAACTCGATTAAAGACGTAAGGTAATAGAGTCCGGGAGCTGGAAGAATAGGTATTATCAAAAGGAAATGTAGAGTTGAGTGTCATCAGCGTAAGATGGTTTTCAGACCAATATGACTCAGTAATCAGTTTAATCAGCCTTTGACTCAGTTATCAGTGTAAAAATAGTGTTTAAGATCGCTTTGACTTAGTAAAACACTTAGTGGGTGGTATACAATGAGAAAAGTAAGGGGCCAAGAAAAGAACCATGAGGGGTGTCGCAAATGAGTGGTAAACAGTCCGATATTGCTCCAATGATGAAGACAGCTTGAATGAGGGATTACTCCAGTTAAGGACCATCTAATGCAACAAACCAGTTTTCAAGGCGGTAGATAAGTCAAGAAGACCCAGTGCAGTTATATTACCATTGTCCATAGAGCGGATAATTGTATCGTGGACACAGAAGAGAGATGCCTCAGTGGAGTGGAATTTGCGATATGGTTAGAAAAGGGGAAGTAAGGAGCTTAAAGACAGGTGTGCCTCAAGTCGTCTTTTAGTAAAACGTACAAGAAGTTTCAAAATAAAATTCAAGTTCGAGAGTAGTTAATAGATAGCATCCAAAGATAGTTTCTCCAATAAAGAGTAGACTATTTCATGGGAGAAACATGGTGTGAAGAAGCCTTCAGCAAGTGATAGATTGATATAAACCAACTTGAACGCGCTTAGCACCGTTCACACTTCCCTTCAAGCATCCATGTTTCAAAGAACAATGCAAAATTGTTCGTAACCTAGTTTCCAAGGCCAAATCCTCCAATCTCACAAACCTAATTTCAGAAAACTCATCTTGCCCGACGTTTCTGCGGAAGGTTCTCAAACAATTACTCCATAGAAGACTAAAATAAGAATAAATAGAAGCTATGAACAACCAGCGGCCGAATTTAGAAGACGAACGGAACCGGAACTAGCGCAAACAACACCAGTTATTGAAAAATACGAGCCCGAAGATGAAGAATAAAGAAAGAATTACAAGAAGAAACTCCAGTGACGTCAACGGCTTTTCTGCCATAAGATGTCGTTAAAATTTGGCCCTAATCTAAAGATTTCTATAGCGCCGTTATCATAATGCCCAAGGCATCAGTCCATGGTCGCTTGAATCAGTCGATGGTAGCTTAGATTCGTGCGTTAAGAAAGCTTTGTGAAGACGATTCAAGTGCTGCTGTTATTCGACTGCTTAATTAATAACAGCATAAAATGTTTGGCTGTTCTCAAGTTAACGCTATGCTACAAATCGAACCAGTCAACTGTTCGAAACCCGATCATTGCGCAAGCAAACTCAACGCACAAATCACAGGCTGTCACTGCAGTGTTGCCAGAGTGTTAACGGCCATTTGCTTAAGTATAGGAAACAGTGTAATTTAACCCACTAATAAACCTAGGATCCTTGATCTGTTTGATCTCTTTAACTTGAAAATTGACAAATGTGATCAGCTTGCTGAATTGTCTATCCTAAAATAGTTTAATAGGGATCTGTTCAATATTGGCGCTCCAACAGGAGCCAATAAATTTATGGTTGTTCGTGTTTTGGATCTGCTAGATCTTTTAGTTTAGGTGTTTTTGTTGTTTGAAACAGCGCACTGCTCACTTGCACTGACCGACTTTTACGCGAAATACTCAATCAACGCAAAAAAAGTGAGGCCATTTAGAAACCATCGTAAATTTGATTACATTTGAAGCCTATCACACACATAATTAACCGAAAATTTTGTATCTTAGATATATTTTTAAAGATGCTACTTTTGGTGACTCAGAAATACTCCTAGTGCCGCCAGAACTAGAAATCATTGGCTAAAATGGTGAAAAACAATTTTAAACGGTCAATTTAAGACATAAAAGCGAAAATTAAAACGATATTAACACTTTAGGCGCTGTCGCTTTGCTACAAGTCGTATAATGGAGAATGCGATGTTTAATTAGGGTATCTTTATTTTAAAATTGTGTTTATGTATTTGATCATTTGTACAGCGCATTGTTAAACCTCTCAGATCTAAAAAGGTGCGACTTAAAATAGGTTGAAAAAGTTTGAAGGGGCTGAACGGTACGCATTTTAATTTGCTGGTTTGAGGAGTGAGCACTAAGCAGCGATAGCACAGACAAGTGCCAAATATTTTGCAGGACACAAAAGCTTTCCTGTCCACAGTTTACACTGAATGCAATTCAATTGAATGTAATTCGTAGCTAATGAGAATGCACAGAACTGGGGGTGATGCAAAAGATTTGCACCAGGCACCAGGAACGGCCAAGAGCAGAACACGGTCGTGATGCGAGGCCAGACAGGAGTCAATGTCCATTGATCGAGTTCAATATTTTTAGTATAAGTAGTGCGCTAAAAAGCGAAAATTGGTTGCTGATTTAAACATAAAACCTCCGTAAACTATAAGACAGACTTAAAATTGAAATCTTTGTTCGTTGGACAGCCAGTATGACTATTTTAATACGAGAGTAGTATGTTGATATTAACAGTCATTACAATGGCTATGGCAAGTGAATTCTTATTATTTTCAGTTTGTACAACTCTCATAGTGATATCAATGAAAAGTGACTTATATTAGCCAAACCAGCCCGAAACCAGAAAATTTACTAGTGAAACCAAGACAGTTTGGACCTCTGGCCCGCAGTTTCCGAGTGAGGAGTCATGGTGCCTGGTCCAATCATTGTCGATGTCTATGTGCTAATTAACAGAACTTGGCCTAACAATAAAGTAGCAGGAATTTACAAAAGCCTCGATTGGGGTTTAAATTAATTTCCATGATAAAAGAATGCAACATATTTTTGTCCAGTAATACGGAAATGCATGCTATTTACAAACTGACCACAGGAGGCTTGATGTGGATCAACAGCGACTGATCCGATTACTTACTTATGTAGTACATAGTCCTTCCTGTGCAGGTCTGCAAATCGGCAACGCAGCCTCTCCCTACATCTTTGTCAACCGCCAGTCTTCCTGCCTCATCCCACGATATCTCCAAACAACCAAAGTTGTCTCTGATGGTCTCTGGATAGTTCTTCCTTGGTCTTCCCTTCCTATGCACATAATAAATTCGACTGGAAAATTTAAATAAAAATATTTTAGTTATTCGCTAGTAGTGCGAGAAAATTAATAAACATATGTCATAGCCATTTTCCTTTCAGGTCAGTAGTTTTTTTTTGAACAGCAACATGTAAATATTTTGCGAACATTTAGCGCACAGTTATAATTTCTATGCAATTATAAAGGCTTATGTTCGAGCAACGCGGGTAATTTTGATGCAGCTTATCTCCCACTACGTCGCATGCGCAAAGCTGCAGGTAGTTATGCTGTACGTCTTTTGGCCTAATGTACATTAATGGACAAACATGAGGCTACATAACCGTCATCTAGTGTACTTTAATCAACTGAGCTGAACTGGAAAGTTGATCTCCAACGGTGAAAATTTGTCAAACTGAATTCATTACAAATTTGGTTTTCTGCAAAGAAATAGGCTTATATCTTGACTGCTGGATAAATTAACAAAACACGAAATAGAACATCATATATTTCACCGCCATGGGGAAAACATGGTTCATAACCATTCTTTTCTGGAATTCCCTGACACTAGGTAAGTGTTGATACAAAATACTGTTTCAAATATAATACTATGCAATTTGCTTAAGCGCAGTAGACACCAAAAGCTCGTAACATACACAAAACATGGCAAAACGTTGATTAACTTTGACAATTAAAATCCTAGTGGATTCTAAAAATGTTTAGCTAGCTAAATCACAAACATAATGTTATCAAATTTGGCTATTAAAATTTTTTAATTTCAAAGATCAATGTTTCTAAAATGAATGATGATTCGGTAAATCGAAGGAGAAGGCCCAACAACGTCAAAAATGGCACCACTGGAGTTTCGAACCTGCCCGGGCGCAGAGAACTTCAAGAAGAAAAGGTTAATTTAACAAAAACAGTCCAGCATTTGTTGTGCCTCAACCTCGATTCAATTACGAACTCTAAACATGGTGACAATTTTCAACTTTTAATGGGATTCCGTTGGTTCGGCAACACGAGCTTGGGGAGGCCGCCATTGATGACTTTTCCACTTATCTGAGCATTGTTTGCTTATTTACGAACTATTTGTACTTAGAATTCTAGCATCATTTAGGCGCCATACAAATTCGCGATTATAATTGCAATTACTGACTGTGCCTTGTGCTTCAAAAGTTGTTCTAGCTGTTTGAAATGTGGCAACATAAAATACGTATTACATTCTCAAGTGCTTTTGTTGAATTCGGAATACCAATCATTTCTTTCTTTGGCAAAACTAAATGAAAACCAAAAATTAGTCAACTGTGTTTAATGTGTTTCAGTGAAATTGGAATTACTTGAGGCGTCTACAAACAACGTTGCTGTTGTTGTTGGTCAGCCAGTCACTATTTTCTGTAATTCCAGTACTGCAAGTAATATTAATGCATTGTATTTCACTCCGGTGGGTTCCAGAAACGAATTTCCGGTTTGGAGTTTTGGAATAGGAATAAACTCCAACTTCACAGAACAATGTAGTCTTTTCAAAGACCAGTTCAACGTCAAACTTTATCTTAATTCTACCAGTCTAAATATTGCGGGTACTGTAACCTGTAAACTGACGATTCCCGAGGGAGAGACATTTCGTGTGCACAAATCTATTGCTCAGCTGATTGTACTCGGTAAGTCATTTGACATACTTAATGCAGCGCAGTTTCTGATCTGTATTTTATCTCTTTATCACTTAGTGGTCATCGTTTATTAAGAAAACAATAATCGTAAAAGACAACAATTAACATATTTCAGTGACGTCACTAACAGTCAAACGTAATCATTCAGATTAATTCACTGAATGAATTTGTATTCCACAGAATAATCACTTATTATTTACTCCTCTTATGAAATCATTGTAAGCAGAACTTGATGATTAATCGAGTGATCCATTGATTTGCTTGGCTTGAAAATCAAAATGAGAATCGCAGTTCATTCATTCTTCTTGATTTTTGCAAAATAATTTACAATGCTAAAACACGTGGATGGTCCTCCTCATAAACTGCCATTTAAACGAGCTATCATGCAAATCATGCTCAAAAGCATTCAACTTATTCAATGTTGCCCGAAACCAGATTTCACGCAGCAGATTAATTTCAAATTGATTTCTGCTAAAGTTTTGAAAAACATTTTACGTCAGCATGATTAACTCATACATCGAGAGATCATGCGCTTACTACAACATATTCTGAACAACATTACAGTAAAGTTATCTGGTATTTGATGATCTGATACTAAGAGGTGCGAGATAGACTAGTTGATAGTGTGTCGGACTGTCAACACAGAGGACGAGGGTTCAATTCTCTGCCTGGCCAGAAAGGGGTTTTTAGACTATTCCTCCACTTTGCACCCTCTACAACACACAGTAACAAAATAAGTAAATTCATCTAGCACCGTAAGTATAAAGTCCTCATGCCGACGCTCATAATGAAGTCACTAATACATCGTACACATGGCTGCTTTTGGCAGTTAGCTAAAAGGACTCTTTTTATATTGACTTTTAGTATTTGACATTGATATAGGTTTATTTTGTATTATATAAATTCTAATAAATATATGTTGTACTAATTTCTCGACTTCTTTCTTACCATATACAATAATACCAGATATTATTCGATTTCTCTTTCAGATGGCAACCCTGTGTGTAACAGCAGTGCCAAAGGCTCCACTGTACGAGAATTACAACCGGTCGAAATGCAATGCAACATTGGATACAGAGGCAATTGGGCTCCTGTGATGGAATGGAGGCTTTCCGGAGAAATCGACCAAGTCGTTGAAGAAGGAATACAGACTACAAATATTTCCAATTTATCAGTTACCTCGGTTTTGAAATTTGTGGTAAACCATACGATGAACAACAGGAAGGTGAGTTGCAAAACGTATTTCAGTCACTACAATGGGAATATCACTACGACAGCAACCAATATACCGGACTACAGCTACACATGGACATCGCCTACGCTAAATGTCACATGTAAGCTATTCTCTGCTATGGTCAGAAGATTATGCATTTCTTAGACACCTCTTCCAATTATCAAAAGTTCCTAATATATTTGCCTTTGCCTTTATTAAGCAGTGCAATTCAGATATCACTTCATCACCGACTCTAATTATCTGAGCACTTTTCGCTTTTTTACACATTCTTGTTCTCATTGACTTTTATCTCGATGATAGCAATTTTGAGAGGTACTTAAGAGAGGGAATTTTAAGTGTATAAATATTACATACATACTTACTGAGAGAAGAAGTAAAGTAGTTGATCGTTTAGAAATGTTGTTCAAATTCAGTGTCAAAAGTTGATGCATGCCCATAGACACACAGTTTTACTTTTTAAACGATTGAATACAACGATCGCGAGAATTTCCAAAGATAAATAAAAGTTATATGTTCTAATTTCACATATTCATAGAAAATAGGAATTGTAATGATGTCTGAGAAATTCTGTCTTGAATAGTTTTTACACTTAATTTCTTACCAAAATAATCACTAAATATTTTGATTACAAATATCTCTGATGTAGACCCAAAAGTGAATTTATATTCATGATGTCTTGTTGTTAGCGTGCACACTGTCGAGGAAAGTGGAAAGATTCATCATTTAATGAATTAGTAATGAAGGCTAAACTAGCTAAGTGCAACTACTCCAATCTGATTCAAGTCAGTTCTCTTGAGGTCTGAGTCGTATTAATGTAAAATGTTTATTTATTTTGTCAGGCAATCTGTTTACGTGTGTTCTGTTCTTGTGAATAGATGGACCAAGAAATCTTGCAATCACACCAGTAAAGGAGTCATACAGAGCTGGAGACAAACTGACTTGTTCTGCAGACGCCAATCCAAGTCCAATTTACGAATGGAAAAATAACTCAACAGGATACATCCTAAAAACAGGACCAGATTTTACAGTACCATCTTCTGTGTTGAGTTTGACAGTGGAATGCACAGCAATCAACTCTGTCGGCTCGATTTCAACAACTAAAACGATTACTTTATCTTTTGGTCAGTTTCATTTGAAAATATCTGCTATCAGATTGTGAATATCTGTTTCGTGGTGTCTTTATAAACTGATCATACCATTAGCCTAAATAACTTCTATGATATGCCATTTCTTAGGGTTTTTGTTAGTTGACGACCGAACAGGCCCTGTTCTCCTCTCCTGACGAATGCGACACCCCAGGGTAGTCTGAGGAGTCCCGTTAACGTTGTTTATTTATTATAATCGTTTTCATCTTGCTAGGTATAAGTAGGGAGGTGTTTCCCGTTGCCTTCTTCCCGGTGTTTTTACGAAACACCATCTCAGAAGCGTCGATGATATCCATTGTCCGTCCTTCTGGCTCTTCACCACTAGCCACTTGCATATACCGACAAGGACTCGGTCGCCCATCATGCACTTTGCTTCAACAGTAGGACCACTTGTATGTGATATAGTGGAAATTTGGACATCAGAGGCTTTAAGAGGCGCTTGATGTCCCATATCCTCCCCATTTCTTAGGTTAAATGCTATTTATTGAGGCTTTTGCATTTACCATTGCAGAACTCGATCCTCAGTTGAACCTATTAATATGTCTTGGAATTGTTTGTTGTCTTCTCCTTCTGCTTATAATTCTGATATCAGGGAAACAAATCAAAGGTAACATCTACACTGTGGTGTATATAGCTTATTTTTAATTTAAAAATCGAGGACTTCTAACGAAATTTTTATATATTCATAGGTAATTTGACACACAAAATTATAAGAATCTGCGAAACTATAGTTACGAAACTCTTTCATTTTACATAGAAATGTTAAGTTTTTTGCCCAAGAATTGTTTTTTGTGTCGACATCGTCAGTGTCACTATAGATCCTGTATAAAATGCGAGTAATAAAGGATTTGGAGTTTAGTTATGTTTTTGTGTGAATATTCTGGACATACACTTTGACCATTGGACTAATCATACATAGGCATAAGTAACTTAAGGTTATTAGTTTATAATACGTGTAACTTATGTATGACAAAAGCGTATACAATTATGCAGATAAAATAGGTCAACTTACTTTTAATCTTTTTATAGTAAAATTTGTATTATGTTTTGGTTGAGGCCGATGTAGGAGATTTTGTGCAGAGAGAAAGAGACAGAACATGGAAACAAACAGCAATGGTAATTACACTTAATTTATTAGCATAGTGAGCGTGCATCTGTACTCTATGCATAGGGGTTAATTAGTGTTCATTTGTTCTTATTTATTGTCTGAGTCGCATCCGTACATGTTGGCCAACTGGAAACAGTAACCAACCAGAAGACTAAATTTCCTACACGATGGAAAAGAGAAACTTCTGTTTAGACTATAAAGCATAGTTACCTTTTGTGGGAAAGAACAGGATCGGCGGTTATAAATGAGAACGAAGAGACAGAGGGAGGAAGACACAAAGACAAACAGAAAGAGAGACAAAGAATAGGAGACGGATTCTGAAAGCAAAACAGTAAGGAAGGCAAGGGTTTAAAACAAAAAGTGGCAGTGTGATTATTAACCAATTATGAAAACCTAACATGAACACCAGAGAGGGGCCAGCAGCCTGCAGTGTAGAAACAAGTAGGAACTACTCCATGATGACTATGTAGTGGCCATGAGCTACAAGCCGTGGGTCAGAAAAATATTCCAGGCCAAACACATCTTCATTATTTTCGTATACATTAGGTATTGAACATCTAACATACAAACTGCAGCCCTTGCTTCAAACGTAGGCCCACTAATAACTTCTTGTCTGGGGAGTGACGCTTTACGAATTCCTTAATTCATTACATTGTTACATTAAAACAGACCTCGCAATGAAGATAGAATTAGAATTTAACTTAATAGCTATTGAGTGAGGTTGAATTCAGATACGTTATTTAGGCGTTTACAGATTTTCAGACAGTTCAGAAAGTGCTTTCATTTCTGGCGGCATCTGCAATTCCTAGGGAAAACATAGAAATCCAAACACAGGGTAAGCTGTTAAGCCAAAGTATGAATTATTCATGTGAGCCGAGGTTATGAAATGCTAAGGTCTTTTGTGTGAAACCCAAACACGATTATGGTAATAAAATATATTGGTCCACTTTCTCTTATACTGCTGTTTGCAAGCTAAATGTTTTAACAATTTTCATATTTCACTTAACGCACACAGTATTGGAACTTCTGGCGGCGAATTTAAAGTCGCGTTAGCCAAGAGAAAAACTAAGCCTTCTAACATAAGAACCCGTGTCTTATCTAACTGATTTTAAATAAGTAGATAATGTAAGTAAGACATTTGTTAACATGCCATGTGTCCATCGGCTGAGCGAGGAATCGTAATGCTTCAAGATGTTCATGTATATAGCTAGATATTTACATAGCGCTTTAGTAATTGCCAAAGGAATTAATCGAATGGAAATTTTAACTTGTTTTGTTTAATTCATTTTCTAGAAGCAATACAACACATGGACGCACATGTTCCTGGTAAGAATGTGATTAATGATGATCATCTATTAAATTCATTAAGGTTAAGGTCTCGGTCTATTAAGCCTATCTGTGCAATAAATTAGTTAGTCATTTATTTAAATCCCTTAATTAGACCTATATTTAAATCACATTTAATCACTATGTAGCAGTTTTAGTACAAAATGCTTTATTGGGTAATTACACCTTTTATTTTCTTATAATGTATGTGCTCCATACATGTATGTATAGGCGCGTACGTACGTATGTTTGCATGCGGCATGTATGTATGTATAGATGTATGTATGCGTGTATGTATGTATGTAAATTATGTATGCATGTTCATATGTATGAGTGTATGTATGTATGTCTGTATGTATGCATGTATGTATGCATGCATGTGTGTATAGATGTATGTATGAGTAGATGTATCTGTGTATCAGAGTATTTGTATAACGCCTTTTTAAGCTCTCCCTGAAGCGCTGTATGTGTATATGCCTACGGTTTATCAATTTAGTAAATTTATCATTTTCTGATAATTGCAGGAATAACTCTGCCTGGACACGGAATAGTCAACCCTCAGACTGCACCTCCTGGATATGAACATAATGATAATTGTTAGTGAAATCAATCATTATGATTTTACTGCATAGTGTGATTTGTTTACGATAGGCTAAATCATTATAAGATATTTCTATAAAGCCGTTTGAGCAAGATTCCTTTCCTTTGGTGAAACAGAGGTGATAATTATAGTAATAAAAAATAAATTTGAGTTCTGATTAATAAATTTCTCAATCGCTGAATCCATTCACGAACATCTTTACATCAAACAAATTTTAACAGATTAGTTTTCGATTACGAGTATTCGTAACCTTAGACGTTGTGTAAATGCTCTGAATAAATATGTTGATTTGGGGAGACATCAACTGATTCCGAACAGGTTTAATCTTCCTGGAATTCAATACATTCAGAAGTCAAAACTAGGAGACTATGCAGCACATCACTGTATCAAGTTATTAGTTAAATAATTTGCCAGCAAATTGATACATTGGTGTATACATTTAATGAATGGCTGTTGTAACTCTGTTATTTCTTTACAGCTTGATTGTTGTCGGCTTTAAGCTCACTTTCTGGATGAGACCTGGAATGGAAAATGAGCTAATTTGAAAGTGTATTAATGCAAGAGTTGAAAGAGCCCTTGATTGAGAGTTCTAATATTAAGAGAGACAAATTGCCCTGAATGTTACAAGTGGAGACCCTCAAATGGTTACTTAAGGGTCTATCGAGTGAATGGCGATTCGGAGCCTATGGTGCATGCATACTTTACAAATTGGCAGTCTCGATCTTTGTCCTACATTGCATTGGGTTGTATTGTAATGCATTGTAATAGTAAATTTTTATATCAATATAGAAAATTTATATAGCAAAGTTATATAGCGACGCCTAACTTTTAATCTACTGAGATGCGCCTCCGGCTTGAAAGCCACGTGGTAATATTTACAACTCAAGACATCGGAATGCAACAGTCCAGTCTGTTACAGTCAATTGAACACGAACTGTAGGTTAAATGGTGTTCCACAGTAAAGAACCACCCTCAGCAAAAGCCCTGTTTTGCGATCTTGCAGTGACTACTTTCTGCTACTCTCTGATGGTATCGTATTAAAAATTATTTCAGCTACGCTGTATGCAGTAGTCAACAAAAAGTCCAAGAAACAGAAGAAGATTGAACCAGACATCGTGGTTACAAAGAACCGACCAATTACCGTAGGTAGTTTATGATCATAAGAAATAGGTCATCGTCGAGTCGTATTTATGACCCATGGCTGAACACATTATATGCCCAGTTGCCTACCTGTCGTAAACCATTACACTTCACTGCTATAGTATTGTTACCCTCGTGTAGTTCCGTCAATCATACATATGTCATCCACGGTCCACTTAAATACAATGCAGACAGCACAGAACTTTGTGTATGCACTTGTGTTAATCCGTGTCGCTCGATGCATTGCACCTTAGGCTACGGTGCAAGACTGACCAGTTCTGATGTATAAAGACTGTCGAGATTGTCTTCGAATCACAAAATTGTCCAATATGGCTTGAAAACTCACCTGAGTTCTTGTGTATGCATATCCGGCGCACACCTTTCGGATGTGTCCATTTTAATTTCTGTCATTTTTACTTGAAATTTTCCTTTAAAACATTAACTTATCGTTTTTCGTCTGCGAATTGTTTAATATTCTGGACAATTTGTTTTCTTCTGCTGCTCAGATAAGTTTTATAATTATTATTTCTTGTATTGTTTTGTGCTCCGTTCGTGTTACGTGCTTTGGCCGACCAGCATTTTCTTTGTTTTTGGTTTCTGTGTTTCTGAATATTGCTGCCCATTACATTGCTTGCTTTTATATTGTATAGTGCTCCTGTTTCTACTCCTTGCCAAAACTCATAGAGATAGGTTCGTTGTTGAAAACACACATGCATCGTTTTGGAAATTGGCTCAGGCCCATTCCAATTAACTGGTCCTGGTGCTGATTTTGCAATTCAGTTATACGTGCTCCTGCTGGTAATACCAGTAACATTATTTATCATCCGATGTTTTGTACAAACTCGTGTAAAACATCTTCAAGTGCATATCGTAGGTTGTCTTTGTATTTGCTTCTGTTATTTCTTTTGACTGGTGACAATGAACTCAATCCTGGACCAGTGAGAATTCAGAGTCTGGATATTGGGCAATTAAATATTTGCGCTCTTCGAAATAAAGCTGCAGCTTTGCAGAATTTTCATTGTGAATATTCCTTACCCATACTCGCCCTTAATGAAACCTGGCTTCGACCTAGCGATACATCAGCAATTTTTTCTGATGTCACTCCTCAGAGATTTTCTATCCTTAATGAGCTCCGATGCAGTCGTAAAGGTGAGGACTTGCTTATCTTTATAGGTCGTATTTACCACTGCACAAGTTCAATTTGCCTATTCCAGCATCCAAGTCATTTGAGGTCCTGGCTGCTTTATGGCAATTATTGCAATTATCTCAATTATCTCAATTGTCGCAACAAGTAAGTATTGGTGGTGAACATTTATCATCCATCAACTCTCTCCCACTGAATAATTTTTAAACGAATTTCACTTTAATGCTTGAATATTTGATTTCCTTTCCGTAAGAAATAGTTATTGTCGATGACTTCAATATTCATCTTGGTGGAACTAGTCGTTGTTCTTTAGCATTTCTTCATATGTTGGAAGGGTTTGACATGAAACAGCTCATTCATTACCTTTTCAACAAAGGTCATAACCTGGATGTCCTGTTGACTCGTTCTGATTCGCAATCGCTTCATGTGGCATCATGTTTTTTCAATTAAGGAAGGGTGACGGCGGTTGCTCTTCTTGACTCGTCTGCTGCTTTTGATACTGTGGATCATTCTCTCCTATTGCACTGTCTTCAGTACTCGCTTTGAGTCTCTGGTCCCTCCTTAAATTGGTTTGCTACTTATTTTAGTACACGCACCATATCGCTATACTTGAATGGTAATTTTCGTCTAGTGCTTTATTGACATGTGGGTTCCCAGGGTTCTGTTCTTGTTCTTCTTTGGTTTACATTATACCCCATACCACTAGGTACATTACTTGATAATCACACACTGGTTATCATTTTTATGCGGATGATACTCAAATTTGCATTTCATTTGACAGTTTGTATTATAACTCGCCTATGCAGTTTTGTCCACTACTTTATAGGGGTGCAAGAACAAAATGTCAATATTTTTACAAAACGTTTAATCAAACAGAAATTTTGTTATAATTTACCTATTGCTAATGCTCTAAAACATCAGCATTGTGCATTCATATTTACTGCATAATGAGTCAATTTAGCCATCATATACTCAAAAACTAGTCGGGCCTAAACCTGCCACAGCCCTCACATCCTCCTTTTCCTACTCCTACTTCTATATTATTTTTAAAAAAATTATACTTACTCATCGCTGGGCAATAGGGGTTTGCTAATAATTATACTCATTTATAGCTGTGCTGAACATTACGGGTGTGCTGAAAAACTATGCTCCCTTTAACTACTTCTCAAAGTTTATAAAGTAATACACATCGGTCAGTCAACTTATCCTTCGTCTTTGCTCACCCTCCAGGTTCACAAGTACTACACTCGCTCACTGGATGCTCTGACACTTTTGTGCCCCGAACCAAAACAGTGCTGGGTGCCCGGTTTTTCTCAGTCGTCGACTCAAAGCTCTGGAATCCGCTGCCTGTTTCTGTCCACTCCGTCGGTTATGTGATGTCATTTATGTCGTTAAAGGTAACAGCGCTATAGAAGTTTCTCGATATGATACTTCTTTAAATTCGATACTTCTTTGTTATTCAGTATTTAGGTGCTGATGGAACTGAGTACCTGGAAATGGGCAGCTTCACTCCAGTCCAAGCAGGGGGGTTCGCGCACCCAGACAAGCATCCACCTCCAAAGCGCCGAGCTCTTTACGAAGCAGCTACATACGCCTCCATTGATCACAACATCTCGGTTCCACCGCCGAAGATGAAAATCACGAAATGACTCAAGGATGACGACTAATTGGTTGAATGCAGCACCTGTTGACTATTTACAGCATTAGCCGGATAAATGGACAAAATTTCTTCTAGATGGACCAGTGGCCTTATAATTTTAACATGTTATAAAGTTTTTAATTTTATAGACTGGTCTGTTTAAAAGTGTAATATTAATGGATCAATCAAAAGATATGTACGCCTCTGTTTTGTGTTTGTGCCGACTTGATGTCATAGATGAAATGAAGTCAAGAAAATGCAAAAACTGCAACTTCGTAACTTCGGCCAAACATGCCTTCTTTAAACTAAATATTCGCTTTGACATTTTTCATAGTCCCGACCGTCTGTTCACTTGTCCCTACTCACAGATAAGTCCAAAACCTCGCTGTTTGGGTTCAACTGCTTGTCCTTCCTAAAATACATGAAGAATGCGCATTTTTCAGCTTCTAATGCTCCGATCGTTCACGATCATCGCGATAGCTCATCATTCGTTGGTGATTCCGGCAGCTTTAATTTTAATTAAGTAAACGATATTATTCTTTTATTCTGACTCACGTCGTAGTCTTGACATTAATGTTTGAAATATAGATCATAATCTAATCAAACTCTTTCTATTTAGACAACGCTGCCATAATGTCATTTTCTTTTTTATTCCATATTGAAATAATGAGCTGCTGTAATGCATTTTTTCTGCAGGTTTATGCCTCATCTGCATATGAGTGTATTCAGTTAAAGGCCTTGTTGACTTGAGCACTGAAACTGTTAGAACTGTTATTGTCGAAAAACAAACATACTAACTTTAATGTAATTATTTCCACATTAACAGATCATAATTGTATTAATGTATCGTCGAAACTGAAATCTAATAGAAGGGTCACAACAGGCCTGTTGTTTCACGCTTTTTACGCTCGAAGGCTTTAGTGTATTATTCTGTCGAAAAGCTTTCAAAATATTGCTTTTTAGGCAACATGCTGAAGGTCAAGTTTCATAGCAATTGTTTTGATATACAGTACCTTGTTCCAGTACACTTGTCTCTGTCACACAGCAGGGTAATTTGGTAAGCTTTACGAATAAATGGAAAGTCCTGCGATGCATTGGAGCCGTATCTAGGATGACGATCAAAACATTCTGCCGCCAGGGGGACGTCCTTTACCAACCGAACAAAACAATTCAAAGGCGTAGATTGACTGCTATATAGGTTCGGCCTGTATCGGGACATAGTTTTATTCTACTCTTCTCTGTTTTCTTGAACTCTTACACTAGCAGGATTATACTCCAATCCGGTCCAGTCCATTCTAATCCAATTCAATTCAGTTTGTTTTAATCGTAATCGTAATATGTAAGCTCTATAGCGTCCAACGAAAGCTAAGTAGCTGGAACCTCCTTATTCACAGACGCTCAATAAAAAATCGATAGCCAGGATGGACTTGGTTCCAGGTCAAGATCCAAGAGTCAGAGAAGCAGATGGCTACGGTGGATGGAAAAGTGAACTGCAGTAGTCAAGTTTAGCATGGACTATGGATGTCAAGCATAGGGCGGATTCTTGGAAGGGCGTGGATGTGCATGAAGCAAGAGCCGGATAGATGCGTGATATGATCCGAAAAACTGAGGTTTTGGTCGAAGGTCAAACCTAAGTTGCGGACAGAAGAATTACAGTTGTAGTATTAAAGGTGTGAACAGAGACAGAGTCCAGGCTGCAAATTTTGTTTTTAGCCTCATCATTGCTCATATGCCCGACATCATAAAACACTTAGCATCAGTTTTGGCTTCCTTTCAGTTGTCTACCTGTAACGTATGTATTCATATTTCACTGGAAAGGCTCAGTCAACATCAAAAAGATCAGAAGGCATTAGTGGCGAGTCATCGCATAACGGTCGATTCGGGGCCGGACAATATGCAGCTCTCGTGCGTTGTCTCTTTTGTGATAAGGCCAAGCATCGACCAGGGGTCAGTCTATTCCGCCCGGGTCCTGCAGTTTTTATGTTCATAGTTTCCAGCGAGGCGTTTTTGTAAGTTTCGTCTTTGCTAAGACAGGTTTCGATGTATATATATATATATATAAACAATTTTAAGATGCATTGTAAATACTTTGACAGTTTTGATTAGTTTGTTGTAAAGGTAGTCTCTCCAGGTGGTGGCGTTCGAGGTTAAAAATATATATATATATATGCATAATTTGAAATATTACAGATGTTTTTTAAATGGGGTCATTTTATGTATAGTGTTAATAACGCTACAAGTTGAAGGTAGCACGTATTCTTTGAGGTTATATTTAGACTTTTTTGTTAGGTAAATTAGCCCGGTGGACTGCAAGTGTACTGGAGTTTCAGTGAATTGGAGATGAGACGGAGGCTCATGATCTGGACATTGAGGTCTAATCGTAATCGTAATCCCAAGATTTGTACAGCGCCCAACAAAAGCCGCGCTGCGGGGACCAGCTTATTCACAGGCGCACAGTCAAAACAAAATCGATAGGCAAAAGTGTTCGGTTCCGGGTCAATATCCAAGAGTCAGGCAGAGAGAGACAGCGTGGCAGCTACGGTGGGTGATGTTTGGGACTGCATAGCAGAGGCAGATAAGAGGAAGAAGGGGTGTCAGGATAGGATCTGTGGAAGAGGAATGTTTTCAGTTTTGAGTGAAAGGCCGAATGGGCAAATGAAACTGGAACCGTTGTCTGGACTTCGTCTTTGCCTGTGACGCATGGCTCAGCGGCAATTCGAACCATTTAAGTCCCCTTGCAACGGTTCGTTACAAGCTGTCCAAAAGTGATCATAATTCTTGATCTAATGACCCAGTTAAAGTTTAAATATACCGTATGGCTTGTCATTATCTGACAAATGGATCATAAAATCAAATTATTGTTACTTTTTACCTGGATAGTTTTAATTGCACTAATAATTATTATGAACTGTTCGCTTTCCATATCTGTCATTTGACCTAATTCTTAATTTTTGGATTCATTATAATGATTAATAAGTTGTGTGCATTGTTTAGGCGTTAATAATTATTTAAACCATTATTTAAGGCTATAATTAAAGTTTGTTGTTATGTGGGCCTATCCAGCTTTAAATTAGAGCTTAACTATTGCCCACGATCAGTCAAAAACTGATATTACCTTTCGATTAAGTAGTGCAAGATGTTTAAGTTTCTGCATCTGAAAACAGCAACAATAGTAGATCGAAAATGGTTTCCATCCAGTTCACGACAATAATCATATCCATCCAGTTCACGACAGTAATCTACTCCGGAATTTTCTCTAAGGTTCGCAGGAGTGGGTTTCACCCAGATTCAACTTGCCTCCCTCCATGTACATCACCTTGAAACGACTGGAAGAAAGAGTTTAAGTGAAAAAGATCCTATTCAAAGTTCATCGGAATACGTCAATACGTCGATGTCACAATGTTCCCAAACAGTTCTAAGATAAATTAGTTTGCTGGACATTGTTATGCTTGGATTTGTACGCCATAGTCCATATGTAGCTGATCTGCTGATGCCTTCCCTGCTGATTTGTAATCTTGAGCTAATAGCCCCTTGTATAAGTCCTAGTCTACACTGAGGAAATAAAGACACAAGTTGATTTTCAATAAGAAAGCAAACTCCAGTAAGAGGGCAATCAGACCGCAATTAATTCGAGCTTCCGATAACCTGATCAACATTCAGGACCTCGAATAACTCCTTCTAAAGCACATTGATTTAAGCGACGATTGCCTTTTCATTTACATCATATAGTTTAATCCTAGCAATACTACATAAAAGGAAGAGTTTTTGAAATGTCAGTGACAAAAAATATAATTGCAGAGAACTATGCCGACTTTTCAAATTATTTGTAGATTAGACCTATGTTTAAATTATGTAATTAATAAATATTATCATTATGCTTAGTTTACTTACCGTCTATGTTATTATTCATGCTTAGCGCTGAGTAGTCAAAGTTAAAATAATCATTCATTAATTTTAATACATGCCTTTGCGAACAATAGTCCTGAAAAATGTGGCCCTGTTCTGGAAGGATAGCTGTTCGCCTTAAGCGCAAATACGACAGTGTGTCTTACATGGGCTATAAACGGTTTTGTTGCTTTCACATGATGCACCAAGATTTGCAATCCCAGAGCTGCGGTGAAAGCCGCACCCATTAGCGATCTGTCATCGTGCCAACTGAAACTCTCGACCATTTATAATATGTGCATTGATTGCTTTTAAGTAATTGTTTAGAGTGTTGCTGTTCAAGCTTGTGCGAATTTGGACACTTCTTCATTCCTGGTTGTTGTCTGGAAAGATTTACTCATAACAGCCACGCATTTCAGATCGGGATAATTAATCCTCAGGCATAATGGTGCTTTATTAGTAAACTCTGTCAATGGTACTTGGTCGAGCCGTCTAATTAACATTTTCAATAGGCCTATTATTGTTCTTTGAGTTTGAAAGAATCGACTCTTCATCATTATCATTTCTACCACCAAATCCAACACCTACGTCGTCATCATCACATCATAATCGTTATCACCTCTACTATCTACGTCACCTCTTTCAACATCGTTGTCACTTTTATTCTCATCACCACCAATACCAAATACACCATCCCTACCACTTTCAATGCACCACCGCGCATACCACCGCCACTAGTATCAATGACTTTGATACTGGTGACTTAGCAAAATCTTATGACTTGCACTGACAACTGACATTGTAAAGCACTATGGAAGTAGCACGCTACCAACGATGCTATATAAATTGTCGTAATTACATTACATAACATTGCCACTTGACTTTCTGACTGCATTTAGACTAAAACACTGGGTTTCATGGCCATGACACCATTTGCCTAGAATGGTCATTCTCCTTTTTTATTCCCACAGGTACTAGTGGCACCTTTACTTTCAGCTGTAACTGTTCAATCTACCAAAAATAGCCTGGGCCACTTCAGGGAAGATATATTTTAATCGCCATTGATTGAATTTATAACATGTTAGTTCTTATTACATTACATTTTCTAAACAAAAGTGTGCTATCAGAACAGCCCAAACGTTACGATGCAGTTAAATAATGTAGAATTGGTACAAGTGCCACCCCATGGCACAATGGTGCGGTTCTCTGAAGTAATATCCCTTTCAACGGTTGTTCCGTCACTTTGGTTGTGGGGTGCTATAATAATATTACCACGCCACTTGACATGAATCCTTGTTTTTATGATTCCAGGACCAAATACAACTCCTGCGGAGTTTATGGTCGATGGTAAGGCTCAATTGTTTATGGTGGAAATTTAAAAATATTCTTCAAGAAAGTGGCAATGTAATTAATAGTATATTAATAGTGAATAGGCCCTAGAATTAGCTTTAGTTTTGCTGTATATGAACTTATGAAGACATGAATCAGTGTACAGCTAACAATGTGGGACCTAAACATTTACGTGGACCTGACTCAATTATTATTAATTAGCAGCTTCTATAGCGCCGGTATCTAGTGCACAAGACATCAATCGATGGCGCACCAAAACCAAGCCGTAATCAGGTCAATACTCAGGTCAGAGCACAGAGACAGATAGACAGGATCAATCAGACGCCATTTAGCTCAGCTATCTGGGTAAATTGTTTTGATAACTGGGGGCGAACACATTAACGGCTGACCTAAAATTCTGAATATCTTTAATTAAGTTATCTGAGTCTTTGTATAAAACCTTTTTCGAACATCTTAAAAGCGCTTTGAACACGGTTATCTAATAAAAGATCTAAATAGGTAAAAAGAGAGTGTATTTCTGGTAACTCTAGGAGGTAAACACATTTTAAGGTGGGTGACAAGTCCACTTATAGCAATCGATTGGATAATTTATACAAGGTTTGTTGATGAGTTCGCTAGATGGCGCTAGTGAAACAGAATTTTTAGCCAATTTGTACCTTGGCGGGGAGTTGAACCATCGACATCTGGGTTTGTAGTACAGCACCCTAACCGTTAGATTACCGTCCCACTTGCAAGACTTAGGTGCAACTTCGATTCAGTTATGTAATTCTGAGTAGCAATGTAACAATTCTGTACACATCTTTTCTACATTGTAGAAAAAATCTGCATCGATAGAATATTATCTAATTTTGTGTCATATTAGGCCTACAAACAGGCCACTCAAGAAGCAATCTTATCTGAAAATTTCTATATATCGTCGTAGTATACAAAATTGAATGGCGGTGCCATTTGAGGTATTAATGAATCAATCAGAGTTAACTTTGTGAAATCGTAGTCCGTAGACGAAATTGCCCTTTCAGTCTAAATCTGAGAGTTTCGAAATCGCGCGATTAAGCATTCTCGAAAATAGATATTTGAATCTGGGTTGAATTATTTCAAACTTATTATGCCAGATTAAGTTCTTTGACGTTTTCCTAAAATGTTATTGCCTTTGCAGCTTCGGAACACCCGGAATATTCGACAATACGCCGAAATCAAGCAGGAAGACTCCTACAGCCACTCCCTGTATGTTTCGTAATCAGTCAGTCAATCAAATAATCGGTCGATCAGTGTTTCGAGGATTGGTCAATCAGTCAACCAGTCTACCAATCTATCAATCAGTATTTCAAAAGATACACAAACCTTTAAAAACTTTGCTTTAACTCAGCTTGCATGCAGTGCTTTACCTTAACTTACCGTATTGCTTAAAACAGGTATAGAGGCCTAGGTTTGTTTTTCAGGCTGTTGGAGAAGATGGCACGGAATACCTGAGCATGGCCCATGGTCTTAGATGTCTCGTGAGAGAGAATAGCCCACCATTACCAAGATTCGAACCAGTGGAGTACGCGGTGATCGACCACACCATTCCGGCAACACTACCACCACCCCATCGGATCCAGTGACTTTGCCAGATCCACCCAAGATGAGACTGGCATCTTTGAATTCACCAGCGTGGATCATCGCTTCCTATATGTCTCCAAAGCTGCCATGCAATTGGTGTTTAACCTGGATTCTTTTGTAATTTGTAAAAGGTATTTAAAAACGTAACAGTTGGTTACAATATCACGAAGATTTCCTGGATAACCAACACTGCATTTTTGTTGAACATAACATTCAGGCCTACTTGATAAATATTCCACGTGTTATTAGCCTGATTGTCGGATTAGTTAATAGTTTCGCTATTGTTTGTGTTATTTTGAACTATTTTCGAATATTCAGTAAGTTATTTTCAAATGTCATCAAATATTCGGTTCATTATTAGTTAGTATTTTCGTATAGTCTGTGTAAGTTCAGTGTTGCATGAATAGATATCTTCTGATATTTGATTCATTATTAACTAATATCTTCAGATAGTTGGCGTGTTATTCGCATATACTTTCAGATATTCGGTTAGGTTTTAGCGAATATCTTCCAAATATGGTCTGGTATTCGCTCTGATATTAACGATGCTGCTTGTATCGTAACGGTGTCTTGGTAGTCAGTCATTTGATACATGTATGCGTGATGGCTAAGGGTTGAGAAATTTATGTTGCTAACCTAGAGGCCGTGTACGAATTGCGCTGGCCTTGCGTTGTTTGTTTGCTGTGGTGTAAACAGTATTCAAATAGCATAATTTTCGATTATGTTACAACTAAAATTTGAACTACAAACATTTGTACACCATTAAACTGCGTGAAAAGTTCATTTCTTCTCAATTCCGTGAATGCTGTCGCATCCAGTGTGCGATTTGTCTATAGTGCAAGTAGGATGTAAGTCACCTAAACGGCCTTGAGCGGTGGGGTCATGGAAAAAATTGTATCTTCAGTGGCAGATATAATTATGTAGCCTGAAACAGTGGGAATAAGTTTCCCTTCCTCAATCCAAATTGCACCACATGGGTCTTCGTTCTTTCTTTTATGGCAGTCGCTCGCTCATTGTGTCGATCTGTTTTTCTGCATGAGTGATCTTCTTCCTGTGAAAGGTTGTCTTTCTAGTCCTTTCTCGATATGGTTAAAATGTGTCCTCTGTATCAGTGTATTGTCTATTTTCCCCATTGGTGCCCACTTCTCTCTATTTGCACATGGGGTTAATCTCAATCCTCGGTGGGTTCCCGCACACATGTACAGCCCACCCGACGGATTTCCTTACAGAGTTGACAATTGACTATTTATGTTCAGTGTTCCTAGACCGCGTCGCGCCAAGGGTGAGAATCTTCCCCTGCTTATGCGTTCAATATTTCTTTATCATGATGGGGGAACTTTGTCTGTGTGTCTGTGTGTCTATATGTCTGCGTGTCTACGTGCCTGTGTGTCTGTCTGTCTCTCTATGTGTGTGTGCTTGTGTGCGTGTACTGTGTAATCAACCTTTTCTCTTCTGTTGTTTTATACGTGTAACATCTGTCGTTCCCTTTCCTCTATCTGTGTGACTTTGTGTTTATCTATGTGGGTTATCTATCACTTCCCGAAAGTTCACATCTTTTCTTTATCAAAGATAAGTTGAATTTATTTCGTTCGCTCTTATCTTCTGCTGATTGTGCAGATCTTGAATAGATCAACACCCACCAATTTTTCAGAAAGAGCAACTCCCTCATTTAAGGTAGAGTGGAAGGCACATCAGTTGTAGCGGCCTTAATGTTTACTTTCCAGATGCTACAGGTGCTAGTCGCTGATAAGCTGCCGGTTTTATCAAACATCTTCCGAAGAGGTGTTAACCCGGTGAGTTTGCTTAGGTCTGTAGATCTATATTCGGTCACTAGTTTTCGTGAATTATCGTTCCCCGTTAAAATTGTTCTCATGTACCCGCTTTTTGGTGGAGCCTTCATAGAGGCTATAGAATGTAGCTTTGCAGAAAAACTCATGACATACATTTAGTCACCATTATATGTTGCGTTACTCATTGCATCATTGATTGCATGATTGAAATCATGCTATTTCGGTTAGCGGTAACAGAGACCGGGATGATAGGCTGTCAGAATAATTACTATATCTGCCCTGTGACCGCTATTGCCAAAAGTCAATTTAACCTTGGCTGCGATTTTTAAGACTCTTGTTGATAGAGAAACACACTATTTCTCTGAGCTGTACAGTCTGTCCGATTCAACACCACAAATTTAGTAACTCGAGGCCGCACATCACAAACACATGCGTAGGCCGGCGTTGTCAAGATTAAAGTAATGAATAAATTAACTTCTGTTGCACTATTGTTAGCACAAGGTCTTCGCTATATATGATAACTCAAAGTATGTGAGGTACTGACAACTTTATTAGGTGCCAAACATAGGCGTGTGCAGCTGAAGCGTTAACGTCATAATAGTAATCGTAAACGTAAACTCGAGATTTCTCCTTTGTGCCCATATTTCGGTCAGGCTGACAGACAGAAGGACGGCCACAATGGATGGTGTTTAGAATTGGGGCGGCAAGAGAGATAAGGGCAAGCGGGTGAGTCACAATAGGTTTTTGGAAGAGGAGTGGCTTTCAGTTTTGAGTGAAAGATCTGCAGAGAGATTGCAAGAGGTGCAATGTTGGTGAGTTCTTCGGTTAGGTCGACTGCTGTATCTTCCTTCTGTCCCGTAATCCTGGTAGCGCTGTGCCCACATTTCTACAACATTCGTGTTTAAACGATTGGGCAGTCCTAAACTAAACTACTAAAACAACGTCTAATAAAAGTTCCACGCAAACTTTATAATAACCATAGCACTAAAGTTATGAAAACGTCAAAACAACGTTACATTATCGTTACTGTAACTTTCTTTTGACGTTTTTGTTGACGTTTTATCAACGTAATAAAAACTGGCAAAGCAACGTTTAGCCAACGTTTCACACAACGATTACATCAGCCATTTTTTTAACATTAAAATAACGTCTGAACAACGTGTCGTTATCGTTATCATAACGTTTTTTAAGGTTTGCAGGTTAGGCGTTTAATCAACGTTAAATTAACGACAAAAGAACGTTTTGTAAACGTTTTAAGCCAACGTTAGATTACATTGTCAGCAAAACATATTTCAACGTTACATTAACTTTTGTGGGCGACCTGGCATAGTAGTCTTGTCGGTTCAGTGTTTCGTCCCGTTGGAATATATGCCCTTCACGTCTTGTGAATCACTTCTTTCGGGCCACTATAGGGGCCGTCTGTTGGGCCTCGAGACGTCCGTCTTCGGCTCTCATGCTGACCCTGATCGGGTCTCCAGACGCTCGTGTATGATCGGATGCTCTTGTGTGATCGGATCTCCAGACAGCCTTGTGTGATCAGGTCCCAGATGCCCTTGTGCGATCGATCTCTAGACGCCCTTGTGTGATCGGGTCTCCAGACGCCTTCACATGGTCTGATATCCAGACGCCCTTTAATGATCTGGTCTCCAGACGCCCTTATGTGATTGGTTTCCAGGCGCCCTTGTATGATCGGGTCTCGAGACGACCTCGCGTGATCACGGCAGGAAACGCCACGGCAAACAGACTGTAATTAATCTAGCGACTCCCGGTTGCAAAGTTTAAGTGGTCCGATGACAGTTTTATCCGTCGCCCATCCTAATAAATTACCATCGTCTTCTGCGCCGTTCTTCAGGTGAGCCTCCGCTCGGCCGCCGCCGCTCTGAAGGACGGCATTTACCGTGTTTGCGCACATATCGAAGCCTCGCGGGCTCTGGCCACCGCCCGATATTGTTTGCCCGCCTGCCACCGACTGCGGGACGCCCTCTCCTCGCTCGCTCGCTCCTCGCTTCGCAACAGGTGTTTCCGCCCAGTGGAGTGGTTTGTCTAATTGACTCGGACCTGTTCGTCTCAAATTGCAATTATTAGTTATTAGTAATTTGTCTGTTTCTGATTCTTGTCAGCCATCTTCTTACTTTCCAGATCTGTCCGCGTTTATCTCGCGCCGTTATTTAGTTTCGTCTAGAATTTATGATCGATTTAACAGATTGGATTAGGCTGAGAGGATTACGACTGCTTAAGATTGGACTTGATTTGGGCGACTATGACTCAATCACTCTGTCGAAATAGACTGTTTAAGACAAGTTTTCTGTTATTATACTGCTCCATTGTTATTAAGTAAATGTGTGCATACGTGTCTCTCTGACACGCTCTTTCTGTCTCTCTCCCTTTCTCTCTCCCTCTCTTCTCTTTATCTGTTTTTGCCTCTTTCTCCTTTCCCTCTTGACTTCTGTATCTTCCTTCTGTCCCTGTGTATCTCACCGAGTGTGCTTCTATCTCTGTCTCTCCCCTCCTCCTACCCACCATCCGTCATAAAACGTTACTCTAGCAAACAGACTCGCGCATTATGCGAACGGATTATCACCAAATTATGAGCCCCGTAATTACAGCGCAGCTCAGAGTCGATCATGAATATCCATAGTCGTTGTATCTGGGTCAAACCCTTCTACAGCTCATGACAAATGTGTCGGACTTGCGTTGGTATCCGTTACTGAGTACATGTTTGCATGTGTCTCCTGCGTATGTGCCTACAAGCCAAAAGACCTACTTTCAGTTAGCCTGTTTAACCTATTTTTGTGGGTTAAATCCGAGTTCAACAGCCTTCAAAGTGTGCACTTGCATCAAGAACACCAAGACTGACAGCATATTTGTACATAGAAACCAAATATTTATAAGAAGAAGAACAGGAGAAGGAGAGAGAAGAAGAACAAGAACGAGAACAAGAATACTAAGATAAAGAACAGGAACAAGAATGAGAACAACAGAACGCTGGGTGGGCTCTACGTGTACGCAGGACCCGCCAATTGTAAATTTCTAGTTATCTAAGCATGGTTTGCTAACTGATACACTGTTTGTTCTTGGGCTAGCGTAAACGACAGCACTTTTGTGGGGTACCTACATGGCACTATATTAAGTGCAAAGATACAGATTTGCATACATACTTACGAGAACAGGGAAAGAAGTTGGAAAAGATGAACAAGAAGCATAAAAACATTGAACGTCTATAGTAGAACATGATCACAACGTGTTACGAAAACAGGAAGAGCAGGCCCTTAGACGCATCCCAGCCGTGAGCCATCATGCATCTAAAGACATGGTATTAATTAATGTAAGCATATTCATAGCCACCCATTCGACGGTAATCAGTTAAGCTAACTTTGAGAGATAGCTGTGAGTAAGACATGTTAACGACTTCTATGCTTGTCATCGGCATATGAGAATGGGTGGCCGGTCCTCTCCTCCGCATGCTAATAGTCCCACCGACAGTGTACAGCTGATGTACTCATTTTAGCCTAACACACTAGGGGCGCTAGTCAACAGAAATCATGAAATGACATTTTGTCCTGACTGGAATATGAGATCCTAACTCTGGGATAACCGCTAAGCATTAGAATACCCCGCGGCCCCCAACAAACAGCTTGATAACCCATTGACAGTCTGCCAGATGTTGTATGTACAAAATTTAATGTCTTTCCCTCAAACCCTAAACCTCCTGGTTTCAAAAGCATCACACCTAAATGTCCATGCTGGCTTCGAATCGCAAACGTTATGATTCGATCAATCTCAACGTACCACGTCGAATCGCAGTGCCAGCGAAAGCTTCCGGCACGAATCATAAAACATATGCGCGGATAACATTCTCCCTGTTGCTATGGAGATCGTTACCAGGATGTCGCTGATAACGATCTTGCAAGTCCAGTGCATCAGCTCGTCTGACACGTCGATTTCAACAGCATGCACAGATCCGGTTTGTGTACGCTGCACAGTGTGTACACAAGCGATAAGACCAGACACTGTGTGCATTATGTTGTGTTCTGTTTACACACTGCAATCGCCAAAGTAAGTTCTTCACTGGCAGAAGCTGACTGGTCGGTGATGAATGTTAATGCGAGCATAAATGAATATTAATGTTTTTCAATTTTGACATGTAATTCATGCAGCTATCTGTCAAACACTGGAGACATTTCCACTGACACAAATCGCCATAGATGTATCTGCGTAGTGTGTAGTTACAATTTTGGCTTATGGCGCTAGGAATGGTGGGCAGAAAGGAAAGTTTAGCTCAAGTACGTCTTACAAATACGGGAACAAGTTGATCGTTTGATTATATTAGGCATACAATCACCTGAGTTAGCCGTACAATTGAAGTACAGTTAAAGACTTATGTTTATGGAGTTTGAATCGTTACATTCATCGAATAAGTCACGATGAAGAAAGGTTTGGTTGTTTGAAATGTTCCAGCAGCTCACTGTGGTAATTATGCTAATTCTGAATCGTACCAGGACCCAGAGGAGCCTCATGAGAAGGAAAACGCTACTAGGAGTTCAACGTGTCACAAGAAACAAGTGAGTCTCATTTTCAATTGAAACCATAGACTATGTGGTTATAAATCTTCAACACTCATCTCTCAACTGCTGTATATATATATATATATATATATATATATATATATATATATCATGTGGAATGGAGGCGATCTCGATCCACATCGTGATATTTTAATCACAACTCTGTCCAGGTCACAAGAAGCATCTGGGTGAGACTCAGGAACGAGGTGCCTGAAGGCAGAGGCGCTAACACCAAGTCACTGTGCTAACTTAGAGGCGTAGCACTTTCAGTATTTCCAAAGTTGTCTGCAGTAGTCGAGATCCTTATTCGTTAACAGGAATAGATTAAGAAACGGGTCAGATTTCTGAGGGATGCGGTGCGCTTGCGGGGTGGTAGCAGGGTCTGCTCAGAAAGTTTAAGTTCAGATACACACAGAGCTTTATTGGGCGATATATAAGCGGGACAATGGAACTAGAGGTAATTTAAAAGATTGGATCGAAAACGACAGCATGCACAGCAAGGCCTTACAAAGAAAAAAGATGCAATATTGCAAGATGCAATAAAGGAAAAGAGGAAACTGTCACTCTCTCTTTCTTTCTCTTTTTCTCTCTCTCTCTTTCTCTCTCTCTTTCTCTCTGTCGCTCTCTTTGTCATTCTCTCTCTGTCACTCACTCTCTCTCTCTCTCTCTCTCTCTCTCTCTCTCTCTCTCACTCTCTCTCTCTCTCTGATTCAGACTACCCCTATGTAGGGATGCCTATTTCCCAGTCAGAGGTCTTTCTGAACTGATTGTAGCCACTAATCGCATCTAGGTAGAGACTTAGAGGAGAAAGGTCGTGATACAAGCAGAGGCGAAAATCTGTACATAACTTTGGGGGGGGGGGCGCAATAGCGCCGACAATTTTTTTTGCATTTTTTGTTTGTAATGGGGGGACAGAGAGGGACAGTAAACATAAATGGGGGACAGAGTCTACACAAATAGGCCTATTCATAATTCATCAACTGCATGCAGATTACGGAGTTCATATGACGATAAAGAGTAAATATCTAGGCTCTAAGTAAAGGCTAAATAAGCCGAAACTGCTAATGACTTTTTAGTGAGGGACAACAAACAGATGGCTTACTGCATGTTTTTTGTACAATTTTCTACGCATACTGTTGCAACTTGATTAAAGTGTTTGAACATTTTTATTCACAGTTGGTGAATAGGTGCAGCGCCAGTGAACATAAATATCATAAATAGGGAGCTATGCAATCACTCATTTTGTAGTTTGGCACCAAACACATTAGATCTTTTGGTGGAACGGGAAATAAATGTGCAAACAATTAATGAATTTTAGAAATTATGGGATATGGGATTCAGTAATGGTAGGCCTATATGGGAACTTATAGGTTGTAATACATACCCGATTTTTTCTTTTTGCTGGAACTGAAACTTAACATTGACTGTCTGAGACGTTTGATTGAAGCATTCTTCGAAGATGCATATCAGAAGTAGAAGCCATGGCTCGGAGCCTAGATCTCTTAAACTATCGTTAACAACTAAACACGCAACAAGGCGCTACTACACCATGTGCCGAACTCTGAGACAATAGCGAGGAGTAGTAGTGAATAAAGACTATCTCAATAAATTCCTCAATAGCGCCTTGCTGATAGTGAAACCCGACTCCCTTTGTCTTTCTATAGTTATCCTCCCCTCTAGTCCTGGTTATTTTCCTCATATGGTGGTCTTCCTCCGCTGCCTTACCGCATATTTAGCATTCTATATCGCTCTCCCTGTAGGCCTATCGCGATACACGGTCTTATTTGGTCATCCTGGTGTGGTGGCAGACTTCAGTAGCATTCCATCTTCTCTCATACATCGCAGCAGCATCCTCCGCTCACATTCCTGAGCTACGCCGTCTGTCCTACAGATGGCACCCTTCCTTCCAGCTTCCATCCTAGGGTGAACGCGTTGCCTTTGGGGTCATACCTTGCCGTGTCTTTATATCTGTGTGCCTCTGTCTATCTCCTTTCCGGTGTCTGTTGTCTTTTCGTCTTTGCATGAGTCATGCCTACTTGTCTTAAAGTTCCTGTCTTTTATCATATAACTAATTTAATTCTACGATACTTTATGATAAAAGTTTAATGAAGCAGAGGGGACAGTGTTTGGTTTAGCACTGTCCTCCCTTACTGTGCCCCTCATTAGAAGTTTTAACTTTGGGGGATAATCCCCAGTCAAAACTTTAGGGAGGACAGTCCCCCTCTGCCCCCTCCCCCGTGATTTACGCCACTGGATACAAGACAGTTACTGAAACTCAAGGGATTCTGGTATGGATGTAGCAATGAAAGCAGGCATGAGATAGAATGCTTCGTGTCTTGTGTGGCCTGTCTGAGCCACCAACTTTCTCCAGTTTTGTGAGACGACAGTGTTGCTGTAAAGGGTAAATTAAATTAAAGCGTCTCCAGCCACCAACTTTCTCCAGCTTTGGTCCAGCTGGCTTTGTCGTCGAATTTACTTGATGCTTTAACTTGACCTAATCTATTAAATCCCTTTCAGAACTCCCGATTTATCTATCTTCCACAGCAAGTCTTACAATCAGTAAGATCCCCAAATTTCATAGTTAGGCTTTGGGGAAGTGCTTATGTCCGCTTAGACATTGTAACCAGCTAACAAACTCTAAGTCGAGTTGACAGAACCACAGATGCGTAGATAACTTGCTCAATGGTCGTTACAAGTATGCATGTATGTTTTTTGTGTATGTATGTATGTATGTACGTACAAGAACGGACCAAAACAACTTAAATGTGAAACTATTATATAATCTGTGCATTACTGAAATAAAATATTTTTTAAAAATCCTATCTATAGATAAGTTTTGTGGCCGATTCGCCACATGTAACTGTAGTGTAAATACTGGCAGAGCACTGCTGCTACAGTACATTTCAGTGAATGGATGAATAAACTAAGCCAATTACTGATACAGTAATTGTATACGTTTGTCCAGCAACTCAGTTCTCATCTTACGGCATGAGCTAAAGTAGTTAACTAGTTTAGTAGTTTAAAAGTAGTTGTAGTTAAACTACTTTAAAAGTAGTTAGTGTTCTTCACTGCATCAGGATCTTAGCTGAACAAGATGTTCAGCCATGGAGGCTGAGTTCCAGAAACTGGTAAAACCCGTTTATCGATAAACAGTTATTTCACCTAGGAATTACCCAAAGTTAGATAAATATAAAACAACTTGTATTATATGCTCACATCTTTATCATAATTTGTATCATAATTTATATCTCCGACCGATATACGTGACTAAGGAAGTTTGTGCAATAGTGGTTCATGTGATATTGTGATAACAACTGATATAAATTTCTACGTGTGCTTCGTGCAGCGCGTGCTACAGAGCGGGCAAATTATAACTGTCTGGCGATTTAGTGTAGGTAGGCGGGTGATAGATAAGTGAAGGATGGAGGAAGCGAGTCTACTTTCTACCTCTTCTTATCGTCCCAAACGGCGCTGGGTGAAACCGGGGTCGGGTGCCGGTGGATATGTAATTGCCACGTCGCTCGCACCACCCAGGATAGAATTGGGCTGAGTTGAAGGGAGGTTTCTGCCCGATGAGTCCATCGAATTGAACAGGATTTTTCAATGGCTGCAAACTGAGAAGCATCGTCTGGTAGCAAAGGACACTAATGTGGCATATACACACTCTTTCTGCTTATACGCCTCTGAGACATCTTGGAGAGGCGATATATAGAAGGCTTGAATTACTGAATGAATGAAAGAATAATTACGACGCATGCATCATCTATGGTGTACAGTCAAGCAATTCAGTCAGGCTACCAGGAAATTCAACACCGAGGCCTACAGTCTGTGGTTGTTAGCCACATTAATATAAGGCAGATACTATTCGACAATTTTTATTGCAAACGTCAGTGAATGTTTCGGCAAAACTGTGTAATAACGTAGCAGAAACTTGCCTTCACAACTGCATATTTGGCTTTAATACTTTTATCACTACCCAAACAGGCCATAACTGCACGCTGAAATACCCTGCATTAGGCCTAATGCAATCTTTTTACCATCTACCTAGTATAAAGATAGTATTTTACCGGCCCTCTGCTGCATGCTAGCTGTATTGTATATTCGTCTAGCTATCCGTTTCTGAGCCTGACACTGTGTTGGACAGAAGTACTATTAGGTGTTGCAGGTCTGCATGCTACTAACTAGATGTCTGACGAAGCTCGGGTCGCTTGCCTAATCTTTGCAGATATCCTTCTTACTTATCATCGTGTGACGCGACCACTTGTTGCCGATAATTGCTAGGCCACTGTCGAGAGGATCACGTGGCGGACAGAGTCCACCGAGCGCCACCTAGCGCTTACTCAGTTCTTCATTTGTTCAGTCGTTGCACACGAGGACAACGAGCGGGTGACGTCTTCGGTCGGGGGTTAGTCATCGTAACTGCAACGCCAGCCAGCAGGATCCTCTCTCTCTCTTTCGGCTTATCCCGCGAAATCAAGAGAGTAGCAAGAACTATTTCGAAACTGCAACGACTACACGTCAACCATAAGATGTATGTATACACATATTTTTCTGTGGCGACCGTTTATCTGACCTAATCTAAAGACTTTACTTCTATAGCGCAGTTATCATAATGCACAAGACATCAATCGATAGTCGCTTCAAATGAAGCAGTTGTCAGAAATCGTAGACCGTTGGAGAAGCCCGATCGAAATCCGATGGACCGTATAGCCCCGACTTTACTCATTTTAGTGTCTGTATCGGTTGAGACTCTGTTTCCAGACGGTGTTACCCCGAGATCCAATTCCCTGAAATATAGAAGCGATCAGTCTGCTAACCGGTAGCCTCACGCACATAGGCGTCATGGAACTTATTGAGCAATTTGCTTTTCATACTTCTCTCATCAGCTATATTTTCACACTTCACATTGTTCCTATTATGCCCCGATTTGAGTAATTTGAATCAAATGGGAAAACTCACTGAAGCCATGAAGCAAATAAGATAAAATAAGGCAAATTGTTTGTTTATTATATGTACAATGTTTCTCGGAAGAATGATGATTCATGGGTAGAGGGAGTTTTCGGCTGAAGCGCATTAGCAACTCAACATCTGGCCCAGGCTGCATAGGATGACGTAGCTTTATTGCGGATTTAACATGACCCACGGTTCGGGATTCGAACCCCGAATGCAGCGCTGAAAGGCCTAAATGTGGCCATCCAGGCAACAAAGCGACTGACGAGTTAACTTAATTTCACATGGAAATTGTTTAACGATTGTGAAATAGACAACAGGCGGTCACTCAACGGACTCCGAATGCAGTGTGTTCCAAATAAATATTTATTTTGTAAGCTAGTTTAAGTTCCCCAGTATAATAAAAAAAAAGACCTAGACGGCATCATATTTATCTAGCGCTGTTACTTTCACATTGGCTCGATCGTCAACTGCTTTCAGATTAGACCGAAAGTTAGTGAGTTAGTTACTTGTTATAACGCCTTTTGGGTCCCTCACATAGCTCTGTCTGCTTTAGCCTAAATGGTGTTAAAGCTAATTTATAATAAAAAGTTATTAATTATAAGCAAACATTTTCAGATAAGTAGATAATTGTTTCGCTGAAACTGAAATCTTACTTTAGTCTACGTGGTGCAGTGATTGAATCGTAACGTTGGAAGTCCATAAAGTCGAGGGTTCAAAATTGGCTGCAACATTTGAAAATGGGTGCTATTGTGTACAGCGCATGAAGACGGTTGATTAAGTTGATTGCTCATAATGCTGCTGACAATTGTTTTCTTGTAAAATGACACGGTCAGGTAAACATTTTCGATTTGTAGAAGGTGGGAAAAATTTCCACTCACTGTTTCAGACTATCTTCAGAGAGATAATGTTTCCCACATACATCCACAGGTCTTTCCCAAATTGTTTTCAAAGTTTTCAAGTCGCATCCCGTAGACATATTCTGTCCGAATATCATTAAATGTAGGCTATCGTACATGTGGCCTATTAATTGCCAGTGTCTCTCACTCTGCTTTTGTGAATGTCTTCTGGTCTCGCTCTGCCTCTATCCCTCTCACACAGCACACATACACTACCTGTGAATAAACTGGTTCCCGCGACTTGGCTTTCGTTGGGCGCTGTAGAAATCTCGAGTTTACGATTACAATTACGATCTTTGTGTGCGTTTCTTTGTATTTCTCCCATACCTACTCTGTCTCTGTCCGTGTCTGTCTGTCTGCCTATCTGTCTGTCTCAGTCTTTCTGTCGATCTTCCACTTTACATACACATACACTCTATCTCTGTGTCTCTCTCCGCGTGTCTCTCTGTCGCTTTATGTCTATCTCAAATACACTCTGTCTCTCTGTCTCTGTGTGCCTCTTTCACATAGCTGGTATCATATTTGCCTGCCCGTGTGATTCGTTAGCCTGATTTATCTGTGCTTCTTTCAGACTTACCCTTTGTCTCGTCCCTTCCCTTGGCCCATGTTCTAAATGTTCAAAAAACTATGAAGATTTTATGGCGTAATTAGCTACGGCAAACAATGGCAATGGTTTAGCATTGAGTATAATATTTTTTAAAAATGTTCATAAATTAGTGATGCTAATAACCTCCAAACAAAATACTGTTACTAATATCTGATACGTTAAGCTCATAAGGAAAACCAGTAACCGAATTCTGTTGGCTTCAAACTATGAGTATCGCTGCATTCTGGTTTAAAGGAAATTCGAGTCACTAAGGTTCACCGGATCTGTAATAAAATACTTCGTTATCCTTTTACTTTACGCAATTGAGCATTAATGTGTGTGCTTTCCTGCATATTATTCTAGTGTCACGTACAAGGACTCGAGTCAGATCCAACCATTTTGGCGGGAAATCCGAAAGTTTCCGCGTAATTTCGGTAACAAAGATTTGTTCAACTGAGGCTTGGGGGCGTTCTCGTTGTGTTGGACTCTTCAGAGCCAACGGCCCACCGTTAGAAGTACTCGAATGCGATAATTTACTCACTCGATGCGACCTTTCAAACTGATAACGTGGGTAAATTTCGCCTAGCGGATCTGACTTGAGTAGGCGCGACGATTAGCCGGTCGTAAAAGGCCAGACGAGAGGCAGATAAGCGCCTATACTTAAGTCGCAGGTAGGTACAGGTGGGTGCAAGGTACGCTCACTTCATCTATGTGCATATCCACGTGCGATATGATGATATATGAACGGAACAGGTGAGAAACGGCTAATTGTTTCATATGCAGGTAGGAGTTTTCGTTTTTAAGTTGAAAGCGTGTCCAGTTTAGCATATGTTGGCTCCCGGACTGTGTTTCGCGCTGACAAAATTTTCTGGGTTTACGAATACGGTAGGAAGCATGAAAAGTGGTTTCCTTTGCGTTCTTTGACGAGGCTAGCTCCTTTTTGTCGCTCAGATGTCGTATAGCTTCATTTCAAACGGAGATTATCAAGTTCTGGCACGTTTGCTGTGCTACAGGAATTGAACTCGACGTCAAAAGGCCTCTTAAGCGAATAACTTCGACATTCATGCGTAGGTAAGTCCTGGATTTTTGTAGTGGATCTGCTGATTCAGTATGTGTTTGTGTCTCCGTCTTTATTAAGGTCTGAGAATATTGTCACGAATGCAATATGCATTGGTTATTTTCTTTCTACTGCCCTTCAGCCGCGAACAAATTTATCAACGTGCTAGGCTCTTGAACGTTATTTTGAAGCCAAATTTTACAGTAACTTTGAATTTGTCGATTGATCGATTGAACAAATGCATATATAAGTCAGAAAAAATCTGAGAGAATACAAAAAGCTTTTGGCTAATATGAACTTTTCTTAGTGGAGTTTTGTATGCAAATTTTTCTTATTTCGCCTCTGACACTCAAAATTGGATATTCGTTTCAACGATAAAAGAAACTAAAATTCATTCTTGATTCTTAATTTATATAGCGCATAATTTGTTAAAAGAGAACTTTAATTACCATACGTGTGTAAACCTATAAAGACACCTAAATTTAAGACAACTGCTCACGAGATTGATGTTAACGACGACAAAAATGATGACGATGATGACGACGACGACTATGGACAAGTTTAAATCCATTAATCCATAAAATCTAACTATCTTGCCTTTTCGTTCATTTCAGAATCGTCTCCGTGAAATTTGACTTCATTTTTACGAGCTGGCGATATATCAGCAACCATTTCCCACGTGACCCTCAAAAGTCACTTATGATGAGCGGTCATTCTGGTGGTCAGTTTGCTGTCAGCGGTCAATGTTTAGTCGGTCGTCAGTAGCTATGAGTATTACATCAGGTACTTCATGATATTTGATATCGTAGTGCCTTATGTGATAATCACAGAGACATGACGCCGAAATCGACACTTCGCCAATCTCTCTACTGACTCCATCGAGAATTCAACAACTGTTGACTGGTGCAGTTCTATACTCCGCCCATTTTCATCCGCTTTGAAGATATCTTACTTCAGACATTACTTGAAAAGTATTTAAAACATAGAAACGATGAGATGCGGGTTGGAACAGACAAACTGCAGGTCAAACTGCTTTGTTCAATACTCTATCTTTATTGAATATTAATACTTCAGAATTTAATAGAAAGAATTCCAAATATTTGACTTCGTAAACTGATACCGATCTTTTAACTTGGCCTAGCAGACGTCATATGATTCATTGCCAAAGCCGTTATTTTTAGAGAGTCACAAGCTCTTTAATATTGGACGGCCCTTTCGCACGGGTGATTATTTCCGTGTAATCTATTTGCCTGAGTCTATTTTACATTTTATATGGTTTCATTAAAACTCTAGGTCGGTTGTGAGCTTAAAATAGCTACAGCGGTGAAACAGGAAGACTGGAGTAATACACGTTCTTTATATATGCTACTGTCTTCCAGCATCTAATTGTCGACTCCTACCTAGCTGTTTCTTTCTCTTCCTTCCTTTTCCTTTTTCTCTCTTTCTGCGATAGAGTGTGTGTGTGTGTGTCTGTCTGTGTGTCTGTCTGTCTGTCTGTTCGACCTCTGTCTTTCTTTGACAATAATAGGTAAGCACATTAAAACTAAAACTTGAGTCAAGGTATATCTGTAGGAGTGTGTCATACAATACGTATTAACAGTGATGATTAAATACTGCACCAGGTCTACATTCACTCTAACAGTCACAGTGGCCACAGTCAGGCTGTAGTAAATGATCGGGTAAACGCGTGGGTAGCACTTCGGATGTATTAATGTTCTCTTGAAATTAATTAGAAGAAATACGCCTTGGCCGGTTGATCCGTGACAATAAATGAACTTCAACTTCAAAAGCTTGCAAACTGGTGAACCACTGCGTTAAAACCGGAGTTTGTTTAACACGCAAATTGTGTACAGTGTTTGTTTTATAACTCAAGTCAATAAAACATCTTGATGCGCAGATTCGTCAAGAGAACTCTATCGCGTGATTATACTGCGCCAATCCATAGCTCCATTATTCTCAGATTAATTTCTTAATGCAAAGAAATAATCGAACAAATTTAGATAGTTTGCATTAATACATGCTGCACTGATTCTATGACATTTTGCATAAATGAAGCATTAAATCTTACTAATTTATTCTGGTGAGAAATATTTTCATCGCGTGAATCTTACCGAGTCTTGTAGCTTCTTTATATTTATATAATGCCATCAAATCAAACCAATCGAATGATTAGACTCACTTGTGCACCAAGCTTTTGCGCAAGGTACCACCAACCCTGGCCATGAGTTACAATGGCAATGAGTTACAGTGTCAAAGAATCCCACAATAAGTAGCAAAAAGGTAAAGGTGGCACAGTTGTTTACACCCGTCCATAGCAAACCCGCAGAAACGTGGTTTCTGAGTCGAAGGATCTTTCGACTGAGGCGCATCCACTTGAGTCCAACAAAAAATCACTTTTCTCAGTTGTCAGCAGACCGTATGGTCGTCTCTGGACAGGTGTTCGTTGGTAGCTGCTACCTGGAAAGCACTTACTTTCCCAACAGTGCGAATTCATACGACTCCCGTGATCCCTAGGTTGATCTCGCGACCTTGAACTTGCCGCCTAATGATTCGTCTTTTCCAATTCGGTCATCGTCTTCGCTTGTTCGCTTTCCACCAACGTCGACCTCAATTTCCGGTTCATCCTCGAAAACATTCGAGGTCCGTTCGCAGGAAGTGAGTCAGTCCCCTCTGAGTCACTGTCGCCGAGAACCGGAAATCGTCAGCGACATGGCTCGATCGATGATTCGCAGCATATCGTCACGTGTCCGTAAGGGATTGCGCGTGTTGACACGCCAAGTTCGCTTTCCGGCCTTAACGGAGGAGGAGTTACGGCCAACCAATTGCTGCTTGCCAATTATTCGAATCTCCATAGCGCCATTTTTATCACTTTCGTTATCAGGTTCTGAAAATGTAAGACAAAGTAATGTAATTTAGACTCCTGAAATTTTTGACCTTGACTTCAATAGTAGGCAAAATAAGAAAGGTATGTAACGTTATTGAATACAATACATTTTTTATTAAATTACGCAGGAGCACAATGGTCTATTCGGCAGCGGGCTGGGTCTGTAATTCAATGGTTGCGAGTTCGAATCTGCTGAGCGATCTCCATGTAATGACCCTAGACAGGATATTCGCGCGCACTTGTCTCGCGCCTTAGATTCAGGTCCACTGACCTTGTGCGCGTATTAACTACAATAAAAAAAATAATATAGAAACAAATTAACTCGAAGGCCATCACCTTCGACATAACTGCCTTTTGAATCCAATAAGAGTACATCATAGGCCTACACAACTTGGCTCCAAGTTTAAATCCCGGCTACACACCAACTATAAAAAACTGTGATGGCTACTAAATGGCATAAATTAATAAGACTTTTCTAGAGCTTATTGTCTTATTCGCATTAACGTTTGATTTTATTTCATTGGAATCACAAATATCATTGGAATCACAAATGTGCTGCAGCCAATGTGTCTAGGCTCCAAAGCTAGTCCTGTGGGGCCCGAAATAGCCAGCTGTTTAAATAATAAGTAGCATTCTGTAATTATTCGTGCGAATGGAGACACAGCGTGACGATTCTCTGTAGCAAAGAACAGCACCCAGTAGGGTAACCATGGGCCTGCTCATATAGCCCATGACCACAGGTAGGTTGAGCGCTATACCAGAATAAAATGCTGTAAAGTGGCGCCCCAAACGAATGTGCGAGGCTTTAAGATAATTTTACACTTAATCATTTACGTTCCTTTTTGGGAACTTCTAGATAGCGATGCCGTAGAGTTTTTGTGAGGTTCTTAAAACGCGCTATACAAGTGCTTTGATACATATATGCATACATACATACATGCATGCATACATACATACGTACATAATTACATACATACATACATTTACAGACTCATTTTAAAGAAAAACAGTCTAGAATTATGTGACAAGAGAAAAATTGTATCTTTTAATTTTACTAGTCCAAGTTTGTCAAATGCTTTTATAGTGCTACTGTATTATTTTATCGTTAATACCAGAAAACGTAGAGAAGTCTCCATTAGAGAGTTAATGCTGGTCTGAAAATTATGCTCCATTAAATCGGTTTTATACATTTCATCGTTAACTGTTTCAACTAGCATATAAGACTTGCTCCAAGTCACATGAAAACATGGTCGGTTAAATGAATGGCTCCTCGATTCTTTGAATTTGAACATTTGATCATTACAATGACATACGTGTTGATTAGTTTTCCCTAATGCGGACTAAGAGAACCATTGATTACAACATCAATTACTTAATAAATAGATCGCTTTTAAGCGAAAAGAGGACGGACGGACGAAGGACGGACGGACGGACGGACGGATGAAGAACAAACTAATGAATGAGTAAAGGAATGAACTGTTGATCACATGAAAGAAAGAAAGAAAGAATGAATAAACAAAATAACGAATGAATGACGAAACGGGTGAATTTCTGAATGAGCAAACTGAGTGGATTTAACAAAACTGATTAAGTGAATGATTCAAAATGTATGAATAGGCCTACATGAATGGACGAAAGAGTGGTTTGAGGACACGATAAGTCGATATAACAACGAACGAAAGAATTCACGAGTCGATAGATAAATTTATGCACGGAAAAACAAGTCAACCTATCAACGAATCAGTTAATGAATGAATAAATAAATAAATTAATTAATCAACGAATGAATCAATCAGTTCAATGACTGACCGTTATTTGATTTTGCGCTGACGACTTCGTCATCAATCGTAATTACATTCATCAGTTCATTGGAAAACGTTCTTTGGTACTTGGTACTTTCGTTTGCCCTGCTACCATTGCGGCAACCCGTCCCTCTGCTACCACTGTAACTACCTGTACCCCGGCCACCACCGCTACTATCTTGTCCTGTGCTACTCGGTTGCTTTGCGGAGGTCGTCTTAGTTCCCGAAGTCCACTTTACACTGCACCGAGTGGGGTATCTGCTGGTGAAGCACGTCGAAGTCCCGTACTCGTCTGGGGTACCGTGCCCTGTAGGAGTTTCGTAATCAGACAGATTGGTCCCAACAGTCGTGTTAGGTCTCTGCCCTTCGGACGTGACACCTGAACTACAGCCAATGGAGTAGCTGACTGTCAGCGCCTCAGCCGGGGAAACCGTCTCCTCAAGGCATCCGGAAGTGGCTACGTTCTGAACCGAGTTTATCGGGGTCCTCGTGGGTCTTTCACGGCTGGAATGTCGAGCTGTGTCCACCTGACCATTGTCCTTTAAGAACCTCAGCCTGACCCGGTTATGGTCGAGGAAGTCTGAGTTGCGACCTGTTGCAATTTTCGCTGTGCTCCTCCGCACCTGACCTTGGAGTGGACCCTCAAAACCTCTATGTTGGTTGAACCGAGGTTCTGCTTCGGTTTTCGAACGATCGAGAGTTGTCTCAAAATGATTAGTATTCCAGTTAGAGGCGAGAGGCTTTCCTTTGACTAGAGGTTCGACGCCTACTATGGTCACTTTTCGGCCGATATCATCCAGCACCGCTCTTACAGGTGGAGTCATTTTCAACCGAGCTCTCTACAGTTACATTGAGCAAGTACTTCTAGCCTGTATAATTAATTCACATAAAAATCAATGTGTTAGACTGAACAGCTCCATACTTGTTTTATATTTAATTATTTTCGACAAAAAAAGTAAATCTAACAGCTGCCATTGCTGTGTTAAATTTATATACTACATTCTTGGCTGCTTTGAATACACTGACAGTGTGAAGATTTCTCTACTGGCCTAGGCTGCTGTCAGGCTAAGATCATTTTAAAAGGCTTAATGTAACAAACAAAAGCAAAACATGGCGAACTATTACTGGACAAACTATCATTGAACTGTCAAAATGAAAAAAGAAAACCGAGAAGCACACCTTGCGAACATTACGCAGAGCCTAAATGCAATTAAGCTTTATATACAACAGCTATTAGTCGCAGACAACCTGACTTCCAGTTTCCGTCCCGTTTATCTTACTAATTACCTTATTATTATCTTACCAGGCTAGATATGTCCTTCGAGATTTACAGTAGATACTACCAGAAGGAAATTATTTTGAAGTGGTGGTGGAAGTAGACCTGCAAAGGTAAAGGTGACACACATGTTAACCTGTTCCTATTAAAATCTCCTTAGAGGTGTTCTCTCGAGTTCCAAGGAGCATTCGACTGAGATGCAAGCACGACCACAGCAATTCAACGATAAGACACGTTTTGACATCTCAACTTGCATTGATACTAATTTACCTACCCTGAAGGCTGAGTAGGAAATGGGTGGCGAGGTATTTTCGAACGGTCATCCAAGTACCTACGGAGCTCGACATTGCTTAACTTCGCTGAGCCTATATATCAGCATCGCAAAAGCAGCGGCAAGGTGCCATCAAACCAACAATGAACAAGTTTGCATCAGTTTGACTCTACAGTCTACATATATGTGTGTATTCGCCAGTGTGGCTATTCCCAGTCTTCGGAAGCATCACTTATTATACAGCATAATGATGCTTAAGCCAAACATTAAAAACCAACATCAAACAGCAAGTTACATTTACAGTCGATCTGTGTGGCTGGGAATTAGACATGATTATTATTACTCGTCTTACGTTCAAAGGTTACGTGGACGCAAATGTTATGCAAGTCATTTAAGTGTTTTAAAGATATTTTATGTCATTTAACCGTTTCTAAGGTTGTTACTTTATGTCATTTAACTGTTTAAAAGATGTTTAATTTATGTCAGTCGTTTAAAAGATTGTTAATTTAAGCAGAAACGTAGGTAAAGCAACTTCTGTCTTCTGGGGTTTCGGGCATTTGGATCTTCATCGTCTGGACCCCTCTGACATATTATATTTACGATCATGATTATTGACTTCGGTCTCACTTCGAATCACCCATCTACCAACGATACCTTTCGTAATATTAAACAGGACCTATAAAAATAGTAAGATCAGCTAACAACATAAAAACCAGTTCTTCAGCTCTTACCTTAACCAGATAAACGCTGAACCAACCAACTTTCGTCAACTCTGGTAAAAAAATAAAACGCCCCCTATCGAATTCGTTTTAAGGAAATATTTGAAGAAGGAGAACTTAATATCCCGACATCGTGGTTCCTTCTGCTATTTGTGTTTACATACAAAGGGGATGGTGATTGCGTCCGAAGCTTTGACGCGTCTGGATCAAAAAGCAATTCCGATCATGTAGAATTGTTAATTAATTAGCAGAGAAAATAGCGTGCCACTTACCAGCGAACCGCAGCCAAGTTCGCTGCTTTGCCTCTCTTCGTGTTTATTCTTCACGCCATCCTTTGTTCCTTCCTTCGTTGCTTCTTTCCTCCTTTCGTTGCTTCCTTCGTTGCTTCTTTCCTCCTTTCGTTGCTTCCTTCGTTGCTTCTTTCCTCCTTTCGTTGCTTCCTTCGTTGCTTCTTTCCTCCTTTCGTTGCTTCCTTCGTTGCTTCTTTCCTCCTTTCGTTGCTTCCATCGTTGCTTCTTTCCTCCTTTCGTTGCTTCCATCGTTGCTTCTTTCCTCCTTTCGTTGCTTCCTTCGTTGCTTCGTTGTTTCCTTGCTTCCTTGCTTTCAACACTTAACTTGTTACCATGTTAACCTGCTCGACTCTTTCCTTCTTCGCCTGTTTCGTTCTTAGCCTCCTTTCTTCTATGCTTCCTTTCTTCATTACTTCTTGCTTCTGTCCTTGTTTCTTTCCTTCACTTTCGGTCTGGGTTCCAGCATCTCATCTCACACTGCGTCCCCTAAGCGCCGTCGCTTAGATGTGGCCTCGGATGTCAAATCCATTTGATTGAAACGAAATTGCCAACTGCTTGAAGCAGGGCAGCGCCTGTGTAAAGAACTTCGGTAGTTTTATTGCATAAATGAATTATAGCAAAAGATCTCTTGCCCAAAAATCCGCTCGTTTTATAAATTTTGCTGGTAGAAATCATTGAAAATGTATCATACCATAAGTTGCTTTACATAACTCACCAATTAACTTATTTACTTCACTTACATTATGACCGACCGCAAGTTTCAAAGAATTTGTCGGAGGTCGGCACTCTCTCCCTCCGTGCTGTATTTCAATTACTTTACCTCCGCTCATTTGACCTTACCATCTACTGTGTGGTATGGTAACGTAAAATTGGTAAATAACTTTTTGCGATGGCTCTTTTGTTTTTGCTTTTGTTGCTGCTGCTGGCGCTTGCTTCTCCTCTCCGACGCTATATCAGTTAATCGTAGCCCTCTCATTGATTATTCATTCAATCGGAGGAAAATCAGGCACGCCAGGCAAGCGAGGCACGCAAGGACTACTGTGTAACCATGGCACCCATGACAACGGTTGCCATGGCAATCAGAAATATTTACTAACAATGGCAAAGGGGCAAAAAGTGACTATCGTAGATCGTTTTTCTCTGAGTGAGTTAAATGTGAAAGGCGATCAATGCATTGAATGGGTAAGACTTGTTTCCTGGTGTTTAATAATTTTAAAATTAATCAGTCAATCAATCAATTTAATAAAGATCAATAAATCGCTAGATTGGTCTTTCAGTCAGCCAGCTGATCGATCGATCAGTCAAACAATCAAAGAATAAGTCAACGTCATTTAGTCAGTTTGTCAATCAATCAGTTAATTAAGCCATCAGACTGTCTATACATCCGTCCTTCAATTCCGTTCTGTCACAATGATGTTCTGGATCAAATCCTAGCTTAGATCTCCAAATTTAGCATAATTGAATCCAGGGCACAATTAGAACTGTTGCGCAGAAATCCAGCTGTCTTCTCTAGAGCCTCTCGTTAAAGTTAATTTCTGCAGAAAATATTGTCACCTAGAGCTTTGAGCCAAATTCTTCTTCGTCGCCTGCTTCAAAGTCTGGGTTATCTCTGCCCATATCTCGCTTTTTCAGCCCGTTCTCCACTTCGTCGGTGGCGGCGCTGAAATGCCCCAGTTCTACCACTCCGACGTACCCAGAGTTCTCGTAAACTTCGCTTCCTAGTTTCTGGTCAGCTTCCGGTTTCCGTTCATGTTCTTCTGGTTCCCTGTACCGGAAGCGGTCGAGGACGTACAAAAACAGGCAGAGGAGAGCAAATCCACCTGCCGCAGAGAGTCCGATGATCGTGTTCATCGTGTACTTGTCCCACAGGTCCTCGAAGTACGGACCTCTGGCGTTCAGTCCGAGTTTAACTAGGTAGTAGTCGCTTCCGCCGCTAATCGGAAGCAGACAGTGGTAGTAACCAAGGTCATTGGTTGTGACGTTACGGATGACAAATGTCCAGTTGGAGTTCTCGATGGAATACTTGGGCGTCGAATTGTAGAGGACCGTGAGGTTCGGAAGCATCCACGAGACTGGATCGGTATCGTTGATCGGAAGCGGAGAGGTTGTGTTGCTGCAGTAAAGAGTGGCGTCCACCCATTCCGAGTCGATCTTTGCGTCGTAGAAGTTGTTCTGCGCATGCGCCTGATCGAGCAAGATGGCGGCCAACGCCATTGAAATGACAACCAAAGACGTCATTCTATCCGTTGACCTGAACAAGAATCAAGAAATTTTATGCATGTGTATATGTATGTATGTATATATGTGTGAATGTATGTATGTATGTATGCATGTGTATGTGTGTGTGTCTTTATGTTGTGCGCATTTTGTGTGTATAGAACGTTATAACATTAATTCTTGGAATTTAAAGAGACTACAAGTAAGATACAACTGACAATGCTAAGTAATCAAAGCAATTGTCTGCTTATTAGTAGTCCTCGTGTGCTATCATCTACGAAGAACAATAAAAATATGTTTTTTTTAATTTATTAAATTTTGATTATTCTGACTTAATTGTTAACATTTGGCATTGGTGTAAATTAATTATTCATAAAGGACTTGTACGTGAAATTGGAATGAATAATTTCTGCTGACATGAGGTTATTAAATGATGTAAAACATCTGGCAATATTTTCTTTTAATACTGATATTAATATCATTCAAATGCTGGCAGAATCATGCATTCACAGGGACGTTGATCTGCCAGGCTGTACCTGACGACAGGTACAACGAAGAGGACGTCTTGCGTTGAAGACGTTTAATTCAGCAACTCAGATCTGTGATGAATTGGCATTGTTTGTATTTTAATGTATTGCACTGCATTGTACTATATCTTTCTGTGCATTTATTGAGCATGAAAACTAAACCGATCGACATATGAGTCAATGAATCGCCTGCGATTCCTCGCTCAGTCGATGGACATATGGCGTGCTAACAAATGCATTACTTACTTACTTACTTACTACATGCTTGGAACTAACTTGAAACAGAATCCGTGTGTTTTGTATTTTTATTCTAATTGTAGACAACCGATCTCTGGGCCCAAAAATAACTCATAATAGTATTAATACTAAACTCATACTATTATACATTTGTTTAAAATGCATCCTTCATCCTATGATTGACATTGTTCCTCTTTGGGGTATTCTAGATTTTCCCCAGAAAACCTAGCGCCGCCATTAATTATAATTATTATAAAGCATTGTAATTTTTGTCGCATCGCATAATGTAATCTATAAATAAACAGCAAACAGGCTATTGTTCTTCTTTAAAAACTAATTAAATTATCTTATACTCCAATTCAGTAATCGACGGCAGTGTGATTTTTCAGACTTTTAAACAAACCTTCAAAATGTATAATTGTCAGAAATCGATCACGAGGTAGAACAAATAGCAGAACTTTCGACGACAGTTATTTATTTACTCGACACTACATGAAATCTAAATGTGTACAATAAAACTGTAAGAGTTGCCTACGTGCACAAGTACGAGCAGGCTAACGTCGAACTGCACAAAAGAACTGTGAACATTAATCTGTGTACAAGGTAGGCCCTATATTTACACTCGCCGTATACAATATATTGCTCATGCCCATGCATGCATTAGCACGCACAGAGCTCTGTACATACTAACGCAGGTAGTTCATTATCAACGATATTTTATACCCAGCGATAAATTAATTAGGCTTACTTAGCGTAAAGATTGCCACCGGCGATCATGAAATACCTATGGCTGCATGCGGAGATTCTCTTAAGTGAATGCCAGAGACACGCTGTAACACAAAACCTTTGCCCTACGGAATATTTCAGAAGAGCTTTGTCTATATTTGTACCTATGTCCCTATAATCTATAGTTTATAGCGCAGTGCATATTATATATATATATATATATATATATTCATAGCTGATAGTCGAGACATGACCTGAATTGAAGGATCAGTGGATGAGATGGCTACACGATTTGTAAACAAATACGACGCAGTCACCAGTGAATAGGACACAATGATATGAGTGTTTATTATGTATTAAACCAAGCAAATCAGTCTAAGTCCACTTTGACACACATACATGCATCCATGCATGCAAATATAGCCTACATACAAACACACACATATCTACATAAATAATGCATACATACTGTACACCAGAAACTCGTTATAACGCTGTGTTTTCATAAACCGCCGTATAAAGAGACCGCGTTTTAACAGTCATTAAAAGCGATTTACCAAATTAAGTGATATATTTATATATACAAGAAACGTCTATTGTGTATTGGCAGTCATTTTATTCAGTGATGACAACTAAGCTAAGATAAAACTGCTTTAGTGCTAAAACGGCAAATGTTTGTGGGCAACAATTTAGCAATATCTAGGAAATGTTTCTGCCTTTGTGACCGACACATTGTTGTGGCTTTTCCACAGTCGCAATATCTGGCAAACAAAGTATATTCCGACACCAAACACACCGCATGTTGATCGAATGGGAACTGGGACCAGCTATAAACCTGCGGAGAGGCTGGAAATTTCATCCTGCTATGACCTAATGAAGTGGTCATCAGACGGAAAGTAGGTCTTTCTGGACTCATAATTATGTCGGATGAATAACGCCGAAGAAATCAAAGGTGTGTTGTTGGCACAAAAAGACAGGGAAGACCTTGTAGAGAATGGCTGGACGACACGGACGACTAGCGCGAAACAAGCTTCAACAGCTTGCCTCTGGCAGTGCAAGACAGAGAAATGCGGAAGGAAACAAATAAAGTGTAATAAACGCATTTATTGGGCTTCGTCATCATCTTCGTCATCGTATAGATCTATAGACGTTCAGCCCATAGATAACGATGATGATGATGATGATGTTGATGTTGATGATAATGATGATGATGACGATGGGCAGCAGAATGACAATTCTGCCTTTATGCTGTCTATTCCAACGTACTGGTTATGCAGAGATAAATAGGTTATACATAGGTACTGGTACATGCATTCTATGCAACTTAAGCCTATATTACCCATATGCATAGAAACATGCATTCTGTAGACACACAATCCTAATAGCGATTGTTGCAGTTGTTTAGTTTCTTTAACTTGTTTCTTCGTTGATTCTTCTATTCCTAGTTTTCTTCTTTTTCTTCTTCTTTTCTTCTTCTTCTTCTTCTTCTTCTTCTTCTTCTTCTTCTTCTTCTTCTTCTTTTTCTTCTTCTTCTTCGTCGTCGTCGTCGTCGCACTCCTTATAGTCTTTTTGTTCCTCATGCATAATCTTCCTTCTCTTTTCTTTCCTTCTTTTCATCTGTTCCAATTACTTATTTGTCTCCGTATTCCGTCCTTTTCTTCGATTTCCAGGTATTCTTACCCTTCTTTCTACGTCCCCCTACTTTTTTGGTATCCGGATCTTCTTCCTGTTCTTCCCCTGTATCTTTTCTTGTTCGTTCTCTTTTTCTGCAATTCTATTTCCTCCTCCTCCTCCTCCTCCTCCTCCTCCTCCGTCTCCTCCTATCATGATCCTTCTTCATAGCATTATTTTCTTCCTTCATAGTTCTTTCTACTCTGACTCCTATTTTTTTATTAACTCTTGTTTATCCTCCTCTCTTTCTCCTCTTAAATGTGATTCCCATCTTTTTTCTATTTTCAAATGAGGCCAATCTATTCATCACTTTACGAGCCATATTGCACAATCGCATCCCTCGTCCACAAAAGCCGGCGCTAGATAAAGTGTTCGCTTCCCATTCTTCCCCACTCCTCGTGAAATAATAATTAGCCAACGATTCGCGTGAACTTGGGTTCAGGCAGTGCGAGGAACGGACGAACGAAGCACCAGCTCAGCATCTGCTCTTTCCTTTCTATCTTCTGCGCTCTTCCATGGTGCCTTGCCAGAGCATGGATGCAACAGCATCAGCAGCTGACGCAGGCTCAGTCTCTTCTCAGATGCTTAAACGATCATAGACTTCTACATTATAACAAGTGGACAGAAATCTCGTCGCTTAGTTTGTCATCACACCTTAGGCAGCATTTTCTGCGAGAAGCAAACTGCAAAGGATGGCTAAGGCTATGAACATAAAGTGTACTTATTGTGTTAAATGCTGGGTAGTCACTGTGGCCTACAGCCAGACAGTAGACTGAGTAACTCGATAACTCGGTAACTCGATGAAGTATTTGGCTTTACATGATCGAGTTCTGTTGTATATTACTGCATTGTATTCCATGATGTTGTATGATATTTTAGGCCTAATGTATTATATTGCATTATATTCTATTATATTGTATCGCATTGTACTGTATTGAATTGTATTGTATTGGGGTGAGTCATATTGTGTTGAACTGAGTTGTATTGTATTGAATTATTTTTTGTGAGGGTCTGTGTTGTCTTTTGGAGATTCTTAAAAGTGCTCTAAAAATAGCCATATACATGCATACATTGTATCGTATAGTATCCAATCGTATTTTTTGTGTGGTACTGTTTGGTATTGCGTTGTATTGTAATCGCAAATTTCTATAGCGTCATTACCAGAGAAACTATTCTCACCCTGGCGTTCATTATTACGTGAAAATGCATTTGTATGAACATTCAAGCCACTTTACCGTAATCGTAACTTAATATTTATGCAACGCCTCTTTAAAATGGTACGTGGGAAGTTATTCAGTGCGCACTAATTTTTTGCATGGAATACATCAAGTGATTTACTGAGTATTGTATTGTATCACATTGTATTGGGCTGTTCGTTCGACTGCTGTTGGAAAGAAGTCCACGTTTTCGTCCTCCTCATCATCGCCAACTTCCCTTTTAAAGGCCTCTGCGTTAAACGGACGTCGTTAATTCAGACACCGGCGACATCAGAAGCTGCTGATGGTGACAGGTCTTAGCATCGACAGAGCTACTCACTCATTCACTCACTCATCCACTCACTCACTCATTCACTCATTCACTCATTCACTCATTCACCCATTCACTCATTCACTCACTCATTCGCCAACCCTCCTACTCATCCATCAACCATCCATCCTTTCATCTACCCATCCTTCCACCCATCCAATCTTCCACCCGTCTATCCTTCCAACCATCCATCCACAGATCCATTCACGCAGCTATCATACATCCTTGTGTCCGCTCAGCTTGCACAGCTGCAGCAACTGGAATACGGAAACGATGAAGGAGAGTCTCGCAGATTCGCTTCCGACCGACTCAGCTTAGGTAAGTCTAGAATTATCGCATTTATCAGCATGTGTCAGCATCATCGTTGTTATCATCACTGTCGTTATTTGTATTCTGATTGCACTGGTCTGTTGGTCTTTAGGTGCGGAACAGAGTGGCTCCCTCTGTCGTGGGCAAGGAAGAAGTTCAGATAAAGATTTCGAGAGAATTGGTGCAAATGAGTTACGCGGTCAACACTTCTTTGTTTCTCCTTCTTTCACTTCTGGCCACAATTCAAACAGGTACCTGTTCAATAAATAAATAAATATATTTAACTAATACATAAATATAGATGTCTTAAAACAAATCACATGGACATTCAATGTAACTAACTTCAGTGTTTATGTTCGTTCGTCTCCTCGTTCATTCATCGATTGATTCAAAGTATGTGGTCAGAATACCTGAGCTGAGGTGATTGCGAATATAGCTCTCATATTCAGTCCAGTTTGCAACTCGTTGGCGTCGGTTTGGTCATCTAAGATAATTTATTGACTTCTATAGCGCCGTTATCGTAATGCACAAGGCTTCAATCGATGGTCGGCTCAAGGGTTACGGCTTTCGCATTGTCCTGAGTAAATGTGAATGTTCTTCTGTGGAGAGTTGAACTCCAGACCGATCGGTTCAACAACAGTCGACTCTACCAATAGACTGGATGGTCGTTATAGCTCTGTTTTATGGTTAATCACCTTCTACAGTTCAAAATCAACACCATTCTCTTCATCTTGATCATCACGATCATCGTGATCATGATCACCATCATCATCATTATCATCATCATCATCATCATCACCATAATTTTTCTCCTTCTCCTCCTCTTCATCATCATCATCGTCATTATTATCGTGGTCTTCACCGTCATAACCACATGGTGTGTCCTTATTCTCATCATAGTTTTCGTCGTCATTATATGTCACCATGAAGTTAATATGAAACATTTATCATCAGCGAATGCCCAGTGGCCGACACCTTCACACGCCGACGACTGCACCGCTCCCTCGAGAGGGATCGGTCATTCTCAAATGAATTTAGGGATCATTCAGACATCCATCGCTCGATGGACCAACTCTTATCTGGCCAGTCAAGGCCCAGTTTATCTCTCGTCAAACACAGTGTCTAACACATTACGCCGTTCGACGCTAAACGAAATTAGTCATTAACATGGCTTCCAGAGTCACAGCCGCCATTGGCTATAGCCATTCGGATTTCTGTTTACTTAGCCAGGCCGTTTAAATTCGCATCCATTTCGCCAAGCGTGATAAGTGTTCCAAGAACTAAGCGACTAAACTTAATCATTTAATCATGGGTTTAAAGTGAATGTTTGAGCGAATGTATGCATACTGTATCTATTGCTAAGTTTACTGAAAAAGTGTAATTGAAAATATACATTATATTGGCTGTTAAATTCGTTCTGTTTAATATAATTGAATAAATGTATATTTATTGGCTGCTAAATTTACTTGCTATTTAGGAAGTATGATTACAACAGATGCAAAATGTCATAATGAATTTAATAAAGGATAGCGATGGGAAAAGACGCTTTTATGAAGAGGAAAGAATTAATAAGAGGAGGGCCGAACAGGAACCTAAAGAAGTGAATGGTCAAAACATTGATATGGAATGTGGACTTACATGAATCGAAAACATGGACCTTTAGGAAAGAAGACATCAGAAGACTGGAGGCATTTAGTTATGGGTATGGCGCAGGATGGAGAAAGTTAGCTGGACAGAGCATAAAAATTCTACTAAATTCGCTCACATAATATGTGAAAATTGCATCAGCTAGGCTTTCAATCATACATAGGCCCGTATTATAGACATGTACCACGCCTGATCCGAGCATGTGGAGAGCTAACTCTGAATGTAAACTTATTCGGTTCAGACCTGAAGTAAGAGCAGGCAGAGCATTTAATCGTATCTGTTGTGAAAACCCTGTTTATGCTGAGAGAAGTAGCATCCGCGACCCTCTTTCCCGGAAGGTTCAATTTATTATCAGTGTGAAAATCAGTGTTCTCTCTAAGCTGTGCGCGCGCAACAACTGGATCTCTTTTGTATTTCCTGTGGTATTTCCGTACAACCTCTCTGAACTGTCACAGCACTTGTCAACAAGTTGGTGCCTGCGCCTGGTTTTCAAAGAGCGCTTTAGATATTTAGAGTTCACGATTAACAGTGCAACCTATCGATCGGTTCATATGGACTGTTTTAGACTGAACAGTTCATTTTAACCATTCGTTCGTTCGTTCATTAGTTTATGCATTCATTCAGGGATCATTGTGTAATTCAATCACTGCAGGTTTGGCTTCGACCTGGTCAGAATGGTGGACCTACGAGGGCATATCAGGTGAGAACTCTAATTTTTTTCTCGCATTTTTATGCCGCTTTAACTTGTGCCCACTCGCACCCCCGTCTCTAGAAACAATCCGCGTTCTCTGATCAGCCTCTTAGCTTAGAGTCTCATCACTGGTCCATTACTACCTGGCATCTAAGAAGCTGATCTATAAAGCGCCCTAAATCTTTAAAAGAAAAGCGTCGGCTGCTTAGCACATAGCTTGGCGCTATAAAACATGGTCCGCTATAAACATGGTTTGATGCTGTGAGAAATGTCCGTTCTGGCTCTGTGATCCGAGACCAATTTCGATTAAACGATCCGATTACGCGACGCATCTGCTCTCTAATACAGACTGCTTAAGTAGTCTGTTCCTAACACAGCCACCTGCTTCGAAGATACGCACCTGCACAGATAGGTAGGTGGGGCAGGCTGAGCCAGGCTGAGAGACCTACAGGCATGCAATACAAACAGAGAATACACACATAGAAAGAGGTGTGGAATGTAAAGAAAAGGAGCTGAAGTAAGTTAATTCAGTTAAAAGTACAGTAAAAAGGTAAAGTAAGATATGGAAAGTAAGGTAAGGTAAGACAAGCTTAGATCAGGTAAGGTAAGGTACGGCAAGGTAAGTTAAATCAAGGTAAGGTAAGACAAGACAGGCATAAAGGCAGTCGAAAAGCACGGGTACAGATGATGGAACTATGCAAAATTATAGACTGTATCAGTGTTAACGAGATGTCATCAATGACGCGAACAAGTTTAACATATCTCTCGACGTCATGCCTATTCTACCAGATCACATGGTAACTTTTGTAACAGATTTGCACGAACAGATACCAAGTATTTTAATAATAAACTCCCGGACCATCAATATGTAATGCAATACCTCTGTGTATTCGAAATTTATCTCATTTGTATTGAATAAAACAACTGCGTAGTTTTCTCAATTATGACCAGGCTGTGTAAGTCTGTAAAGGTTTTTTTTAGTATTTTTGTTGTCTATGTTTTGTTCTTCAGTTTGATTCTTCGTCATATAGCTTATGAATAAGATCATTTTAGTTCTAGCTATTCTTTAGTTAAGATTTTTTAGTTGAGATATAATAAGCATTTCCTGAAGTCCAACATCGTCACCTGTTAATAGGTGATTCTAATAAAGTGGAACAATGGTCCACCGTTTGCACTCCATTGCCTACTCATTTTATGTTAATCTTGCGTCTTTCTCAAATTTTTGGAGCATTAAACGAAAATGAGATTTAATTCAGTATTCTTAGACTAAATAGATCTCCTCTGTGTCAAATTTAGGACCAAGTTCAATGACCTAGTTCTTAGCTCAAAATCGACGAGTGCGCGCATTTCATACGTTCTTATCATGTTTTTCTTGTGTGAAATTCTTAGAATGTCTTTCCTAGTGAGTCTTTAATTTTCTGTTCGTTCCTATCAACCCTGTTTCTGTTTTGCTTTCTCTCCCTGTATGTCTGTCAGTCTGTGAGCGAATCATGCGCTCCAAAAGCTGGTTGCATCGTTCCATGTAATTTGGCTAATAGAGACATGGATTTACAAAGCCTGAGATTCAGTCGAGACTTCATGGGTGAATTCAGCCATTAAGACAGCGATTACGCGGACACACGTTGCCAACTAAGGCTGCGAACAATTAGCACCGAATGTCTCATTCAGCTGTTGACTTATACTTAGCAGTCGCTTACAATCAAACTCAGTGACCTCAGAAAGTGCAGCTACGTCATTTCATGTCTGTAATACTGACAAAATATCATAACGATGAAGATTTTGATGAAGATCGCGATGTCGACGACGATGATTACGATGATTATGATAATGATGATGACGATGATAATGAGTGATGGCTTTCGAGAGTTTTCTAGGAGGGGCTCTACAGATATCAGATAATCACGTACGCGCGCTTAGTTATGATGCTGCTGATGATGATGATGGGGAGGAGGAGGAGGAGGATGACGCTTGGTTTAGTTGAAACGACTCTGCAAGCGCACTGTATTTAAGATTAATCGTTTTCGGTTAGTACTTGTATTGGGGACCGTTCTTGGAATACGATGGCACCTGGCGCCCACTCAGCCCTCCATCCTTTACTGGTCGGAAAATGAGTACCAAACAAAATTTAGGAAGTTAAAAACGTGTCCTAACGTTGAGTTGTTGAGGGATGTTTGAGGAGTTTTCATAGAGATTCGTTATTTTTTATGGTGACGACGGCGACAAGATGAATAATGTTATTCGTCTTAACCATAGTCGTCGTCATCATCATCCTCGTCTTCAGCTTCAGGTATAAGGGAGGTATATGTTCTAGTTTCGGGTCAGCCTGGTCGACGATCGTTACGTCCTGAAACCCGAGGATCCCACGCCCCGCACTCCAACATATTTAGCTAGTATGACTCATGTTTTGAGATCGCTATTTGAAGGCGCTATATAAACAGGGCCGTTTTAAGGTCGTCGTAGGCCCTAAGCACTCTCGCATTCGTAGGCCCCAACTGCCAACTCTGCATTAGAGCTAAACACATTGAAAACGACTAATGCGGGAAATGACATTTGAGGACATTATATGTGATTTTGCTAATGCAAAGAGCCGCAAAGTTAACATAAGGTAGCACAGCTTAACTTAAAATGTTTCAGTACAAATTTTAAGGTTATTAATTTTGTATTTCCTTTTTCTATTTTTGGGTCAATCAATAAATTTATTTTTTTCAATATCTCGTTTTGGACTTTTTCATAGGCCCCTATAAAGTTCGTATGTCCTAGGCACAGTGCCTACTGTGCCTAATGGATAAGACGGCCCTATATATAAATGTTCGGATACATACATACTTATATACATACATACAAACATGCATACATACATATGATACGATAAATTTTGCACGGCAAATCGACCTAAAATTGAAGAGAGAATGCACGACAGCGCACAAGCACCCATTAACCTCATCACCTCGTGATACTATGCTTCATTTTGTTTTTCTCAGGTCCCGATTTCTGGGGATTGGTCAACCCCGAGTGGTACCTCTGTTCCAAGGGGCGAAGACAATCACCCATAAATATCGATCCTAAAAAACTACTGTTCGACTCCGAACTTCGAACCCTAAGAGTCGACAAAAACAAGGTAAACAACTTGTGCACTCAACCCACTGACGTCTACTGAGCAATAATTTGGGGTCATATTCCATTATCAGCAGTTAACACAGGGACAAATGTAAGCTAAATTAACGTCTGAGTATTATAATTCATTTATATTAAATTAGGCCTAGTTAGCCAATATCTACAGGAAAGGTAAAACAAGGTAAGGTAAGGATCGATGAGAAAAGATATGGTTAGGTGAGGTAAAGTAAATAACATGAAATAAATAAGGGAAGGTTGGAAAAGGAAATGTAAGTAGGTAATATAAGGTATGGTAGCGTGGTGTAAGGTAAGGTTAGGTGGAAGGAGGAAGAGGATGAGGAAGAAGTAGGAGAGGATAAATCAATGTAAGATAAGGTCAGGATAGTTCAAGTATAAGATAAGTACAGGTGAAGCAACATTAGGCAAAGGGAGACATATCACTGGTATGGTATAAAGTAAGGCAAAGCAGTTTGTCTGCACGTTTCTGCCCTTGTAACCATTAAAGTTTCGAGACCATCGACCAACTAATGTGGATTGGTCCAGCAAGTAAACTGGCAATTTCTCCTGAAAAATTTTCAAGTTTCGCTTCCGATCTCCACCAGGACTAAAACCACAAGAATTAGAAGTAGATTATTTGCACAGTGCCTTCTATAGAACTCTGATAAATTATATAGATCCTTATAAGAACTTCGTAATCTATTCCAATCCTAACGAAACATTGATATCAACATACGTGACACGGGGAGGCATGACGCAGGCGTCAACCGTCAAGTGCAAACGACTTCAAAGTAGTAAAGGTGACAACGACACGTGTTACTGTCATCATTCTCCAACATCCGAAAACAGTGTTTCAAATTAATCATCGTGACTGATCTCAGCGCTAGGAGTCGGCGCTTTAGCAAACTACGGCCTTTGGTCAAGCGCTCAGTTCTTGTTAGCAGTCTTCTCCATTAGTGTTTGCTCAGCGATGGGTTTTTCAGTGCGTCGATCTCATTTGCCGACCGACTCAACAGTCGTGGGTTCGAGTTTCAATTGTTGCAATTGAACCCGACGACTCCGGTTCACACTGGGATAGCAACTTCAATCAAGCGCCATACCAATGTCAAGTTTTACGCATATATATACAGTATATAGGCCTACATATATAAATATATAGGCTTTAAAGTGATGTGTTTAGACAACATGCTGTATTCAGGCAGAATCTGGATTTCTCTGTGGTTTTTCTACTAGACTGATCCCGAATTGCGCGTTTACTATCGATTTTATTTGGCATCAACATTGTTTTATGCCAACTGCATTAATACAGTGCCGCTATAGAAATTCTAGGAGTGGAATAGAATGACTTCACAGTACATTACGCATTTATATTACGCTGAATTGCATTAGAAATTAGATAAATTAGATAAGGTCCAAAGACCTCAACCAGATCCAGCCAGAACCCTTCATAAACACCCGAACAATCGACATCTTTCGTTTGTTTTCGATGAAGCTGCTCCAATTAAGTGACCGGATGATAACAAGGTACGATTAGACGTAACGCATAACTAGACTTTCGCGTCACGTGATCAACGGTCAGAGCTTGCTGGGACTGAGTTAAGCTTAACGTGCACGCGAGGCTTTGCTGCGTCTAATGATCAGGAGCTGCAGCAGGCCTACTTCCCGCCGTTGAGAATCGACGAAATATCTGCAGCCAATTATATTCGATGCGTCAGACCACCCATCATGCGTCAGGCAAAGACTCCAAACTGACCACTAAATGACTAGTACTCGCAGGAGTGGACAGGAGGATAGCTTGTCTTCCCTTGCTGGTATTTCAAGGTCACGTGGTTCTTCAGGGGGTTGGACCGATAGCGAAATGAAGCAGAGCCAATCCTTATTTCAAAGATTCGTAATGCATTGTATTGTAATGTGATGGAATGCGATGCAATGTGATGTAATGTAATGTAATGCCATGCTATGTCATGTAAAGTAGATGTACATTTATATAGGACCTTTAAAGTGCTTCTGGAAGACGCTGGACGCCAGTCTAACTGATATTGGAGTACATTAAGGACGACAGTTAAGTTCACCGCAGGCGATTGAACTACTTCGCTTTCCTCATTACCTAATTCTACATCTATCTTCATTTCTATCCTTTTGCTCTATTTTTTCTTCTCTTTTTGCGTTTTCTTTTTTATCCTCGTCCTCCTGTTTATACACTTCCTGTTCTCCTCGTTATGTTCCCTAAGACTCGTCCTTCTGTCTTTTCTTCTCTTTCTCCTCCTCTCATTCCTCTTCGCATCCTATGTCTAATCATCGCTTCCGCTCTCCACCTCATCCTGAGTCTATGCCGCCTCCCATCCTGCCTTTCCTCCTCTTCCAGTTCTTGTTCTTCTCCTTTTTCATCCTCCTCTTGCCCCACATCTTGCAACTTCTCTTCATCGTATTTTTTCTTTCTCTGTCCGTCTGTCTGTCCGTCTCTCTATTTCCTCCCTCCCTCCCTCTTTTTCTCTTCCGGCTATTCTTCTTTCTCCTTTCCTTTCTTCCCCTTCTTCTTCTCTCACTCTTTTTCTCCCAATTTTCCTCTACCTCATCCTCTTCCTGCAGCTCTTCCTCCTCTTTTCTTCCTCCTCCACGTCCTCCTTGCCTCGTCCTCTTTCTTGTCTTCTCCTTCCTCTTTATCTCCTCTTCCTCCTCTTCTTCCTCTTCCTCATCTGTTTGCTGCGCCTCTTTTCCTCCTAACCTTCCTCCTCTAACTCGTCATGGACGCCGTCATCTGTGCAATGCAGTGGAGAATTTATGCAGCGCCTCTTCATGAATTCGATGACCGCTGCGTGATTCAGATGAGCGGATTCCTAGTCAACACTGGACACGACGTCCGGCTGATCCTTGACGAACCGAGTGTTCACTACGTCAACATATCCGGCGGTCCACTCGGCTACCAGTATCGCCTCAGTGAGGTCATCCTTCGATTCGGACTCACGGACAGCACCGGGTCCGAACACACCATCAACAGATTCACGTTCCCAGCTGAGGTACCACGCAGATCCATCTGGCGATATATAAATGCATTGAGTTACTTTATGCTGAGATGTAAAAATTTGTAATGAGCTCATCGAAACACTGGTTCCTCTGTCATTTTGCTGCCTTGCAATTTAACTGTGCATACACGCACGCATACATGCATGCATACATACATATGAACATACATGGCCCACATACACACATACATAACATACATGCAAACTTACATGCGTACATACATACATATAAACATACATACATACATACATACAATACATACATACATATAAACATACATACATACATACAATACATACATACATATAAACATATATGCATACATACATACATACAATACATACATACATATAAACATACATACATACATACAATACATACATACATATAAACATACATACATACATACATACAATACATACATACATATAAACATATATGCATACATACATACATACAATACATACATACATATAAACATACATGCATACATACAATACACACATATACAACATACATGCTGACATACATACACACATACTGACACTGATACTATGCATTGATCGCCATTAAACAACTTTAAAAAGCGTAATTTAATTTTACAACTTCTGTTGATATGTAGAATTGTTCAAAAAAGGACTGTAACACTGCCACACTTAACGGTTCATCATATGTTGCATCGATGCAAATTCCCTTTGGCAACGTAACTTCCTTTATCCAGGTGCAGCTCATGGGATACAATTCCGATCTGTATAGCAACATGACGCAGGCACTGCATTCGACCAACGGTCTGGCCATGATAGCTCTGCTCGTTCAGGTTGGCAGACTTCGGTCACATATTTTGTCTGGTTTGATAAGGACGCTGTCTGTGATCTTTGTGCAGACAGTTAGGCTTCTTGTTTCAGGACACCTTTAGAGAAAATTTTAACTGCAACAATCTCAATTCTGCCTAAAATTGTATAAGTTAGCAAAGGTTGGGGCGAATTTATGTAAAATTATAAGAAAACTAGATTGGAGCGAAATTGTGCAATATAGAATAAAAACTGGATTCACAACTGCATGTTTTCGTTTAGCACTGTGCAAGTAGACTTTCGCTGCACATTAAATGCCCAGGTAGTCTTGAATGTTGTATGTTGAACCACATGATTTGGATATAGACAAAACTGTGTTATAACATATATCTAATAGTTGCTACCATCATAATTTAACATTTTCGGAGCGTTGTAACATTCAAACTTATGTCATTTAAAGCCTTATTCATTCTAATCATATCCTATGAGAATAGCATCGGTTATATTGTCAGACTGACCCGTCTAATCCACAAACACAGCAGTTACTCTGCACCAAACAATTTGTTTATTGGCCACCTCTGGGGTCGAAATATTTGCGCTGAATCGGTAGGTCATCCCTCAGCCGCTACGCAACGATGACTTCCACCGTTACGTTGCTTTCCAGCCAACCTTGACTGCCACAATTCGTTCGGCGCTTTATAAATTCCAATTACATTACCCTCGCAGCCGCGTAAATGCCGCCCGTGCGATCGTTAGGGATTAGGACCGGAACGAGGCTCTATACGGCGCTCGAGCGCTTGTCCAATTTGGCCGGAAGCTCTCCGGGGACTTCCGCTCATCTCCGACGTCCGCGCTTCGTTAGCAGACGACAATGCGAGAATAGAGGGAGCGCGCTTCGCTCGGATCGTCTGCTGTCGACGGCGACGGAGGCGGGTAAATCGCCCGCGAAAATCATTTAGTCGTGCATAGAGTTGGCGTCAACGGCCGAACAAAGACTGGAGACCTGAGATAAATACGCCGCGGAATTTTATAGCGCCCGATGACAGACGCCGATCGGACGAGAGATACTTGGCCTGTTGACACAGCGGGAAGGGACGGAGGTGCGTGGGAAGAAAGAGAGGGGTAACGAATGAGAGAGACAGAGAGACAGAAGTTCGTGGAGGGTTTGCAGAGTCAGGGCGATGCATCTTCGGTCGGAGATCATACTTCAGCTCGCCAATGATTACTCTTCCGATGTTAAATCAAACGAAAGTTGTTATCATAGCAACGACGATGATCGACGACAACGATGATGATGATGACGATGACGACGACAAAAACGATGCTGATGCTTGTGACACGTTCACAGCGATGAGATGGAGTTGAACGAGGAGGAAAAAGATGAGAATGCTGACGATTTCCAATAGTTTATAGTATATGATCAATCACTATTAAGTCAATAACTAAGGTGGTCTTTAGTTCTATAGTCATTACTAATAAGGTGATTAACTCTGTGATATATAACTTTACTTTCTGGAATTTAGTGGTCTGTAAGTCTGTTGTCTCTGAGGCCTCTAGGCCTTATTAGCGCTCGTTCCTTTGTAAATCTTCTTATCAGACAACAGATCTTTTGCTATTACGTGTAGATTTGTTAAAGTGATTATAATATGAAGCTAAGCGCTTCAACTGCAGGTGGTTTGCAAACACTCAGACTCTCTCTCACTTACGCCAATTCAGATCTCCAGTTGACAGTATTTGAGGCAGAGTTATGTATGGTCTGTAACTCTATTTAAGAGTAAAAGTTTTGGTCTCTAATTCTATTTAAGAGTAAGACTTTCGGTCTGTAACTCTATTTACGATTAAGAGTTTTGGTCTCTAACTCTATTTAAGTTATGCTGTCTATCTGTGGTCTGTTATCTAAGTCATGTTCAATAATTCTGTCGCTTTTCAGATTCGCAAGAATGCTAACTCTGAGTTCGATATCATAGCGCAGAATCTGAAATTGGTCCGATATAAAGGTTAGTTTATATCGCAACACCAGAAACACTAAAAATAAGCCAGAATATTAACAGCACCAAATATAACAGCAGCTACTACCAGTTGCTTATTCCCTAAGTTCAAGGTTCCACAAAGCAACTTGTGAGTTTTGCAGTGATTGAAGCGTCACTTTGAAATGGGTTACAAAGTAGGCATAACTTAAAACAAGAACTCCATCCATCCTCATCTACTTTCATTTCAATAAGGGCAGAAATCGTCTTCTCGTAGCGCTATATAAATGTCCATTTGCATTTACATTAATTAGCATAGAGATGTATGAAAGGGCAAAGACCCTACACGAAAAAGAATATGATGTTTATTTGTCGTTATGATATATAAGTTACATAGCAGACAATAATGTGTTTATTTTTCACAACCAAAATGATAAGGATTTTGAGGAGGAGGACGAGGACGAGGAGGACGAGGACGAGGACGAGGAGGACGAAGAGGAGGAGGACGAGGAGGAGGAGAAAAAGGGAGAAGGAGGAGGACGAGGAGGATATTGATGAGGACGACGACGATGACGATGACGATAACGATAACGATAATGATAATGATAGTGATGGCGACGACCGCAATAACAGAGATTATGAAGACCACTGTACGTAAGAAGATGACGGATGACGACTAATCATGACTGAAGACAAATGATGAGAAGAAGATAAGGAAAGACGACGCAAATAAAGATATAAGGAGGAGAAAACGAAGAGAACAACTAACTGGAAGCGTAGTCATAACATGACTTTTTGTCTACGCCAAGACTCCAATGTCATGTGTGTCATGACCTTTTGACCCTTTAATAGGTCAGCAGGCGCGAATACGTCATATCTCCCTACAGGCGCTGCTGCCTTCAACAGACAACTACATGACGTACGAGGGATCTCTGACGTATCCCGGATGTTCCGAGTCAGTCACGTGGATAGTCTTCAACAAACCTCTTTACCTAAGCAATGAACAAGTGCGTTTCTTGCACTGTCTGTCCTTATGTCGTATGACTACCAATGTTTCCCTATCATTGTGTTTTCAGATCACTTTATATCCAAGAATTAACTGTGCTATCACTGATCATCCTACCATTGTTTTTCCTAATATTGCCCATCCTACTACTGCCTATCATATCATTGTTCATCCAAAGCATAGACTATTGGGCCGACTCAATGTATTGTTAATTATTTTTTCTGCATTTAGTTAGCGCCACCTTCTAATGTCTAAGCATCATTCAATGGCGCTGAGCAATTGTGAGTAATGGATTTGCTCAAGGTCCCTACACAGCAACCATCTCGGGTAGGCTCGAAACCGTACTCTTCGTATTACAAGCCGAACGCTCTAACCATTCGGTTACAGTGCCCCACAGTCGGGTATCGTGCCCCATGTATGTCAGTCACACCAAGATGGCGGCAGAATGCAAAAATGCAGAATGCACAAAATGCACCATTCACAAAACTCCATTGAAACTAAATCCAGAGCAGTTTGGAAGTTCACTCCGAACTCATGAGAACCTCGTGAACCGGCAACTCAAAGCTGACGAAACTGAGCACCCGTCTGAGCCAAACTAGAGGTACATTTAATAGGCACTTTCTTCATGATACTATATTCATTAGTAATTCATATGCCAACAAAATCTCGATAGTTTAAACTGATTTTCCTCTGTGAATGACATATACTACGAACTGAGGTGGTTTTCTTTCGTACTGAAGTTGGCTGCTATGAGGGAGATCATGCAGGGTGAAGAGAATAACCCAAAGGTTTCCGTTGCCAACAACTATCGCCCAATCATGGCCATCAATCACAGGACAATCCGCACAAACATCAACTTCCTCAATCCGGTAAATTTTAGCAACCCAGAAATTCTAATGAAAGTTTGGAAAGGAAAGCATGTTACCGCAACAGACGGTAAAGTTTGGTAATGTAATGTAAGTTAAAGCATGGTAAGGTAAGATAATGTAGGCTAAGATAAGGTAAGAGAAGAAACGAAGTAAGTTAAGGCAACTTAATAGCATAATGCAAAATAAGGTAAACTAAATTTAGATAGGGTAAAGTAAAGAATGGTAAGGTAAGGTAAAGTGAGGTAATATAAGGTAAGATAAGGGAGAGCATGGTGAGCTAAGGTTAAGTATGGTCATTTCAGGTTAGTAGGGAAACTTTAACCTTAAGAAGCGTGTAAAATGTTTTAAGACTGTTTAACCCTTGATAATTCAAAAATGCAATGCACTGGCCTACATGCATATACACACATTGTTTTAGGCCTAATGCTGTAGCAAATTTCTGATTATAACTCAAGGCCCTTGATCATTGCAATGTATACCTCGACCTACAGTAGATCCAAATCTTTCTTGGCCTGATGTTCGTCTAAGTAACGTCTCAAATGCTTGTATGTGCTGAGCAGTCACTGTTTCCTTGTATAGGTCTTCACCAGATCCCTTATAATTTATTCACATGTGTAATCATCTAATACCATCCGCTGATTTTATATTATTGGGTGTTGTTTTAAAACACTTAATGTCTTTTAAATATATTCAATGTGTATTTATAAACCACACTAGATCTGTCTGCTTTACAGTGTAGGTACGTTTAGCAAATATTCGTATATGCTGTTAACAGTAATTACTTTTGCATAATTACTTCTTAATTAAGAGCATAAGCCTTCTTTTTGCTTCATTTTAGACGAAAGTTTGCACAATGGAACAGCAGATGTTCTATCAGGGTAAAACTTACCAAGTAGATGAATTTCTTAAGAAGAGTATAGAAAAAAATGGAAAAAGAAGTTAATGATGATGATGATGATGACGATGACGACGATGGTGATGACGAGTTTTTAGCATTAATATCTACCGGAACTTAATCTGCAGCTTACTTGTTTACTTAATCATTGCTCTCAGATATCTCTTTCATTGTGATTCTTAAATATAACAATTATGCCGTGGTTGATTAGATTTAGCGAATGAGCGAAATTATTTACTAAATTTCGTTTGAATATGTAGACGGAATCCTAACATAGAGATTTCTTTGTGCGTTTTTTGGGTTCGCTTATTAGAGTTAGAAATATTTTAATGTAATTAAAGACTGAATGTCATTAGTAAAACATAGCACCAGACAGAATCTTTGAAAAGTCTAAAAGTTCTGCATTTGAGAAACCAAGCATTACCAACCAGTTGGCAACTAGGTCTAGTGACTTTGTCAACACTGGGGCTAAGTAGATATTCAGCCCATAGAGATCATAAGATTTCTATGGATGAGCCATCTAGCTCCCCAAATACAGAATCCTGGGGGCCACTACTTTTTGAATCATTGAATGAATAATTTATTTATTATTCATTTATTCATTCATCCACTAGGACATTTTATAGAGCCTCTTTCAAGAAATCTACTCAACAGCTTTCCCATAAAGCTCAATGCAAGGCGAACAGGAATAGTTTTCAAGCGGGAACAAAAGCTTGGCCTATTACGAGCCTACTTGTGGCGTCCGTAGTAGTCCGTCGCCCGAAGAAACCGCGGTTGGTAAGTACAGACAGAACTGTCCAGCGAATTTCAAAGCCTCTGACAAGCCACCGAGAAATTTCGGGTGTCGAGCAGCGAGCCTACTGGTGCAAGAGCCCGAGGGGAGCATTGAACTGAACTGTACTTGTGCTGATTTTAGCACAGTACCTAGCCAAAAGATGGAACTCCTAAGAGACTTAACAAAGAGTATATACTGAAAGAATATTCCTATTGTAATGTGCGATGACTTAACATGTTTGAATGGATTTTGTTTTTATTTTCAGCTAAAGTTCTTGGTTCGCCGTGAGTTTCATTAGCTTACTAGCGAACTGTAGGCTTACAACAGATTGCTTTGCATTGAGAGACCGCATATGAAGCCAATGCAAACGAGTTAGTGTATAGAAGCAATTTTAGGCTTATGTAATAAAGCCTATAGGCCTATCTGTATTCACAGGCTATGCATTTCAAAGACGTGTGTGGTGTTTCATTTGACTGATGCCGCAGTATTAGCTAATAACAGTTCCTACAACTCAACTTTATTTCAATTGATTCGAGTATATCGGGAGATCAGTTTTACAAAATGTTGCTTAGGCTAAATCAAGTCAAATCTACCCATAAATGATGCTAGGCAATATATCGGCACTTCTAAGGTAACTAGCTCTGGGATTTGATTTTGGATGGAATGGCTCACGGTTGGTTGCTGGACTTTAATCTCTACCTCCGCGATTAGACTCCTGGTAAAGTGGCAGTGGATCTGAGGTTCGGCGTCACATGGCCATTGCCAGTGAATGCATGAGAACCTTCAACGAGGAATCTGGATTACCAGCATCCGGCGGAATACAAATCTCCGGCATTGCAAGGCATGCATACATGGACCTGAGACTTGGACGCTTACCAAGGACCTGGAAGCGAAGCTCGATGACTTTCAGCAGTGGTCCCTGAGAAGAAGCTTATGAATTCCCTATACGGTTCACGTCACCAACGCGGAGGTATATCTACGCACGAGGCACATCCCTGATGATCCAATCCCGGGGCTTCGGCTGTTTGGACACATCACACGTTTGCAACAGCGAAATGGACCATGCCAGAGCTCTACAAGTCATGATTTATAGCCAAACAAGAAGTTGGAAGAGACCAAATGGACGCCCTCGCCATACACGGACTCCTATGGTGAAGTCCGACCTGCTCCCGTTGAATTTGGGTCTATATACGTCTCGTGAAGACGTGCCCCAGAACAGAGACGGCAGGCGGCGTATTGTGGAAACGGGAACGCTCCGGAGTTGGGCAGGCCATAGATGATAAGATGAAGGAACTAGATAAAGAACGGTTTCCCGTCACTGGGAAACTTTCATTGCGTTCGTGCTTCAGCCGAAACATCTTTTAACCTCAGGACTACGACCCTGAGCACCACTGCCAAGCATCATGGAAAACTCTTCAGCGACGATCTCTAAGGTAAACCACCAGGAAAACGCAAGGTAGTCAGATGGTTGGATCATCTGCACTCAGAATCGTTGGCTCTGTGGATACCCTACCCTTATATGGTCGTTAAAGTCTTCACCCCTAACCTTGGGCAGAGGGCCTTGCTTTCCCCCTGGGCACTGAGTCTCCTGCATAATTTAGTTACCGACAAGCGGTATCCCCCGGCGAAGTGGATGATGCACATGCTTGGAATTACCGAAATTCACAGCGACAGTCAGTAGCCCCCTCTGTAACCCAGTCTAGATGGCACCACTGCTGAGGCGCCTCTATCCCCTTCTCTCTGGTCTTCTGGCCACTGGACTTTGTTCATTCCATGGCATCTTTGGACAACCCCTCTGACTTGACGCAGCGCTCGTGAATAGGTAGCTGGTGCTCTGCACTTAGATTTAAAGTAGCACATCAGATAGTTTCGAGATTACGATTACGATTACGGCCTAATATATTACGCGTGTTTGATAGCCGTTTCATAGCAAGTATATGGCTTAGTGTTTAAAGTCTTAATCAAATTACAGTAATATTGAAAGATAACTGATTTTTATTGACACTAAGTATGCCCAGTGTGCAACGTATTACTAATATAAGAGCCGAAATAGGTTGTTTGCTTGTTACCAATATAATATGGCTTAAACTTATTGTATTCTAATTTATGAATAAGTCGTGCCAGTTTTGAACCGACACCACAGTATGGTCAGAATGCTCACAGATATCGAAAAAACCTGGCCAAAGCAGTCAATGCAGTCTACGGTCTGACACCTAGAAAGATAAGTAGGACTAGGCTCAGACAAGGTCTCTCCTGCTGGTGCTGAAGCAGCAGCAGCAGCACCAGCAGCAGAGTCAAAGCCAAATGCCTGGAGGACCACAAAAACTTTCCAGGGCCTCCCTCCTCTTTGTGTTGGTGGGTGCGCTTTGGGCCATAAGTATCTGGTTATAGGTCACAGTGAACATGAGGCAAGATAATTGATGATTTATGACAAGCTTTTACAACAATAGTCCCAAAGACGTGGTACTGAATTTAAGGATATTTCGTTAACCCGACTATAGCAATCAGCAACTGGACATCCTTTTCCGTGAGTAGTACTACTGTAACAAGTTATAATGTGGGGCTCGGTAGCCGATTGGTTAGAGCGCGCTCGGCTTGTAACGGTTACTGTGTAGAGACCTTGAGCAAGTCCTTCACTCGCAAATGCTAAGCACCATCGAACGATTCTTAGTTATTACATAGAGGCGCTAAATAAATGCAAAAATAATCATATAAACCACATAATACTCATATAAGTAAGTTAGATAAGCACTTTTAAATATTAGACAGTGTAATATAATATAACTAGACATTTATATCGCGCATTCTTGTGCTTCTTAAAGGCCCTCCCCACACCCTCCTCAAACCAGGTTTTGTTTAGTGCATCCTTATAATTATAAATAACCTGCTATCCTCGGGTTCTAGATCCTTGAACGAGATCTCTGTTCAGACACTTCAAGCCGGCTTAACAGCTGGGCCAGACAATTTGCTAGCTGAAATTAAGCTTGAACCGTATTTGTTTTGCAGCATCGTAATGATGCTTTAATTTAAATGTAATTGTTGTTGAAACATCCGGAAAACTGATGCACAAAACACTCGACATCTGTTGCGGCTCATCTGATGAATTTGACCCCAGCGGGTGAACTCGTGACAATCTCAGTTATTGGCGGTCAGTTTAGACTTCCAACCCTTCTGTTCTTCTCTCTCCCTTCTATACTCCTTCCTTCTGCTGATGAATAAGTTAGTTCGGAGAGGTAAGAAGTTTACAAGTTAAACATCGATCGAGTTAACTTATGAAAACACTGAGGATAACTGAAACCATTGGAAGACCTACGTCTATGAAGACAAAGTGGTTAGACTGGGTACTATGCCAACATATACCAATTAACCTAAAGCATTATACATGTATGTATGTAGGACTTTTAGGTATGTATGTATATAGGCCTATGTGTGTATGAAAACACTCCTCTTCCACAAATCCTATCCTGATTCCTCCTGTACCCCTTATCTATCTTGTCGCTCCAATTCCAAACACCATCCACCGTAGCCGTCTGACTGGCTTTCTACGTGGCTCTTGGATTTTGACCTGGAACCGAACCCTTCCTGCCTATCGATTTTGTTTGACTGAGCGCCTGTGAATAAGCTGGTTCCCGCGACTTAGCTTTCATTGGGCGCTGTAGGAATCTCGAGATTACGATTACGATTTCTATAGCGCCTTCTAAGAACTTCTCAAAAGCGCTTAGGCAGAACTACTCCAGAGCTCTTGAAAGTATTTTAATCCAGCTGGTATACAGTATAGAGTCATCGTGGACAAAATCATAACAACATCCTATCGCCAACATCCCAGTTGATGTGCATGACCTGCTCATTAATTCACGAACCCAGGAACATTAATCCAAATCAAATTATACTTTATTAGCATTCGCATCAAACAGTTTCTGCTGAAATTTACTAAATTCTTCTATAAAAAGCAACTACTTATAATTATGTACAGGCTTTCGATCACTACCAGCTCTACAGTAGCGACTATACTAATGCATGGAATAAAATATAATAGAATAGCACACAATGGAATAGAGCAGAATAGAATACAGCAGAATAGAATTAAATGAAATAGAATAGATTAGACGAGAATAGAACTGAGCAGACTATAATAGAACAGACTAGGATAGAACTGGTCGGTATGGGATGGAATGGAATGCAATGAAATAGTTGAACTGAAGAGATCAGCTCAGCTCATCTATATCAGATCAAATTAATTGAGATTAAATTAGATTAGATGAGATAAGATTAGATGTCAACCAGATTAGATTAGATTCGATTATATTAAATTAGGTCAGATCAGGTCAGATTAGATTAGACTGCGGACAGAAAAAGTCTATAACTTAAATTTGTGTCGATGCCTAATGCAAGAGTTCCAGTATGAATTCTAAATGTATCAAGTTCCTTGGAAATAGTTAATTGATCAGTTTGTTATTTGTCAAAGTAGACAACCACGTGAACCTTATGTCCACTTTTTGACTCGCCTGTCCAGTCGAAGTGCTTGGTATGTTCGTGGGTTTTCCAGAAATCTGTTCCACTAGCTGTCGTTTGCTTCCAGGTTTGCCAAGACGTTTTCCTACCAAAATCTGTACCACCCCAATAAGTCCACCAATAAGTTGGTGATGTCCACCATTCATATATGTGCGTTGCCGGTGTGGTATAAACATCTTGATGAGGTGTGGTTTTAGGCCTGTTATCTCTATGAGGTGTGGTTTTACCATCGTCTGTCGGCGTCTTATTGCCATCTTCCGTCCGTGTATTGTATCCGGTGGGCGTAGCCCAAGATGTACCAAATTTAGTTGATTCATGCTCCGTGTTTGGCGAGGTTTTCCAAGCGTTCACGTTATTGGTGCTATGTTCTCCTTCCAAACTCTTGAAATATCTTTCGGAAATCTCTCCATATTCTTCGTCCGTGAGTTCTCTGTCCAGTTCACCCCCGTTCTCCTCCAACAATTGGTTGGTCAGCCTTTCCAGCAGACTGTAGTCCAGGTTCTCATCTTGATAATGTTTCAAATCGTAATCATCTTGTTCTTCGAACGGAACCTTTCTCGTTGCTAAGTTAAAAGACTTTTTCATCTTCCTGCAATACCATTCTTACACAATTAATGATTTTAATAAACGGATAAATCAAACTTAGAAAAAAAACGTTATTTTTGTTCTACACTTTTAAATAGAGCACAAGTAGGCCTAATTAATGTGGTATCCATAGAGATGCCCAACAAAGCTAACCTATGATTTTAGATGTGTACATGGCCTATTAAACATTGATAGGCCTCAGTCTAAGAGAAGCGTGTAGATACTGTAGGTCTACAGTAGTTATACGACAAATACGTTGGCCTAATTAAAGCATATGCACTACATAGGCCCTATTGCTACTTTATTTTACAAAAACATTGTGCTGAAATACTCATTAAAATGACGCAATTTTACCTTAAGCTGTAGGTGTACGACTTTGGAAAATCGGGTTTAGGACCCTATGTAAGCTTCCGCATAAAAATCGTATGAGTTTCCCTTGATAAAGCGGCATATGAATATAATATAAATAAATATATATACCAATAAATATTCAATTACTTTATGCATATATTTTAGCCTTAATTTTTAATCGGTTGAAGAAGAATCGGGTTATGTGATTTACCTATAAGCCTAAATTCACAAATGTCTCAAGTCCTCGCAATATTTTACAAGGCGCTGTTTGCTATTTAAACGATTTATCCAGCACTGCGCATTCTCTAAATTAATATGTTTACATAACAGGACATTTGTTTGATACTAGTTTGACGTATACCATGATACGTTATTTTTACTATTAGATGTTAGTTTGACATATCAAACTGATGCATTCTTGTTGAACATTTGATCATCAAATTGACATCTAAATGACAACGTTAAATTGATATGTACTTCACCTGGGTGTTTTATCTGGAATTGAAGACTCAAGGTATTTTATAAGAGCCTCGTCTGGTTGCGCCCTGAAAAATTTGGTTGCATTCGAGACAATATGAATGCACGTAAGCCCAATGTTTTTCAGTGTAATGTAACGAGTGATAGAGACCACCAATCAATCAACCTACCAGTAAGGTATTCCAAAGTCGTTTCTGCGATCGTATTTTCCAGGTTCTTCGTTTGGCCTAATAAAAGGTCCTTCGATTACACCAAAACAGTTTACAATTAGTCTAAATAGTCAATATTTTAAGGTATAGTTAATCCATGCATGTAAAATTTTAAAAGTTGCTGCATTTGACCTTTATGACTAAGGGTCGTACTGGCCAAATTAAAACAGTCTTCTATATCCTAAAGACGCTATATCTCTAGATACATAGGCCTAGGTCTAGATATTCATACGTAGTGGACGTAGAGAAGGCGTTCATTTCCCTATCTTAGGTTTTTGACGAATCCTGACGAATCTTGACAAGGTCCTGAACATAGAAACAGTACGCCGCATGAGTTGAGACACGCTTTTAAATTCCATTTTTTTGTTGCAAAATTATGCTGTCTGGCCATAAATGCCGTTGTAATGGGTAATGTACACAAACAACCTGGGCTTACACGGAGAAGTATAGGCCTACAGGGCTTCAAACTTTACTTACATATAGTCTCAAATGATAAGAAACTTACTACATACATAGGCCTAAGCCTCATAAAAAAATGGCTCACAGTCTAAAACATAATGTTTGTAAAGAGGATGATGTAATGCTCACCTTTCTCAACCGGAAGAGCAAGAGTCGAGGATACAACGACAACAAGCAGAAGAAAAACCCGGCTTCTTAAGACAAACATTTTCTTTCTGAAGTTGTGCTATACAAACGCGGATTGCTGCTTAAATGTATTTTGCAATCTGCTGCTAGACATCCGACGAAGTGGTACCTAAATATTTCACACTAAAGCTATATACTCTTTAAATAGTATTGATGGGCGTTTGGGTTGACACGCTATGTCCGCATGTCTAATTCAATTATTACTGTATAGACATCTATAATTCACGCCCATAAATAGACCCTGGTTTAGACTATAATTACAGGACAGTCCTGTAGTCCTCCTCTAAATATTGTATTTAAGTCTCTGTCTGTCCGTCTGTATGTCTGTCTCTGTCTGTCTGTCTGTATGTCTGTCTATCTCTGTCTGTCTGTGTATGAGTATATATGTGTATATATATATATATGTATGTATGTGTAGTCCTCCTCTAAATATTGTATTTAAGTCTGTCTGTCTGCCTGCCTGTCTATATGTGTGTATGAGTTTGTATGTATGTATATATGTATGCATGTCGGGGATGCCCACGAGACACTTGGGACCGAGACGAGACTGAGGCGTTCACGGAGCAGTCGGAGACGAGACCGAGATCTTGAGTTCCGAGACGAGACCGATACCAAGATCTCGGGACTTCGCGACGAGACGTAGGCCTACCTAAAAGTGTATTTTATTGTCAGCACTCAGCAGTTTAATTTTTAATGTTGACTTCCGCTGTCGTGTTGTGTTTTTTATGGTTACTTCCAGTCATGAAAAGTAGTTAGCAATTTAGTTAATACTATTAATACACGATCACAGACCGACAGCATACTGGTAGAAAAACTACTAAACACAAAGTTGTAGGCATTTGCCTACAACTTTGAGCCTATGATGTAAAGTCATCCACCAGTGACATCGCGTTACTGAATTGAACTGAAAGCGGATAGGACACAGTGAGTTTGGCTATATCATAGTATGACAAGCTCACGTGGTTATTATTAAGAGCATGAAATGACGTCAAAGGCTTCCTATGCTGCAGGTTGGAAGCCTGATTATCATAATAATAATAATTAGCAACTTCTAATGCGCCAGTGTCTAATGCACAAGGCATCAACCGATGGCACACCAAAACCAAGCCACAATCAGGTCGATATCCAGGAGGTCAGTCCGCACGACAGAGAGGCAGCCTATGGTGGATAAGCAATTTGAAACAGCTAAGTTTTAAGTTGAGAACGAAATGACAGAAGCGACTGAGCAGAACGAACAGACACAGGGAGGGAATTCCAAAATTTTGGTCCAGCAACCGAAAATGCTCGTTTACCAAGAACAGTTCTAGCCCAAGGTATGACAAGAGAAAGACAATCAGATGACCTTGCAGAATAATGGTAAGTCTGGGGAATAAGGATTGATTTCAGGTATTGTGGTTGGCCATAGTTCAATGTTTTATAAACCGTAAGTCCTAATTTGAAACAAATCCTTTGCTGAACAGGAAGCCAATGTAAAGATTTAAGCACAGGCGTTATATGCTCATATTTAGAAGTATTTGTTATGGCTCTAGCCAAGGAGTTCTGAACTCTTTGGAGTTTCTGCATGTTTGATTTAGTGATACCAACAAGAATGGAGTTACAATAGTCAAGACGACTGGAGACCAATGCGTTAGCTAAGGATATTCTGGAAGACATGGGGACATAATGCCTAATTCTGCGTATGTCTCGAATATACATATATGATGACTTACAAATACCATTTACATAGTTTGTGAGGGACATGGTTGAATCAAAAACAACACCCAAGTCATGAGCAGTATCAGTCATCTCAATCAGTGAATCACCCAGTTTTACAGATTTAAGCCATTCGAATTTCTTAAGTTGCTGAGGAGTGCCAAGCAGTAGAAATTCAGTCTTCGAGGGGTTAAGGAGAAGTTTATTTGCTGCCATCCAAGACTGCAGCTCTTCAAAGGCATCAGACAACAGCTGCACAGACGAGTGACAAGTCAAACTGTCAAATGAGATGTAGATTTGGGTATCATCAGCATAGAAATGATATCCCAGTGAATGATTGTCTAGCAGAGTACCTAGAGGTGTGGTGTATAATGTAAACAAAAGAGGACCAAGTACAGAACCCTGCGGAACGCCACAAGTCAACGAGGCACTAGCTGAATAATGTCCATTTAAATATACAGATTGAGTGCGAGGGCTGAGGTAAGTAGCAAACCAGTTTAGGGCAGGACCAGAAACTCCAAACCAATGTTGAAGACGATGCAAAAGGAGAGAGTGGTCGACAGTATCAAAGGCAGCAGACAAATCAAGGAGAGCAAGTGCAGTCACCTTACCCTTATCCATGGAACACATGATGTCATTATGGACAGCAAGCAGGGCAGATTCTGTTGAATGAAATTTACGGTAAGCAGACTGAAATGGAGAAATTAGTGGGTTGGAAGAAAGGTGAGCTTGCATACGATTCAAGACTACCCGTTCAAGAATTTTAGATATAAAATTCAAAGTTGAGATGGGTCTGTAATTAGACAGGTCACTTGGATCGAGAGAAGGTTTCTTTAGCAGAAGATGAACTATGGCATGAGCAAAACCAGAAGGAAAGGATCCCTCAAGCAACGAAGGTTTTACGATAATGCGAAAGGATTTCCGAAAAATAAGTTAAGGACGTCGTCACTTAGTTATTGTCTGTGTCACAAGATGAGCTATACTTTGACACCTTATCTGGAGCGCGGTAAACTGACCTGACTGGCGTGAAGGAAGAATGGGCGATGATGTGGACAGTGAACGACGAGGACGAGGATGAAGACTGCAGACGCCCTCCCGTCGCCAGGCCTTGGGGCCGGGCGCCATCCTGAGGAGGCCATCCCGTCGCCAGGCCTTGGGGCCGGGCGCCGTCCTGAGGAGGCCATCCCGTCTCCAGGCCTTGGGGCCGGGCGCCGTCCTGAGGAGGCCATCCCGTCCCCAGGCCTTGGGGCCGGGCGCCGTCCTCAGGACGCTATCCCGTCGCCGGGCCGTGGGGTCGGGCGCCCTCCTTAAGCGCGTTGACATATTTTCCATTTGGATAGAGGAATTGGATTGGCGTCTGCACAACATATCAGTTTTTCTCCATGTTTACAAGCTTTTGTTTCTGGTGTGATTGTCAGAGTCCTTGGTCTATCTGTACGCAACAGTAAACCACACAAGGGCGGATCCTGGGTTTCAGTAAAGGAACGCCACATGCCGAGCGCAGAGCGCGAGCCTATATGGGGTCTGGGTTTAAACATCCAGTGGGGTCCAGAGGCAAAGCTCCGAGGTCAGAGGTCAGAGGAGCGTCGCCTTTGAAGCCGAGTGCTTTTTCCTTCAAAATAGGTAATTTGGAGTTTTTCCATGCATTAGTTTAGGTTTTAGGTTTTCCATGCATTAGTTTTAGGTTTTGGGTTTTCATGTTGTATTTTAGTCCAGATTTCACAGCTTCATACACGATGTACTGCACAACCTAACAAAAACTGAGAATTTTTGTACTCAACTACAGTAGTGACAGATGAAGATCTGTCACATTGGCTATTTGGATTTTGGAGCTTTACTTTCAGGTTCTGATGTGTCACTACAACACCAGACTACGAAATAATTAATGTTATACAGTGAAACAATCTCAGCCTCGGCCTATCAGGGCAGGTGGCCAGCCCTCATCCTCACCGTCTGGTCTTCCCATCGACAGTGTACAGTCAGTGTACTCACTGTGGGTACAATCCAATGTTTATGAGGATGGAAGAAGTGATAGCAGTACGTATTCTAATTAAGCTTTACTAAAGCTACTTTCAAGTACAAACAGACTTGTTACAACACGTTTTGTTATAACACAGATTCTGATATAATACCGTTGAGACAAGGATCCCAAAATTTAATTCCTCTGTAGAAAATGACCTCATTGTAACATGGTCTCATTATAACATGACCTCATTATAACATGGTCTCATTATAACATGACCTCATTATAACATGGTCCCATTATAACATGGTCTCATTATAAGGCAGTTATATTATTATAACATTATTATTATAACATATTATCATTATATAGCTCCCAAAGAGAGCATTGTACCAAGTTTCTGGTGCATGTTAAACATCTGTTAAAAACTCTCAGTCGTCATTATCTGGAATAGCATGCCATACTGTAACTATTTACAACCATTCATTTGTCATGAAAAATGTCCTGAATCAGTTTCTTTTCATCAAACACCTCCATCCACAAGTTTCTACTGGTCAGGGTCACCAGATTTAAAAATGCAATAAATGCTGTTGAATATCACAAATAGCAGATAATATCAACATTAGTCACAACCAAAAGCAACAATTGTTTCTAGCTAACTTGATTAAACATCATCAAATAAGAACTGTCAAGCCATGTCAGTCATTTGTGGCTAACTGTCTAAGAGGTTCAGGAAGAAGCCACTTTGATTCCTTTGCCATCTGCACAGTAGCCACATGTAGGACTTCGTGTTGCACAAGCAGATACACAATAATTGTTATAGGCCTATAACATAATGTAATGTAAATGGCATTTAATAAGGGCCACTGCGTCTATTTGTCTTTCTTTTTTGAGAAAATTGCTGACAGTCCACGCTTCTTCTTCTTGTCTTTTGTCCGTAGCTCTACACCTTCTGCCCCGGTTTCTTTCGATGAAGCACCCTGAATGGCAAGAGAAAATATTTCAGTTAATAAGCAAATCAAAAGTGCAATAACAAAATCTATTAAAATAATGAAATAATAATGAGTGCCTGACTGTTCATCCATCAGCTGTCACCATAAAATACAAGTTATCATAAATCCTGTGCATCAGATGAAACTGAAGCCTCTTCTTCTCTTATTGTAGTTGAGAATGTGATTGGCCCAAATGGTAATATTGAATTGTGTGCAATTTACCTAAGTTGGAACAAACCTGTGCTTGTTAGATTACAAGGCAGCCATGCTAATAATTACATGTGGTTCTGCTTAGAAGCTACTATCCAACATAACACAGCATGGATTTTATGCATTTCAGAAGCCGTTTTGTCTGTTAAAACTACAGCAAATTACCAGGAATACTCAACTGCAAGTCATTCCTAGCTTTCTCTTTAAAGCTACGGTGGTGTCTACTGAGACACTACTATCATCTGAACTACCCCATAAATCTACAACTCATGCACTTAAGAATTTCTACTTTAATGTTCCTGTCAGTTTGCCTTCATGCCTTGCATGTTATGGCAAAGGCACTGTAGAAGTTTCCATATTAGATTAGATTAGATCAACCACCACAAGGTCAACTGTCATATATGTATACATTTAGATATTTAGCATCTTTTATGGACATCTCAAAGCATCTGAAACTCTCACACGAATGCACATGTAGGCCTATTAAATGTTCTGGAACAGGCTGTCATGTAACCTGCAACATAAATTTCTTGTCCTTTCTCTGTCTCTGTTTTGCTAGTGGCTAAAGACTGTTCTATTTGACTTCATTCTTGTGTTGCCAGGTTGGAAGCATCTCGAGGGAGTTTGCTTGAAAAGTCGCTATATAAATGTGCATTTATGATTAACATTACAAAAATCGTAATTCAGAAGTTCAGATTAGACTGTTGGACTTTGTGTTTGTGAACCAGGACCTGTACGCATGAGCTGGGCTTAAGTTTGTCACTTAAATAGTGCCCATGTCTGGACTAGATAGTCTCTGGCTAGCAGCTTTCGACAAGCGGTATGCGAGTCAGGCTTAGGCAACATAGAAACTAGTTGTGGATTAAGATTTGTGAGGTAATTTTTATATGCAGGGTTTTCCAACATTAATGTGGTTTTGTTGATGGTGTATGTGCAAAAGTTATTTTCCTGCAACAACATCATATATTCATGCTCTCTATCTTAATATATTAATATTCATGAAGTCAATGAGGTGGTTGTTTCAAAACACGAATGATATTTAGTCATAGTACTTTTAGGTAATTAAGTTCAGAAATGTATGTTTTAAGTTTTACTGTTATTATTGTTGAGAAATTGAGTGGATTCCGACAGTCCTTCAACATTAGTCGACATAAATTTTTTTCTCAAATCGACAAATTATGACAGCAGCCATTTTGTTTATTTTCACTACGCTAGGACTAGTCCACTTATGTCTGATTACAAAGTGGACTAGCAGTAGTCCAGGCAAAATACGCTAAGACCTTGATGTGCATACCAATTTTGTTTACTGGTGTGGCATAAGCCAGAATTAGTCTGGACTAGCAGTTATGCTGTCATTCAGCATAAGCGCCCATCTGGTTCTAATGACTCGGTTTTTTTGGAATGTGTATCTGACGGTTAAGAGAGAAAGTTAAGAGACCAAAACTAAAATGATATCTGTGACTAACCACCTTATTTGTGTCACTTTCCATCACTGACTGAGACTTCTTAAGTTTACCAGATTTGGAAGCTGCAATTAGAAAGAAGAAGCAGAGATTTACCTGCCAATAACACACGTATGTGGATTCACTTCTTCCTTTGATTGCTTCTTTAAAATTTCCATCACCATCATTATCATCACCACTGTCATCATCATCATCATTGTCATCATCACTGGCATCATCATCATCATTGTCATCATCACTGGCATCAACATCATCATAAAAATCTTTTTTGTAAGAAATCCGACTACCTACTCAGTTCTTCAAGGCTATCTGTAATGAAGCAGAGAATGACATAAAGAGCAGTCTCCTGAGCTAACCCAGAGAGGCAGCACTTGATATGAAGTTTTAACCTCAGCATTTGACAGTGAATGGCCAATTCTCTCCCTTGCCATCTGATCATCCCAACAGTGTACTATGGTCAGTTTGTTAGGGGACCGAAGCAGAGCAGAAATCTCGAAACATCTTTCTGCTCTTGCAGGGATTTGAACCCCTGACCTCTGGGTTGAAGGTCCAGCATGCTAACCACTACAGTATCACACACCCTTCTTCTACTTGCAATGAAACATTTATAAGTTGATTGTTACATGTTGTTCAATAAAGACTGCACGCCGCCACCACCATCACTATCATCACCACCACCGATACCTTTCCTACCAGCAATTCCACCATTTATCACTACTATCAACACCGTTGCCTCTAGGGCCACCATCACTGTTTACCCACCATCACCACCACCACCACCAACACCACCACCACCAGATGCTCCCGGAGAAGAATGATACAATGCTCTCATTTCTCCGGTACAAAATAAATACTTGCCAGAAGAAATCCCTATCAGAAGTTTCTGTCACTGGCAAATGCCAGACATAGGTAGTATCTGACAGAGGAAGAAGAGCAAATAAAAATACGCTCATTGAGCACATGCTGAGTGAATCTACCTTCATGGCTGGAATCCTGTAACGTAGAATGAGCAACCTCTTGTGTCAGCTTTTCGTTTTGTTTCACTGGAATATATAATGAAGAAAAATTATAAATTCTTAATAACTCCAATATACATCCATAAAACATGTTCACAATAATCAACTACAGCTCACTAACTAACGGTGATGACAATGACAAAAATGATGACATTGATGATGACACCAGTAATGATGATGATCATTATTATTGCAGAAGTGATGGCAGAGATGAGTGATGATTGTGGTGGGGACAATGATGATCATAATACGATTCTGATAGCCATATTGAAAGTCATGCTGTTTGAATCAATTAGAGGCCCCAGTACAAATTGTTATACCTTGGACAGGTGTTACAGGTGAGGCAACTGCCTGACTTGGCTGTTGTGGTTTCTCCTCCTTCACTGAAGTGACTGCCTCCACTTTGCCTACATCATTAGGCATAGAACTCACATGTTTGGTTTTCATTAATTAAGCTCAATTTATTTTTCCCAAATTCAGAAGATTATATCATCATCAGCAACCATACCTTAGCAATTTTATACCAAGAGGGTCTTTAACAGGCAATACACAGTCATAGTTATAATGAGTTATAGTTCTGTAATGCACAGACTCTTGAAGCCAACCGTGAAAGACAGCCAGAGGTATTACAGTGTTAGCAACTTCAACTTTATTATCTTCACCAAATATGGGTAGATAGCCAGTTCTCTTTCTCGCTCTTTGACCCCCATGCCGACAGTGTACAGTTGGGGTACACATTTTATAGTTGAGTTTTCACACACAGATTTCTGTTAGTTTTAAGAACCTATTTAACTCTGTTGCAGCAAATGTGGTCCATTTCGACTGTATAGAGAAAACAAGTGTCTCCTGCATATAATGAATTAGTTTTTTAATGAAGGAGGAGTGCTGGAAAACACATTAACTGATCAACCTTTTCTTGCCTTTTTCAGTTACTGGATCGAGATTTTGGAAAGCTCTTCCTGTTCCTGTTCTTTCTGTTTAGTCTCTTAAGTCATCATGGTTTCAGCTCAAGACTTACCTTTCAAATTGCTTATCTCTGTAGGCTGGCTCTCTGTCATAGTGGACTGATCTGCTGGAGACTGACCTGATTGTGACTTTGCCTTGACGCGCCATCGGTCGATGCTTTGCGCATCAGACAACAGCATGAGAGAAGTCATTAAGTAATCAATTAATAATAATAATATAATTATAATGTAATAATAATTAATATATTAATAATTCTTGGCATACTGTTGAGGAATAAAAAAATGAAACAATTATATATGATAAGATTTTAAGTGCTTGGCTTTATATAAACTGATAATGAATGTATATTTGTAACTGGCAATTCAAATAGCACCTTTTAAGAACCTCACACAGGTGCTGCGGTCAAATTCATCAAAAACAAAGGGTTAACTTATGCATTCCGCATTGACACTGAATCCTAACCTGTTTCAGCTTTCTCCTGCTTAATAGGAGGCTGTTCCAAGGAACTGACTGGCTGCTCGGCCTTTTGAATGGGGCTAACTTTTTCCTCTAAAACTCCTGCAATTAAATTTTCCTTTTTTTCTGAAGAAATTGGAGATTCAACAACTGGCTCCTTGTCTTTGACTGTTCGGTGTGCAACATCTTGTGGCTCATTTTTATGCTGACGGCCAATTTCAATTTTTAGGTTCTGATCCACAGCAGCAACTCTTGTGCTTACTTCAGACACATGCAACACAAACGAATCCACAAAAGATTAAATACAAACACTGCGACAGAAGCACATAACATGCATACACCACTTACTCAATAAAAGAAGCACTTACCATTCATCCACTTAAAACATACATTCATCAGCTTATTTTACTTATTTTATTTACTGCACTCATTATGTGTGCAGCCACTAAATCTGAATCAAAGGTGCAGATGAATGTTCACTATGGGTAAAGATGCAATGGTCAGAATAAAATAATGGGTCTTGACAAATCATTTAAATGATGAAAGTAAGTCGGCAGGTCAGGCCTTTTCTGGTAGACCATACCAAATAAGAGGGACACTGCAAGTGAAAACTAATTACCTAATGGTCTTATCACTCATCCACTGAAAACATGCATCCAGCAATCCTCTTCATCTTGTTAATCTATAAAATCCTGTTATTCATCATTAACTAAATCATTTAATTAATGAAAACACAAACATTAGTTAAGTCTGACTATTGTCATTCAAACTTGAGATACAAACAGCTATCTTTTGCTTCATAATTTGTTAATTACAGCATTGACTAATTAATGTAAACAGCACATTTTTCACTTACACGTGTCTTGATGTACACAAATCTAGGTATAATTAATCTTAAACTTTCATAGTGACATTACAACTGTGTAATTTTATACAACAGAACTGCCACAAGAGCTTAAACTGCTGTATGAAAAGAGAACGTTTATTGCTATTTATGTACGTGGACATCAAAGCATATTTTGTTAACACATCTACAGAAAACCCCCTCAGAGTGCTCAGTTATCACTTGCAAATAAGAATTCTGCACAAGGAAACTGAGACACAAGTCAGGACATGTAGCAGCCAATGCTCTAACCTGGTTCAGCAGAAGTCTTGGTCTTTTCTTGATCAGCATTTGGTTTCTCTTGCTGCTTCAGTTCCTTCGCAGGTCCCTGCTTTGGAAGTTCGACTTTTTTCAAATCAGGACTTGCTTAAATAATAAAAATCACTAGTTTATTAAGGTCAGAACAGGTTAATAGATGGACAGAAAGACAGATGCATGTATCCGAAAATTTATATAAATTTTACGAACCTCTTGGAGGCACTGAAACAACAATATCTTACAGATTAGCAACATGCTACTTAATTTGCCTAAGGGCGCCATGAATGGTTTTTAGGAACAAAAGTGTCACCTAGTATTCTGACAATCTGTTAGCCTGAAGTTGATAGTAGTTGATCATCTAATAATCAAATGCATCAAAAGAAAAAACTATCATCAGAAGCAGCATTCAAGAGCTGAATAACAAGGCCAGCATCCAACAGACATAACCAAGATAAGCATAACTCTACCCACAACTCATAAATTTAACCCCAATCGGAGTTCAAAGTTAAAATCTCTTAATTCCGGCTAGAATTTCTCTTATGCCTGATTTGTATTAAGTGCAAAGTTCTCACCAGGTGGCACTGGGCTGGTAGTCTTTCTCTGAACTTGATGCACGTAGTCATCAAGCTCCTTCTTGGAGACTGCATCAAAAGGGTTCCCGGCTGAAAACTCCTTGTAGAAGACAGCAGACTTTTGGTGATCACGCTGAATTATGCCTCGAGATGCAGCTGTTACTTTGACACCCCCTCCACCAGGGTGGCTTTCCTGTAACCATAGCAACAATGGCTGGTTTTGTACATGTACATCATGTAAGTTTGCATATGAATGAGAGCCAGTATCTCCATCAGTTAAGCATTTAACTAAGCAACTAATCAAGAAGTCAACCAATCCATTCACTAATTAATTAATAAATAAATAAATAAATAAAATTAATTAATTAGCAAAGTCTCAGACTGGTAACTGATACACTGTTTATTACCTTCATTAGTAACTATGTCCTCAAAGAAATGGTCATAGGTTTTAAAGCTGTTTTGTCCTAAAGCTCATACAAGACTACAGCAATCAGATGTCAACTGGGCTTCTTCAATGCATTACAATTATATACCACGGTTTGACTAGAAGCACCCATCGAATGATGCCTTATGCATTATTATAACAAATCAAAAACTAAAAGCATCAGTAAGTCAGCTACATAATAAGCAAGTAAGTAATCTCTGTTAGCAAAAGACAAACACTGTTTAATCAACTCATCAATTCCGAATTAAAAACTGGATCCCAATAGAGAAACACCTCATTCCATCTCTCACCTGAATCCTCCTGGCTTCATCCCATGTCACTCCTTCCAGAAGTGTCGAGTGCGGACCTGCAGTAGCGCGATTTGGCATGAAATCTTTGCGAATCTAAAAAAATCAACAAAACTCAAATATGAATCATGACTAAATAAGATAAAAACTAATGTGTTTCAAATGACCTGAACTTAGGAAGGTCACTCTAATTCTATTCGAATGCATCAACAGAAAATCTGGTTAAATTATGAAAGGTCAGACCACTGCAACAGAGAAAGTCTACCAGGATAATTATGTTCGAAGAGCTAATCGATAATATTAAAGATTCAACCACACAAATGACTACATGGAAAAGAATTTTAAAACTACAATGTAACATAAAGATCTCCACTGTAAGGTAAAAGAATGTAATCTAATGTAATATATAAATGGCATATTGCCTACTTCTTCAGGATAAATGTCCAAGTCAGTAAAACAGAAAAATTGTGAGGTTGAGACAGAAAGTGGCAACTGAGTGGGAATTACTGGCATAAGGCAGAAACCACAACAAATACCGGACAATCAAATAAAGCTTTGGTGATTGTACTGTTGATCTTAATGTTTTAAGAACAAATTTACATTATAAATTATGTCAGACCTGTTTCACTTTCTGCTTGTATTCTCGTACATCTGTACCCAAAGGAACAAATCGGTGGCTTGTTGTTCGAAAACTTTGACCATTTTCAGCAGGCGACTACAACAGAAAGAAAATTAACATTACTCTAAAAAAATGCTAAGTAAGCAAAGAAAAGCACCCATGTCCCATAGTGGAATGAATCTAGGGGATGCATTCATTTCTTGCTCTTTGGCCCTTGAGCTGGCAACTGACAAATCCCAACAATCCGAACATGAGGCCAGTATATTGCATGACCTGCTATTTACTTTCCAGCTTATGTCTGTATCAAACTCAACTGCCTGGTGAAAATCTTGTTATTCAGTTAGTTTTCTATTTATCTGCAACTGAGCAATACTTTGCAAGGTTCAAAATGGCCAAGCAAGGAAATTACTATTTTTATTAGTTAGCAATTTCTACAGCACTAGTGTCTAATCCACAAAGCATCAACTGATGACACACCAAAGCTACAGTCATCTCAGTATCTAGAAAGTATGTAAGTCCACTGAGACAGAGGCAGTCTATGGTGGATAAGCCACAGATGCACACACTGACAAAATCCTCTTGAGAGTATACAGTCTCTGAGTAACTTCATTTTTCAGGTCTCTGACGAGTTACTTAAAAGAGGTTGAAAATATCCCCTCTTTTGGAGATTTAGGCCTCGTTCCCTGCAATGGTGGGCCCTTTGGTCTATAGTTACACCAAATCACTGAGCTGATGCCCCATTTTGTGACTTCTGCATTACGACTATGAATAGCATCAAATGCAAAATTTCAATAAAAATAATCATATTTGCCAACAATCCAAATACAATACAATATAGAATAAAATGCTCAGCATGCAATAAAACTACTTTAAGGAAAATATTAAAACCATCTTTGTTGCCTTGGTATTCATAGCTGATGCAGGTCGCTGAGAACTCGGGGTAACACTTCGACTCTGTTCGTACGAGACTTGCAGACTCTGGTCATGCCTATACGTAAAGTCAAGTAATGTATGGAATTATTTAGATCCAGGCAAATCATCAGGTGACAGATAAGCTAGAGAAAGCACAGTAAAGCATCTTACAGCACAGCATGTAAAATTCAAAACTTATACTTATATTCATTATAAATTTTTATCAGGAAGCAAAAATTTTGATGAAATGACAATTTATAGAACTGAGCAACTCTACATGAAGGTTTTGTCCAAGGTTCTAACACAGAAATCATTCAAGGGGAGGCTCAAACCCACACATCCTCTGCAAAAAAGAATTGCTCAGGCAGTAAGTCACTGTCCCTTTTCATGAAAACCAAGTAAATTAATTAAATCGTGCTCAAGTCATGCTCAAATCAACTGATCCATGTTCAATCTCAATACGAAAACAAGTATGCCCAAATGAACTTTATAATTTTCAAGTCAATAGCATCATGCTCAATTCTGCAGAAACATGCTTAAATCAGCTGAATTCAACTCAATTCAACATAATTGTGCTCAAATCCTTTGTATTATCCTTAACTGAGCAATCATGCTCAGTTTATTGCATGACCGAGTCAACTCAACTTACACTCTGCTTGACTCCAAAACAGTGGATTTTGTAGAATGTGCCACCTCCATCAAACTCTGAGAACGGGCAGTTCGTTTGGATACCAAAGGAAAACGATACATGTGTCCAGTCTGGTATCCCTTTTGAATTGCATAAACATATCTCATAAATGTATCACAGAAATAACAAAGATGAGAGTGATGATGATGATGATGATGATGAAGATGATGATGATAATAATGGCAATGACTTTTATTATTATTACTGATTAGTAACTTGTATAGCACCAGTGTCTAATGCACAAGACATGAACTGATGGTGCACCACAATCAGGTGAAACAACTAATGATAATGGCTATGACCATCCTCATGAAGATCGTGATCAAGACAATGATGCTGATGAAGATAAAGATCATGATGCAGATGATGATCGGATAATGAAGAGTAGAAAGCAGTTCTAATTAATACCCAGAAACACAAACTGTTAAACCCCTCGTCTGATAGTACACGATTTATGACAAAGCAATTATGTAAGGAGCACTGACTGCACCATCGAGCATTCTCATGAATCCTTCAAATCTGACATCTTCCAAACGTCGGTCAAGCCTAGATGGCTGAATATCAGGAGGAGATTCACTGGTCATCTCCAAGACTACTCGCTGCTTCTCCTCAGAAGGCATATAAATGTTGGCCAAGCCCACAGGTAAGATGCTAAACTGCAAACAAAACCACCCGGAGTTATGCACATCACAAATACATAAGAATTCATACACGACATTTCAAATATTTTTAATTTACACCTGCAGTAGTCCCTACTGTCAAACTGCGTGATATTGAGGAGCTTCACGATAGATTACAGCAATCCACCATTACAATATTCCACTATTACAATATTATTTATTACAACAATCCACCCTTTTTACTGATTTCCAATGGATTATGTAATGCACCCAGATAAGAATCCCAGATTTTGATAAGGGTTAAAGGTTGACATGTTAATAATCAGTTAAAAACAATGTCAACCAATAAGCAGTCAAACAATAATTCAATACAATGTTGAGTAACAGTCACATTAACAGTAATAATAGTAGTAACAATAGCATTATGTAAAATTTTAAAATGTCTTTAGTAAAATCCAGGTTTCTACAACAACATTCATTTATGGTACCTGGGTTTCTATAGCAGCAAAAACATTACGAGCAACATCGACAGCTTGCTCCACCGAGTCTCCACAGACGACAACACCAAAATTCCTCAAAAACATCACCTGTATTAGGAAGAAAATAGCAAAAAATCAGATCTATAGGTACAAATAACAATCAGTCACAATTACAGGTGTATGACATAGATGCCAAGTGGATATCTTTAAATGTAATGTATTGTGGACATTACCAAAGCATCTTTGAAGAATCTGCGACAAGTTAAATTCGATTTAATTATCGCTACATATGTATTTTATAAGCATACATCAGAACCTTCTTATTGTGCTACTTTTGCAAGCCATACAAAGTACTGAATTGTAAAAGGCTGTATTAAAAAGAAGTTCTGTTACAAAGCCAAATTTAATTTATGATCCATATTCCCTGTGTTATATCAAAATTCGCATACAGTGCCGCATCTTCCCAAGAGGTTCTGTTGTACAAAGTCAGCAAACTATCTGAGATGCTGCTGCTGCTGCAACAGACAAACTTATGCACCTTGCTATTTCGATGTTGTACTAGACCAAGAAGACTTTCATCCTCTTCACTGCAGATGGCACCAAAGTAGTCCGTGTAAGTTATTTCCCCGAGCTCCATTGCCTCCGGACAAAGCGGTAACAGGCCACACTTCAAGGCTGAGAACTGGAAAAGAGAATCAAACCAAATCTTTTGCTTAGATTCATGCATAAAAATAGAACTTAAAAGCAAAAAACTGTCTGCATAACTATTTCTGGATGATACTCAATCATTCAATGGACTCTCCGCCAGTAAACAATGAAGTCAGGCAACTTCACATTGAAGTTGGACCATCACTGGGCTAATGAGTTCAACTGACCAACTTTGGGTCCAACAGTTTTATGTCTGACACAGTATGGTGCAGACGACAAATTCACCCCGACTTAACAAGCATGACAGACAGGATACAAATGGCTCTATATAAATAACAAGAAACATGCACAGCCTTAGGATGGTTATATAATTAGCATAACTAAATTATCACGTGAATGTTTGCTCAAAAGAAGCCAAACTGATACAGGGAGACAGAATTAGATTAATACACACGCAGAAATAGCCATCAAATGTCCTGAGTTATGCTGAAATCACAAACAATCAAATTTAGATTAAATTTTCTAAGTTGATCTGTCATCAACCAATAACCATCATGACAACCAGAGTCATCAAAAAAGATCTGAAGTGTAACGCCCCTCTAGTCACTTAAGGTGTAAGAGATACAAGTGAAATGGTGCACTGCACTTCAACCAAAACCTCAGTTTCTGTGATCACATTACCCATCTCTCCCACTCACACTTCATGCATAACGCAGAATACACTCTCTGCCTGACTTTAAAACTGCATCAACCATTGCCATATCCATAGTCTATGCTAAATTAGACTACTGCAATTCACTTTTCCTGAACATAGGCTCCACCCAAATAAGCCGCCCTCAAGCCCTCCTAAATGCTCTTGCTTCTGCTGTCACCAAAACTCCCAAACACCATCACATCACTCCTCTTCTTGAATCACTTCACTGGCTTAAAATAACCAAAACCTGAACGAATCGAGTACAAAGTCCTACCATTTACCTAAAACACACTTCAATCCTCCCAACCCTCCTAACTTCATGAGTTATTTACAATCCAACCACTCCTCTCAACCCGCTCCTCTTCTGCCTTAACACTTCTCCGCCCGTCCATCACCTCATCCTTAAAATTTGGTAATTGCTCCATAGCCATAGCTGCCCCACCACTCTGGAATAAACCCCCCCCCCAGAACTGCAACAGTTATCTGACTCATCATAAAAACTCATCGATGCTCCACCGCTTGCAATGCTGCATTGGCCTTTTACTCAAAACTTAAAATGCTCCTCTTTCACATATCCTCTCCTGACTCCCCTTCTTCTTCTTCTTGCTCTTTCTGCTCCATTGCCAAACACCAACCACCATAGCTGCCAGGCTGTCTCTCTGTCTGACTTTTGGATCTCGACCTGGAACCAAACCATTTTTGCCTACTGATTTTGTTTTGACTGAGTGCCTGTGAATAAGCTGGTTCCTGTGATGTGGCTTTCGGTGGGCACTGTAGAAGTCTCGGGATTACGAATACAATTCTGGATTTTAATTCTTCGAGCCCAGGGCTGTACACAGCATCTGTAAATCCTCAGGAAAAGATAGCATTTAAGATAACAGGCACTGCAGATGTAGGCTCATGAGAGTTTGCCATCAGAGCAAATGTGGAAAATTTTCATTAAAACAATGCAGTAAGAAACAGTGATTTTTAAACGAAATAAAAGTGGACATTAATCACAAAAGCAATAAACAGTTCAAGTCAAAAACAGTTGAAAAAAAGAAGGAAATAAAAAAGAATAAACATACGGAAACAACAATGGGCGAACTGAAACGCATAATACACCGAACGTCATCTCTCGATCGATAGATGGCTGCATGTAGCATAAGGTCATTTGTGTCCACAGTGAGGTCAGTGGAACCAGAGTCAACTAAATCTCCGCCAAGGCTGACCTTGACCAGGCTGGAAGAGGTCACTTCATGATGCAGAATTCCGAGAGCAGTTACAAGAACATCTCTGGAGTTTGTCAAAGCCTAAACACCAAAATGTGGCGATAAAGTCTTAACTGTCTGCTCTGAGACACAAGAATTCTTACAAATGAAATAATCCTGCTTATTATCGTCTCAAATATAATGTCTCTCAGCAACATTTCAGCTGGGACCAATAGTGCTATATCAATTCTGGGATTACATCTGTAATATCTTAATAGTAATCTAATTAAAAATCAGGAAAATCTGAACAGTCCACCACCCACCTTCCATGACATCTGGAAACAGAACTCTTTCATTCTGATACAAATTATTACTTTAAAAAATGTTTGTCGCTCAAAAATTACACTGATATCAGGTAGCATCTTTATAAACATGTTACAAATCAATTAATGTCCCCACAAACTGAATAAGGCTTCCCAATCAGTTAGAAAATCACATCCTTTACTGTTTATCATCTTGGGGCTGCCAAAGGCCAACTTCAAGTTTTACCCAATTTACCTCCTCCTGTTACTGAACATTAAAAGTGACATAAATGACAAGAGCCAATGCAACCAAGGACCAACTTTAGTTACGATTAACCAACAAGGTCATCTAATCACCAAACCTACTTCATGAACCACACTTAAATCCTTAAAGGCAACCAGCACTATGCAAACGGATAAAAGTTGCACTTTTGCCTGTCTTTTGCCTAATTAGCGCTGCCAGCAAAAAAAAGAAGTTTTAACTGTGTTAAACAATGAGACACACTTACGCTGATGTTGGCATTGACTCCATCTGACCAACCAAATATATCGACCAGACGGTAGGAAGCAGCTACCTTACAGCGAAGGAGTTTCTCCGCTTTGCTGTAGTTGAGGGAGTCAACTCCACGCATGTCGGAAATCACAATGGCTGGCCCAGGCACTGTTTAAAAACACAAACCTGGCCCACATAATTAAATCAAATTTTTAAAATCCAACATAACATAACTAATACAAACAATATAAAGACATACAACACGCACATACGCTACTTCTCATGCGCACTGCTAACATAGGTTTCAGTTCTTATTGGCCAGCTTTAGAAATGAATTTGAATAACTCCTATTGCAAAGTGATTTCACCAGCTAATTATATTCTGCACTTAATTCATGAGTCGTCATCTAGAAAGAGTAGGCCTATCTACTTCACCCCTCACGTCAGTCTCATGAAATATGTCTACAGTGGCATATCATCAAGTACTATTTTAGTGCCAACACCCTCATTCTGTAGAGCTGTAATAATGGAAGCGGTTTTTGGATTAGCATCTTGCACAGAGGAATACAAATTTCACAATGAAGAGTGGGTTATGACTCTAGTCATCCGTCAACTCATCTGCCTCCATTGCTTTACATTTAAAGCTAGCATGAACTTTTCTTGCCTCAACGTGGCTCACACTGGATAACTGTAGGCATGCAGCAATCTTTAGAGCAACACCTTAGATGGATTTTACAAAGGCATTATATAAATGTGAATATACTGTATATACATATATATATATATACAAATGTGTGTGTATGCATTTAAGCATATCATGGGAATTAAAGAAACAAACAATTATTTATGTTTTTTAAGAAAACACTTGTAATACCTCTTGCTTGATTCCATGGAGGCAGTAGAACAGAAGTATCATAAACATCTGGTGCCCATCCATTAGTCTGCACTTTAGCCACTTCTTCCTCTATAACACCATCCAGTATATTTTCTGCTTCCCTTGCAGCACTAGACACTTGTGCACCATTAACTAGCACTTCAATCACTGGCCCTTCTACAAAGCCATTCACAGCTCTCTGTGAAAAGTGTGAACTTGAGGTTTCTTCTACATCATCAATACCTTCCACATCTGTCACAGTTTTACCTTGTACTTCTTCTGGGAAAGTTGTACCTGGTACTTCTTCTGAAAGACATTCGCTTGGTACTTCTTCTGGGCGATGGTTACTCTGTACTTCTTCCAAGAACTCTTCACTTGTTACTTCTTCTGGAAAACTGTCAGTTGGTACTTGTCCTTCTGATAGACTTTCACCTGGTACTTCTTCAAGAAGGCATTTATTTGGTGCATCTTCTAGGAGACATCTGTTGGGTACTTCTTCAGACAGACTTTCATTTGGACCTTCTACAACTGGTCCTTCTTCCAACAGATGATTTGATGGGTTCAAAATTTCATTGCTGGATACCTCATCTACTTGACCAGTACTTGACACGAATTCCATACTGATGATATCACCCAAGCTGGTTTAAACTAGTTCACCATCACCTGCAGTTAGTTCAACATCACCTGCAATTTAAATATAAATAGTAATGCTGTACCACAGCAGCCTTGCACATTGCATTTATTATACTTTCGCACCTTTTAAAAACCTTTCTGTGCTTATGACAGGTTCTTGAAAGGCATCATAAAATGTCTGGATGCTGATATTCCAGAGCATACACATACAGTCATACACACATGTACATACATACATGGCTCTACACTGACCAATGATCATTCTCTTATTTTACTTTGTTTCCAGCACTGGTCTGGGATTCTGGTCCCGTCCTGTACATTGGTTTGCTACTTATCTTAGTCCATCAACTCAATCAGTATATTCAAGTGGTCATTATTCTTCTTGTGCTTTGTTGAATATGGGGCATTGCTTGACAGTCGTTTACTAGGATATCATTTCTATGCTTAATTTTCAAATATACATTTCCTTTGGCAGTTTGTCTTGTCACTTGTCTATGCAACTGTTGCCCCTGCCTTTGAGGAACTGCAGTCTTGTATGGCAGCTAATAAACTCGTTAACCCATCAAAAACTAACTTTCTACTACTGGGCACTCCATAGGCTTAAATCTTTAAAACCGTTGTTTAATCCTAGTTTTTCAAACCTTTAGGGGAAAGCATAAATTAAAAGCACCAATGAGCTTATTGATTAAAAGATTAGATACAGTAATTATGTTACTATAACATACTATTTCATCCCATGCTTCATTCTCAAAAAACAGCAACTCAAGCTATAAAAACCCAGCTCCTGATTAAGTCGATATGAGATATATTTGACTTTAAGGTTTCCAGATCCAAGTTAAATTTATTTACATCAGAATTAGTTTTAAAAAAGTACCTGAAATCTGCATCAACCAGGCCAGTTACATTTTCGGATACAAAAATGCGGTCTCAGCTCAAATGCAACTTTTCAACTGATCTCAGTTTCTGGCTTAACTCATTCTTAATAGCAAATTAAGCAAGCATAGATTTCTTAAATATCCCTCTGGGTGAAACCGGTTTTAAATAAAGACCGTCTTCCTTTGACTGGTCTGTTTTATAAAAGATTGCCAAATTTAAGTTATGCCTGGGCAAAATTCCTCCATTGAGAGTACTTTGCCCATTGCAGATCATGCGCTTGAGAAGTTGACTGATTGTTTACCTTGTCTGCTGGGTCCTTTCCAGTTCCGGCTACATCTATACTAGTTCCGGGTAAAAACAGCCTACGCCAAAACGGTGTCATAAATGAAGCTACTACTGTGGTAACAAAGCCCAATGGCCCCATTAGCATGCAAAAGCTGTCAGCCTAAGAAACCTTCACTGGGTGCAGAGGGAGGTGGTGGCAAAAGCCAATCCCGGATCTCCACAGGCCTAACTGCAAAGCAGCTGTATTGTTGAGGATATACTGGTACAAAGCCTGCTCCACAATCAGGGCAGGAGGAGGAAGAGACAACTGATGAGGGGCCGCCCTTCCAGAGAATCACCATCTGTGAGGTTGGAGAAAAATTACCATAATGACTAGCTGGAAAGGAGGGTTTTCCTACGAGACAATGCGGGCATTATCTGTTGTGAGGGTGGGCACACAAGTGTTGAGCATTAGCAGCAATGTATGACACTGGCAAATTAGATGTTGTTGAGGATCAGATAAATCTGAAGCAGGTTCCAAACTCACAGAAAGCACTGGTGAAAGGTAACTTGATGCCATAAATCTAATTGGACATTGTGAACTTTAATGCACGGAAAGAAGAGAGCCGAAAAAGTGCATGCAGCCTCATAATACCAAGCTGGACTTTCTGGGCATCATAGAACTCTCCTCTGGCCCTCCTCCCTCTCCCAAGTCTCTAATTAGATAGGTCATCAGGGTCAAGATTCTCGGTTTCTTAACAAAGGATGAAGGATGAACTACAGCATGAGCAAAAGCAGGTGGCAAGGATACCTCAGGCAATGAGAAATTGATAACTGATGTAATGGTTGGACCTAGGACATCAAACACTCTTTTCAGAAGAGATGTAGGACTGATGTGAAGGAGACAGCTTTTGTCAGATGAAGAAAATACGAGTATTGAGAACCTCTGCAAGATTTGTTGGCTGAAAGCAGTCTAAGACAGGAGGTGAAAAATTAGGAAAAATAAATTTATCACATACCTAGTATCCCAGAAATTTCAGCCTTATGTCAGAAATGTTATCTAAAAAGTAGGTCAAGAAATTACTGGCAAGCTCTTTGGTAACCAAGAACACAGCAGAAAATAAACTTAACTTCTCTATGTATTTAATAACTTCATCAAACTCATCCACAAAGTTTTTGGTGATGCAGAACTTTCAGCAATTAAATTTGATAAATATGCAGATTTAGCAGATGAAACAAGTTTTCACACAAATCTGCACTGATCCTTGAACTTAATGTGGTCAGAGCGATGACAAGAGTGATCGTAATCGTAATTCCGAGATTTCTACAGCGCCCTACGAAAGCTGCGCCGTGGGGACCAGCTTATTCACAGGCGCTCAGTCAAAACAAAATCGATAGGCACACAGGGTTCGGTTCCAGGTCAAGCTCCAAAAGTCAAGCCAAGAGACAGCATGGCAGCTATGGGGGGTGGTGGTTGGAGAGGAGAGAGAGACAAGAGGAAGAAGGGATGTCAGGATAGGATTGGAGCCACCAACGCTCTAACTGACTTCTTTAATGCCTAGATTCACAAATCGCAGAGCACACACCACAAGGCTGTGGCGTGTGCTCTACTTGTCTCTTAGTTCTGAAAGGAATTTGCCTGTCAAGAAGCTCTGTCAGACTGGAAGTGCATAGCTAGCTAGTTGTTTGTGCAGGAGCTAACCACAACAGAGATGCTAAAATACCATGCTTCAGCTTATTTAAATCAATGTTATGCCAAGGGCGAAATTTAACAGTTTTATAATTTGGAGGCGGATAAATGTAAATGTATAGGTTTTATATAGCGACCGTATGGCCTCGACCCTGCTCATTTTGCAATGAATATATCGGGCGAGATCCTCCACCACTGCTGCCCGTTTGAATGGGCGCCACGCCATTTAAGGTCCCCGTGCACGGACCGTACTAGCCCGAGATTTAAATCTCTGAAATAATCCACGACCGGGACGCGAACCTGGGATCCTCATGCACAGAGGCTCCCTGGCATATGCACTTACCGATGTAGCTAACTAGGGCTTAAACCGGATGTCAGATTTTGAGGAAATTGCAACATGATCTGACAGATATGATTCAACAGGAGTATCAGAATGGAGCGATTTCAAATCATAATGAGTTATCAAGACATCTAGGTGTGGCCTTTATTATGTGTAGGAAAAATAGCAAGTTGTTTCATGTCAAACCCTTCTAATGTATCAAAAAATACTGAAGAACAATGACCAGCTATATGAAGATGTATATTAAAATCACCCATAATAACTATTTCAGAAGGGAAGGAATTCAAATATTCAAGTAGTGACTGGAACTTCACTAAGAAAATCAGTCAGAGAGTGATGGTGGAAGATACATATTTACAAACAATAATGTCTGTTACCAGAAATGAAAGTAGCAGCCGGAACCAAAAATGACTTGGGTGCTAGAATAGGCAAAGTGAATTACAGCAGTGGGAGATATGACTTGAAAAGCAAATCCACTGCGCTTACCACACCACCGAGGCTCATTCAGCATAGAAAAGGTGTGAAAAATAAGATCAGAAATGAATGTTGGTGTGTCACTAAGTTGAAGCCAGGTCTCAATAAGAGCAAGTATATGCAGGAAAGCTCACAAAGATAATTATGTAGGGCCACAGCATTTTACAAAGGGAACAAGTGAATAATTGACCAATATCCAAACTCTGAAGTCTAACTGGTCCAGGAATTATTTCAACATCACTAGCCAAAAGAAGCAATAGAAAGAAATACACAGAGAGCCCATGATGTGCAGCCAAAGATATTCTACATAAATTTACATTCAAACCAGGGCAAAACATAATGCTACAGTACTGGTATTAGATAGCAGCAGAACATATGACTGAAGTGAAAAAGAAGTACCAGAAAACAGATAAAATGAATGGGCTCAAGCCAAGTTAAAAAATAGTCCAGACAGTAGTGACGCATGCATGAATCCAACCTCATACAAGTCTCTGCCAGATTTGACAAGAAGCAGTAACATGAACAAGATACAGTACAAAAGCAGGTATAATTAAAGACACAATAACTGAAAACACAAGGAAACCAGGCACCACACATGAAAACGCAATTGCCGAAACTGTTAGGTGCTTAAAGCCGACCCTACCCAGACCTGACCCAATATTTCCAGTGGGATTGGATTGGATGGGGAACAATGTCAGTCTGAATAGGTTCAGACTATTTCCGTCTGATCGACTCAGATTTCACAGAGTTGGTGTGTGATACCCAATGGACCAACTGATTCAGACTGAACCTGATAGAACCCGATGAAGTGGGCATGTCTGAGTGCTGTCATAATCGCGTGATGTCGTTATGTCATGCAGTTATAATGATGCTCATATATAGCCACGAATAAAATACAAGTATGTATATAAGAATAATACAATTACTATATTATTACAACAGTTATTGTAATATACAAAATATCCACGTGCTATTACTACTACATACAACTTATACACATACATACTTATACACTAAAGGTAATTTATGAGACGTTTGCTCAAACAAGCAGCTATATTTGCAGCACACTGGAGCACAACTGCCAACTGGGTACCATACATCGACCCAATCCCATCCGAACAGACTAAAGTGTTCAGACTGGAGAAATTTTACCCAATCGGCTGCCCAATAGGCCGACTGACAAACTGGCAACACCGACCTGACCAGACCAATTGCAATACGATCGTTCCAGTGGAATCGGATTCGGTTGGATTACCTAGGTGTATGGCTGCCTTAAGTCTCGGCATATATGTCTGTAGTTTCTGTTTAAGGATGCTGTTTCATAACAAAGATGATTCCGTCACCCTCTTCCTTTATCCAGGCTTGGGATTGGCAATGCCTGAACACCTCAGTGGAGGAGTTCCTGGGCATATCTACCTGCCTCTGCCTCCTTATTGGGAGGGGGCTTGAGCCACGTGCCTCATGGAGGTTTGACACCTAAACCCAATCAATACTAAACTGCTTAAGGAACACTGATTCACCAATTGTCTGAGGAAGAAAGAGTAGTTAGATATCCCCCTACAGGTATCAATGATGCAGATGATGCCGCTCAAAGTAGGGGCTAAATGATAAATTGGCAGACAATACAACTGCCTTCATAGTACTGCAGATGACCAACCACAATATTACTCAGGTCTGCCGGTCACTCAAGAGACCACAGTACATGTAAAACAGTTTTTACACAAGGATTTTTTGGAGCAGTAATAAATAGTTCTATCAGTCGAAAAGGGACACGATGGTGTAGTAGTATGGTCAGTGCCTTGTAAAGGGAAGGTGGTGGGTTCGAATCTGTGTAGTGACCTTGCACAAGTTGCTCACCCACAGTCGTCCCTGAGGAAGGCAACAGGAAACCAACTCACTCATCTCATCAATGGACCCACCTTTGGGCAGAGAACTCATCATCATCATCATCAGTTGAGGGGCACCAGGATGCTCATTCAAAAAAAGAGTCAACAACCACAATGGCAGCATGCTAAAGTTTTGACACTGCAGCCAAGTGGTAACAATGACAAGCCTTAGGCCAATGTATAGGACATGATTTTCAAAAACTTTTGGACTGAACAATGCAGAAACAAGTAGCCAATTACAAAATACTGCAAAACTGGAGTAAAGTAAATATGGTTCTAAAAATTTAACAACAAAACTGACCTAAATCTTTATATCTAAAATATCTAATTTTGCAAGGTAACTTATTAATGGCCGAAAAAAATAATAAATATTAAATATAATAAATAACATGGATTGTCATACGTAGCTAGAACCATGCGGTGTGAGCAAAACTGAGTCATGGCATCTCAGCTAAGATACGTTGGCAGAAATATCTATCATCAGTGCATGACTCCTAAAATGAATGACTCAAAGCCAGACTGGCAAATGACTTACCTAACCACAGATCATAATGCAAATGTACAGGTTTCTAAAGGGACCATAAGGCCTCGACCCTGCACATTTTTCAATGAATTTATCGGGTAAGATCCTTCACCACCACTACCCATTTGAATTGGTGACACATTATTTTAGGTCCCCATGTACAAACCATGCTAGCCCGAGATTTAAATCTCTGAAACACAGCCACAATCGGTATGCGAACTGGCATCCTCAAGCATAGAGGTGCCTTGGCATACACTTTAACCAGTGTAGCCAACTAAGCCAGCAAATTACCCTTCAGCATCAGAATTTGAGCTTACTCCCCATATTAAGTCTGCTATCAGCAGAAATTATTCTAGCGTACTCTTCTGAATGGAAGAGCAATTCACATTCGTCCTAAAAATCCAAAAAGCTCCAATCAAATCTGCAAATATGTCCCAGATGCTACTAGAAAAGTAGAATATTGAAAACACTGAGTTTCAAAATAACAAACATATAAGAGCAGACAGACATCAAGAGAATTGGAGATGTTAACCTTTCAGTCTATTAAGCCTTTTCGCTAGGTTCTTGAGCACCCTTGAGCAGCTCCAAAACGCACTATTAAAACGCTCAGATACGTACACATACACATTAAGCAAATACAACACATCACTTAAATTATTCTCAAGTTGTATCCAACAACCATATAAAGTCTATAATCAAATTTGCATAAATGCCATTCAAAAATCCATACAAAAATTTACCTGGTAATTTCACTTACTTTGACACAGAAAAGAAGTTATTAAATTACCAAGAAGACTTCAGTACAACTAGTCACAACACATTAATTAATGATTTATAAGCCATGTGGCCTGTTTTCAATGATCTGTGAATAAAACTTGTATCCACTTTCAATCACAGTGAAAAGTCACAGGTCAATGAAGTCTTAAGAAAACACTTGACATACTGAGGACCAAATGTTTCCTGCCCTCACAGGCTTATAATCTAAGATAAACATACATGTATATATATAATTATATATTTATATACATACAATATATATATATATATATATATACCAAAACATGCATTTATATCAGCATACATGTGAATTTGTGTGTACACATACCTAGTAAAATATGTTCTACAACACACAGGCTCATTACAGGTAGCACACAAAAGTAAGAAAGCAGTTGTTATGCAAGCAGGAGCACTAAAAATCCCAGGCTGTGACTGAGAAGATGTAAGCCTAGTTGTATGCTACATGTCCTCGAATAGAGCTTGTCTACGTTAAGGTATAGGGATCCAACGGCAGCAACAAAAAAGCTAAAGCCCACCCCTTTGCCAAAATTTTAGTCCAGTACCAAAAAAACAAAACTACTGTCAAATATTTCTTGTACAAGTGAATGAATGCCGACAGCAGAGAGGCAGCCAACAGGATAGGTTGATTTTACATTTCTTGTTGCATTTTTTATATAAGTTTTGTTGATTTTAATGGTTAAATCATTCATATTGGTCTTAATTTTTTTTTAATTTTCTGGCTAGTTTGTTCTTTTCTTCTGCTTCTGATATAAGTTTTAATTATTTATTTCTTCTTCTTCTTAGATCAATCTATGTGCCATTCGTGCATGTGTCCTTGGCTGACCTGCCCTTTCCTCATTCTCAGGACAATCAACTAAGTCATTTGATTGCCTTGGTAATAACTGTCAATCAACTAAGTCAGTTGATTACCTTTCTCTGGTGATAACTGTCAATCAACTAAGTCAGTTGATTGCCTTTCTCTGGTGATACCTAAGACTAACTGTTCTTGGTCAGCAGGCTATTTTGGTTGCTGGAGCTGGATTTTGAAACTCTCTTTCTGTATCTGTTGATTCTGCTCAGTCACGTGTATCATTTTGTTCTCAACTTGAGACTAACCTTTTTCAAACTGCTTATCCACTATAGGCTGCCTCCCTTGTCTTAGTGGACTGACCTTCTGGAATACTGACCTTACTGCGGCTTGGCTCTGGTGTTGGACCTGGATTTTGTAGATGTCTTGTGCACTAGATAGAAGATTGCTATAGAAGTTATTAATTAATAATCATAATCAAATGTTCTTGTACAAGTAAATAAAAGCTGCAAAATAATTACCAAAAGTGTTGTAGTCCTTACTATACATTCTTTAAATATGCTTCTAATATATTTCAAAATCGCTGGCCACCATGGCTCTGCCCTGAATCGTTTTTTGGAGCTCATAGTTGACAAAAGTAATGTGCACTCCCTTTCCAGCAACCTTCCTTGTCGATACCATCAATTTAGGAATTGCTGTTACATTAGAATCTCACTCAAAATTTGAACTTGTAGTTGAAGCATCATTCAGCTATGGCACAAGCATGGCTGTAACATGCTGAAGACAAACCCCTTATTAACCTCCAGACTTGAAATAGTAGTTTTGGTACTTACCAGAAAAAGAAAGATGGTTAAGTTTGCACTGGGAGGCTGGGTATTTCTTTAATAGTCAACCACTCAAGTACTAAATGGGCAATCATTGTGCAACCTCACTCCTTTGCCAGTGATGTAACTAAATCTACCATTCCTCTGGGGTCTCCGGGCATCCACCAGTACTGGTCACTATATACAGCTAGAGTACAGCTAATAAACTGCTTCTTCAACCCATCATGATCTTAAATCCCAACCTTCAATACAAAGCCAAAATTTCACAAATTCAACCCTGCAAGTCTTACAAATTGTATGCTGAAGGGATGCCTGTTATGTCTTGCCAATATGTCTTTGTGCATCAGAGTCAGTACCTATTGGCCTACTTTACCTATCTACTGGCAAACTCTAATGTTGCATCACCATGCTATGGTCACCTGAGCTGTAAAACATGGCCAAATCTGTTGGGTTCTTCAAGCAAAGTGACAAACATATTGGTGTCAATTACTGCAAGAGGCCCAAATATGCTCCTCACACTTCCACTTCCCTATTCGCTGTGTGCCACCCCACCCATCAGTAAATGAAAATAGTTTCAGATGCAATGCACCATCACTGATGCCTTTTTGGGACCAGTTGCAGAGGATGTTCACATGGCTCATAATGTTGCCTAGGTCATGGAAATTCAAGGCACTTCTTCATTAATGGTAGCAATGGTGGGTTCTAGGAATATGAAGGTCAGTGATAGTGCCAGATTCATGCCAGTCTAGAACCAATCAGGTCGAGTGTGCTGAGACTGTAGCCCAAAATGTGGCAAAATATACCAAAATATGGCAAAATATACTTCTGTCTGCATAGGGTTTAGTTCCCATGGTCCCTGAAACATTTGGTCCAGTAAGTCTTTTGAGACAACACAGATTTAACTAGTTTCTGACTATTTATCTTCTGCAAATCTTGTTTAAGTTCCTTAAGAAATGCACATTAGTTAGTTGTTTTCGATCATTCAAATGTACACTTAAAATGAATTCATGCTCTCAATTAACTAGGTTTGCAAAATCACTGGCTTTAAACTACTCAGAACTGTTCTGAAAACAATTAGCCCCAAACTTAAAATCCTGATGCCGCCACTGAGACGATCCCTTTGACTTAAAAAAAACTACGAAACCACATAGGCCTAGTGTTCTGTATATCAAAGCCTTGTCGATAATTCATTGATGCTGTTCAATGACACTGAGGCCTATGCGTCTGCTTGTTTTATGTCATTATCACAAACTTACTAATGAACATATTGTGCAGAACGCTAAACTGTGTTGGGGAAAATGTCATCTAATCTAGCTAACGCTGCATACCTGTTTCAATTTTTCGTAGTTTTAAAGCAGTTATTACAAGACAAAATCCAACCAAAACAAGCGTAAATACAGTTCCCACTTCGCAGTCACGATGTCAAGAGACGCATGCACTTCAACATCCGCTTTCGTTATTTCTGAGCATTATTCAGCGCTATTTTAAACCACTCATTGAGGTATAATAACGCTTTAAATTAATGCTCTACTTCGTCCCGGGGAAAACTCTATGTGAGCGTAGCCTTTTCGGTGATGTTTTATCGATGTTAATGTTAACTTTAAGGCTTTAATGCAGCCAAATATTTTAAGGTATTAATCAATGGTCGCTTCAAACTCAAAACCGCGGGTCGAAAAGCCATTAAATCCGATTATTACTTCTCTGATCCACCAGCTCACCAGTCAATCACAGAATCTCTTTATCAGCTAGCTTCTATATTTAGGTTATCATTGGTCTCGATTATATTTCTGTTCATACAATGCATCGTAGTCGTAAACTCGAAAAAAGGAAAAGCGCTACTTTAAAACTAGGGGCCAGAGCACAAGACTATTTATTCAAAAGCGCCGCCCATAATTGTAGGCCCTATTATGAACAGGAAACGGCTGCGTGACTCTCTGGGTCAAAGCCCTTAGATGCAGTCTAACGATCGCTTATAAGGCTATATCATGCTAAATGTAAATGTAACTGTACACAGTTTTCTATAGAGACCGTATGACCTCAACCCTGCTCATATTTCAGTGAATTGATCGGGTTAGATCCTTCACCATCGCTGCCCGTATTAATGGGGGCCACGCCATTTAAGGTCCCCGTGTACAGACCGTGCTAGTATAGCCCGAGTTTGAAATCTCTGAAATAGGCCTAACCCACGACTGGGTTGCAAACCGAGATCCTCACGCACAGAGGCGCCTTGGAGTACGCTTTTACCGACGTGGTCATGTAGCTAATTAGGCCATGCAGCTCGTAATTACAGTGAGGGAATGTGGTTTCCATTAGGCCTATTTTTGGCTGCTCTTTGAACAAACAATTTGTTTCAAAAATCTTATAGTTCACAAGGTATTACATTATCAGCCGACCTATCTACGTTCCATGCTCACCCTAAACACAAGTATACTGCACTCGATCAGTGGACACTGTGACTCTTGCTATGCCCTATACCCGAACAGTGTTGGGCTCTCGTGCCTTCTCGGTTGCTGGTCCAAAGCACTGGAATTTCACTGCCAGTTCATTTCGTTCTGCCAGTGCTTTGATGTCGTTCAAGTCTAAACTTAAGACACATCTCTTCCAACTTGCTTTGGTCTATCCACCGTAGCCTGGCTTCTGGCTTCTCTGACCTATCGGAATTCGACCCCTACACTTTCATAGACGTCTCAGGCACGGTCTCGTCTCGGAGGCAAAAAGTCTCGGTCTCGTCCCGGAGTCTCTAGATCTTGGTCTCAGTCTCGTCTGGGTAATCTATGATCTCGATCTCGTCTCGGACTGCCAGGTGAACGTCCAGGTTTCGTCTCGGACTCGGACTCGGCCTCTCGGGTCTTGTGGGCGTTCCTGGAAATAAGTGAGAACATTTTGATCTGTTAGCTTGAGCGCTCGTACTCACGTCAATTTCTGTAATGCATGGGCCCCCTAGTTCGCCTAATCAGCGCACAGGCCCTGGCTTTTGCCTGTAATTGTAGCCTAAATGTAAAATCGTAATCGTAAACTCGAGATTTCTATAGCGCCCAACGAAAGCTAAGTCGCAGGAACCAGCTTATTTACTGGCGCTTAGTCAAAACAAAATCGTTAGGCAGGAGGTTAAAAACGGTTACAGGTAAAGATCCAATAGGCAGCAGTCAGGCGGCTAAGGTGGATGGTGCTGGATAGTGGAGCGACAAGATAGATAAGGGGAAGAAGAATCAGAATAGAATCTGTGGAAGGGGAGTGTTTTTAGTTTTCAATGAAAGACCTGATTTTCTATAGTGACCGTATGGCCTCGACTCTGCTCAGTTTTCAATGAAATTATCGGGTGAGATACTTCGCAGCCACTGCCCGTTCGCATGGGTGCCACACCATTTAAAGTTACAGTGTACGAACTCGAGATTAAAATCTCTTAAATAAGAAATTTAATAATTGATTTAATTAATTTATTAAAATTTAATTTAAATAAGAGATTTAATCTCTTTCATTTTGGAACTCCCCTCATGTGTGTGTTCGTTCTGCTCAGTCGCTTCTGCCATTTCATTTTCAGCTTAAAACTTATCTTTTTCAATTGTAATCGTAATCGTAAACTCGAAATTTCTCAAGCGTTATTTAAACGCTAAGCACAGTGTACCAGCTTATTCACGAGCGCTGCGTCAAGTCCATGGGGATGTCTAAGGATGCCATGTCATTTTCAACTTGCTTATCAACCGTAGGCTGCTTTCTGTCTTGTGGACTGACCTGAATGCGGCTTGGCTTTGGTGCGCCATCGGTTGATGCCTGTGCATTAGACATCGGCGCATTAGAAGTTACTACTTATTATATTACTATTATTAAATAAATATAGCCACTATTGACAGTATTGTATTGTAGCCTACAATGCAAAACCGTATTGTATTGTATTTGATAACTTATATAGCGCTTCTTTAAGAACAAACTACTCAGAGGAGCTTCCAGCATGAGAACCCAGGGGGAAATAAGAACGTCTTTAAACAACGAGCTGACTGAGCCCTATCACCAACAGTGACCCCTGCACGAAATGATAGCTGAAAGTCCATTCCACTGAAATGGACCAGCAGCAGCAAAAGCCCTCTGCTGCGCAAGCGAGGACTTTACACGCGGAACAATTAGATCCAGACGACCTAGAGAACGAAGAGGACCGGATGAGGTATTGGAGTGTGGAGGGCGAATAAGATAGGTAGGATAGCGATCTTCTCACTGCTGCCGACCACATATCGCACAATGATCTCGAGCGAAAGTAAGAAATAGTTTCGATATGATGAGCATTACTTTAGTGGTGAAAAATCTCACTCGAACAATATTGGAAAATGAGCAGGGTCAAAGTATAAGGTATACTGTCACTCTTCCTTTTATCCCTCCTTTCGCTCTAAATCCCATTACCCTCCGTGGCTGCCACGCTCTCTCTGCCTGACTTTTGGATCTTGACCTGGAACCGAACACTTGCCTATCGATTTTGTTTTGACTGAGCATCTGTGAATAAGCTGGTCGCCGTGACGTGGCTTTCGTTGGGTGCTGTAGAAATCTCGGGATTACGATTATACGTTCGCTATAAAAATATGTGCTATTTACTTTACACACCAAAAGGAATACAGCATTATTTGATCCCTACGTCTTTACCAAGGACGTATAATATAGATTCCTTGCGTATTTACTAACAAATATGTCTTCCAAATCGAAAATATGAGCTGTTAAGTTTTAAATAGAATTTTAGAATCGCAGTGTTGATAAAGTCGCGTGATATCATTGTAAAAAATATTATGGCTAAAGACTGCCTGCATTTCGGCAGCATGTCATTATAAATTGATCGCGCTCGGAAAAAATTAATGACTGGGTAGTTGTAGCCGGAGCGTCGGTAAGCTTGTGATGTTAATGAATTCCGTCAGCAGGTATTAGCACTGGGTTGTTAGTTACAGTTTATGCCTAACAGCTTAATTTTAAATAGTTTGTCCAAACTTTTCGTTTTCACATTGGAAACTTTCAAAAGCCAGAAACTATATGAATGATTGTTACACCGCACCCTACTCAAGCAATTCAGGCGAAATATGTTTTGTTATACAGGGTATTTAGTTGTGCATACTCGTCGATTAAATTTGTCGTGTCGGCTTTTGTCGCGTATGTAATCAGTCTGTGTCAAGTAATGAAAGTGTGCTTGTCAGATGCAAGTAAAGACTTCCTACCTTCATACTTACAACGTTGGTAAAATTGCAGACTTATAATCAAGATGTGATTTGTTAGGGAAGGTGGGGAGTTGCCCCACTGGTTCAGGTTATTTCTTATTGAAGATACATTTTATCCATGGATAAATTTGCACCTGCCCGTAGGTTGTCTGTCGTTAGTGTGCTTGGTCTGCAAAGTAAAAGTTGCGGGTTCGAGCCTGTCGAGTGGAGTCTGTGTAATGACCCCTAGGGAAATTGTTAACCAATACATACCGCTGCCATCAAACAGTATAATTTGATACTGATGCAAGCTGGGAAGTGAACGGCAAGCCTTGGAATGCATAGGCCCAGTGTCCAGAACCTTGAGATTGTCCATTACAGGCTTAAGAGACAAAGAGCAGAAAATTAGCACTTTCCTTACATTCCACTGTGAGACATGGGAGCCTTGTTTTTACTTACTTTACCATAGGTATTCCCTCCCTACTGCTGCCAACACAAAAATCAGACTCTGCTTACAATTGTTTTGCTTTAACAGACTTTCATAGAATAATGAATGTAGTTTGAAGTGGTATAGTCGCATGATCGGACATACAGTTATAAACATATTCTAGTAGCACCAGACATTATGTGCCCCTTTTAATTGCTAGTTGAACTGAACATGAAATGACTGTGAACCTAGTAACACTTAAAATAATAAGATATTCTGCTTAAATGCATTATGTGATATCTGCATCAGCCTGTTCATAGAACAGAATTGTTTTGCTACAGAGTGTAAGATTTGTGCAGGACTCCTGTTTTTCTTTTCTTTTTCAAGAGTCAACTGAGCAGCAAGATGCGGGCCAGCCCATATCGTGTCTTGAAGGCAGTTTTTGTGATATCCGCTCTGAGCTTCTTAATAACCAGCCTGAATTTCCTGCTGCGAAGTGAAGATGATGGGGTTGAGGTTTACCTGAACCAGGATGTGAACAGCTATGAGAATGCTGAGCCGCATCTTGAGGATTCTGATGCAATTGCGGAGGATCACTTACACTGGGATCGAGAGGAAGAAGAGAGACGAAGGATGATGGATCAGCTGTACCACAGAAATAAAAAATCAGGAAATGGAAGCCGACCAGATGCCGCCGACCTTCCTGGAAACTTGACCTCATCCGATGTTCAGAGCACCATCTGGGAGAAAAACCGTGAACAACTCATTCGCAATCTCGATCAGTTTGATCTGGTGGTTAGCGAGTCGACTGTTGTGATCGTTGTCCAGGTCCACAATCGACCAGAGTATTTGCGTCACCTAGTGAAGTCACTGAGCAAAGCGAGAAATATTGAGAAGACTTTGGTGATATTCAGTCACGATTTCTACTCTGACGAATTGAACAAGATTGTGACATCAATTGATTTTTGTCCAGTATGAGTTTCTAAGATTTTCTACAGAGTTTCTTTTTGGTTATTCTGATTACAAAATATTTTGGTGCTTTCTAAGCTGCTTGAACCAAAAAGCTGTAGATTTTAACATTTTATGGCAACTTGAAGTACATCTTAAGTGGCCTGATAGCTGATTGTTAATGCGTAACAGTGCAATACAATACAACAGCTGAAATTTGATAATGCACTCATTACAGCATTTCAGAAGTGCATATTGAAGCTGGGCAGTGGGAAACATTATAAACTACAAATAGCTTGAAAGAGGTAAGTTTTTAGATTAGAGCAAAGAAATTCTCAGGAAGAAAGTTACAAACTGGGGAGGTGTCGAGTTTTCATTGGTGAGACCAGCGACTGAGAATAAGTGCGGGCTAAAGACAAGATGCAACCCTTTGGCAGTAAGGAAGAATCACGACAAGACCCTTTCACCTTGGCATCTAAGCTTAATTTAAGACTCATCTGGTTTGACTTGCGTACCCACCAGTGTCAAAACTGATTGTTGTGTTTTGGATGGCTGATATATTGTAATTGTAATAGTACTTAGAAATTCACATAGCACCAACTCTTTCAAGAGAAACTAATGAGACCTTTTTCTGCACTCTAATATGTAATGTATCTTTTTGGATAGATTATGCAGATCTACTACCCATTCTCAATGCAACTTCATCCAACCGTTTTTCCAGGTGAAGACCCACATGACTGTCCACGAAATGTAAACCGAGAACAGTAGGTCTCAGGAAAGTTTTGTCAACAGTTTGTTGCCACTTTCGTAATAGTTACAATTTCTTTAATGTATAAACATTGATAAATCGTTGACAGTCTATTTGTAAGAATGATCGAGATGCATCAGTGAATACTTTTCATCTTGTATTTTACATTAAATTTCTTTCACTTCTAACAGCTGTGCTTGATAATGATGCAGATGACCAACAGTAACGTTTCAGGGTATTGGCACTTTATTAGCAGTTTTAAACATGTCTTTCGTATTGTATTGTCATTAATACGCTTTCCTAGAGTGAAAGTTTTCACATGAAGAAAGTTAAGTCAGAATCTAAAGGCCAACAAGAACTCTATGGGGTGAACATGGATTGGAAGATAGTTTCTAAATCTGATGTCAGGAAGGAAGACCTCAACAAAAATCGTCCTTGCACCCAGGACAATCTGGGTATTATTAGAAAGAGATTTTTAAAGCACAAGTTAATGTAACTAAACACCTCACAAATGTGCTAGCAAGTAGCTCAGCCTAGTCAGGTGACATGAACAATTAAGTCTTCAGTTTCTTCCTGAAACTTTTGATAGAAAGTTCTTGAGCATGGAGATTGACAGGCAGTGCATTCTAGGCCTTTGGGTCAGATGCACAGTTTTGTTAGTGGCTGATGAAGGTTATGAATGTGTTGTTGACAGAGCCATGGAACTCAATTGTACGAATAAGGACACTCCTGATCGCTATGGACACTATCGTGAAGCCAAATACTGCCAGACAAAGCATCACTGGTTCTGGAAGGTTGGTGCGTTTGTTGGAAAAATGTTTTAGTGAAATGCCAAGAGATAGGAAACTTTCAAAATCTTACATCCTGACAGTTCTTAGTTGCTCAATTCTCTAGTGACTTACAAAATGGAGCCCATCCTACAAACTGCACCTTGCATAGAGGGCTAATGAAACCAAGCTTCTCTGTGATTTTCAAGCAAATAGCAGTGATGGGAGACTTTATAAAAATTTCTAGACAAAAGTTTTATTGCAGCTCTTATGTTGTTTGTAGAAAGGTTTTGGAGGGGTTTAATAGGCAGTCTTTGAACAGACTTAGAAACAGCATTTAAAAGTTTCTAGTTTTAATACTGCTAGGGCTTGGCCTATTGTTTGTGGGTGGGATTTTGATGACTGATGTCTGCCAGAAAGTGAAGTAAAAGCTGTACAGGGAGGATACAAATTAAAGATGGGGAGTTTGAACTCATAAAGTCCCCTTCTGTACGTCCTTGGTTGTTTGATTATTTGTTAATTTCCAGTATTTCCTCACAATTTTCGTCATGGCTGTTTGAAATGGTTTGGTTTGTCAGGTTTGACAAAATGACTTTGTGGAAGTTATTCAGATTGGAATCTAGGCTTTGATGCTCCCTTGGTTGGTGCTTTGTGCAAATCAAGAGTAGGCATTAATGCCAGGGAAGTCTTAAGATCAGGTTAAAATCATGGTTTAAATTCCAGGGTTTCATTAAAAAATCTAATCTCAGAAATTCAGTATTGTCACTGTAACGGAACTTAAGACATTGTTCAATGGCACACACTAATGTTTAGAATGGCTTCTGACAGTTTGCCATAGTGAATGTACTAATTACACAAGATATCTTGGACTGGATTGTAGATCAACCACGTCTTTGATTACCTGGATGCAACAAGGAATTTTGAAGGTCCTGTCCTGTTTCTTGAAGAAGACCACTACCTCGTAGAGGATTTTGTTCCTGTTCTCATCATGATGCATCGACTGAGGACAAGGTACTTTATTGGCTTCAGAGCACCTGGTAAAAATCCAGGGAAAAAAGGGGAAAAGGGGTTCATGGTTGCTAGAGTTACAGTCAGTTGCTTTCCATGGACCAAGTCATGTGAAATTTCAGTGCTCCAGTTGGCATGTGTAGCACATACAAGCAGTGGTGTTGGCACAGGGGGCTGAAGGCCGTTGTCTCCCCGTTCGTAAATCTGGAATAGAGGTGATTATGCCCTCTCACTTTTGACCCTGAAATAGTGAAATTTTTGATGTGCCTAAGTTTGGGTTTGGGTACAACTGTTAGAAGCCTGCATGAGAAGGCACATTTCTTGAATACAAATTGTGGCAGAGAGAAAAACAGTCATAAAAATTTTTTTGGTAGAAGAAAGCATGACCTTCCTTGCTTGATTCCCAATTTAAAACTTCTAAGTCCACCACAAACTTGATCCCCTCTCTAAAAACCACTTGAACATCCTTGCTTACAAGAGGTAACTTCTTTACTAAATTTTGTCAGATGGCTCATGGAAATACGTTAGCCTTCACACTGACCTCTAGGAGTCAAGTGCCTCAGTTAAAATTGGCGGTAATTTTGTAGTCATGTTGACCTTGAAGGTCCTGTCAGCATGATGGCAAAGTGACTTTCAACTGTAACAGTTTGTAATTAGGCTGACGTTTGTGTTAAGCATGTTTTTCTGCTTTTGTAAGTCAGTTAAAAGATCCTTCAGTCGTAAATTTCATAATGTAATTGCCAGTGCTTCTGACAGATTCTCATCACTTCTGAGAATTATGGAAAGGCACTATATGAATGTTTAGATTTATACATGCAGATATTACTTTACTATCCTACTTCTTTTGATCAGCAGCTCCAAAATTGCTGTTTGAATGAGTAAAATTGCCAGTTCTTTTGAGAGATTCTCTTCACTTATGACAATTCGTTTAAGATGCTATATAAATGTTCCCATACACACATGCAGGTATTGCCTTACTAATGTACTGCTTTTTGATCAGCATCTCCAAAATAGCTTGTGTGTTTTAAGCATCGGTAAAGAGACAACTCTGCATTTCTGGTGTAAATCTGACACCTGAAAAGGCCATTAACCAGACTTAATTAAAGTAGTTCAGTGTGCCATTAACTTGAAGGATTGTAACAATTTGATGTATCTGAATGCTTATTAGTATTTATAACACATTTTAGAGATAATTCTGCATTGGCACTTGCTTAATGTTCTGTTAGGTGGTACAAAAATGCAGTTTTAATCACTTCGTATAATGTACTTCATAAATGCTAGTTCTTACATTGTTAATGCAATACAAGTCTTGGTATTAGTAAACACCATGTTTTGTTTGAACTACTTCATAGAGCCTGCACTGACTGTAACATTATGACTCTTGGTACTTATGACAAGAAGCCTGCATATGGTGTTCTCTCTGCTCAGGTAGATTTACTGGGATTTTATTCTTCAATTAACAGAGTCATGTCATGTCATGTAATTATCTCTGGACTGGATCCAGTCGTTGATTTCTCTATGACACCCCTCCACAAATCTCGTTTCCCGGCCATCTCCTCAAGGGTCATTCTCCGTCTGCCCTCCGTTTTCCCATAGATAGTAACTCCGGCACCTTTCAGATCCTCTTCAAGGCAATCTATCCATTTTCTTTTCGGTCTTCCCACTGCTCTCTTTCCGTCCGGTTTGTATTTAAAGATTAATTAACAGAGTACAATAAATAATTAATGAAGGGACAAAAGAAGAGACCAACAAAAGAACCCTGATAAGGTGAAAGTGTTTAAGCAACTGTAAAAAACGTGACAAATGCATGATTGAGGAAGAACCGAAACCGTGAATGAATCGTGTAATTTTTCTCTGTGTAATTACAATATGTAGACAAATAGTTCTCATTATCCATGGTTCGCTTTTTATACAGGTAGATGTCTTGCCTTTCGTGTCATCAAGGCACAATATGGGGATGTCGCTGACACGTAAAACTTGGAATGAAATTAAGAAGTGTGGAGAGGTGAGGGAACAGAAAATAAATTTTACTATTTATGGTAATAATTTCTTAGAAATTTTATTATACGCATCTGTTGATGATAATCCTTAGAGAGGAAGAAAATGGATTGTTTGGTACATGTGCAGAAACAATATCAGCATTTTACCACAAGGGTAACCTTACTTACCTTTTGTGAAATGGCTAAATATGGCATGTTGATTTCAATTTGACATACAAGGAATTGAATTTGGCTTTAGTCATGAAAAGACAAAGCATTAGCAATCATTACCATGTGAATTTCAGCTGAAGATCTACTTGGTTCACAGGGTATGAACCTGAGAAGTTCTGATATTTGTTTTGACCAAGAAAAAGAATGGTAGTTTAAATGTTCTTTAGTGCAGTGCTCTGAATAGCTCTGAACATCTATGATTAGATCTTGTTTGACCCAGAGATCTTTATGAATATTATTGATTAAATTGTGAATTTTAGGAATTCTGTCGTTATGATGACTACAATTGGGATTGGTCAGTCAATAATATTGGAACTTCATGCACTACATCAAAGTTGAAAGTCATGGTCATGAAATCACCCAGAATATATCACATCGGTGAATGGTATGTGTGACGTAAAGCAGCATATCTGCTACGTAATCTAACATGTATTTATATATGTATATAGACACTTAATATGGTGCCTGCAAGGATTTCTCAACAATGCTCACTAGTTGAATGTTCAAACTAATAACTAATTGTAACATAGTTATTAGTTGCTTTACTCATTTTATGTAATACATAAATCTTTATTATATATTACATTATGTTACAGGACTATAACTTTTTGTATAACATTATTATCACTGGCAACATTTTTGTTTTCCTAATTGTTAAGGTATTACTTCATTAATTGGTGTTGCTTGATCACTAAGTCAGATTAATTTGTCAGCGTGATGGTTCTAGTCTGAATTCTTTGCCAAGAAACTCAGAAACCACCTTATAACCTGTGCGGGGTCGTCCATTAAGGACGTCCTCAAAGGGGCAGGAAGGGGTCGTCCAAATGCGGACATAGGAAGGAAGGGTTATGCCCAATATGGATGCATCTAAATTTAGTACATGCAGTTATTTTAGTAGAGCTCATACCTGAAATACCAACTTCATTGAGTTCAGCGGACAGTCTGTACTGCTTTGGAACTAATTAGAGTCCCTTTGCTGGATGCGGCAGATGAACAGATAGCCTAAGCTGGGCCTTAGTACTCTGTTGGAGTTTGCAGAAGTTCGCAGAGGGTGGTGAGGGTAATGCTAAATGCGGACAAGGGAGAGGGAGGGGTATAAAATAGATCATGGATCTCAAATTTAATTCAGCTTTAGAATGTGACTCTTTTTGCTTACAGCTCCAGGTAGCATTGTAATTAGCTTCCATAGATTATGGAATTCAGGTTTTAGTATTTAAGAGTAATTAAAAGTGGTGTACTGAGAATTTCTTTTATCAGTTACTGAAAGCCAACAGTGTAATTGATTTTGCTTCAAATGTAATAGTTCTTTGGTTCAATTGTTAATTTTTTATATATTTATTTAATTGTTATAATTATTTTGTGATTACTTTATTACAATATTTTAAAGTTACTTTTACATTGTTTAAAATTAAACAGTATGTTTAATTTGTATGTGTTATTAGTGGACTTCATGCCAAGGGTGCCAACTGCAATCCACTGGACCGTGTGTCCCACATTGAAAATCTGCTAAAGAACAACGCTGATACTTTTTTTCCACACAGGATCTATGTTGGCGGATATCCCACTATCCCCCGCAAAATGCCGAAACCAAATGGTGGCTGGGGTGATATTCGTGATCATAGCCTCTGCATCAGTTTTCTCGACCCAAAATCTCACGTGTAGGTGATAATCTAACAGCTGGAAACATCTTGTAGGAAATGCTTTTTAACAGCAAATTTCCATGGAGCTTGTGTGGATGAAAGGCCTGCACACACTGAAAAAAGGTTGAAAGAGATTCAGAATCTGAGATGGCACATCGTAGGTAAAGTGAAATACTGTGTTGCTGGAATGGATTGTGTTATTGTGCTCTGCAGCTGAGACACAAAGCCCAAATTTCTGGGCAGTTGCAATTACTGCTGTCTACTTTATTATGCTGCTTATTGACAGAGGCAATCATGTTCAAAGAACTTGTCCATTGTCGATATGCTTTGAGATGCTTGAATGTGTAATTTTTTCATTACAAGCCTTTAATTTTTTCATTACAAGCCTTTAATTTTTTCATTACAAGCCTTTAATTTTTTCATTACAAGCCTTTAATTTTTTCATTACAAGCCTTTAATTTTTTCATTATAAGCTGGCACACAAATGATTTGGCAACGGAACAACGGTGTGATTAAGCATCTGAAAGGTTAGGTTTGACCGCAGAAACGAGATAATTAAGTGAAGTGCCAGGATTTCTTGTTTGTTAATGTCCTGACACTGGCTAAAGTTGCCCTATGGTTTAACGTTATGTTTGCAATTCTGATTGTGTAATGTTTACTAAATATTTGCTAGTTTAAAGCATTTTTTAATTAAGAAATTTTTTTTTGCTGTTGAACATTGTTTCAAGTTGTATTTTGAACATGGCTCTTGAATCATAGCATTTGTTGAGTTTTGAAGTAAATGAGTGAATTCAAAAGAAAATTACATGTACCTAATATCAGAGGTGATGTAATAAACTCTTGCCAATTTAGGTATTTCATCCCATTCAATGCCTTACTGTGTGAACTGTTGATTTAAAAACTCATAAAATTCTGGAATTATTTGTGAACTTGTGTGCATGGTTGATGACGGATCAAGAGGTATTTCTGGATCCCTTTTTGTTTGGAGTACAGTGTGGCAGCAATCCAACTGGGTGATAAAACCCTACAGACTTTGTGGTGCTTCAAGTTTCTAACTGTAGCAATACAGCTGCAGTGTCCAAGCACTGTCGCTAAGCCACCATGCCATAGTGTGACTTAGTTACAGGTCAGGAAGCAGGAGCAGGGCAGGAACTCTTGGAAGCCCAAAGGTTGTTTAGTGAACCCTTCTGTCCTGTTTCACTGCAAAACAGTAACATATGTTGTTGGCCTAGTTATCTACATTGCTTAAAGGTGCCTTTGGGCGTGAGGATGCTGGTTCACATACCCTTCATGGCTTATTTCAGAGATTTGAATCTTGGGCTAGCACGGTCCGTGCACGGACCTTAAACGGCGTGGCATCCATTCAAATGGGGAGTGGTAATGAAGGATCCCATCTGATCAATTTATTGAAAAATGAGCAGAGTCAAGGCCAAACAGTTATTATAGAAAATTGTATACATTTACATTCAGTAGTCGAGGAATGGAAGCAGTTGATGCTGTAGAGGTAAGGACTGAGAAATCTTGTTCTCATATTTCATAAGCAAGTAGTTCATATTTTGTATCTAACAACTGGGGTTCTTGTTTAATGCATTCCATATTACTAAATGGGACCACGATTGTTAAAACTGGATTTCTGCAGCAGTTCATGCTCGATGGGATTTTTAATTTATTCCTAGTAATTATGCGTAATGTTGTTAAACAGTTGCAACTTCTGTAGTGGAGTTGCATGTACGGGGCATTTTATTCTAAAGTATATTTTGATTGTGAAAAAATATTTCATTAGCAGTTTTAACACTTGTAAGCATGGGAACCATTTGTTTCCCGACTAAATGCACTACCAACTTATTTTTAAGTGGAATACCATAGAAATAACTGCCATGGCATAAACTGCACCAGTCAGTAGGACTGGTGCAGAGTTATACGGTAGGCTTACTGTCCGTTTTAATTATTGCTAAAAGTTCATTTATGCTCTTGCATGTATCAGTGCTGCATGTTAGTAGCACCGATGTCTCTAGCGACATGTAATATTTTCCATTGTCGATATGTCAAACATGTAACCTCAGTTAAGTAGGGCACTTTCCACAATACCTCGAATTAGTTTTAGAAAGTTCTGGTTAAATTATTTTTTATGGTATTTTATATGCTATAGATAAAGCAAAGTACTAGTGCATAGGCCTACATGCAATTCAATAAATTTATGACAAGATGAATATCGCATGTAAATATAGAATTTTCGGTTATTTTCATTTAGACCAGCATATCAGAACTCTGTCAACAAGCACTCGATTCTTGTTGCACAATCCACCTTGATCCAGTAAAAATACGAGTGCCAGCAAAAGGTCCCATACATCAGTTCTCTGTTTAATGTGTGTAAATATTTTAGGCAGTTTCTTTAACAGGCATTTTAACATTTGTGTTTGTTATCTGCAGATGAGTTGCATAGGCCAAGACCTAATACGTCGTAATCAACGTGCAAAGTTCTTGAAATTTCATTATATTTTGTTCAGTTATCTCGTTTGATTTCATTCCCGTTATGTGGACACTAGTAGAGCCATGTTTTTATGAACTCTGCATTACTGTGAAGTTGCAGATTTTCAGCACAAAAGGGATCCATTAACTGTACAAAATATTTTTATCTGGTTGCATGTTTCCCTCTGGACTGCCTTTTTTCATTGCACTGTCTCAAACTGACACGATTTGTGGACAGGATCTGATGTCTCATCAGACTAGTGCTTTGTATGTTGCTATAAAAGCTTTAGAGAAGTCATCAGATGAGACTGTGCCGTTTTTGCTAGCAGGTTCCATTGAACCACAGCAGGGACATTGCATTCTTCAGCTCTTGGAGAATTTTCGGTTATTTTCGTCAGGACACTACAAGCTTTTGCTCATGTATTGAGTAGTCTTCTGGACCACTCCTTCCCTGAAAGTTCATACTGTCCTGTCAGAAAGAGCCCCAAAAACATCGGTCTGCTTTAACATATAACTTTCTGTCAGCCAATTTTCAACAACTGCTTGCGGGCCCTTAAAAGCACTACTGAAATGCTCGGTTACGCCTATGATAGACACAGAGCAATTTAATAATAACATATTGGGTTTCATTGTTTCTCTGTCAATATTAGTTTAATTACACCTATAAATAAATTGGCTTGGAATAAATGAAATTAACTGCACAGGAAACCTGCTTCAGTCATTCTTGAAATGCCTCGCCCAATGACCAACAGAAGCTGCTCAGCCTTTATTTGCTTTTATTTTGTCAGCAACAGAAAACTCTCTGATGCAATCCAGGCCTCCTACTAAAAAATAAGAATTTTAAGGCAGTTAAAAAAATTCTTCAAGGCAATCCCACTGGCCATATATCAGGATACTATCAAAATTATTCAGAAATTTTCAAACTTTGGGAACAAGTTGGACGTCTGGTAACATGTTGGAATACTTATTTAGGACCATTTTGAGAAAAATCAATGATGCTCCAACTTGAAGCGCACAACCACCACTTGCTACCTATTTTAGTAATGGCTTAAGGCACGAGTTTGCTATGAGGTGGCATTATACCATACAGGTTTTGCATTTCATTACATCCAGTATCTTCAAGGCTTTAAAACCTGTTTATTGATGCAGCTGAATGAAAATAATGGCACTGCTTGTAATTAATATAATTACTGTTTCTTTTATGTGAATTAGATAAAAAAATTGTTTATTACTCACAACGTTGTCTGTGATGCATGTTTTTAGAAGGTGGCAGTTGCTTTTGATTTCAGAATGCTTACTAAACTTTGTGATTGTATGAAAAGGAAGTTCTAATAATTATCCAAGGCCACCTAAACCTTGTAATTTTTCTAATTCATCAGCTTTGTCAACACTATATAAAAAGTATTTTCCTTCTGTGCTTTATTTTGGTCTGTATTTGAATGTTTCAGTGGAATACTGATGTTAGATTTGTTCAACAATTACTAGGCGCATGTGTAAGATTATTTCAAAATTTGTTGCAACATCATTCAAGATAGACCTATAGGTGTATCGTTTTATAATTATTTATTTTCAGATTATATGCACATTGCATTGCTAGAGTGAAGGACTGCACAGGATATAGCTACAATGCACTTTGTACATCTTAATTAAACTGGAAGCCTTTGTCAAATTTATTGACAATGTTGTTTTTCAATGAACATTTATGTATACTTCTGCAAATAAAAATATATTTACATATTTCTTGCATAAAAAATGATGAAAGAAATTGCAAATCACAGGCCTTTTTCTAACTTATTCCATTTGTAAATGACCTGGGTGTTCCATCTCTGATTGCAAGAAAATGAGCAGTTTGTAACCTCACTCCGCTTGGAGCCAGGAAGACCGACGAACAGGCACAAAACAGATGTTCACACGTGGTCTGTCAAGAGATGTTGCAGCAATCTTTTTTATGTGGAGCCTGAGAGTCATCTTGGGTTGCTGTCTCAGCAGCATCATGTGGATCTGTGGCGATTGATGCGGTTTCACTGGTCTGTGGCTTTGTGTCAGTTGGTGGTGTCATGGTGTCTGTTGGTGGTATCTTTGCAGCAGGTAAAGCATTTGTTGCAGAAGATGGTTGGTCAGCTTCAGGAATAACAACAGAGGCAGCTTAATAACAAGGAAAACTTATCAAATTTTTTAATGACACATACCAAACATAAGTTTCTGCACATTTAAATTTGCCATAATATTTATATAGTGTCCATTCAAAACATTCATTGTAGCAAAGAAATGCTCCTTCCTACCCATAACCAAACAGCTTAAGTGTCTAAGCAATGTTGCTAAGCCAACACACCATAGTGTTATTAAGCTGCAGGTCAGAAAGCAGAAGCAGGGCAAGAACTCTTCTCAAATGTACACAAAAGATGCATGTACAATAGGTGGCCATTGAGAAACATATAGAGGAAAGCCACTTGAGGGAAAACCATGCACATTAGGGTGATCCATGCATATATGGTAAAAAATAAAATTGCTAGAAATACTTGAAATGCACTGCCTAAAACAGAAAATTTAGTTGACAAACTTACAAAAGCCCTTCAAGAAAAGTCAGTATTTGAAGCAATCAGGGTTGTGCTTATTATTAAGGTTTCCATGAAGTTCAGTCTGAGAACGTTAAATTGCGAAATGAACTTGCAAATGGGAAAATTGAAGAACTCGAGCACAAGGAGACAGCAGAAAACTTTATTGTTATAGGTCTCCCGCTTTGCTCATTTTCCGAGGCTGTAACTGTTTCGCCTGATGGACAGAATGTGTGACACTTGGTTTTCGGAAAACAATAAGGAAGTTTTTTAATAGATGGACTGCAGTGGCGAGCTCCAACACTGAACTTTGTAAAAAAAATTTGGACCACCCTAGTGCACCTGAATATACATGTGCATACCGGTTAATTGACCAGTAAGAAAAACACATATAATATGTTTTTAAAATGGTGTAAACACATCAAACCAATGCAGAAAGGTGGAGTAATTGCTTTTATTACATGCCTCTGCCAACATTAATAGTTTATCTGAGCTACCTATGGTTTGAGAGTTCTAACCAAAGTATGTGGAAGGTAAACTAGAAAATGGAGAAACTGTCCTGTACATGAGGCATGTCAATGCTGCACAGACTTACCATTTCCATCCTTTTCCTTACTGGCATTCTCAAATTCTAGAGCAAGGGCCTGCCAGCGTTCACGGTTGGCAAGGCAACCCTTGAGCATTGGCTCCATCTTCGGATTGATCTGGAAAAGTAGCTACAAAGACAAAGAAAAAGATGAGAAGATGAATACTGAAACACACAACTGCTCATTTTAAGCATTTCATTAAGAAATTGAAGCAAGAATGGTCTAGTTCCTGACCGATAGTGCCAGTGCTGAAGGCCGGGGTTCAAACCCCCCAAGATACATTTTCTTATTATTGCGCTGTCTGTTGGAACACAAGAAGTGGAAAAACAGTCAATAATCACCATAGGCAGAGATCAAGAAAATGAAGCCAGGAACTCTTCATAGCTATGACCTGGTCATGGTTGGCTGAAAGCTGACATTTCTCAGATCTGAATGAAGCAGTGGTAAGACAAAACTTGCAGAAGCACTATGCAAAAATATCTTGCAACACTACACAAAAATAAGAATGATAGAGCTAGAAATGTTCGTAAGACTTATTGAGAAACAAAGCCAAGTGTGTTCCCTAAAGACAGATGACCTTATAGATTGGATGACAGACAGCGTCGATGAATCCAAGCTGCATCTTCGGCAGTTCATCCTGGCGTAACCTATCCATCAATGCCTACTAACACACACACATGACATTGTTACGAGAATAATTTTTCACGCAAATGTACACTTTATGCATTGAAACACACTCTGAAGTACCTACAAACAACAGATATATGTTGTATATAATTCATATAACTCATCAGCATTGCTGTTGCATCTCTATATATATATATTATGTACCGGTATATTGCAAAAATGGTTCCAAATTTGTGCATTTGCCTTTTTCATAATCAATATTAACAATTACACATTGATTAAATAGCAAAATTTGGCCTACTTTTCAATTGGTGCCTTGCTTATAAGAACACAGTCTGCTAGTGGTTGACTTACAATGGGTTCAAGGCCAAGCTGAGTTCGTTCAATATCGCCCTGCTCAAAGAACTCACTGGCGACAAGATGAGCCGTCTTGTATTGCAGTTCCCAAGGCTTACAGATGGCAGCAACGTCACAGGCTGTCATCATCATCGCCCTACAGCAATTATACAAACTCTCCAATCCGTTATCACAGAGATCGTCATTACTAAAGTTGTACCAAATAGTCATATGGTGGTAGCAGAACAGGCACATGCACCCAAACCCGAGGGCATGTGCCAAAGCATGTTCTGTTCTTAATGACATTTAACCATCGTTCACAGAAAGCACCTCTGATGAGTTTATCTTGAAGAGGTGCTATACAAATTTTAATTACAATTACAGTAGGATATGTTACTTTCAGTTGCTTGCAGCTGCTACCTTATCAACAATACAGCCACCCAAATTGCAACAGCAAATACAGCGTTGCATGCCCAGCAGAAATTATCCAATGCAAAATAGATAAGCATGTATTCTGTAAGTAGCCTAGTAACACGAGGTTTTGAATTTGGTTGGAATAAATTATAAAATTGGGTAAGTTTCTGCATGAATTTATGAATGTTCAAGAAAATTTTCTCACGATGAAATAAACCACCATACAAAATCCTGCAGATACATTGGAAACAATAGTGATTTGTGTCAAAATGCCTTTTCAACTTGCGCCTGCCATACTTTCACACATTCTCCATGTTTTGTGTGTGCGTCTCAACATTATTGGGATCTGTGAAGCAGTGTTCGAGCACAACAACAGAAATGCATAAATTTGCCTTTTTCTAAGTTTTCCAGAATCCCATCCATAAGACATGTGTGTTCCTGTTACTAATTACTTATTTACTATATATCTGAAGATTGTCGCACTTCGTTTTATCTTGCAATTTGGGATGGCCATAGCAACCGAGAACGGAAGATTACCATTTTTTTGTCTAGGGACACTATAGAAGACATTCAAAATTAGATTGCATTACTATTACCAACTAGCTATTCGTATTTGGCTGAATGGTGTTTTAAATTATTCATCTTCAGCCGAACAACAAAAACTGCTATTTGGCACAGCTCTAATCATTACAATTTGTGTATTTGTTTCTCCGTCAAAAGGCAACAAATTATGTAAATGGCAAAAATAACAGAATAACAAAAATAATAATAAATTATCATATTAGCAGTAACGATTATAATAATAATTTAAACTAGTAAAATAATTTTAAATAAATGTAAAATAATCACACATCTATGTTTATTGCTAATTTTTCACATTTTGGAAACTCTAATGAGGCAGATGTCTTGGACATTGGATATTTTAGCCAAAATTCAAATATGGCATCTGCAATTTAATGACTGGAAAAGTACGATGGGCTTTTCATAGCTTGCAGCAAAGCAGCTGTTTGATTTGTTCATGCATCTGGCAGGCAAGATGAGCTTTGTCAGTGGTAGGACCATCTACCTTTCTTTAGAGATGAATTCTCTAGAATTTATGAACTGGAGTCAGATGGCTCTGTTACCAGGATCACATTGGTCCTCCTGGGTTTTACCATGACACCAACTACGTTCTCCATCTCTCCCTCTGCTCTCCGAGGGGAAGCTCAGCTGAGCATAGCCTAGGCCACAATGCAACACTGCTGTTCTGTCCCGGGCCTTCTTTCCTCTGTGCTATATGAAGGCCAAAGGGGGCTTGTTTACTCTGGCCCACAGGGCTCTCTGGTAGCCCTCGTCTTCTGGAGCACGAGCGATACGCCTGAAGAATCACAGCCTGTGTTTTCAGACAGTGGCAGAGACTGTCACCATTCTTCTCCTGATTGTGAGGTTGCTCACAAGGTCCGTTGGATCCTCCTAAGGCACCACATGTCAAATGTGTCAAGTTTCTTGTTTAGGACCTTTGTGGTCAACCACACCTGGCAAACTGTACAGTCTGTAGAGCTGTAGTCAAGGTATTTTGGTATTGGGCTCAATTGTAGAGTGCCAAAGGTGTTACCTAGGGAGACCATTCAGGATCTGGCAATAACAATTAGACATTTGACCTCCTGTTCACTGGAACTACTGGGCTCTGTTTGATTGCCGAGGTAAGTAAAGGCATCTGTAACCTCCAACTGTCACCTGCAGCTGTTGACAGTAATTGGCCATGTGGGTAATCCAAAGTGGTTTGGATCTTGGTCTTATCCCAGTTGATCTCCAGACCAAAACCTTTGGCGTCCCTTCCCATAACTTCCAATGACATGAGTAAAACTTCTGCCATTTCTGCCAACACTGTCTGCATAATCTAGGTCTGGGAAGACCCTCACCCCCAGTGACACCTACCAAGATAAAATGGACTGTGGGCTCCATAATTTCGTCCACTCATACTGCAAAGAGATCTGAAGCCATCAGATCACCCTGTCATACTCCACTGTGTTCTGTAAACCAGTAAGATGGTTTGCCTCCTATACGCACACAGCTCAGGGTGTCAGTATACAAAGTGTGCACAAGTTTGACATTCTTGGCCAGGAGGCCCCAGTTATGAAGGAAATGCCAGAGTGCCTTCCTACCCACCGAGCCGAATGTGGCCTTCAGATCCACATAAGTGATCCAGTGATTGTTGGTACTCATGCTGGGTTCAAATGAGGGTGTTTAAGGTAAAATTCCAATCTGTTGTGGACCTCCCTGGAGTAAATCCACTCTGCTCCATCTTCTATCCTTCAGGAGCAGGTCCTTCAAAAAACAATACGTGTGAAGACCTTAGAGTGATTCCACAATAGTCTTTCCATTCCCTCTGGCTGCCTTCTCCAGTCATCTGGGATTAGTTCTGTCTGCCAGGCCCTCTATATCACCTGTGTGAACCATCTAAGTCCACACTCTCCACTCTTCTTGAGCATCTCTGAATAATTCTACAGATACCCGGAGCCTAGTCATTCTTCAAAAGCCTGGACAACATCAGCAACCATTGCCTCCAAAGGCAACTCCAAATTTTTTCTTTTTCCTAATCTCTGCGTTTCATTCTGGACCCTGGATTCATCTTGGTGCTCATCACTGTGGGTAGGTGGTGGGCAGTTGAGCAATGACTCATAATACTCATGCCATCTTGCCAGTTTTGCATCTTTAGAGCATAGGCATGTCCCACTTAAGGCCAAGATCTGATCGAGAAGGTTGATCACTTGGCAGGCCCTCAGAGCTGCCTGAAGTTGTCAAAAGCGTTCGTTGGGCATCCTTGAGCCAAATTTTCTTCAGCCAGCTTAACTGTCTTCTTGGCCCACTGCTGCTTGTCTGCCCTAAGAGACTTCTAGTGAAAATAATGGCAATCAGTAAACCTTCAGTTCAATTCACTAGAGCTGTAAAAAAGGTCATTGCCTGCACTTTCTCTTAATAACTTAAACACTGCCCATTTCTGAATTTTACTGACAAAATGCCTTACATAATGTCTGTAAGCTAAGTCATATAATTAGAAAACATGTGTTTGTAGGTATAAAATGATGTAGCTACCTGAGTATTTCATTCTTTGCTGGGTCCTTCCAGTTTGTATCCTTTTTTGAAGCAGCTTCAATAAATTTTCCCTTCTTCCTAATATGCAAAATGCAAATATTTTGCAGAATACTGCCAGTTACAGGAGAAATAACATCACAGAGGTCTTATTATGTAAAGTCTGTAATATTGCTGTGCAATGAAGCAGCAAATTTATATAGCAACAATACATAAGAAATACAACTGTATATTTTGTGTGTCTATTCTGCCAAATCCTATATAATGCAGCAATATGATACAGACTAGTGTTGTCTACACACTGGGTATGCTAAATTTTAGGGTAAGTGATATCCAACAAAGACAGTGTGACAAATGAATCAGCAAAATGCCACGTAGGACTAGAAAGGCCAAACAGATTTCATTCTTGTTATTATATATGTTATTATAAGTACTACTATACATATATAATACAAAAGGCTGAGACACATATAGCTCATGGCACCTGGTCCATTTAGTACAGTTATAATGGATGATGGCTTGGTCACCTATTTAGTCCATTTACGTGGATGGGAAGGGAGAAGAAAGAGTGAAATGGGCTGCAAAAGGGGATTTTTTCCAAACTAGTGCACATTATGCTCAGCATGGAATATGACCGTTGATATTATTCAATTATTAAGACAACCTTCATAATTCCATACCACATAAACACATGACCAGCCACATTTTCTATAAGTCTAATGAAACTGGAACATTCTTACAAAAATACAGAACAAAAGAATCTTTGCAAACATATAATGAAACAGAATATCTCTGTATTAGTGCATTTGATGGAAACCTGGGCTTAAAGTCAGTAGATGCTCTGAACCTACTTGAAGTACAGAGCCAAATCTGTAGCTAGAATTGCACTCTCGATAATATTGAGCACCATCTTGTAATCGTCATGCGTCAGCGAATGAAAGATGGCAGTACTCTAAAAGATTAACAAAAAGTAATCAAAAACCTTACTTCCAAGAACTGCATTTCAAATATTTAGCCATAGCTCATATTTAACTTTATTTTGACCATCTTTCTAATAAACAGATGAACTTTTCAATCCTGTTGAATGATAGCATCATTGACACTCGGAAGCATCACCTTCAAGAGGTTCTACGAAGGTGCAAGATAAAAATCTAATCTAACTGAATGACTACTGTGGCACCATTGTCATAATGCACAAGGCATCGGTCAATGGTTGCTTCAAATGAAACTGTAGTCAAAAATTGTAATCCAATACAGAAATCATGTCGAAGTTTAACAGGTCAGTGAAACTGGAAGTCAGTGAATATCCAGGTGCATTGCAAATGCTGTCGTGTGACCACCATGGTTACGTGAACACTCTCTTCCTGTTGTCATAAAGCATGCACCAACTTCATTAACTTAATGTTGAAATTAGACATTACTTGTTTTGTTAGCATGATTACGAACTGTGAGGACTGTGAAAATACTTTTTTGTATGATATAACTGTTTGGTTTTTCTCATTTTTGCTGTTAGGTACATAAAAGTAACTCACTAGATTGTGAATTAAAGAAGCAACCTGTAAGGTAATCAGAGATTACAGAGGCAACCCTGAATTCAGCCGGTCTAGAGACCCTTTAGGTTTGTCCTCCTGACACCTCAGCAGTAGCACATACATGTCTTTTGTAAAATTTCAAATTGCCTGTAATTAATGCTTACTGATGATTCAATAAATGGCCCAATTAATCAATAAGTCAATGCTTATGCTGGTAGCTTACCATAAACCATTGCAATTGTGACTAGAATCCCTGTGCTTCACAATAATCCTGACATTTCCCTGCTGAACGATGCAACTGGTAAGACACTAGGTTGAACAATTGTATGATGATGTTTAGAAAGCCTTTCAGCAGCACTGCACACATGTCCTGCATTATTTCAGAATCAAGGAAGAACGTCTGCCTGTTTGAACTGGCAAAAGCCTTTGCAAGGTGACATTTGCAGACACAAGGAAGCAGACCCATTTCGTGATCTCAGTTTGAGGGATTTAACCAAAATATGTGCACCAGCCTCAGTCAATATGTCAAACAGATGCCAGCAAAAAGACTGACCTCACTGTTGAGCAGAAGGACACACTGGTCAAAGTGGTGATGTTCAAGTGTGGAGGTGCAGTACAGCAACGCCAGAGGATGTTCCACTCTTCAGTTACATGTAAACACAATACAGGTTTAAAGATAGCATAAAATGCTGGTAAAAATAAGCACAAAAAGGCATATGCCAGTCTAAAAAGAACCTTAAAAAATGCAGAATGCTGTTGTTGGACCCACAGCATGGAGCAGTCAAAACTTTATCTTGAATTGACACTTTCAAATCACTAATCAAGACATTTCTATTTGTTATGTCACTTGTTCATTCTGCTCAGTCTCTTGCTGGGTATGCCATTTCTGTCACAGCTCAATACTTGCCATATTCTGCTGGCTTATCCACCATAGGCTGTCTCCCTATCTCAGTGGACTGACCTTCTAGGAACTGACTTGACTAAAGCCTGGTTTTGGTGAACCATCCGGTGATGCCCTGTGCATCTGACACTGGTACTATAAAAGTTGCTAAGTAATTCTACTTAAGTTTCATTGCATTCATGGTTCCCTTTCTTTGGCACTGAATATGCAGCAATGCTACACAAATAGTCTTTTAAAATTATTATTAGTATTATATCATGCAAAGATTTTTAAAAAATCAGGGCCGGCATTTTCTTCTGGCATGGCTAAACTTCAATGGTGTGAACATGGAAAAGTAAACCGTCCAAAACCATTATATGATTACATTCATTCTTGGTTTCAGATACAAAACATGCTGTCAATTTATTCATATAAATGAGCATGAATGGTTGTTAAATAATTTCAGGTATTATCATAAGCACATTCGAAAATAGTTCTAGTGTCAGCAAAGAGTAAGCAAGACAGTGATTGTTTGGAAACAAGCATATGTAAGTGAGCAAATAAGCTGTATGTCTGAATGAGTGAGTCAGCTGATCAGTTAGTAAGTTTCTGCTCTACATTTCATCAGTTATGCACACATTTGCTAATTTAAAAAGCCATGATTAGGGAACTTAGCTAACTGATGGCCTTGATTCTTACTCAGACTGGAAGGCATTGTTTGTGCCCCTGTGATCAAGATCATGGCACAGACAAGCAACAACAAGAGCAAATCTCGACAGCTCAGTCAGGTATAGCATCATCTCACCTGTCTAAACAAAACAATTAAATATCTTCACCTGTCTACATACAAACCATACAATGTAATTCCTTCTGCCACCTCCAACAGTCAAAGCATTAAATGAGGCCAACTATTAACAGAATTTTAAATTACCAACTATTACATTCAAATAAATCTTAAATAAATCTTGATAAGTTATCTGAGCACTAATGCCCAATTAATCAATTGGTATAATATGCCCAATTATTAGGCAACAGCAGCTGCTGGCAGTATCATTCGGCACAGGCCATGCAGAGTACTGGCAACAGTAACCATGACTATGGAATTTGTTCCATTCCTACTTAGGACCTAAACAACATGATTAAGCACCTCTCTACAGGTAAAGAAGACTAATGATAAATGACAAAGAAGACTCCAATTTCAATATATACATACGTAGATCATTGTAAACATCGTCTGTGCTACGTTGAGCCCATGCCTCCAGTTGTGATACGTCACAGGACGGTAGTTCTTCTTTACACTCAGTGTCCAGCGACATAAAATCTGCCAAAAGAGGATCACCAGATACAAGGTAAGTCATTAATTAGAGTAGGACAGACAGGCCATTTAATCTAATCTAATTTAAAGAATTCTATAGTGCCATTATCTTGCCAAAGCCACCAATTAATAGCCCCCAATTAATTAATTACTTGAAATGAAATCATAAACAAAAATCATAATCCAGTGAAGAAGCCAGGTTGAATTCCGATGGGTCAGAGAAACTAGAAGCCATGCAATGGTGGGCAAGCAAGTTGAAAGAGACCAGTCTTTAGTTTACACCTGAATGACATCAAAGAATTGACAGAAGGAACTGAACTGGGCAGTAAATTCCAAAACTTTGGACCAGCTACAGAGAAGGTCTGAGAGCCCAACACTGCTTGGGTACGGGACCAAAAGGCACAGCAAGATTACCATGTCCACTGATCAAGTGCAATATCTATTAGTATGAGGGATGAGCACAGAACATAGATAGGTCGGGTGATTTAAATGTAGAACTTTTTGAACTGTAAGGCATATGTTGAAAAGGATTCTTTGCTCAAAGGGCAGCCAATGCATTGAATGTAATATTGGCTTAACATGCTGATATTCATTGGTCTTTGTTATGGCTCTGGCCAGAGAATTTTGAACCACTTGTAGTTTTTGCAGATCTCTTTTAGTGATAACAATAAGTGAGTTACTGTAGCTGCTGGAAACCAGTGCATTAATTAGTGGGATTACGACAGTTTGGGGCAAAAGTGATCTGATTCTATGGATATCCTGTATGTGAAATTGAGATGATTTGTATATGGCCTGAACATGGTTAGAAATGACATGGTGGAGTTAAACGCAACACCCAAACTGTATTCAGTACGGTCAATAAGTAAGCTGCCCAGCCGAAGAGGTAAGCCAATCAAAGTTGCAGAGGCGCTGGTTTATGCCCAGTAGAAGAAATTCAGGTTTAAGAGCATTCAAAAGGAGTTAATTACTTGCCATCCAAGATTGAACATAGCCAAAAACAGAAGCCAGTAGATGGAAAACATGGTTAGACATGGAACAACCAAATGAAAGGAATATTTGGGTGTCATCTGCATACAGATGGTATTCAAGAGAGCTATCAGTAAGCAGCAGACTGAATACAGTAGTATATAATGTAAAGAAGAGCAGGCCCAGTACAGAACATTGTGGAAAACTGAAATTCAAGCATTGGGCGCAGAAGTGATTTAGTACGAGAGTGTAGGGAAGATGCAAACCAACTGAGAGCGGAACCAGACAGATTGAACCAGTATTTGAGGAGGTGAAAGAGTATATCATGATCAATGATATCAAAAGCAGCAGACAGGGCGAGAAGAATAAGAGCAGTCACTTTTCGTTTATTTATAGATTGGATTATGTGATTGTGAAGTAGTGCAGTTTCAGAGAAGGGTATTTGCGGTAGGCAGACCGAAAAGAAAGGTACAGGTAGTGGGACAAGAGGTGACAAATCAAATGATTAGCAACTACTTTTTCCAGGATTTTGTAAAAGAAACTGAGAGTAGAGATGGAGCGATAATTTGATAGATCATCAGGAGAAAGAGATTGTTTAAGCAGAGGGTAAACCGGGCATGAGCAAAACTGGCATGGAAGCAGCCTTCAGCAAGAGAGGTGACGATAGATGAGACGACTGGGCCCAAGACATTAGAAGCATTCGTTTAGAAGGGTGGCAGAAATAACATCCAAGGCACATTGTTTACCAGAAGAAAAAACTGAGAATCAGAGCTGCTGGCTAAAATAGGCTGAGAATCGGTGGATGAGATATAGAACATGATAGGCCATCAGAGAAAGGAACATTGAAAAACTAAAGACTTAGGGTTGAGATCTTGTCAGAAAAGATATGTAGAAACCTGTTGGCAAGGGAGAAGTGCGAGTGTGTGTTGACTGACAGGAAATGCATCAGCCTATTACCAGTGCCTGAATGATGAACTTCTTTCTGACAGACAGTCACTCAGCAGCATCTGAGCAGGCCACAAGATTTCAACTAAACACTCATCTCTTCCTGGACTCATGTCTTCTGTAGGCTGTTTCCAAGTCTTTCAGACTTCCTGCTTGCCATTTGACTGACCTCATCTTGCAATTTGGTATGCACATCTATGTTGCTTAGCAGCAACCATTATCTGATGCCTGAGCATTCTTACAGTAGCACTATATAAGTTCTCGAATTACTTAGGTTTATTCATGATGGTTTAGATGGTTATTTAAAACTGATTATTTATTGCCCAACAATGCAAATGCAAGGGTTTCTCATCTGTGGCTTTGATAGTGCCAGGTTTTCACTTCAGCCAAAAATACTTGAAAACAACCTAGGATGCAACTCCGAAGACAACATTTGATAGTAAAGGATGGGAGAAGTGATGACTTTCTATAGCTTCACCTCCCCAGCAAACACATCCTCCAAGTGCAAACTATCTTTGAGAGGAAGACAACAGTGGATATGCAACAGATGGCAGACTGCTTATGTATCTGCCTTTCACCTCCACATGAAACTGAAAACTGGTTCTAAAGCCACTGTCCATTTGTTAAATTGTTGTTTCTGTGCCTCAGCTGAAACATTGTAAAGGATTGCACTGCACTTCTGAGGACTATTTTGCAAAGAAGCTTACCTTTTTTGCCATCTAATCTAATCTAATTACTTCTATAGCACCGTAATCATAAATCACAAGGCACCTATTGATGGTCACTTCAAGTGAAATCAAAATCATAAACCATTTAAGTTCAGTCAAATTCCAATAGGTCAAGAAAACCAGATATCAAGTAACTGTGGGTAAGCAAGTTGAAACAGTTGAGTCTTAAGTTTAAACCTGAATGACATTAAAGAACTGACAGAACACAAAGAACTGGACAGCGAATTCCAAAGCTTTGGACCACCCACCAAGAATGACGTTAAGGGGTGGTGTTCTGGAAAATGGAAGATAATGGAAGTGGGCAGAACGCTCTCTAAAGAAGGCTTAAGAACAGAAACTCTTAAATCAATGGCTCCAAGTCAGGGGTATTAGAGTGGTATCATACCTCATAATCAATGGAGAACTTTTTAAGAACATCCATCTCCAGGAACATACGAAGGACAAGTTTACACGAATCAAAATCATCATAAAATAGATCGTTGAAATCCCAGCTGTACAGTCGGTATTGACTGGCTTTTAAAATGGCAGACTTCTGTCAAGGACAACAGAAACAACAAAATATCCACTTAACAGTTTTTTCCAAGTATAGAGCTGTTCCAAAATACTCCTCCACTTTCAAAAATAAAATTTTTTAGGTTTCAAGAAATTCGTAACTACACTTCATACATACAAACTTTAGAAGATATGTTAAGCATTGGCTTAAGATACACTTATTTGCACTGGCTTTTCCAGATAGCTATAGCTGTAAGTGGCACATTAGAAATATAACATTGTATTTCTACCTTCATCTTAAAATGTCAATGCTGAAGACTGAAAAAGACCAAAATCTAAAATATTTAATCTGTTTGCAGAATGATTAGACCAAGGTCTAACATGTATTCTATATGTATGCACAAAGAAACTTTTACAACAGCAAGCATAAATAAGTAAGTAAGTAATCATTAGCATAAGGCAAATGCCTACATTTTACAAGCATCAATGAATCATGTAGCTTTCTTTAAATTTCTGAGGACAACAAATAAAGCAAAATGACAGATGAATGAACAATTAAACAATGGAATATAATAGAACAGATACAAAATCAAATGATGCAACAGCTGAAATGAAAAACTACACAATACACAACTTTAATTATAGTAAAACAATTAGTGTATTCAACAACTTTTACATTCAACCAGATGATGTGCAATTGCTTTACCTTTACATGTGCTACTAGCTTACTTACCTCACAGTAGAGAGGTAAATTTTAAATGATGATCATACCATAAGTTTGGTCGTCTCTTCCTGAGACTCAATTACATGGTAGGACAGTGTTTCGAGATGAACCTTTTGCCGTGACATTAGCGCAGACACCTCTTCATACATTTGGCAATTATTAATACAGAGACCACAGTAGATCGCAAATGTCTAGAAATTCAAAGAAAGCCAGATGATTCAAACAAAATGCAGACCCAGCAAAGTTTAGGCTAATGTGCAATTAATCATAAACTCCACACTTCATAAATGCTAAGATAAGGGAACCAGCTTCTAACACAGTCACTCATCAAAGCTACATGTAACTGACTGTGCCAGTAATAAGCTCTTCAAATAAGGAAAGTCTACAGTTCAGATATAATAACAGAATAACGGAGACTGATCAATTAATTAATCCACTAGTTGCTTTATTGATTAGCTGATTGTCTGATTGACTGATTGATTGATGGATTAACTGACAGAGATTTACTAAATGACTAAAACCTCCAAAAAAAATGCTGACTGAATGATTGATTAACTGAAAATACATATGACTTATACTATACCAAAACAGCAATTGATTAACTTAATGACTGCTTGACTGACTGACTGACTGACTGACTGACTGACTGACTGACTGACCGAGAATAACCAACGATGGCCCATTAACCGACTATCTGACCTGGAGAGAGTTGACATCCATTTCATTAAAAGTTTTTCTATTGGCTTTGTTGATTATTTGGATCACTGCAATGACCTTTTCTTCATTATTTAAGATCGGAACACTCAACATGTTGTGGAGAGGGTAGCCGTTGTGATCTGTGAACTCCACATGACAGATCACAAAATCATCATAAACATTAAACAATTTAAAATTGCACTGACTAGTACTGACACACAAGATAGAAATATGGCCTTTCAACGTAATTAGACAAAATTGTCTGGTGGCAGGCTACCATGGAAGTGCCTTCACATCAGACAGCCTATGTCTTTTAGCTTCCTAGCTCATTCATTCATAATTATATATCATTCTTCCCAGCCACTACAAAAAATAATTATAACGATAATGCTGATGATCAGACTGAATATGAAATTTTCTGTCTGATTTAATTCATCAAATTTATTATGTAGCTATTTATTTGATGATGATGATGATTATGATGATAATGATGATGATTATGATGACCATGACGATGACCATGACGATCATGATCATGATCATAATGATCATCAGGACAATGATGATGCATCATGCTCTTCACTGCCATTAAAATTTCTACCCATTCTCAGTAGAAGCACCAATACCTACTGGTTGCTGCCGAGTTGAACGATCCAGTTCGGCATCCATCATTTGAACCTTATATAAATAGTCAATCAATTCATCAGTTGACAAATCAATCAGTTAATCAAATAGCCAACCAATCAAATAACCAATCAGTCATTTAGATCATTTAGATAAAGACAACTGATCACTGGATAAAACAAAAGGTTTCAACAAGTTTAGCAACAAGTCAGATGTTTGGTCAGTGGGTCTTTGTCAGTGCCACTAAAGTACAGTCCCATTAACATGTGACCCGTTTACGCACGAATCCGATTAATGTGCGGGCAGTTACATCATGGTTGCAGTCCATGCCTATCTGACATGCAAGACACACTATTACGTGGTACAATCAATATTCATGCTGCAGTACAGTTCCAAAGTAGGTGAACTTAATATAGCTGCACATGTCTCCCTCTCCAAGCCCAGCAGCCCAGTTCCGCCCCTGGCAGGAGCTTAGCTGCTTGTTCTCATCCAAGGTTACAACAGCCTTGTACCAATAGCTTGGCAGTCCAATGAAGGGATTTAACCTTTGAAATAATGTCTGGAAACCGTCAATGTTAAAGTAGCCAGAAACATAAATTGTCTACTCTCTGCATGAGAACAAATGGATGGATGGATGGATGGATGGATGGATGGATGGAAGGATGGATGGAAGGATGGATGGATGGAAGTAAGGAAGGAAGGACGAACGGACGGACGGACGGACGGACGGACGGACGGACGGACGGACGGACGGAAGGAAGGAAGGAAGGAAGGAAGGAAGGAAGGAAGGAAGAAAGGAAGAAAGGAAGGACCATAATGACGGAATGAAGTAAATTCTTACAATGCTCTTTAGATTACAAATTAATGCATTTAGTTAGGGAATGAAGTACAGAAGAAAACCTGTCCTTTAAGCCAAGTCTAAGATGAATTCATGGGTATGAACTCGTTAGTGTCTTCATTTTCATAGCCTTCACATATGAGGATGGGTTGCTAAGACTCACCCTTGCTGTCTGATCTTACCACCTGCAGAGTACAGCTAAGTATTCATTTTATGCCCAAGTTCACTCAAACATTCTAGTGGAATAGAAATCTTCAAATATTTTTCTGCCAAGGCATGAATATTGTACCCAACCTCTGGATTAACAGCTAGAAAGATATCATCAAAACCAAAACTCTAGATGGGCTGTTTCCTTAAACGTACTGCACATGTAGAAACCACTTTAGTTGCATAGGTTGTTGTCACACAGTCGAGAATTGCTGAAATTCTGAAAGTCAAAAACAAAACGTAAATTTTAGGGCACAAATCTCATCAAGTAACATGGTAATAATTTTTTATGAAAGCCCATGTTTAGTATATATACACATAATGTAAAGTACTCAGTAACTATAATAATACCATGCACCATTATAACACATTCTAATATATTGTGATCACGGATATAGATTTCACATTTAATTTAGTCTTGAACAAGGTCTCACTGAAATACACTCTTTAAAATGCAGAAGTTGATTGGGATTGTAAAGGTAGTGTTATACAGAGGTTTAAGCATAATACATATGATATTTTAGCAAATACTCCCAAGAGGATATCTATTAAGCACTTTTGTGCGACACAGTGATCTATGCGGCTAGCATGCTATGTCTACAGTTGAAACATTGTGGGTTCGTGTCTGCTGAGCAGATTACGTGAAATGACGCTGGGCAAATTGTTTGCACACACAGGTCTCTGTCATCAAGCAGTATAATTTGGTATCAATTTACCGGTAAGCTACCCCATAGGTAGTAATGGCAACTTCTGTGATGCACTGGCCCTGTGTCCAAGACCTTTGGATTCGTTCATTTCCACCTCAAGGGCTGAGGAGCAGGAAATGAGCCCTTCCCTGTGTTCCACTATGGACATGGGAGCTTTTCTTTTTTACATTATTAAGCACTCACATGCCTTCATTCAGATGAAATGCACTTCAAATAATTCAGTTAACGCTGCCTTTTAGCAGCCTACAAATATGCTAAATAAATGGTTACCACACCTCAGGCTTTTCATTCTAAGTTAAAACCAACCTCTTTATAAATCTTTTATCCAGATTCATCCATTTTACCACTTTTCTCTCACCCAAGCACCAACCACTGTAATAGCTGTCTACCTTTGTCCTCATCCCTGATCTTTCAGTAACCGCATCTTGTAATTCTCCACAGAACTGCTTGACATCATCTCTGATTTGACATCTCATTACGTAGTGGTGCTCTCTACTTAGCCTTTTTTGGTAGCTCTTCATAAAATCTGTCTTTATGATTAGGATCATAATTAAACATCAAATACAGCATATTACAGGTACCTACAAAATAGATTACGGAAACAGGGTAACTTGTAAAAAGTCTGGTCCTTTTAATGACACCATATATTGCATGTGTATATATCCATTTCCATAGCATAAATTGGTGCTGCTTATCGGGTTTATGTGCAAATTCCAGTCTGCTTACCGAGGTCTAAGGATGACGTTTCCTCTGTCGCAGTGCATGTCAAATACCTTAATAAACTGCACAGCCTGTAAACAGAAATCTTTCACTAAAAATACCATAGCAGTGCTTGAAGCCAAAGTTACATTAGATATCATAGCATTAGATTGGATTAGCTGCCTTTTTTAATCAAATGGTCTCTGCAAATGTATGATTACGAAATTGAGTAACATTTGTGTCACCAAACTATTCAGTGACATATTCAGTCATCAGCTATTTTTATTTGATCTGTAACTCTACACAATTCTTTACCTATTCTTGGGTTTTTCTTCCCTACTTTCTCAGATTTTCATGACTTTCTCAGAAACTTTTAGAACTATTCCTCAGATTTCTATCAACTTTTTTACTTCCAGAAATTTATATGAAATTTGTACGACCCAAGTTTTTTAAAACCTCTGATCCAGAGGGCCAATCACTGGATCCCCGGTAGTAACACTGCATATAATAAATTCATAGTTACACCATGTATAAAAACCGTCTCGATTAACCTCTTTATCTAACAGATCCCTCAGTCACTCCTACCAGGAGGACTGACCTTAGCAGTAGCTGGATTGACCAAGAAGAGGATGCATCGCTGGCAGGGGATGAGCCCCTGAGCATCTGTCAAGATCCGGAGGACAAGGCGGTCAAGGTTCGTCTGGTCTACAAAGATGCCTCTGGCCAGAGACAAAAGCATCTGCAACAACCAAAACTACTTCAGATACAATTCATTCATTCTAAATAAGCAGATACACCTGCACAGATGGCATAGAAATTAAAGATAATTATTTCAGAGGTTCTCAAGAGGTGTCATGTAAATGTCCAGATATCTTTATATACCCAGTGATGAATCTTTCATAAAAGGTGCAATTACATGTATGCATAAGATATTTACTGGCAAACATGTCATAAATAAATGCATTGAACAATGTTATCCACAATTATATATAATGTTAATCATTAATTGTTCTGCTGCTGTAATATATACACAGATTCAATATTATACACTTAATTAAAACACAAATTCTGTTAAAATATAAACCCCAAATTAAATTACTTAAAAAACTTAACTCGTTCTAGAATTACCTCGTTATAAGGTGATTTTTAAAATGGCTCCCAAAGATAGCACTGTAACGTGCTTCTGGTGCACACTCCGTTCTCCAAATGTTTCACACATACAATTCAAGCTGCTTATATGTTATACAAGTCTAAAGTTAGTGTTTCATGGGGTATGCTGTTAATGCTTTCTCACGTTCAACTCGTTCTACAAATTATTCATACATACCTCATTCTGCTTACATTCACAGATTGACATCTCAAACAGCTGAGCATTGGTCAACCCAACTCCAGCAAATGCTAGGTATCTGCGAAATTTCTAAAGCAATCAAGAAAGTTTTCTGTCATCTTTACAAGCACAACTCTACAAATTAAATAAAGCAAAAAAGTTCACAGGATGACAAGGCACAAAACGGTGTGAAATTACAAGACAAAAGGGATTATAAGATGATCAAAACAAAAGGGTTCACAGAATGACAAGGGAAAAAGAATCATAGGAAAACAAGGCAAAAAGAAAAAAATCGTAAGACGGCAGTGCAAAAGTCCTTCCAATTTCATATATTAAGCAATACAGCAGTCTTGCCTCTTCATCTCGTTCTGTAAATTCTTCTCCATCTGCCTTGTTCATTATCTGTGCCACTCCAATCACGTGATCCTCAGCATTTAGGATCGGCATACAGAGTAGGCTGCGGGTACGGTAGCCCGTCCGCTGGTCCACCTCCTTGTTGAATCGACTGTCCTGTAAAATTTGTTTCCATCCTACATGCATATATACATACATACACACAAACATACAAACACACATATGTGGTATATGAAACAGAAACACATTAACACGAGTAATACCACAATAAACATACTCAGTTCAACTTAAATTTACTTAAGTTGCACCTTTTTAGCTCAGCAGACCTCGATAAGTAAAAAATAATAAAGAACACCAATATAGTTGTGAGGTTTCTAAAAGGTGCTTCATAAGTATCTACATACATACTGGCACATACACTCACCAATAAAATGTTTGCCGCTAGGTAGCATTTAAGTTCACTGTTCAAACTTGTTTCTGAAGCCCTATTTATTTTCTTTCAAAGTCGATTTCGCAAGTCCAACACTGTTTTATGTAGAGAATTTTACAACTGTAATCTTGAATTATGTGAGGAGACTGATGCTTTCTGAAAGATTTGTTTTACTTTGAATGATTGGTGGAGTTTAAGTGCTAAATGCACCAGGTACAATTACACCCATTTATACTCTCAAGCTCATGAACTTTATACTCTCAAGTAACAGTCCACAATTTAAAAACGCTCTATCGCCTTGGGCCGTCTCTCATACAGTTTTCCTATGGGTTTGACTTGATTACACATGGGCTGTCCGTTTTGTCCCCAGAAGAAACAGTCAGTAAGTAAAAAAAAATCCTGCCCTGCTAACACACTATTCTCATTTAAATCACTTATCAAGACTCACTTTTTAACTCGGACCTTTGCATGACTCTGTTTTTGCCCCAGTGAACATACATCCATGCCTCAGATTCAGATGTACTGACTTTTTAAAATAATACATACATATACATACTGACTGACAGTCTGCAGCTTCATTTCTGTGTGCTGTTGGCTGATGCCTTGTGCATTAAGCACTGGACCACAGAATTTGCTAATTAATAAAATACATACATACATACATCATACATACATACATCATACACACATACACATGTATTCTACATATATACATACCATACATACATACACACACAAACACATACATATACAAAACACCAATAAGTAATATCAAAATAAACAATAAAAATTCTCAGTTCATATGAATTTGCACTCTTAGCTCCTCAATTAGAAATGCCAACACTGGAGAACCCAATTCCACTACAAACTTTTCTAATCCATACTCTAGTAAAATCACTGTAACCCATCAAGGGGAAATAATGGGGACCGTATTAAACACTGACTAATAGAATGTCAATTGTCTAACACTGTTCGTATTTATTCTGTAAAATATTATTACCATTAAAAACACTTATGTGCAAACAAAAGAAATTACAGTAACCTAGTTGACTGATTAGATTACTTCTACAACCATTCCCTTACTTGAGAAACAATATAAGTTCGATCATGTTTTTTAAATTTACAGGGTCTATTAAACAATGGTATTTGGCAAGGAGACAATAGACATGGAAATTAAAGTGCAAGATGAGGTGATTGAAAATGTAAAGGAGTTTGTGTACTTAGGAAGTCTCATGACATGGAATAATGATTGCGCAAAAGACATAAAGGCAAGAATAGTAAAGGCAAAAGGAGTTATGGCAGGGCTAAACAACATCTGGAAAAGCAGGAAAATCAGCCACAAGACCAAACTAAACATCTTGAAAACATGTGTGTTTAGCACAGCTCTGTATGCATGTGAGGCAAGGACAATCAAAAAGACGGATAAAGATAAGATATTAGCATTTGAAATGTACTGCTATAGACGAATATTACATCTGAATTGGACACTGAAGGTAACAAATACGGAGGTCCGAAGAAGACTGAGCATAAAAGAAGATCTAATACAAGTAATAATGAGAAGGAAATTACGCTTGTTTGGACATATATGCATGATGGATGACAGTAGAAAAATAAAAAGCGTGATGATGGGAATTATGGACGGAAATGGGAGACGAGGAAGACCTAACAGGGAGTGGACAGATGATATAAGGGATTGGTGTAAGCAAGACTTGCCCGCCTTGATAAGAACAGCACAAGATCGGGAACTGTGGAGACAAGTGACAATGCATGCAGTGGACACCTACGGGCTCTCGGCCCATGGATCATGATGATGATGATGATTAAACAGTAAAGGCATTCCATTTGTAAAAGTATTGCTTATTGCTTTGATTCATTTCGCTTTTGACGGCAAAAGGAGATTTCAGGCAAACAGAAGGGTCGGCAACCATATCCCCAATGGTTAATCTTTGTACAAGCCATGTTCCTCAAAACTGTTCCAGAACATGATCACATTAAACTGCATTCTTATCATTATCATTATTATTAATTATATTGCTTGCTGATAAAGCACATCCATTTGGCCTGTAATTCCAAGAGTTAGGAGTGTCATTTAGGGCACTTCTTTAGGGCAGATCCATGGGGGCCAATCGCCATGTCCCCACCTCCGTAAACTGGTTAGGGCAATGGTTGTCTAGTAAAGTTGTAAAGTAAAACTGGTCAATTGAAAATAACTGATCAACAAATATAGAAGGTCATCAAAAATCCTGAGAATCTAAAAAAACCATAACAAAAAATCTGAGAGTTAATGAAAAATGTAGTAAGCATCCTGGAAAGCCATGAAAATCTAGGAAACTAAGAATACAACTAAAAACAGGCCATAAAAATCTAATAACCAAAGAAACATTGTCTAAAAGGCTGGTTAACAGAAATGGTCATCAGAAATTCTGACAACATAAAATGGTGATCAGTAGTCCGAATGACTAAAAAAGAGGTTGTAAAAAATTTCAGGCAGAGTTATATAAGGCCTTCCTTACAGGGGCCCCCTTTGTAAACTTAATGATCTATCTGCCAGTGCCATTCCTCACTATAAGTAAGTAAGTAAGTAAGTAAGTAAGTAAGTAAGTAAGTAAGTTTATTACTCCAAAGAAGAACAGAATAAAAACATTGCAAATAACAAAAAAATACACTTGTTTGGATGCAAAGGTCTACCCAAAAGGGGCCGAGGTCCCGCTAATTTAGGGCAGCCTATAACACCATAATATAACAATGGCTAATGTCTAATTATCGAGCAGCTAATCAATTCTTAACTAAAATGAGAACAACATCTGTCCATAAAGAAAGAAATAGCCTATTACTTTGGCATAACAAGAATTCAAATAAATTATACATTATATGGATAGTTAATATCTTATATAAGAGCAACTAATCAATTCTTAACTAAAACGAGAACAAAATCTGTTCATGAAGAAAAGAAATAGCCTATTACTTTGGCATAACTAAAACTCAAATAAATTATACAATGTTCAGTCGCAAGAAATACTAAAATACCGAATAATCCGCTTCTTAAATAAATTTAAATTAAGCAACAATATTAAGCTATTCTTATTGAAAAAACTTTCTTTGATCTTTTTATCGAGACTAATATTTTGAGATAAGAAGACACTGACCAGATAGACATCCTTTAATTTGATTGGCTTTTTTGTCTGGGCCACTGTTCCCACAATTCCTTTCCCAAAAGGCAAAACAAGCATGTTTTCATCACTGTGGATGGCATCCTCAAGCGTTGTGTCCTGCTTAACGTCAAACAACTTTGACACAAGATGAAAATCAGCTGCTGAATTGCCTCGAACAAGAAACAGACTGCCTCTGTCGCTCTTTGTCAGTGTCAAAACATTTATGAGAATCTTGTGACAGAGCTGTGCTACATCAAGTTCATTTGCTATGTCACGCAAGAGCTCCATAAACAATTGTGACTCATCAAGCTCACTCAAATTTTCACGTGGAAGAGAAATCGTGACTTTTTTATTGCCTTTCACAATATCATCAAAGATGTTAGCAGTTAAGGAGTTTCGAAACAAACCTGGTCCCCTTTTCCCTTTAATCTCTTTTTCACGAATCCAAAAGTCCAGCGCCTCCATGCTGACATTTTTCACTACATAATCTTGTAAAAACTTAAGGTGTTTCTTGAGATACAATGTAGCTGCAAAAGCCTTCTTCTCGCTGGCAGAACTGGTGGCCATTGTCAGTAAGGCAATCTATTTTAACCAAGTACCTACATGCCAAATAGCAAATGACAGCTAGGAAACATCCTGAAAGTTGTATGTTATGGAAACATAATAATGGAATCTGTACCGTAGATATAAAGTTTCCAACCGATATATTAACGCGCTACAATTTAACCGAAATTTAGTCTACAACATTACAGTCAAGAACCGCAAACGTTACTTATAACCAATTGTAAATTGATGGCTTTAAGGATGACCCTTCTGTCTTTATAACATTTCTTCATATGCTCCAAAGCCGTAAAGAAACAAGATCACCAATTAACAGGCCTACTCTGACCAATTCCGACCAACAATTTTCAAGCGTCGAGTAATGAACAATATCGTAATACAATATCCATCTACTGCACAGTTAAACTGGAAAATGAAGACTGAGCTATCGCCATCTTCCAGCACATCTCAAAAGCTCATCGCTGAAACTCTGAAAAACTTCTATACAACAACAATAACAATATCGCTTAATGGCGTTTTGCAACAGACTTATGACATCATGTAGCCATAAGCCTAGATAATATAGTTTGATTCAACACTCCGCTCACTGACGTATTGGTATTAAGCGTCACAAAAATTTTAGTCCACATATTAATCGCAGTTGCAATCGTAAACTCGAAATCCTCTAGTGCTCTTAAGAGATAATAATTTTAAAAGTGATGGGTCAAGTCATAGCTCTATAACTAACAGGATTCGGTTGGCGGAAGACCACACAGAGGAGAAAGGAGACATGCAGCTAGCATGGGTTGTGCTTAGGCTGCAAGAAACAGGGACTAGGCAGCATATTGGATTACGGATAAGAAGATGGGACTTTAAATTTGATTGGAAAGCCTGCAGCTGAAGAATGATAGAAAGAGGGTCTTGAAATAAATGATGTTGGGTTAACGACAGACCTGATGGTTGAAGAACAGAAAAGTTTTGAAATTTAGTTGGTTCATCGTATCTGAAGCTAACTGCAGTGTGGGGGTATGGATGATAATGTAATTAAATTCTCACCCTCCAGAAAGTTTCCTTTTGGTCCAATGTTGACATATGTGAAATTTCAGAAAAGTTTAACTGGTATCGTTGGAAAGTCTTTAGATTTTAGGTACTATATCAATTACTAAATATTCAAAATTCGCTTGTAGGCCTACAGTGTTGTACAGTACAGAAACGGCGACGGTTATACTTTGATATAAGAGAAAATGAAATTTAAGTAGAAAGTGAAGATATGTAGACCCCTATACGAAAAATCTAGAACAGTCAACGCAACCCTGGGAGGAGATTTCAAGGTTTCAGTCCACCGAAATAACTGATGACCTTTTAGTCATCCGCCTTTTCGGCCGATTTTTATTGTCATTTTGCATGACTCTTCGCTCTTTTGCCCTTTTCCCTTATTCTTTCTTGTTTCGTTAATTTAATTTTACTATCGTATGGCTGGCCGTAACAATATCTAGGGTCTATGCACAGACAATTTAGAATCGGGTATGGAGTATTAGCATGTAGGTTGTAGGCCCCTACAAAGAATAACATTACACTTCTAAGGTCCGTCAAAATGGTGCCATAAAAGTTCTGATTAGATTAGTTTTTCTATATCTCAGCTTAATTATGCTTCGTTTTGTAGATGCGAATAAACTTAAATAATTATTTTGGAGACAAAACTGTTTTGTTGATTTGTTAGCCTATTTCGTACATTCACATGTCGACTAACACAAATGGCATTAGTTCGAGGTGTTCTCAGAGGTAATCTTTGGGCCTACCCGTGTTAATTAAAAGATAACCAATTACGCTTTTTCATTGTCTAACCAGTATTTGTTTACGATGAAATCACGATTAGCAAACAACAAGTGATTAGATTCCGTGCTGTAGACTAATAATACATCTGACTGGAGTATTTCAAGAGTTTCAGATCAGTTTGCTGCTATTCTTCGGACCTACCATAAATCCACGACTGGAAATCTAATATTAAATCAAGGCGTGTAAAGTCGAAACATGTTTAGTCTTTGGCTCGTTTCAAAAGCGAGCAGGCACGTTAAGACTTCCGGTTCGACGTTACACATTTTTGTTCAAAGTAAGTTGATTGTCAGAAAATGATTCACAACTGCAGTCGACGCTTGTTCTTTGTTTCAGGGTCTGGTCTACAGAAGAACACGAAATAACGTAATTTCACTTAATGGCGCTTGATGAAAGCTAAAGCGACAACTGGGCCTAGTTTTTCCGTTACGATATGTAGGTCTAATTTAGACAGCGCAATTTCACCAAATATTGTAGGCTGTAACGGGTGACAGACGAAATGCGATTCTCATCGAAGCGAAAAGACTACAGTGTATAGGGCCTAATTATTTTCACTTTTTAAAACACACACTAGAGACGCGTAATTTGTAATGCGTAATCAGGTTCAGAGCGTAATTAATGGTCGGGGGCCCCCTATACTCTGGATCGACGTGTTTTATAAATTGTTTTTTATAACTCCTCTGACCCCACTATTATCAAAGATCCTCGGGTAAAATTTGACTTTGGCCCGCCTGTGGCTGATCACGTATAAACAATATGTTCGCCATTTAGGTCTACTGATAGAGAATAAATCGCTGCAAGCTCAGCACATCTGTCTGGCAACTCATATATATTATATCCGATGGACGGCGAGCTTATTCCAAGACGTGGAGAACATGTGGATGCGTAGCTTACGAAACACAAACTGAAAGAAATGTCACAAGTAGCGAATCCTTTCCAACGAGTCTGCACGAGTTCGTCTGGCGAAGCGCATTTCGCCGTGACAGCATTTTCTCAAATAAACACGGGTAACAGAAGTACGATTTCATATTTTTTGAAAAAAAATATGAAATCGTATTTGTACATGCGCTCGTTACTCTTTGCTTACTTACTTACTTAGGGAGAATCGCTCTGTGGAGTTTTAAGCGCTCTATTATCTCCCAGTCTGGGGCGACCACATTGTTTATACGTGATCAGCCGCAGGATTCTGGACCAAAGTCAAATTTTACCGATCTTTGAGTACACTCAGAGGTCTTTGCTTTGCCCCTCCCGCTACTTCAAATCTTGAATACGCCCCTGTTATGTATGTATGTGGCTGGATAGAAAAAATGGTGTGGCGGAGCGGCCGCAAGGCTAAATGTAGAATTTATTTTTAAAAATAAATAAATTTTTAGTTCAGTATGACACGAATTAGCCTGTTTCTTTCGCTTCAGTTTGTTTCTAACAGTTTTCTAATTATTTTATTAATTCAATTTAATGATTGTGTTCTTAAGTTTACCAACTAATTCCATTCAATAATTAATTGCCCTTAGACACCATTTGATTAGAACGACGCCGTCAATCAATTCATGCCAGCAGCTTAAGTTTAGGGCACCCTTAACAGTATCTCGGAGCTGGCATGAAGGGTCTCACTACATGCGAAAGACCTTGAGAACACCTCTTCGCACGATAGCATTTGAGCAGTGCGGAAAACAACAGCCGTCGTCCAAGCCACACCATAAGTTGCAACAACGTAACTGTTGAATAAAACCTGTCGCGTCATGCGCTGCTCAAGACGTGGATTGGCAGTCTGCAATTCCCACATTTGAGTCGTGGAAACTTGTTATCGTTTGGTTCAGCGATATATACAGTGCATTCGTGTGCTGGGGAACATAGTGTATACATATAAAAAGTCAGGGTTCGGGCGAGTTACGAAATATGAATTCACGGACGAAAAGGCGTCCGGAAACCATTTCTGGGTTCGTGGAACGATTTGAGGCCGAGATCTTTGCCAAATTTGGCCCTAATCATTTTGATTTGAAGAGGCTATGGCCAAAGGCTATGGCAGTGGAGAAAATTCATGACAGATCGATTGATGACGTGCATTATGACGTTATAGACATTTGCGACCGATTGTGTATCGTTATAACAGCGCTATGAAGTAATACGGTTATTATTAATCGTACATTTACGTATAAATACTTAACGCTAATTACTTAATTCACCTCAAAAGTGATGCTCGATTGACAAGGCGAAACTCCAACCGTTAGCGAAATGAGACACGAGAAAGCAATGGATCATACATAGTCGGAGTAAGAAGAGATTAGATTAGATTAATAGACCTACCGGATAAAGAAAGCTGTCCACTTTGTCTTGACCATTCTCGTTTTTGGCAAGGCATAAATACTGACCCATATCGGTTGACCATTCGATGTTAAATATCATTAGGTCACCGTTCTCTAATATCTAAATCCAATCAAGCAGAAGAAATAGTGATGCAGGGAGTTACTGCTGCTGTGAAGATGAATTTGTGATGATGATGATGAAGTTGATTATAATTATATAATTATGTGATGATGATGATGATGATGATGATGATGATGATGATGATGATGGCGTGCCTTGTATTTCTGTGGGTTTCCTGAGCGGATCGGTTGGTTGTTTCTGTCCATCCAGGAGACGGTCGGCGGAGGGTGGCCGGTCGCTCGACAGAACAGCTGTACAGTGGCGCCCTCAAACTCCAGTCGGTGTTCAGTCCACATGTAGATACGGGCAGGAACGTTCACTGCACACACGCACGCATACACTGGGTCCAGTCAGCGATATCTAAAGTGTGAGTGTGTGTGTGTGTGTGGGCGGGTGGGTGTGGGTGCTTGTCTGTGTGTCTCAGAGTTAGTTTAGCCAGCTTTTGATAGCGCTGATATCTACAGCGTATCAAACGATGTCGCTCCTACGGGCTGTAGCAGCACATAAAAGAAAGGCAGCCAAACGTTACAGACCTACATGTATTGCGTGACAACTTGCGGAAAATGTTCTTAATTGACTGTCCAAATCGACCGGGGTCTCGGCGAGGCTCTCTTAAGGCGCTATAAAAATCCACGGACCCATGCATCAGCGCAGATATCTATGAATGCAACAGACTCAAATAGATATATACGTAGCCTTGAGCTCATTGTGCAGCAATAGTCGATGGGATAGCACGCTCATCATGTGTGCGGGTTCGAGCTTTCTCTAAGACGGTGAGCCTACTGTATATTGTCCATGAGCAAGCCCTTCAAGCACAATTGTTCAGTGCCATCGATTGATGCTATGTCATTATATAGTGATGCTTAATAAATGCAGAAAAAACAATAACATACAAACAGACTTGGAGACATGTCTGAAAGTTCCAACTGAATAAAGGCCGGCAGGACTGACCTGCGGAGGGAAGTCTCCCAAGACAACCAGTTTGATGAATCTGTGCCACTCCTTGGTCTAAACAACGACAAAGCGGAAAAGTCGTTGTCATCGTCACTGGGCGAATAGACAAACGAACGGACAGACAGACTGACACACAGACTGACGTACAGACAGACAGAGTAAACAGCAAGATCGTAAAACAGAGGGGTTTTAACGAGAGCAGCTAAAACTGTAAAATCGATAAGTATTTTACAGGGAAATATATTGAAAGAAAATGTGAAACAGAGGCAAATATTGTGAGATTATTGTGTCGATGGACGTTAAGAGAAAGAGAGGAAAAGTAACGCGAGAGAGGGAGGGAAGTGTAACACAAAGTGAAAGAGAATGTCGGACATACACACAGACAGACAGAGGGAAAGAGAGAGAGTGGAAGGGAGGGGAGGGAGATAGATAGACAGATAGTCTCTGTGATGTTGTTGCTTTGTGTCAATTGTGGAAACGGTTGACTCGTTACGGGTCCAGCGTAGGCTCAACGAACGTGTGTGTCTCAACCAACCATCAATGTTTCCTACCCTGTGGTTGCTGCTGCTGGAGTTGGATTGTAAAGGTTTTTGTGATGCGGTTTGCTGGCGTCTCAGCGACGCAGATGTAGTCTCCGATGGAATTCTCCGAGACGCAGTCGACGAACAGTCTGGACCTCGTCGAACTCAGTTTCAGGAGTGGCATGTTGTTCGAGATGAACAGATTCTCGTAGTACTTGTCTTCGAAGTCCTCCACTCCAGTTGAACCAGCCTGACGTTTCATATACACAATGCGCTGCATGCAACAAAGGATGGAAAGAGAAGCAAAGAAAGACCAGAGGAAGACCACGCCTGTTTGATCTACATTCCTTTCATATGTTGGAATTGCCCTTCTCGTTATGAGATCGTGTCGTTAATATCACCCAGGCCCGTTTATTTATTTATTTATTTATTTATTTATTTATTGCTTTATTTAATTATTACCTACTCAGGGTCATTAAATCTGCATATTTGAATAAAGAGGCTCGAGAAAAATGCGGGCGAATAACTTGTCCAGGATCTTTACAAGCAGGCTTGAAACCACAATCATTGTTTAAATACAGACTCGGTGCGCTACCGAGTACACCTTCACACCTGTTCTAATTCCGATTCCTCTATCCGGACTTGTATATGATAAGGGAAAAATAAACAGCTCCATTTTCACAAGCCCAACGATGCAATAAGTTTTCTCGTCTGGCGGTTTTAGTTGTTATAATAAGAAGCTGAAAAACATTCCTAAACCCTTTATGTGTCGTATAACTGGAGACCCATGTCTGCAGAAATTCCTCTTACGCGTTAAGTAAGTCATATTTTGGTCTTGTCTTGTAGATCTGTAACTTCCCTGATTATCATTCGTCTATAACGATCGTTCAAGGCATTTAACTCCAGAGCGAAGAGTAGAAAAGGCCGAAAGTCTAATTACCCCTAAATTATGATAATTAAGATAACTGAGTTTATACCAATGACAGTCGGAAGCATTACATTTACGCATAAAGTCAGCAAGCAGACCAGTGATGATTGGCTGGCTGGTCAGAGGCTTATCTTTACCACCGACCCGTCTTACCTGAGCAATTCTTGCTCCGTTGTGAACCCAGTAGATGACAGGACTCGGGGTTCCACCTGCCTGACACTCGATCACGGCGTTCTGCCCCGGATTGGCACGAATCACCGGATCGGAATCATTTCCGCTGAAGAACAGCGTCTGACCCGTGACCAATGCAGTCAAGCAGAAAGAGCTGAGAACAGCTGCTGCCAGCCAATGACTTAGCAGACCCATTAAACCGATAGAAGACGACCTCGAAAGAAAACGCAAGAACAGCTTATGTGGGAACTGTGCCTTCGTCTGTGGGCTTTTCAAGTGTGGGCGCTCCCTTATATAGCAGATTGACTGGTTGTCTTTAGCGAATTTCCGCGTGAAATTCCATCCGCACAACTTTTTCTCGGCGCGCGTCTTAATCAGACCGTAGAGACCCTGTTCCGAACTGAGACTTCGATGACGTCTGCTGGGCTTACTTAAAATTGCTATTTTGAGTAACAATATTATTGTGCTATATCATTGTAATAAAATGGAAATTCTTGAATTATTGGTTCCACATCTGCTTGACGCTGCGTGATACGTGAGATTATGTAGCGCTAGTTTTTAATTTCCGGAACGACATTTTGGGACGAAGCGCTAGTGTCAATTAGATTAATTTGAAAAAGAAGTGGACCCCGTCATCTCTGGAATTGCCCTTGGGGCTCAAGCGACTAATGGACTGAAGAAACATAACGCAAACAGGCAGACAGACAGACATACGGACAGACAGACAGACAGAAGGACGGAAAGCGATAGGTAGAAAAGCGGACGCAAACACGCAATGCCAGACACATAGATGCTCAAACTGATAGACAGACAACGAACAGGCAAAGAGACATATATATACAGATATGTATATATGTCTGTTTATATATATATATATATATATATATATATATATATATATATATATATATATATATATATATATATATATATATATATATATATATATATTTACATTTAAGTCTGAATATGAGACATAAATGTATTCGAGTAAAGGCCTTGACTTACACATTAAACAGATGGACATCGGCACACAAACGCAGACACGTAGCCTGTATGAAACAGACATAGGCCTACAAAAGACAAATAGATGGAAAGACGTATAATTCCTACCCTTCCTCTTCCTATTCCTCTTCCATCCCTGTCTTTTATCCTCTTCTTGACTTCTTCAGCTCCTTTTATTTGCTCCTCATCATGCAGGCTCCACAACCCTCCTTCTTCCTCAGGATCCTGATTATATCCTGGACGAACTTGACTTAATGGCGACAGATGGAGAGCTGGCAGATGGACTGATGCAGGCCAGGGATAATCCGCTCTTAATCTCTTCACATTCTTCCGCCAATCATCCTATCCGCCTCTTATCCACCTACTGCTGCTTTCTTCTTCTCTCATTCCTTCCATTCAGGCTTTGTCATCCTTGTCTCTTCCTCCACGGATGTCACCCTTCCAGCCTCTAACTAATTAATACTAGGAAAAGTGTCAGGCCTTGAAGTAGTTTTCAAGAGAATAACGTTTCTTCATGATGAATTTCTTGAACTACAAACTCTAAAGAACGCAGTCGACTTTACATGTGCTAATGCCCTACAGACGACAAAAGAATTAACACCGTGCGACATTTCATTCTTTCGTTTCAGCCATTCGTTTACTGAACCCTGAAATAACACCAGAATAACAATGCAAGTTATTTCTGCCGCGGGTTGCAAAGGCCGAACCGAAAGGACGAAAACCAAGCTTAGTGGAGCCACTTATAACACGACACAGACATACAATGACGAATAAACAACTTCAAGTAGTCTAATTAGGTTAAAATAGTTATCACACGTCACAAATCGTTAAAAGCGCCGCACTATATTCTTTCGGCGACTAGGTTTTAGCTCATGAGACATAAAATTTCCTCTAAATTTTATTTCGCCGAACATTTATGCCTGTTTATATACGAACTCAGCGCTTTCAACAAATCGACGCAAACCTCAATATTTTAATATTTCTCAAGGAAGCTCAGGAGAAAGGCGAATGGTGAGCTTTCTTTAAAATGGAGGCTTAAGTAACCCGGGTTTTATCAATCTGTTTCAACCGAAACAAGATCTGAACTACTTTGCCCTTGCACCTAAAAGAAGGGAAACAACTAGGTCCAGTGACAAAAAAGCTACACCGTCTCCCACTGTCATTGGACCTGATAATCACATTAAATTGGTAAGTCAGCTGCAGGGGCGACTTCTCATCGAAAGCGGATACAGAGGCAAACTAGCCCCCATTTGGTTGTGCCCCAACCCGGTTGGCGATGATCGGTGTAAAAGGTCATAAGAAATTTGATGTGTTGAAACCCTGAAACTGGCTGCAAAAGCCCTTCTAACTAAAACAAGTCAGCAGAAATTTTCGCCATCCAATGCCTCGCACCTACAGTACCTTCCGCTGCCTTCAAATCCTGGTCCCCCCAGAGCTTCTGATGTAAGTGATGATGACAAGACGCCAGCGTCACTATAGAAAGTTACTATGGCAGTGGCGTAGCCAGGGTCTTCTGCGCCCGGAGACAAGGCACAAACTCTGCGCCCCTTTTTCACAGTCTAACCTAAATTTTCGAAAATTAGAAGCTTCTGATTACTAGTTCGCTCCCTCAATTTGCGCCCCTTCAGCCTTGCGCCTGAGAAAACAGCCCCTGTGCACCTCCCGCACTCAGTGGCAGTTCCAGGATTGCTTGCGTGGGTGTCAAGAGCATTTCCAGAGGGGCGCCACATTCTGGCAGTCCACCATGCACGGGTTTGGTCTGATTGGCGCCGGCATATAACCAAGAGGGGCGCGGGGGACCGAACCGCCCCCACGCCTATAGCTAAATCGGCCACTGCCCGCGCTACGCCCCTGCTGGCCTACGGCAACTACTACAAACATGGAGTGCGACTGGCGACCATATCCTCGTGTGTTGAAGCGTTGTATAGTGGGACCACCTGGCGAATACTGAATCAATGATAAGTATTCACCAGGTGGCACCACGTTCCTTCTTTAGGGCACCGAAAGACTGTGGAAAACAATAGGAAATATGACGAGGCGGAGGATGGAAGATGAATATGGAAGGACTGAATGTCAAAAGAACCGCAATGTCTGGAGGATGAAAGAGAAAACCTTCCAAAAGAAACAAACGCCTGAGATGTTCGCTCCTCAAAGTCCATTTCGGCCTTTAGATCACGAATGAGAAATTATGTTTTTTAAATGCATCTCTCGATTCTTCGCCAGATTCCTTGTCTCTACGTTTTGTCCTTCTAATTTTCGATCCCATATCGAATATATCCACGCACTAGTCTACAGGGTGGACAGTTACATATGGAACCTTCGCTCTGGTTAGTCCTCTTGTCCGCACTTGTTCGCATTTGGCATTACCCTCCACATCCCCTGTGCATACTTCTGCACCGCAACAAAGTACTGAGGCTGTTGATCTTCCAGGGTTGACTGTGTTACGGGGTGGGGTAGTATGATACTGCTGCTTCCAGCAAAGGCGCTTCAATAATTATTAGATGCAAAGCAGTACAGTTTCTACTTTCTGACTAAATCTGGTGTTCAGCGCACACACTGTGCTGAAATAACTATACGTACCATATAACTAGATGCCTACGTCCGCATCGCGCATAACTCCCTCCCCTTATCCGTTTTTGTCCACAGTTCGGTGACATCTTCCTTCCCCTTTGCGGACGTCCTTAATGGACGATTGCCAACAACAGTTCAACATGATCCAGGTTGGTTTCTTGCAATGCACGTCTATTAGGCCTTGAAAGTTTGCATGGTTGATTCGTTGAGCATCCTTAAAAGTCCTCCTTTATCTTTATTGTGACGGAATCGACATGAATCATATGTATCAGTTGTAGCTATAAATAATCCTACTTCCAACCATGCCAATCATGACCATTGATAAACCAGACTGAGCTCTTGCTGATGCGCATTTGCGTATACATAGCAAACAACGTCGTCGGAATTTTCACGATATATAAAAACTTATTTTAACATGACGGTTTGCTCTGCACTCAGTGACGGCAGTATATCTCTATATGTATATAAATCTATAAATTCATTTAACCACTTATTATATAGTCCATATACACATATATACGCTCAGGGCTACGTGAACACGTGCAAGGAGGTCTAGATAGCATATAGTATCTAGATCTCCTTTATACTGGCTATTCGCAGAGCTTAACAAGAATAATGTGTTAAAAATAATGAGATGTGTTATAAATATAAATATTCATGAGATATATATATATAAGTATATTCTTGTATTTAAGTACATGTATATGTATATAAATCTGCATAAATACATTTCTTTATATGTATGCATGCATACATCTTATACTTGTTTAATGGCCGGAAAATATGATAATTTGGTAACAGTTGGCATGACGTGTATGTGTGTGCGTGTAGGACCTCTTGTGTATGGTTTATGGGAATTTTACGCATGGAAGCGTTTTATTGATTGATGGAAAGCCACGATAGTGTTGAACGATGAAATTAACCTGTTTTGCTAAGTCTTATATATATGTATATATATATATATTATCTCCATTTATATGTCGAAATATAGGTTGCATATAAGTACACATAGGTATGCATATACTGTATATGCATAGATATTTTGTGTGGGCCTATTTTATAGACATGCGCAGAGGAGATAGGTCGCATTGGCCCATGATGAACATAGTGCACATAAGTGGTGGGCCTCATTTTAGGAAGGATTTCGTTTATAGGTTGTTCAGCATTGTTCGGCCCAGTTCGCCGAAAATCTCCCATTTGTGACGCCATCTTTCCTGTGCCTACGTGACGCCATGCACACCAGCCAAGGCGTCTGAGCATGCGCGCTGCATGACCTACAGGGCTGGTATTTCACTTGTGTGGCCTCCGATTAATCGCTGATTTATTCATAAAACTAACAAATCAAATGTCGGACGCGTTCCAGACCATAAGATCTGCTTGTCACATGCATGACATTCCGGAGATATAGGCTTCCGATCTACCTGTGACCTTTCCTCTTTTTGTTCCGTCACTGCTTCGTTCTGTCTGGTCTTGTCGATTGACAAAGTTTCTTTAATGGTGCTATATAAATGATTCGTTTACGCTTTTCAGTCGCATGTAAGGGTTCGAATTATGTTCTATGAGCAGCTGAAATGCTCCGTGCAATTATATAGGCCAATTGGATTTAAGACAATGTTATCGCGCATTTTTATAGCCAACGCTTCGACAAAAGTAATAAAAGATACCTAAGAAATATTTAAATAAATATAAAACAGGCAATACATAATAATTATAATAAAGTATAACATATAATATCACACAAGACATTACATAAAACAACAAAATCAACAACAACAACAATAGTATTAATAATTATTATTATTACAACAACAATAATAATAATAATAATAATGATAATAATGATTATAATAATAATAATAATAATAATATAATAATAATAATAATAATAATAACAATAATAATAATAATAAAAATAATCACCAAAGACTAGCCATCCCAGAACGATGCAATCCCTAATTTTTGAAATCCTGAGGGATCCAAAAAATATTATTATTATTATTATTATTATTACCATTATTAAAATTAATATATGACCACCACCATTACCATCGTCATCATCATCATCATCATCATCATCATCATCATCATCATATTTATTTATTATTAATGTGTGTGTGCCTGTGTATGAACAGACACATGTGTTGAGGGTATCTAAGGGCCATGAAGATTCTCTTCTTATTCTTGATCTCTCGGCGCGGACCTCGGACACGGCTTGGCACAGCGACTGTTGAAGCCGAATCCATTAACCTGAGCGCTGGATATTTATATGGCGCCTCTACAAGAAAGGTAGAAATTAATCGAGTAAGTCACGAGAAGGTCAGGACAGCTTTCCACGAAAGTCCTCTGACGAACGCGGCATCAGCATGAACAGCCATCAAGAAGAGACCTCTTCATCATGCACCGGACAACTGAAAGCACTCTGTCACCATGGCGACGCCATTCCCCAGATGATAAGGTCAGACAGTGCATTCTGTGAGGTTAATCAAGTCTCTGTCTATATATATACATATACATACATATACATAAACATATACATAAACATGTACATTTTTATATATACATGTATATATTAGGTATAGATATATATTATTGTTTGCCCATAAGGGGCTTACTGGATCCTATGGCAGAGGAAACGCCTTCACTCCAACTAATTATTGTAATACTAGTCTATATATATATATATGTAAATGCATTTATAAGACATTTATTCAATTTTATGGAATATATGCATATGTATTTACTTTATTCAGTCCGATTGACAGAGTCAGTCCGATTGTTTGGACTGGACTCTTAGGAAGCGCAATAAAGGTGAATTCGGCAAATTAATGAGAAAGGTGCAGTTGTCTGAAACACGCGGAGAAGGGAGGGGGAAAGGAGGAGGAGGAGAAGAAGAAGAAGAAGAAGAAGAAGAAGAAAACAAAGCGGGGAAAGAAAGAGGACAAGGAGATGGAGGAGGATGATTAGAAGAAAGAGAGGGAGGTTGAGAACAAGAAAGACAAGAAGGTGAAGAAAGAGAGACAGGCGAAAAATGAGAACGAGGTGGTACATAGGGTAGGGAGAAACGAGAAAGAGAAGGAGAAGAAGGAGAAGGAGGAGGTGGAGAGTGGAGAGAAGGAGAGTAGGTGGAGGTGAAGAGAACAATGAGGAATCGAGACTCATCTGCGGGTGAGTAACGATTGGGTGCACGCCCACCCTATTTACCTATAGAACGTATGGGCGCATGGCGGGTTCGTACTCAAGGGTACTTACGAAAAGGGATATTTAGCATGCTGATAAAATATTGGCCCCGGAGGGTAGCAGAGTAAATACCGATGAACCGAGACCTTCGCAGCCTGAGTCACCACTTCTTACAATCTGAGATTCATGCAATTGGGTGTGGCATTCCTGGATCCTTCTGAAAGAGGTGGAAGGGAAGGCGGGGTATCTGTTGAGGAATCGTGAGAGAATGATGGGCAAGGAAACAGGCGAAGGGCCACGTGAATGATTTGGGAATGGGAAGAAACACCTTGAATTTATAAATGATTTCGGCAGAACTTAGAAGTGAAGATGCAAAGGACTTCAAAACACTTCATATGTCATGTAGTTACAATCGGAGAAGTTTTTAATAGCGCCATCGTTGTAATCATCAAGAGATCAATCAACAAAGAGATGAGAGAAGAGAAGAGAACATAAGAGAACAGAACAAAACAGAAGAGGAGAGAAGAGAAGAGGAGAGAAGAGGAGAGGAGAAGAGACGAGGGAGTGCAGAGGAGAGGAAAGGAGCGGAGTGCAGAGGAGAGGAGAGCAGAGCAGAGCAGAGCAGAGCAGAGCAGAGAAGTGCAGAGGAGAGCAGAGGAGAGGTGATGGAAAGGAAGAGGAACAGGAGAGCAGAGCAGAGCAGAGGATAGCAAAGGAGAGCAGAGCAGAGTACAACTAAAAATAATGATGCTGGCAATTTTTGAAAATTAACTTCTGTTCGAGTGACCTCGTTTTGTGTCATTCCTCCTTTTATACTGTAACGCTGTGCATGTGTGTGTACATGGATGTGAAGACTTAACGACCTATTTTTCTCAGTTTCGGCATGCTAGTGGTGCTATTTTAAGGTCTTATCTTCTTCTACATGGCAGTGTTTACCAGGAAAGGCGGATGTCCAGAGCAAGTGCATTCAGTGCATACGATATGCTTAACGGAATATGATTCGTCCAAATTAATTGTTATTCACAGGAATCAGAACAAACTGTTCTCATCAGTTCATCGCATCATCCGATCGCCATCATCATTATTCTCAGCAGCAGCAGCATCAGCAGCAGCAGCAGCAGCAGCAGCAGGAGGCGATAGGCAATCGTATTCCATCATAAAATGAACATTCACATAACCACTCGACTTTTATTATGTAAACGTAGTCATAGAATACGTTACATATTTAATGCATAATAGGGCAATTATTACCATCCGAACAGCTAAACTTACCACACATACATACATACATACATATATACATGTATAGATGCATGCATGCATACATACATACACATACAATCATAAATGCATACATACATACATACACACATACATACACACATACATAGACGCATACATACATACATACATACATAAATACACACACATACATACACACATACATATATGCATACATATATACATGCATACATACATACATACATACACACATACATACATACATACACACATACATGCATACATACATACATACACACATACATACATACATACATCATACATACACACATATATACATACATACATACATACATACATACATACATACATATATAATAGGGAGAGAGATCATAAACTTACAGGATGCTATTACGTGTATCATAGAAATGTCGGTGGCATATTAGTGTGATTTTGATGACGATGGCAATGTTCGAAATTTCCATCCGATTGACCTCGTTTTATGCCTTTCCTCCTTTTATCCCATCACGACGGACGCAGGTCGCCGCCGCTGCTGCTGCTGCTGCGTCTGAATGCTGTCTCTGAATAACCACATATACTCATTATACACATGTATATGTATATAAAGATATTTACGTATGCAAGCGTGTATATATTCTAGTGTACGTAGGACGTCATGATGATCCATGCTCCTGATTGTTATGGCTACTAAAGCCATCGGTAATGATAAGGTGGTGGTGGTGGTGGTAGTGGTGGTGGTGATGTAGGTGGTGGTGGTGGTGGAAGTGTAGATAGTGGTGGCGGTTGTAATGGTGCTAGTGGCGATGATGATGGTGGACATGGCCATGGTGGTTTGGTGGATGTGGTAATAGTGATGGCTTTGGTGATAGTGATTTTGACAGACATACATACATACAGACAGACAAGCAGGCAGACAAGCAGGTAGGCAGCCAGGCAAACAGACATACAGGCTGTAAAGACATGAAGAGATAGAAGCAGAGGGACAGACTCAGCAAATCAGTTGCTCTTTAAGGCGTAAATTCCTGTCACTTGCAAGCGCGCATATGTGCATCGCCCATTGGACAGTCGCTCTTCCCGGTCTTCTTCCACCCTCCAAATGGACCAGGAGCAAAAAAAAGGAGGAGGAGGAGGAGGAGGAAGAGGAAGAGGAAGAGTAGGCAAGAAAGATAAGAAGGATGAAGAGGAAAAAGAGGATGGAAAAGAGAAGTTGGAAATAGAATAGGAGTGTATAGGTAGGCGAGAAAGAGGAGGATGAAGATGATGAAGAATAAGAGGACGAGAAGTATGAGTAGGCGGAGGAGAAAGAAGAGAAAGAGGAGATGAGGAAGAAGAGGATCGACTCTGGCAAAGGCATCAATTCCCTCCCTACAATACGCTGCCATCTAGTGGATATGTCGCTAATTATTTGATTCGACTTTTATTTCTTTGTCTGGAATGGCAGTACGCCCTCTGTGGAGGCGGCAGAGAAGGACGACGAGGGACCGGTCCCCACCCCAGCCACCCATTCGCTGATCGATTCGTTGAACGGCAGAGCAGCCCCTAAGGGCAAACTCTTAGCCCAAGTTCTTAATGTCCAACACTTTGAGAGGCGCTACATAAATTTTAAAACATTCATTCTGTAGACACTTGCAACGAATAATGTAAAAGCGAAATTTACGGCGCTATTCGAGGAACTTTCTTCGAAGAACCATTATTGCTGCGCCATATAAAAAGGCTTAACAACCAGACGCACGCCGGCAACTCTTGCACGCAATTTGAGAAACCGCACGGAGTGCGATAAGATTGCTCACAAAAATCTCCTATTTACTGGAAACATTAATTACCGATAGCACTGGGCCTTATTAGGAAAAGCCCTGCATCACGGTCTCATTGCACTTAATCTGATCCTAACCAAGCCCATAGTTCGATAGTTCATATCCGCATACGCCAGAACTCTGGTCAGAATCTTCTGCCTATAATTGAAACCCAGTGCTAATCAAACAATCCGGGTCATTAGCCTCACGATTCCCACGTATCTTAACAGTAATCTAAACTTCAACCCGAAACCCGATGTTAACCCAAGTTCTAACTTTATCATATTCTGACTCTTTTTGACACCACAGCTAAACCGTGAATTAATAATGACAATCGTAAGTAAGTAAGTAATGCATTTGTTAACACGCCATATGTCCATCGGCTGAGAGAGTTGTAGACGTGGATGGGTCACAGTAAAAGGACAGCAAAAGCAAGACGGTACAAACAGGTCTCATGCCGCTTTACGAATATATCTAATCGCAATCGTAATCTCGAAATTTCTAAAGCGCTACTTAAAAGCTAAGTGCAAGGCACCAGCTTATTCGCGAGCTCTGCGTCAAGTCAGTGGGGTTGTCCAAAGATGGCAAGATCTAGCGAGATATTGATGTGAGTAATGTAAAAAAGCGAGACTATTCCAGATGGCTGGTGCAGAATTTTTGTATCCACGCCGACGTTAACCGTTTCTCTAGTGCATTTATTTAAACAGGGATCGTCTGATTTCAGAAGAATTGGATAGTTGTCTCTATTATTAGCACGATTGAAATCACCAGCTGATTTCAATTGGTGTGGGATATAATTACAACCGGGGACGAACCTTCAGCTGTCCAGTGGTTACATTGTGAGCCTACAGTATACCTTTTCTCGTTCTCACAGTTTTGCAAATAACTGCTAAAATCTTAATTATTTACCTACATACTTACTTACATAAACATTGAAGTTCCCCACTGCGCGGATGTTAATCATGACCAGGTTGCGATTTGTAGAGATGGGGTTAACGCAATGAGGTCTGGATAACGAGAATCCAGGTCTTCTTGGGCGAACAGTACTTCCCTTATTATTGGTTCCGACTACCCTTCATTGGGACACACTTGCCCCGTTCATTTCGCTTCTGCCCCTGTCTGCATCTCATACCCTTGCCATATGATTGACCTTGATAACCCTTGCGCTTTAAGTTAACCCAAATGAGCTTCAATTGTGTTAACTCTGGCCTTCTAGTCATCGTCTGATTTCTCTAAATCACCCCACCTGCTTCCTAGGGGGTGGTTGACTCGTACCTACAGCAGAATCGGAGCTTATCACACCTACAGCCCGTTCCCCTTACAGGTGAAGGTCATAAAAATATCGGGAAAGAATCGAATGACGCCGCCTAATTCAGAGATGTATCCGATAGGCCTAAGAACCGATTCTGAATTTCCCACGCGTTCGCAAGATATTTATTATTCACGAAGCGGGACATTTATTACCAGTCATCGATTGAAAAACGCCGTTAGCGAAAATGAGAATTCCAACGAAGGCATTAATTGTTCAACGGGACGAAAAGCAGCCGTAGTAGGAAACGATTCATGAATTAATAGCGAAACTAACGCGTATACATAGAGAATAACAACTGCAAAGTGCAGTTCTAATTACGTCCCTGTACTCTGACAGTGTCTACAAGCCAATGTAAAATAGTATACTGCGATAGTATACCACTGTAGGCTTCATACTATTGTAGACTCATACATTAGGGTAGGGATTTAGTCCCTGTCTCGATGTCCGGGTCTCGAAATAGACTTAAGACGTACCAACTCACATCTCGCCTCGAACAATCCGGGTCATTAGTGTCTCGGTCTCGTCTCGGTCTCGTGGAAACACGTCTCGGGTCTCGTTTTAATTTCGTGGCAACACGTCTCAGGTCTCGTTTTGATCTCGTGGCAACACGTCTCGGGTCTCGTTTTGATCTCGTGGCATTATGTATAGCCGGAAATAAATTTACCACAGAGCTATCATACGGATACTTAATCAGCGCCTAACTGTAGTCCGCTATTCTGCATTTCACGTTAGAGTTTCATTTTCAGTACTCGTTAACAAATTCTTGTATTCTCAAAAGTACTCGGTCCACGCAACAAAATATTCATGCAGTTGCTGTCTTCAGCACGTTGACAGCGGCACAATCATTCTTCATGTCGAATTTTAAACGACGAGTTTCAGCACATCATAGATTGCAGCTGTGTCGGTTTAACACAAAACCTTCTGTGTGCTTGACACGTAAATGTAAAATGTAAATGTACAGGTTTTATACAGTACAGCGACCGTATGGCCTCGACCCTGTTCATTTTGCAATGAATTTATTGGGTGAGATCCTTCACAGACGTTGGGATCAACCGTGTTCATGAAGACAAATGTAATAATGATTTATAAGATTTTGACAGAGTGGAAGACTGCCGCTGAACTACATGTAAGTGGCTAAGTGGGCCTACTCTGTAATATACTACAGACTGTATAAATAGAGCCCAAGAAAACCAGAAGAAAGCGGTGAAACTGACATCCGTCTGTTCCATTTTCTTTCTTTTACTTATTTAATTCAATAATTTGAATTCATTGCTGCATGAGTTTGAGGCATAAGCAAACGATAGGCGAACTGCAACCATAAGGACAAAAACAATAAATAGGTGCTAAACAAATTATCAAATTACTGAATAGTCATTGCTAAACCAACAACGGAAGTCAAGTTTAGTAGTGATACGCGTGATCGAGTGGACCAAGTGAATTCCATCCTTTGTTAAATTGAATCTTCCCGTTAGGTAGAGGATCTAAATTATTTCTGTAAAGCAGAGCAAAGTAAGTAACCTTCAACTCTTGGCCTACATTAAAACAGTGGGTTAACAAACTGTTGAGTGATGACAATAAAATCCGCTTTAAGGGACGTGTTTGACTCGGTCTAGTCTGGATTTTATCTCGGCAGCCAAACGCCTCGGTCACGTCTCGTAGTCTCTAGCTCTCGGTACCGTCTCCGAGACCCAAGGTCTTGGTCTTGTATCGGACTGTTAGGCGAATGTCCCGGTCTTGTTTCGGTCGCACAGCGGAACATCTGAAATCCCGTCGCGGTCTCGATTCCAAAGGTGCGCTGGCATCCCTGGCACAGGACCTACTACCTACCTAACTCATGCCAATTAGTTTGCAGTCGTTTTTCAAAGAGCCTTATAAAAACAGTAAAATGTAAAATAATTGATAAGCACTGCAACCTAAAGCATGTATGGATATATTTATGTTGATATGTATGTATCTGGCTAATTATGTGACGCTTTTTAGGAACGTTACAAAGGCAATAAAACATGGCTATCTAATATGTCCGAATAGGTGCGACATAAGGTAGTTTGAAAATGTTTCTCGAGCTGCCTTCGAGGGAACATTCATAATTTTAGTGGAAGATTGTTCCAGAAAGACGGTCCATTGCACGATGAAGCTCTTTTATAGATTGTGTATAATACTGTGGCCTAAATTTCGTAAAGTATAATTTGCAATCCTATTTTTAAGAAAGCGCTATAAAATGCAAATACCCTGAACACTTAGCAGGGCTAATAACTTCTTGTTTTGTGACAGTAAATTTAGTTCGAGTGATCGTTTAATTGTTCTCACAGGTAGCACAGATTGTGGTTAATTGCGCTCTGGATTAAGCTAAAAGAGGTCAAGTCCACTGTGCGTTACCTGGAAATTTAAAAAAACCATCGACCTCAACTCTTCCTAATTTATAACCGATACAGTTATACCGTTGTAAAACTGAACTAAGAATTCTGGAAACTTAGATTTCATTGTTCTCTACCTGTAATGTGCATTATATAAGCATGAACGACATCTAGCGACCACCTCACACTAAACCCTTTACATAATATTGACGCGGTCGAGGTCTATACCTGGGCGGAGGTGACTCTAGCCCAGTTCTACGCTCGGAGCCACCCGCATCACTACCCCTTCAACTCTTAACCCAAAATGGCCGCTCCGTATCATCTCTGCCCAAAGTGTCCTTTCTCTCCATGGAAGGTTCAGGATTGGTTGCTTCCTTATGAGAGACAACACAACGAGGCTCTGTCTCAGGATCCGACTATACCTCTGCCGTGGTTGCTGGATGGGTAAAATCCTCAGGAAGACCTTTTCTCAGAACAGGGTTCGTTCCTTTACCTGCAGTAGTCGGTCCTTTCCGTGAGTCCTTTTAACTGCGGGCTTCCTCTTCATCATTATTTTACATCTTGTATTTTTGAAACTCTCCTCTCTCTATATAACCTTCGCCATTTGCACACAGACCTTCGTCCCTACGTAAGACGGGGCACAACCTCGCACTTCAATCAGTTCTCCGAGCTGTGTGTTATGACAGGCATATAAGGTGTCGGTATCAACCCAATCGACTTCTATACTACCTGGGTAACTCCATCCGGACTATGCCACATCGGTTATTCTCTTATCTGATCTACCTCCTTATGTTCGCGACTCTCCTACTAAGTCTGTCTTTCGCTCTAACCTTAAAACTTACCTCTTCCAGTCTGCTTATGATTCTTAATACTTCACATAACCCGGTTTCAGGTGGACTTCTGAACTTTGTAAGGAGGGCTTGAACAACTTTTAGTTGTACTGTATTGTATTTAAAATTAAAACATAAATGGTTAAAATACTATGAACGAACTAAAACGAACGGAACAACTTAAATGTCAAACTATTACACAATTCCTGCAACGCTCAAGTGAAATTCATTATTAATCAAAATCTACATTTATAGCCTTGTGGTGAGTCCGCCACAATATTATAGTTCAACAACAGTGACGTTATAAAAAATTGAATTACTAGTAAGCCTATTATATAAAAAGCATGAGCCAAATACTACTTATATTTATTTATTTCAGCGTTTTATTAATATTCTTAAAATTATAAACACGGAATAGTTAATTTTATTGTTTTTGAGGGAACAGAATTGCGTAGGCCTACCACATTCAGTTATTTATACCAATATCAATATGATGTTAAAACCAATTAATCGGCCTAGGACCTACCTATTACTTATATTGGGCCTACACTTTTGACACTAACGCTATCACCACTGGCACAACTATAGGTTCCCAGGGCCCTCGATAGGGGTGGGGTCCGGCGGCCTTTATGCTTATTCGAAGAACCTAAGTAGCCGACAAACGCCCGTGTGAGGAGTATCCTGCCCAGCCCAAAGAGCTGAAAAGTGAAGTTACACTATTTCTAATGCTACCCCCATCACTATACTGGTATAATATGGGTCTCATGTTTTACGTAGATGTAATGTTTTGGATTTCAGTTTTTATGATCTGGAAACGTGATACGGCCTATACGGGGTACAGCGAATGACGGGGCTTCTGCGAAGCCTCGGAACAGAGTTCGAATTCCTCGAAGGCCGCAATTATGCCCCTATTCCTCACGCCAGCAGAGTCATTACAGTTTTGGAGCCCATATCATTTTATTGGACAACTTAAAGTTGGTACCAACTTACGACTGCCACAAAAATAGCCATTTCGACCGACTCCATGCATAGATGTATATTTTAAGGCTGCGGTTGCTTTTTATTCGCACAAAAACACTCGTCAAAGCTTAGATTTCTGGATAATTTTATACATTATGCCTCTACATAACCCTTTGGGTGTCAAGTCAAGCAAATTTGTATAAACCATTGCGCTACATAACAGATTGGATAGGGGGCGCTGTTGAATTTCGTATTTTCTAACATGTCGACTAAGTTTTCTAAAGATGCCACGCCAAAATTTTGCGGTTTAAAGAATATTGCAATATCTACTTCGGTCTTTCACTCAAAACTCGAAACATTCCTCTTTCACAGATCGTACTCTGACACCCTTGCTTCCTCTTATCTCTCTCCTCTCCAACCCCAAACACCACCCCCCGTAGCTGCCACGCTGTCTCTCCGTCTGACTTTTGGATCTTGACCTGGAACTGTACCATTTTGCCTATCGATTTTGTTTTGACTGAGCGTCTGTGAATAAGCTGGTCCCCGCGGCGCGGCTTTCGTTGGGCGCTGTAGAAATCTCGGAATTACGATTACCTAAAACCAATAAAACAAACCTACGCATTAAGATATTTATTTGTGATATATGGTAGTCGATATCACAGCTATTCGGTTGAATAATACGCAAAGTATCGCCCAATGCCTACGTCTTCGTGCAAATGTATTTGGCAACTATGTTTTGCCTTGTTATTCAGAGTCGCACGATTACTGCTTACAGTTTATGCGGTTTTATTACTACAATGCAAGGCTCGTATCGCCGCCAAGGGTCACAGAAGAGTGACAGTTTAATTCCGAAAACAAGCAATCCATTAAAAGCAACCTCGAGACGCAACGATGTTTATGAAGCGTTATCGACTTTAGTTTCTTAGCCCCAGCACATAAAGACAGGTAAATATAAGTAAGTATACACCACACCATTTATAATGATTCACTAGGATATCATTTCTCTACGATTGATACTCAAATTAACATTTCTTTTCAAAGTTTACCTTGTCAGTCATCGGAGCAGACGCTCTCCACTGCCTCTGAGGGGGGTGGAATCTTGGATGGTAGCTAATAAACTCTTCCTTTACCCGTCAACATCTGATTTACACCTATTAGCACTTAAGAAGTCTAAATGGCTTAAATCTTTAAAATTAGGTGACTCACTTCAAGTCACTTGTTGAGTTGGCTGATGCTGCTCATAACTTTTTGATTCTACTATATCTCTCACCGACTATGCAATGGTATTTGTAACTCAGCGCACATGTACATGTAGCGGTCTGTGCATAACTTCGCCAGGCGGGGTTATTTCAGCCCAATTCTTCTCTCACAGCCACCCGCATCACTGTCCCTTAACTCTCACCGTAAAATGGTAGCACTCGGTAGCATCTCTGCCCAAAGTTCTGAACATTCCTAGGAATGTTCAGGACTGGCTACTTCCTTAAGACAGACAACACAATGAAGCTTAAATACCATACCTGCTATGCTGAACTAACTTTCATTGTTATGCATAAAATCTATATTGATAACCTTGTGGCCGGTCCATCACAAATATTCGTGAGATGAGCAGAATGAGGCCTTGCGTCTCATGTCTTCAAGAATATTTGTGGCAAACGTATTGGTCTCGCTCCTTACTTATATCAGAAAGTCTAACATGCAAAAACTCCCAAGAGTTCAGAATTCTCTGGCTGGAGCCATAACTGATATGCCAAATGTAAGCATATGACCCTTGTACTTGATTCTATGCAGTAGCTTCCTGTCCGGACAAAGATTTCTTTGAAATTGAGGCTTATGGTTTATAAAACATTAAATTGTGGCCAATCCTCATTTCCTATTGTTATTCAACCAAGTCATCTGTTTATGTTTTTCTGGTTGTGCCAAGAACTAGAATTATTCTTGGTGGACGAGTTTTTCGGTTGCTGAAACTAAAGTTAGTGACCTTCTTCTTGCGTCTGTTCATTTCTTGTTTTATTTCGGTCTCAACTTGAGACTTAACTTTTTCAGTTGGCTTATCCGCCACAGGCTGCCTCTCTGTTTCAGCGGACTGACTTTGTGGGTATGGACCTGACTGGCTTGACTGGTGCACCATCCGTTGATGACTTGTGCTTTAGACACCGGCACTATGCAAGTTGCTAATTACAATTATCTAGACACTTCATATAGCGCCTTTACACCTTACACAACGTGTTGTTGGCCATGCGGTCCTCTCCTTTGCCGTCTGATATTCCCATCAACATTGTACTGTCGATGTACTCATTTTACAGCTAAGTTCGTCAGGAGAGTTAGCGGAACAGAAATTTTAAAATGTTTTTCTGTCCTAGCGGGGAATTGACATAGGGGTTGACAGTCCATCGAGCTAACTAATAAACTATCACGCCCCATGCAGTTGATCCAAATTATGAGTACGTGTAGGCCTACACTGCATGGTTTGAAGGAGGCAGTCATATTGAAGATAATCTGTTCCAAGGTTTCTCACGGTTCTACAATGTCGATTTCACATGACAGGCCCGGGAATTTGAACCCAGGTCGCAGAAGTTTAAATGCCTACGTGTTAGCCGCTCGACCGACCGACCGCCGTCCAATCTCTAGATTCTGAGAATTGAACTGACGCTGTTTTAGGACACTCCGTCGCTGACACGTCTTCCGTCTCGCTTCATTTCTGAAACATTCAGCTTACATTTTCATCACACTTCTGTTTATTTCTTTTATCCTTTTTCTCCATATATTTTCTCTCTTTCCATTGTTACTATTACTATTTAATATTATTATTGTTGTTGTTTTGTTGTTGTTGTTGCTATTATTATAATTATCATCATCATCAACATCATCATCATCATCATCATCATCATCATTATTATTATTATTATTATTATTATTATTATTATTATTACTACCACTCACACTACTACTACTACTACTGTTATCATTGTTGTTGTTTTTGTTGTTGTTATATTATTATTATTACAGTATTATTTCTGTATATTTCTATTATCGGAGCACATTGCCGAAACAGCATAATATAGGCAAGTGCAAAGATAGGCCAAATGATCAGCCCAATGTAAGTGGTAAGCGTAGGCCTAAACATGGCTAAAAGCGATACGGTGGGATGAGAATATTTTTAAAGGAATTAATTGGTCTTTGGGGGGGGGGACCTGCCTCTGAAACGCCATTTTACAGTTCTTTTCTCGTTTTTTTTATATGATTGAAGCGTTGGTGTCTTACCAATACCAACGCAATTGGTCTTCATGATTATTAATTATATACTTAAAATTACTGAAGTTGACATACACGATTGCGTTTTTTGTGTTATTTTAGTAATTCACTTTTCTTTGGGAGTGAAAGCCGATCGCGAGTGTTGGGCTGAGTCGCTGTTGCTGGAGGCGAACAATTAACGTGCTGTGCATTCGTAACCTGCGCTTCTAAGTACGTGGTATTAAAATACCGATTGCGATTGCATTCAGAATAGTACACAATTGATTATAAAGTGATTGCGACGAGTTCTATCGAATCGCTTCTGAAAGGCTTAGTTCGAAATGGCATGCACGATTGCACGCATGCGCCGGACCCCGGATATCACTCTATCACTTTATCTCAAACGACGTAAGCCTGAAGATGACTAACAGAGAGTCATTGTACACCATTATGACAGAACGCGTAGGCTATAAACATATATATGAATAAATGTATATATAAATGACCAAATCCTACGTTTCTAAGCGAAAGACCCAACCTTGTAATAACTTAAGAGTATATATATATATATGTATATATATATAATTAGGGCAACGTTTCCTGTGACCCGTAGGGTGTGTATACTTAGGCTATGACGTTGATAACAATCGTGAAGGCTGTCTGCTAAGCCGTCAGCCTACAGGTTGCTACAAGAAAAAATAGGCCTATTTATAGGCCTAAAATTGTGACGTCTAATTATAACGCAGAAAGTGGGTTTGTTAACTCGGCACATAAACACAGTTTATAGACGTAGCCCTATACCTCTATATAATCGAATATAGTAATCGAATATAGATTCTATACATAAACAACGAAGATGTAAACTATATATAACTCCGACGTCATTGTTGCCGTTCTGGAACACGATGACGTCATTGTTCAAATGATGACGCAATTATCGTAGGCGAAGAAAGCGATGAATATGCGTTCGTTGCTCAAGGTGACACTTATTCAAGGAAGCATTCACTCTTAGTAGTTACGAGTTTCGTTGGAAATCTGACGACCTGGCGAACGGTGTTTTCTCCACTTAATGCGTTCCTGTACCCTTACCAGTACCTTCCTCGCATTTTCCCCTCCGTCCGCCCTGTGTCTGCGTTCGATGTCTCAACGGGTGACTGCTTTACTTCGAAATCCATTAGTCGATCTGTATTATCGCCCATCGGAGATCGGCGCGCTTAGCACGACGACGAAGACGACTATGACGCACTCCAGTTAGACTGCCGACGAATTCTTGTATTATCACTCACTTAAAAGGCGGCCAGGGTGCATGCGCTGCGCTAAGTCATGTCTGCCTGGTCGGCAAGGAAACAATCGAATGATGGGACGAGGAAATGGAACGCAATGACCATCCACTCATCCACACCCACACCAGCCCCACCACGTACCTCTCTTTTGGGTTGTACGTAGGGGAGTGGCAACGGGGACATGTCTAGACGGGAAGGCATCTGACCACTTCAGGTCAGACGTATACAGGAGATGATGGACTACCAAAAGCACTGTGCCCTTGCAGGTGAATTGTCTACCAACACAACACAATTACTGTGGCCTACAATCTGCTACACCTATATGATGTGTATCATTGGCGGATCCAGTACTCGTCGAGAAATGGGCAATTTTACCATGGTTGTGGTCTTGAATGGTGGAACATTTTCACGACCTTTTAGTCTTCGAGACTTTCGGATCGAAAGACTAATTTAACGTTGCCAACATTTCAGATGACCTTTCATTTTGTTCATCGCCACTTTCACAGTTTCAATCACCGAAGTAACTTATGACCTACTTCACTAATCCGCCTTTTCGGCCGGTTTTCCCCCTATTTGCACGACCTCTCACTCTCTTCTCCTTGATTTTCCAGACCTCTTCTGTTGTCTTTGTATCACTTTTCCACATGTTGCTTTGGTTTTCCTACTGCCAACCTCGTTTCTTTTCTTTACTAGTTTATTTCATAGCCTATTTGTTTCCTGTAAGCAACTCTCGCCGAAACCGGTTGGGGAGAACCCAGTGTCGTGCCCACAAATCAAATGGGGAAATGGGGATCGGTCTTACCGAAGTGACAATCCTGGCCAAATGCACTGCCTGCATGGCTGTAGACCACAGCGAACGACTGCATTTTCTCGCTGGAAAAGAATTGACCATGGGAACGATCTACAGCCATACTAGTGTCTGCTGTTATTAGACCTCACTTTACAGCAAATGTAATATACACTCTGGAAATCAGTAACAGTAGAGATTTGTGTGTATCGAGTTCAAGGAGGCACTGACGTCGAAGATCAACGTCTCTGAGGTCACCCGCAGTTCGACAGTGTGATCTATATCGACAGTTCACACGACAGGTATGGACTTCGAACTAGGGTTCGATAGGCATACGTATAAAAAGGGACGCATGTAGGTCAACCAAAGGTGGAAAGCTAACAAACATCTTTAAACGCATTCTTAGAAGCTCGTGAGAAGCGTGGTCCTGAGGTCGTGGGATCTTTCGGCTCAAGCGCAAACGCGACAACAGCAATACAAGGATATGCGTTTCTAAACCTGCACACTTCAGCATATATAACTGTAGTTTTTAATGTTGTCTAGAAATGTCTCTCGTGTATCTCTATAACAAACTGCATGCGCTGCGTTAGCAAAACAAGGAGCATCGTGTGTGTTTGTGTGTGTGTTTTGTGTGTGTTTATGTGTGTGTTTGTGTGGGTGTTTGTGTATGTTTGTGTGTGTGTTTTGTGTGCGTATTTGTGTGTGTTTTGTGTGTGTTTGTGTGGGTGTTTTGTGTGCGTATTTGTGTGTTTGTGTGGCTGTTTGTTTGCGTGTGTGTGGGTGTTTGTGTGGCTGTTTGTGTGTGCCTGTGTGTGTGTGTGTGCGCGTGTTGGTGTGTGTGTGCATTGTCACCAGACTGTGCATTATAGTTACGAAAGTGTCAGCTATTTCCAGACAGTACTTCCAGCAGAGTGGAGATGCTGGAGAGAGGGAGAAAGAGAAGGATGGATATAGAAAGGAATGGATGGAAGATGGATGGAAGGATGAATAAGTGGCGAGAGGGAGGGAGTGAGCGAAGAAAGGAGATCAGAAAGATGGGAGGGCGTGGGGGAAGGAAGGAAAGAAGAAAGGGAAAGGAATAGAGAGGGAGGGAGTTTTAGGCAAGGAAGAAGATAAAACGGGAAAGAGGACAGGAAAGGAATAGAGAGGAGATGAAAGGAGTTAGGGAAGGAAGGAGAGAAGAAGGGAGGAAAGGCAGTGAAGGAAGGAAAGAAGGAAGGTTAGGATGATGTGAACTCCACGAGTATAATATAATAACCGTACATCGTCGCAAAGGTCAAAGGTCAGGTGAGGCCAAGCGGCGGCGGGGACGGATGCGACCCTACCTGCCTCACTTAAAACAGACCACAACAAAAACGACGCCATGTGGCATATGACAACAACCAATGCATAAGGGCAATTGGATGCAGATGTCCACTGTGTTTGGCTGGCTCTTAACATAGCGCATCAGGTGCATGTGTATACATACTTACAGACACTGGCTTTAACTGCGCTGGTTCCAATCAATTTGTCAAAGCAGCAGTTTTCGGGCCATGATCCATCCGCAGACTTTCAGCTGTGTACATGGTTCAGTCGCTATCAGCCACTTTTTATTTTAAAAAACACTATATATGTCTAAAGAAACGACGAAATATCATTCCCTGCATATAAATTGTAGGTTCCCACTCAGTGTTGGTTCTAAAGCAACCTCTGTTCATTTATGCCGGTAAAATCCATACATCAGTCTATACATCGGGTTGTACAAAATATACATATGCTATGTTTTCACACAATGTGAGTTGATACATATTTTATACGCATGATGTGATGCCATAAAATTTACGCCTTTCGCTCTCAAAGACTTTCTAACGAATGCTTTCACGTAGAAGGTGGCACAGTGCATTTGCACAGGTCAACGCCGTCGTCACTGTAGCACAAAAAACCTATGATTCGTATACATTATGGCGTGTGTGTGTGTGTGGGTATGTGTGTGTGTGCGAGAGAGAGAGAGAGAGAGAGAGAGAGAGAGAGAGAGAGATAGATAGATAGATAGATAGATAGATAGATAGATAGATAGATAGATAGATAGATAGATAGATAGATAGATAGATAGATAGATAGATAGATAGAGACAGATACATAGACAGAGACAGACAGACAGACAGAGATAGACAGAAAGAGAGGTCCGATCAATGATTTGAAATTATCGAAGAGGAGCGAAGTATAATATAGTGAGTCCTGCAACGGTGTATAATGAGAATAAAAACAGAAAAATTTCGGGGCGTACGTCCCTTACACCCCCTCTGAATTAATTCGCCACTGTATGTGTATGCGTATAGTAAACTAATTTATATACAATTTCTATATAATAATAATAGATATAAAATAAATAGAAATTATTATTATTATTATTATTATTATTATTATTAGTAGTAGTAGTAGTAGTAGTAGTAGTAGTAGTAGTAGTAGTAAGGGGACGCGATAGTCTCTTGGTTAGCATGATGGACTGTCAAACCAGAGGACGGAGTTCAAATCCCCGACAGGGCAGAAAGATGTTTTGATATTCCTGCTCAAACTAGCACCCCTAGCGAACTTAGCTATAAAATGAGTACACTAAACGTACACTGCAAGTGGGAAGATCAGGCGGTGAGGGAGAGGACTGGCCAACCGCCCTCATGATGCTGACTGCCGAGGCTAAGAAAAATGAAGTCGCTAACACTGGCTGGCTGGCTGGCTGAACAGACAGACGGACAGATAGATGGTTATGGCTGATCTGGAGGTTGGTAGATTGAAGAGTTGGCCATAAAAAACAACCATCTGTTGGCTCAGTAGCTGACTCGATAGCTGGCTGACTGTATAATGAACGACTTCATACAATGAGAATACTGTGGCATTCGTAAACAAACAACATGGCGGCCAATGCTATTGCTAAATATATACAACAAACACTTGGACCGTTTAGACTATGCGCACTTTAGACCCAGCTGCCTATGTTCTATATTTGTATATTTTAATGTTTATGCATATTATAGCCAGCTGTATAAATAGTTATAGGTCACATACATAGAAAAGGCCGATAGCATTGTACGGGCCCACACATCAGCCTATATGTGATTGTCCCATTATCTAAACTAGATTTTATTGGGAACTGTCAATTAAGACATCGCCTCCCGCAGCTTTTTCTCAGTATAATTAATATCACACACACAAGCACACACACACACACACACACACACGGAGAGAGAGACAGACAGACAGACACAGATACACGCATACAGACAGACACATACACATATAGATACACATGCAATTTATATTATTTTTGCGTGATATATGGCTGTTTAAAAATGCTTTGACTGAAGCGCATATGATGACCTTCGCATATAAAAACTGTATTTATGCCTTCATCTCGTTAAGGCCAATGCACTTTAGGTTCTTTCGTGTGAATCAGATGTTTCTTGTGCTCTTTGCAAGGCGTCATGAATCGTCTAAATGACATTTCATGACATGACGCTGCATGACTCGACAGGCAGCGCTGCATAATCCGACACTGCATTGCATGACACAGCATATCAACACGGTGATGACGTCGACACTAAAATCCGATAATAGTCATCATTGTCATCCTTTGTCTTACTCTGTATAGCCTTCTAAGCTACACCAACGTGATGCTTTGTTGTATCAGACTGGCTTACTTACTGGCCGTTGATTTTCTGTCTTTTTTCTTCCATCTGGGGTATTGTTTGCAGATGGAAAAGCGCTACATAAACCAACAAGCAGCACGGTGTCATTGTTGTCTGCTTCTAATGAGGCAGTTAAGCACGCTACGCCGCCGCGCAGGGTCAACTAGGGGTCGATGGGCGGAGGGTACCATTGACTGCGCCTTGGCCGCCCGGCCTAGCCCATCTAGCCTGGTTTGGCCAGTAGCCACGTAGCCCGTAAGCGCAACAGCCCAGCCTAGCCTCGACGCCGCGCTAGGCGTCAGATACTTCTCAGAACTGAATGTTATTATTGGTATCGGGCTGCGACGGATTTCTGGCCGCGGCCTCTGCCCTCCCTCGCTCCCCCTGCGGCGGCGTTTTCTTGGAAAATACCTTAAGCGAGGCGTCGAATTTCCCAGTAAAACTCAGGCCGGCCCTATTTATGCTTAAAGCGTTCGTCCGTCTGACTGTGCGTACATCGGTGGGAGGACAAGCAAGGCCAGCGCAAACCAGCGGCCGTATAGACGACGAAGGCCAACCGTCTCTCTCTCTCTCTCTCTCTCTCTCTCTCTCTCTCTCTCTCTCTCTCTCTCTCTCTCTCTCTCTATCTCTCTCTCTCTCTCTCTCAACAATAAGCGGATGGGTTGGTGTGCGTGCGTGCGTCTTGCTGTGTGGCGTCGGCAGCGGTGGCTGTGGTCGCTAATTGACACCAGAGCCTCGCTCTTACTCTGAAATCGTATATGGGCTTTTCGCTAAATGGCATAGCGTTATTTGTTCGTAGAGGTCCGACGAGTGTAGGCAAGACAGACACGAGAGGCGTGTGAAGCTAACTGGAAGACCAGTCAGACTTCTCTTACAACCGGAGAGGTATTGGCTTGGACTTCGTCATTCGCGATTCTAGTTCGGACTTGAACATTGTCGTCAAGTTGGCGACGGATTTGGCTTACTCTTCTCGATTTGCCAGGCGCTGGTTTCGTTCCGAAGTGTTTTGGTGAGGTGTCAGGTTTTCCGTCTTTAGTGACCAATGCACTGAATCTGAGTTTGAAGGAAGAGACGGCGGAGGAGGAGGAGGAAGAAGAAGAGGAGGAGGAGGAGGTGCGGGTCCAGGAACAGCCTAAGATGCGAATTATTGCCAGCCTGCCTATGACGACCGATCGGGATTTGGCCAGCAACCTTCCCAGGCACCACTGGGATCAATCCTTTCTCGACATGGATCCGTTTCTTCTGGTGGACTCGCATCCAGCCACAAACAGCTCGCGAAGAAAATCAGAGGATGCTGGAAACCGGACCAGTGAGCTGGGTTCAGTCGCTCGCCACCAAAACCCCATTCCACAGTCGCCTTTTTCTATGGCCCCCGGAAGGACGGTTGGCTGTAAAGAAAAAGCATTCCACCCTGACTGTGTGGTGCTGTCGGATTTTAAGATTCCAGGAGTGCACTTCTGCAGATCGCCAGAGGATCACCAGCAGCACATCTACCAGAACGGTAGACTCCAGTTGGATGATGCATGTGGTGAAGATGACGTCTTGATGGACAGCGTCTCGCGACTGACCATCAACAGTTGCTTCTTCTTTCCGGTAGTCCACCCTCCCCGAACTCCAACTGTGACCACATCCCAGTCCTCCGTCCCTTGGCTGACGGTTACCTCGTTGGGAAGTGAGACGGACACGGAATCACGGTCACAGTCAATCAGCTCACAGGATTCTTCTGACCAGGACAATGCCGGTGGAATCTGTAGGATTAGGGAAGACTCTGGAATTGGAATGACATGGAGTGGTGTGTTGGTTCCACGGAGGAACTCTTCTGCCCCTGCACTCAACGAACTGAACGTTGTCGTGTGTAGACCTTCACCCTCGCCTGCTGTTGAATTCCCCCATGAACCTCTGACTGTGGCCCCACAGCATCCAACTGCAACAGTTGTTGCCAGGGGCGTGGACAGCACCATCGAGGACTCATCAAGGGTCAACTGCTTGCCCACGGTCGAAGGCCCAGGCCACGACGCCTACATGAGAGTGGCCAGGTAGGCAATGTCATGCACTTGAAGACATACGCATATGAACACGTACGTAGACGCACATTCACACATGTACCTATGCATACATCAAGAGACTTCTGGATACTTCTGCCTCAGACAAAACACAACAGCATATAAATCTCGTTTTCTCTCGTTCACAAATAAAATAAATATACTGGCTCATGTTCATTCACACATTCATTCATTCGTACATTTATTCATTAACGCATTCATTCATTCGTACATTCATTCGTGTATGTGCACACAAAAACATTCTTGTTCTTTTCCAATGTTCAGATATAATTCTGTTGTTTACATATAATGAACACATTTATTCATTCAGTGTGTGTTGACTCTAGATGTCCAAACATGTGTACATTTTATACTCTTGCTTACATATGAGGTAATTGTATGTATATACGTTTAGTTGTTTTGCATAGGCCTATGAGTGACACACACTGATATACACACCCATTTTATGTGCATATATTTAAACAGTCGTCCATTAATATCCAGTTGCTGCTGTGTTTTTAAAAATGAAGAGTATTCTGTTTTACATTAATGGATTAGAAAATGAAGGAATGTAGCAAGGTAATTCGGTTGGAATAGTTATACCCCAGCCTTCATAAAAAAGTTCTTGAGCAACAGAAAACACAAGGTTTGGTAAATTACAGAAATGAATGGAGATTATTTATTCGCGCCCATTATTGCCAAATGGCTGACGTCAAGAACTGATGTTGATGAGATGTTGTGCTGATAGTTTAATCTTATGGCAATTTTTCAAAAACTGAAACGGTTTTGTTTTACTTTTTAATTTCTCAAAAAAGTTGTGGTTCTTCATGCCATGTCATGAAAGCCGTTATGTGTGTTAATGCTTGTGGAGTGGTGGGATACTCTCCATAAACCTATCATTTTTATAAACCAATTTATTGCTATTTGTTATTAATTTTCCGGTGGCCGTATCAATATTTTCCAGACTGTAAAGTGGTTTTTGTAATCATATATAGTTAATAGTAATGCAAATATCCAGGTCTAATAAAGCTGCAAATTACAAATGAAAGCTAATATGCTTCCATGATCAATATAACTGTTAATAATAATAATAATAAACTATTATATATATTTATATTTATACCTATATGCACTGCACGTGTACTTATTACTAATGACTTACGCAAGGCATTGATTTTGTTTGGCACAGTATTCTGAGGTTCTCCTTGTGAATGCTGTTCACGTATTATTATTTCATTGTATTGGTGTACCACCGTGTGTGGCTGTGTCTGGTTTTGTGAGGATCTGTAGTGTGGGTGGTGAATAAACTGCAACCCAGCCCGGAATTCTTCATCTATTAGCAATTTTAAGCAGTGTGACGTAACTTATCAATAGTTGAAAAGACACGATCTGTGTGTATTATGGGACCATGTGAATTCGGATATAAAGAGTAGGTGTGTGATGAGTAATATCACATGTCAATAGATCATTACACATTGTGTAAATTCTATTTTATGTATATATCGGAGTTATTCATGTATACAAGTTATTTGAGAGAAAACTGCATTATATGCAAAATATGCATTTTTTTATATGATTTGTAATTTGCAAGCATTATATGTGTATTATGAAAATTATATATCTGAATTATGTATTATGTAAATTATGTATATGTAATTATATTTATATAAAAATTATATATATATATATGATTTTTTTATATATGTGAGTTATTTATGAGAAAACGGTGTGAATTTATATGTAGGTGTGTGTTTTATACAAAGAAAACTGGTCCATAGCCAGATGTTTTTATGAGGAGGTGATTTGTCATCGGCCAGTCATCTGCCCGCCGACTGCCCTTCTGTTCACCTTCTTCACCCCTCCGCTGCGCTCTGTTTCGGTATCCTCCCTGAACAACGGACGGCCATGGAAGACGCCGTGTAGTCCGACCCGAGTTGATTGGCCCGTTGGCCGTTGGTCTGGTCGGGTAGGGAGCGAGGGAAGGAGGAGCTGGGTATTTGGGTGTGGTTTGGATGGTGGGTGGACGTACGGGGGATGTATACATTCCTAGTCTACCAGGTTAATTTGCACATAAAGTCTGCACTGGATGAAACCTAGGGGAATGGCGATTTCTTGTTCGGCAAAAATAAGGACAAAATGCTTTGTAGGATGTATTGGCTTTGTGAGTAATGTGGTCAGAAGATGTAGATATTTATGTGTTTGGGTAGGTATATCGGTAGTTACGCAGGTAAATATGAAAGTATGTAAGTAAATAGGTAGGTGGTTAGATAGGTAAGACTTTTGAGAGTGAGGTTGGGGAAGAACTTTGGGATGGCTTCATATTTAAAGGCAATAGAATTATACTTGACTTTTCTGTCACTGTGCAATCTTGTAAGTCTGTTTTGTATGCATTGTTGGTTATAAAGTGTTGATGTTTCTCTTTTGCTAACAGATTACTTATTTAGAGATTTCAGTCCAGTTTCAAGGTTAGCCATGACTTTTTGAATGAGAGGTCAAATGCCATAATGGGGCTATAATTTAGGATGGGGAAATGGTTTGCAGATGTTTAACATCTACCCATTAAGGCCATATGGTATGTTTAAACTTGAAGAACTAAGTGGGATGGGTCCTGGAAGGATGACTCATTTTATTACTAAACAGGCCTAGGTTCTGCCCTACCTGTGCCTCAGACCAGAATTTTGCTCATGCTGGTAAGTAGTTCCACCTGTAATAAGGTCACATCTACCTCCTGCTTAAGGAATCTGACCACCTACCACTGGAGACCTAAGTATGTTGACCAACCGAGCGAGGATGCTTCTATGTAACTTGCAGTCCAGATCCGCCAACTGAGGTCTACCATCTACCATCTGATCACCTTCTACAGTAACATGTCTAGCACTTTAGATCAGGTCTACCACCTGCTTGAAGAACATTACTACCACATTAGATCAGATCTGTGACCAGCTGAAAGGACATGTCTGCCAGTTTAAATCGGGTCTATGACCTGGAATTAGAGCTTTTACTTTTGAGGTAAGGTGACAACGATACTTGAACTTGATGTTGTCCTTATTGTAGCCGATATACAAATAATTATTACTGACACTTGAAGCCAGGTTTTATGACTTGATCGTAAACTGATGAGGCTGTTTTCTTGCCATGCACTAGGCTGTTCTTGTCTGTAATGATAGGTATGTCAATACCTCAGGTAATGATAGCGTCTGTTCTTAAAGCTTACTCATGTAGATTTATATGTTAGCTAATGCACAACGCCTTATGTCGGACGGTGGGTCTGTGGTTACGTCAAGGGGCTGTTTGTTTTTAAGCTGGTACATATTGGCTACAGGTGGTACAGGTCTGTTCTTAGTTGGGCAGTTACATGGTTTTAGAGTGTACTTTGCATTAGTTTATTTCATTGGGAGATGAAATTGAATACCAATGTAATAGATTCTAGAACTGTAGTAAAACAACTATTGAAAGCAAGATTATACTGTTTTTGTCTCCGATTTCAATCATTTTGTGACATTTTGGTAGCTCACTGCATAAAAAGTTGTGACTTGTGACTTGTTATCAATGAAACTTTACAGAACTTACAGGGACATGTTATGTAACACACGTAGAAAGTGTTAACCGCAACTATGCATAATTTTCGGAGCTGTGATTGTATATTTACAATTTTTTATAGCAATTCTCCGAGAAAATTGTTTTTAGATGGTCATCTTTAGTTTTTAGATGGTCATTTTTGGAAATCAAGTTTGATATGACTTTAGGGACATATTGAGATAAAATTTGGCTAATTTGTCCCAGTAATACCCACAAAACGCAGGATATATTTAGTCAAGAAATCGAGCTTTGATACCTTTTCTCCCATATATTTAGCATGTCTGTGAGGTTCTTAAAAGGTGCTGTGTAAATAGCCAGCTAAATACATATATACACATATACATGCATTTGTCTATGGTCTATGTATATGTGTGTGTATATAGATATATATATACACTTTAGAAACCAACTTAAAAAAGCTGGGTCATTAGCATTTGATTTCAGGAAGCCTTGTGTCCTGATACTTTTCTTAAGTGACAGATCTGAAGTGAAAAACAAGTTTGACCTTAAGGTCTTAAGCTCTTTGCTTGAAGATTAAGTTAACTTTCAAGGAGTTTCCAAGAAGAGATCTCAACAACATCAATCTCGTGTCAGAATTGTTTTGTGAAATCACAAATTCAGCCAACAGTAGACCTCAGTGTGGCTAGGAAGCAGACACTAGTGTGGCTTGGATGATAATAGACATCAGTCATATGAGATGAAAGTACTTCCACTGTACTGTGCAATTTAGTAACTATTTGTACAGTGTATTTTAAGAGTCTTACAAAGGCACCGAACCAATTGATTTTACAGCACCTCTTAAAGTGACTCTCTAAGATTATATATTGTAATTTGTACACATGTATATAATATAGAGTGCACTACCTCCAGTATATATAATATAGTGTGCACTGAAATGCATGGCTGTAGGCCACATTAATATGTCATTGTTGCCAGACAGTGTGTTCTTACAATATTAGTGTCTGTTTTTTTTATCAGGTTTGAAGTTTAAAAGTGTGGCCTGACCATTAAAATTGAGCCACATTCATTGATGAACAGAAGAGCATATATCAGTTAGTCATAGTTCACTAAAGGGCCTTTGAGAGGCCGTGACAGGCGCTACATAAATGTATGTACACACACATATATACATACGGGTATCTTGGAAAGTATAGACCAAGTTTGACCTTGTCTGTGAAGGTTGTAAAATCCCCCGTTGAGACTCGAGAGCCTATCATTAGTGTCTGAAGAAATTGTCAAAGGGTAGAAAAGAGTCACGAATCATGAGTCAAGAATCCAGACAGGAGTGACTGACGTCTAGGGGAGCAAAACCACACCTAGACCTGACGCCAAGACTTACCCCAACGAACTCGGGAAACTTAGAGGCGCATTCTTGTGCAGTTCCCCTTTCAGAAAATACACCTCTGCTGTGTGTTTCAGTCCTGTTTTGCTTGGCCGATGCATCACAGCAGGATATTTTTTGTTCATTAAGTGTCTGTGTGCGTGGCTGCTGTTGTTATGCGGTTCTCCGAATCCTGTTGGTTGTTCAACCCGTTTCCAAGTATTCCCTTATGGTTGCCTTCGTGATTGTGCGTATGTATGTGTGCGTTTATATATATGTGTGTGTGTGTGTGTATGTGTGTGTCTGTGTGTATGTGTAGGGGTGTGTGTGAGCACTCTAAAGATATTGGATGAGACTGACCTATGGAAAAGTTAATCCATATGTATGCATACAAAACTGTTTGGCCAGAAAACACCAAGCAAGGCTTCTCATACCAGAGCTGCCTGGTAGAAACGTCCGTGGGGTCAAGGTCATCTGGCCTTGAGCAACTTGGAAGCAAAATTTAATCAGATGACTGCTATCGTGCCGGCAACTGAGGCAAAAAGCTTCAGTTGGTGCTAAAACCATACCTCACTTTACCCTTACATAATCTTACCTTACTTTGCCTTATCCTTACCTTGCATTATCTTTACCTTACCTTAAATCATGACTACCTTGTGCTTACCTTTATATTTAACTTACTTTAGCCTTACCTTGCCTTCTCTATGCCTTACCTTATCTTAACCTTATCCTTACCTTGTCTTGCCTTAACTTATCCTTACCTTGCATTGCCTCTGAGGACTTACTTTATAGACTTGTGTACTAAATGAACCATTTGATTACCTTTCCTTACTTCACATTGCCTTATCTTACCTTGCCTTACTTCACCGATCTTATTTCTTTTGAATGTGAGTGTAATATAATGCAACCCCATGTTTTTCTAACACAGGTTAGAAGCCTGTTGGAATTGAAGTTTGGCCTTCAGAAACGAAGAACAGCTGGTCATTAAAACCCCGTGATAATATCTTTCCAAACGGGCAAATGGGAAAGAAGCAGGCCCTGCAGTCTTTGGGAATTGGAAACACCAGAAATTGAAATTAAATTAACTATATTAATTGCTAACAATTTAAGTTGCAGTCTTTTAGATTAGTTAAGTAGCCATTTGTGCAGTGTTTTTGAAATGTCACAAGAAAGTGCTACATGAAGGTGTGACATACATAAATACATGTGTACATACTGTACATACATACTCAGTATGTGATTGAATAAGTAATAAATGTATAGCATGTACATTATACATGTATATTATTATTATGTATGAATAAATCTGACTTCTTGTAAGCTGTAGGTGAAATGGATGAATAGGCAACATGTATATTGTTAGTAGTCACTGACTCAGAGGGGTGTCATATGGGTTTAAAAACTCCTACCTGGAGCTGTGTCTGTATATCCATTATATGTATACACTTCTGTATCTATATATTCAATATATATATATACACACGTACACAAGTGTGAATGTGTAGTGAATTCAATTAATTGGTTGATGAGCAGACAATCCTTCTTTTGACAGGCCTTCACTTATAGGTTTTTGAAAGGGAAGTTAGCCTATGAAGAGTCACTGTTTTCTTTGTCATCTGGTAAATGCGTCTCAGCCATACTCGAGATGGTTTTATGTCTCTTGGTCTGTGATTTTGGCCCTTTATAAATGGTTTTACATCAGTATACACAGCACTTTTGAACGTTTCAATTTTATGCTCCGGCTAAGCAGTCGGTTGTAAGCAGCGGTTGTAAGCAGCGGTTGTAAGCAGCGGTTGTCATGCAGTTGTCTGTATGTTGTCACGTGTCATTTTCAAAGCGTTGGTGAAGTTCAGCTGTGTCTGCTTTCAAGGACTTGTTGCAGATAAAAAGCTGTTCCTGAATGTTATCTTTACGCAGTAAAACCACTCGGAGTAGTGCAAAGTTTTTGTGTACGTTATCTTTCCGGATATATGTGTTATCTTTCTCAGAGTGGTGTGTCCTCATAGTTGAATTGGTAATTTCAGTGATCTGACCACACCTGACCTAAATCTGGTAACCTTGATTATGGGGTTTCATCTGTTGGAACCTGGTAGATTAGGTGGGAAAGGAATGGGTGAGATGACCATGGAGAGATGTCTTTGAAAATTCCCATGGAGACTCCTTTGAAAATGCCCATCGAGATACCTTTGGGGATGCCCACATTTGGAGATACCTGTGGAGATGCTTATGGAGATGTCCTTGGAGATGCTCAATATCTCATCTGTGGAGATGCCCTTAGGGGTGCCCTTGGTGATACCCATGGAACACACTGCAACAATTTGGAATCACTATGTAAAATATCAATTTGTATCCTGTTGCATTTTTGCTTATGCTTATTATGAGTGTGCTCCTAATGTTTTTGTTCTCTCATATGCTGTTTTTCTCAGTTGAGTAGAAAAGTTATTAATTTTATTGAATGTATTATCTTCATTTTATCATAATGGTTAGATTTTACATTTTTAATGTATTCATCATAATCCTTTAGTATCGAATTATGTCAGTTTCAGTTAAATACATCATACAACGCAACACCATGCTATGTAATACAGTACATATGGGAATTTATTGAAGTGATGCTATATAAATGTCTGATTACATTACATTACAGCCTTGATGTGTTGCTGTATTTTCCAGATTCCTTCCTTCATGGGACCTGGAGCGTTTATCCCTTGTTTTCCATCGCCTCCACATCTGCCGCTTCTACCTTGGTAAGCTTACCTTCGAAGATGCCAAGGTCCTCCTCCGTGGTTATCCAGTTGGGACCTTCCTGCTTCGCGACAGCTCGGACAGTCGCTACTTGTTTTCACTCAGCGTCCAGACTACCCGTGGCACTACCTCGATCCGCGTCGTCTATGAGGCGGGTCACTTCCGGTTGGACTGTGAACCGGAACAGCTGCACCTTATGCCTACCTTTGACTGTGTGATCCGGCTGATCCAGCACTACATCCGCCTTGCATCCGCCTTCAGCCGGCGCGGACTGCGCAACAACTTTGTCTTTCTGGAAAGTACTGGTCGGAAGGACACCCCGGTGCTGTTGCGGATGCCGTATGCAAATCGCCCGGCATCCCTGAAACACCTCTGTCGCTTGAGGATCAATGGTATCCTTGGCAACCAGAGCGTGGACCGACTGCAGCTGATACCTAGTCTGAAAACGTTTCTTAAGGATTATCCATACAATATCTAGAAGATCAATTTTTGTTCTTGATTTCATGTATTTTAAGACAGTTGTACTCAGGTCTCCCTATTCATCGTTTTTTTTTCTGCTTCTCCATAATATCATTCCCTCCTTCCTCCAGTTTCTACTCTGTACTGCTCTTTCTACAGGTAATTTCTGGTAACATTAGGCTTTAATTTTGCCCAAAGGCTCTTAGACATATGCTGTCTGGCAGTAGCTACATTGATTATTATTATCATTATTATTAATAATATTACATGAATTAATGCTCAAGTTCATGCAGCTGTTTGGATCTGAGGTGCAGTTCCTGATGAAACATTGAACTTGTTAGAGTCAGATATTTAATGCAGGTGTTTATCCTATTGAGTCAAATGGATTTGCACGCACCCAGACAAGTGTGGCTTTCTTTGGTAGCCAGACAAAGATGTCTGATTGTAGGCCACAGTTCTTGTGTTGAATTACCAGACAGAATGTGTTGGAGCCATCGTGCCATATCAGTGTTTTCTGTGTGTCTTTACTTCCACCTTTCTTCCTCAGTCTGCAAGTCTTACTCCTGCTTCAGCTGTATCTTTTTCTTGAAATCCCCTCTGCCTCTTCATTTGCTTCGTCCTCAGCTTCCATTCGTTCATTTATTCTCCTCTGTATCGTATCGCCATCCCTTCACCCTGCAGTCGGTGTGAACTTATTCCAAATGCTCAAAGAACGTTGACTGATAGTAAACAATAACAGTTTCCTGAAACCCACAAACAGACTATCAACGGAATCTCCGCTCCGTACACACATCATATGTATTTAATGTATATATAAATTATACCAAGAACTCTTGAAAGCACCGTTACACATGTATATATTTACATATACAAGCCATCTGTAGATTATATATATATATATATACAGATCTTCTGCATATATATTTTATATGCTTACATTATATGGCTTAGTTTCTGTGGGTTTATTCTTGTGTTTTGGTCGAACAATTGCCAGTAGTTGTCTGTGTCAGTCCAGGTGTATGTGAGCTTGTGTCTATGCATGTGGGTGTATTTGTGGAGGGCTGTCGATATAATCCAGAAGTAGATGACCGATATTTTCGCGATAGAGCGATTCCACTTCTTATATTCTAAGTGTACCTCTGTTCATCTGTTCGGAAGAAGTACCTTTGCTGTTTGTGTGGAGACCAACCGTTCCATGCATTACTTAAGCAGTCTTGTAAACCACACACCAAGAGTATACAATACATATCGACATATATGCATACATACATAATGCTGTATATATATAATGCCACTGATACACTTGTATGTATATATATGCGGACTGTATATATATCCGAGTATGTGGTACTTCTAACATGTGATATGTTATGTAACATATGTATATTTAACCCTCCCTCGCTCTGCTAGTGTATATCTATAAAATGTAGGCCTATATGTAAGTATGTATGTTTACAGTAGGTATGATGTGCTTTTGTATGTAGATGAGTATTGTATGCGTATGTATAGCCACGAGGAAAATGGTATGTTTATATTCTGACCTCTAAGAAATTGGCTGTAAATCGCAGGGTACTCGAGAAAGAGAGAGAGAGAGAGAGTTAGAGACAGACAGAGAGGCACAGATATAAATACAGCCACAGACAGATGGGCTGATGATCGAGTCGGCCACCGAAGAAGAGTATGGCGCGCCGACACAACGATACGAAGTTTATTTACGAACGTCTTCTATGATGCACCGTTCGTCTTCAATTCTGTGAAACGAGGGTTGTTACGAAACCCCGAACTGCCGCGTCGTCATGAGGTTTCCCGCGTGACATGGCTGTCGGTTCGAGACTTCCTTGTTCGTGCTGAACCGTCAGATGTCCAGAGAACCCTTTTCGGGCTAATTTTCCAGCCGGAAGATGCCTTTCTATTTGTTGTCTTTTGATTTCTGCTGCGAAACTGAGAGTAGGGGTTGAAGTGGAGGGCCGATGAGGACAGCTGCCCCGCTGAGGTGTTGGCTGGTGGAGAAAACCCTCGGGATAAAACAAACAAAACAATTTAGGGAATTAAATGAAACAAAGTGTGTGTAATATATGTCGTTTGTACGATATATATCATAAATTATGTATGATATATAGATCTTTGTAGCGGCCATTAGACTGTACTATGAGACATCGACGTTCTGTTTTATATAGATTATTTGATAAAATGAGAGATAACAAAGCAGTGCGATATTTGCATGTATATATACTTGTACATATATAATTGTTATCGATGACTTTCTCTTGTGGATATTTGTTTTAATTGCTCACGTATGTTACGAAGGATGTATAAATTTGTCGACATTATTTATTATGGCAGGTGGACGGACGGTCGGGCGGTATATAAGGGTTTTAGGGGCCGTTGAAGGCATGTGAGCGTAGCTTCGGTCGGTTTATGCACCTTCAGTCGCAGTTCCGGGGTAGGATGCCATTGTACGCTAACCGAACTGCCGACCGAGTGGTACCCGATCTCTGTCTCTCCCTCTGTCTGTCTGTCTGTCTCTCTCTCTCTGTCTGCCTGTCTCTCTCTCTCTCTGTTGCTTATCGCTTTGTCTTGGTCTCTGTTACTCTTGATGTGTCTCTCTGTTTGTCTGGCTCTGTCTGCATCTCGCTCTTTCTAGCTACCTATTACTTGTGTTGACTGTAACATGTTCTGTTGCAGTCCAGCTAAACAGCTGTGCATTATTATTTGTTGTTATCTGTGAGTATCTGCTTGATTGTCTCTGTGCCTGTGCGTCATGCTTTGTTACGTTATGTTATGTTGTGATGTTATCATGTTATGTAGGCCTGTTATGTTGTGTTATCCCGTCCGTCGACTTCTGTCCGTCTCGTGCGGCTCTATTTGCTTGAATACGTGGAAGTTCAGTACGTAATCTTCTTCAGTTCCTCTTAGTTCACTGTTCACACGCACGCACGCACACACACACAGACACACACACAAACTGGTGAACCTCATCGGGCTCCGAGATCTCGCCTGTCTGTATCTATCAGTTGTGTCGTGTAGTTATGTTCGTAACTCTCAACAGTGTTCCTCTGCCCATTTTCTTAAGTGTTTTCCTCTTTTGCCCTTTCGCTCCTTTGGTCTCCTTTCCGCTTCGTTCGTCTGTCCATCGAAACCTTTCCATAACTCTGTCAGTCTGTCCCTGGGTCCTTTTTCACCCGGTGTGATGCGAAATAAGTCCCGGGAAAAATCGTTCCGACCCTGCCTAGTTCCGTTGCCAGGACCAATTTTTGCACTGAATACTTGCGAAATCAGTTTCGTGGAAAAATACGTTCCGAATTTAGCCTATGAATAATTCAGTTGATGGAGCAGATCACTTGCCATGCAAAGAAACATTGTAAATAATGCGTGTAAGTGGGAACCTGGGCCTAGTTACATTAGGATTATGCAGTTGAATTTGGGTCAAAACGTGATTCTGAGCGTCGCAGCGGTATTAAATTGCGCCGCATTAGCGTAGATCTATTTTTGGGAAGAAATTTCCGCGTCTGAAAAAGTAAACGCTTATCGCATCGAGTCGAGGCTAAATAACCCTTAATGAAGCTCAGTTTGGTCGACTGGGGACAACTGAATGAAATCCTATATCAATGTATTATAGAATGTAATTAATGTATAAAGAAAGAGTTGAAAGTGGCAAATAGTAACTTCGCTGCTGCGCAGTTATATTTTTTAGAAATAAATTTTCTGCATCATAATCCAATAAGACGTGTTTCATTTTAGGAGTCGATCGAAACTTGCTGAAAGAATAATTTCAATATGAAATAATTATCTGTTGAACAACTTGCATTTAGAAATTATTTAATTATCGAGAGTATTCAGTAACAAACTGAGACCAAATCTGGCAATGAAGACGAGACTCGGGGTATACGCTGCTATGTGACATCATATATCATGTGAACCAATGGCAAGTTTTCGGAACGATTTTGTCCCGGAAACTTATTTCGCATTACACCGGCCCCCCTGCAATAAATGGACCATTACGTTATAGGCTGTTTCAATGCGTACGTTTGTGCATTTCTATGGCAACAAATTCACCCTCTACCGGTTGAATTAAAGGACAAAAAGGAGAAATTATTCAGAGAAACCGCTAATATCACTGGTATAAACTGAGTCGGCCACGCCTTCAACGCGCGTCACCTAATTTGACCTAGAAACCAGACGAAGGGATAGAACTTTGGTCGGTTTGTTTCTGGGTGTTGACCGTCAACAAGCTGTTCAGAGAATTGGGGAGGCTTTGACCACGGGAAATTATTTGGTTCCAGCTTCTCAATCCCAAAGCACGCACATTGTGCTGAATCGCAGTTCCGTATTACAAACCAGAAAAACAAGAGGGCAAAACGAAGCAAAAACAGAAGCGGGAAGTGGTAGCCGACTGGTTAGAGCGCTTAGCTTGTAACGTGGAAAGTACGAGTTTGAGCCTCCCCTAAGACGGTTACTGCTTAGGGACCTTGAGCAAGTTCGTCACTCACAACTGCTCAGCGCCATCGATTGCTGCTTAGTCATTAGATAGTAGTAGGCTATACTATCGGTTCTGGCTAATCCTAAATTGAGTATCGGTTCATGCCCACCCTCACTGAGTACATGTTTCAGAACACCCCTAGAGCAAGTTTGACAGTTGTGAGTGACGAACTTGCTCAAGATGCCTAATCAATAACCGTCTCAGAGGAGACTCAAACCCGTACTTTCCGCGTTAAATCTTACCGTTTTCATTTTGCCACCATATCAACACGTAGTTGTGCAATTTTCGGTGAAAATGCGGAACGAATTCACAAACGTGCATAACCTTAAGAAGCTCGCCCGTGGACTACAGTGGTAGCCAACTCCATCATGACTCCCCTTTCGCATAATTGGCGCCGTGTCTCTGTTGGCTTTCTTTTCCCACCGAGTTCTCTAAACCGCCTGCATTAACGTTGAGCGTGTGCATGGCCCCAAGAGACAGTGATTGCTTCACTGGATACTGGAACTTATGTCCTAAGCTTGTCCAGTTTTAGAATTGTGAATGTTAAATGCACATCTTGCAGGACCTTTGACCCTAAGTAATCATTTCTTGTACAGTTTTTAATGTTTCGCGTCAAAGAAAGATAATCCTCTTCAGAATCATCAGAATAAATAAAGTTCAGCTCACGTTCGAGAATTTCTACAGTTGATCAGTTGAACTGTTAATATAACTGAGACGCAAATTTTCTATGGATCTGCTACATGAGAATCCTCCACTATAGCAGATTTCCCCTTGCTTTGAATAGGTTGTTTATGAAACGGTGATACTTTTTATGCTATCTCGCAATTCGGCGATCGCTATGTTATGCAGCCCGGTGGACCTCCTGCAGAGGTTTTATCTGAGGGACCAGAAGGCCATGGCCTATATATAGTCTTCTGCCGTTATTTGGGTTGAAGACCCAAACTAGGGCTAAAATATAATGCTGAAACCTTGAAATATTGCAATGAAAAATTTTTTAAATGGCAAATTTTGGGTTTCTATTCAATTTGCAAAGGACATGTACTGTTGTAGATGCTGACTTTCTGTCTCAGTATCATATGCCGGTATAAATGTAGGTGCAGATTATATTACCTAGCCAATTAAGCCAATTTCCTTAATACTCATGAACCGGTTATATATAGGGGAATTCTCTCTATATACTGCATTCTTCCTTACAGAATTGCACGTGTTAAGTAGATCACAAGGATAAATTCCGTTAACGTCATAACCGTGACCCTTGAAGTTCCCAACAGAAACGAAAGAGGAAGCAGGCCATCTAACTAGCAGACGTAATAACTGAATGACCATCTGTTCATTTGCTTCTCTATCAATAGCCATCGCTGACGAACACTTCCTGCTGTCGGTCATTTCCTGGGATTCGTTAGGTGAAAGCGAGCACAGTCTAGTGTTTACTTCGTGCTACCCATATTCCTAGAATCCTCATCAGTATCAGTCCATCCAGCCATCAACCTATCCATGTATTCATCCGTCTGTTAATCCCTTCTTTCCATCCTTCCCTCTGTCCATGCCTCGATCCGTCCATCCATTAATTCCTTTTGATTGATTTTAGTCTATTGCATAAATTAAATTTACGCGGGTAATTCGCCAGATAGCACTCCCTCCCTCCCTCTCTCCCTCCCTTAATTCATGTTAATTGAATTTAGTCTATTGTCAAAATTTAATTTAATTCGCCAGGTAGCGCTCTGTTTGCTACTACAACGTGTCTTGAAAAACCTGCATTCAAAGGTTCGGATTGCAACTCGGAGACGCCATAGATTATCGACTGAGAACCGCTGAACGCAATGAACTAACGTCCGGACCACGTGACTACAGTACCTAACTTTCAGCAGGAAGATGCTTTTCTGTTTGTTGTCTTTCGCTTTCTGCTGCGAAACCGAGCGCAGTTGAATCAGTTATACAACTGACAGAGCGCCCACCGTTCACCGATCTCATCCGACGACCTCACAAAAACGGCCTTTAGATTACGATTACGATACGATTACGATTAATCATTCGTCGATAACAGCAATTGTTGCCATTTAATTTCCACAGATTTCTTTCGACAGTTTGTGATGATTTGTTAAGACATGATTTTTAAAAAAGCCAAAAGTGAAAATAGTTTCTTCCTTTTATAAACTGCCAGAATACTCTTATGATTTCAAAAGATGTCCATTTAATCCCTGAAAAGCCCAAAATTGAAACACGGAAGAGTACTGAAGTTCGGTTAAGTGTTCAGAGTAATCGCTTTTGGTGTTGAACGTTGGAATCGTTACATAAGTCAACGTTTGATGCGCTTTAGTCTCGCTTCTTTTGAACTCTGTGCCGTTTTGATGAACGTTCCGTCAGTTCTTGGAACAGCGGAGGCCTACAGTTGAACATTGGTTCGCCTAAGATCCGGGTCGGTTACTGCGAACGTTCGCTCAGTGAAAGTTCGGTTGAGAGCCTGCGAAGATGGAAACAGCTCTGTATGTGCACTGGTGATGAGTATTGGTTGGTGACCTTTGCCAATAACGGATGGATTCCGTTCGGGGCGAGTTACGAACCTCGATTCTCTGTGCTGCTTGTGGCGATGGCCTTACCATAAATTGCGTTGTTTCGCTGATGATGGACGATGTTCTCAAGCTTTAATGCAGCTGCGTGAAAGGGATGTAGATGTGTGGAGGACCGCCCATAAGGCTTTAAATATAAAATTTAAGGATATAATATTTTTATTTAAATAATACACGAACCAAATAATAATATAATACAGAAGTTGTTCCTTTCGCTTTAGTTCATTTCTTATATTTTAACTATTTAACGAACGAACAGAAATGGGATGGCCACATTACGTAAGAGTAGAAGGGGTTAATGATGTGTGAGGCTCGCAGACCTGGGCTGGAGTCACCCCGCACCATGAAGTTATGTCTAGACTGCGACCGCCAGCCACATAAGGACATTGGTTTTGGTCATTATGCTCAGAATTGCTTGAGTGCCTTGTTACAATTTTACCAGCGAATTAGAACTTCAAACGCTTTATCATAGCGCTTTTGTGAACGTATGACGAATGCTCGTCTACCATTTAAAAAATGTTGCGGCTTCAGGATTGCTTGTGTGGGGGGGTCAAGAGCATTTTCAGAGGGGGCCACATTCTGGCAGTCCACCTAGCTCGGGTCTGGTCTGAGGGTGCCGACGTATAACCAAGAGTGGCGGGAAAAACCGCCCCATGCCTACAGCATGGCTCCACTGCAGATATTTCATACTATATTCTGCCATGAGATAAAACGATTCGATGTGACAAAACAGTTATATAGACCTTACTATAAGCATTTAATTCATCTGACTACAAACATAAATTTGACCTTTCCTCGTCTTCGGTCTTATCGCCAATAATCTCCATCCTCAATAGCAACGTCACGTGTAGGATATATGTGCCTGAATGGCAATATTGTCACATGAGCTTCACATGTGCTACATACGATGTCGCTGGTGGGGATTGGTGTACGGTACTTTGTCCTCTTCGTGTCACTCAATTCAGTTTAAGATACACATTAACTCATCCAAATTGTTAGAAGACAGAGCTATGAATTTTGTGACCATGAGTCGCTCATTTTACGATGCGGCTGACCTAGCTGGCTGCCTATTGGACCACGATACAATTAGATGCCATTGACGTGTCAGTCAGCCACTGGGCGATACAGTTGACGTGTCTTTCGTCTATTGGTCAACGCAATTGGCGTGTCTTAAGCCTACTGGACAACAATTGATGACTTGTCGTTCGCCTCCGGGACTATACAATTCACTTGTCTTTTTCTCTTATTGGACAATGTAATTGACGTGTCTTCCGTCTACTGGACAATACAATTGACGTATCTTTTGTCTATTGGTCGATTTAACTGGCGTGTTTCTCGCTTATTGGACAAACAGTCACCGTATCGTTAGCCTACTGGATGACACACTTAACGCTGTCCCTGCGTGCGATCTCAGGGTCACTGTCATTGGCTCCCTTCATAGTCTGGAGCAGCAGTAGGTCCGTTCGGATGCTCGGCCGGCGTACATTCGGAGCGACGGCGCCGCAGGCATCACTCAGCCGGCGCCGAAGTGTCAGGCCGCCGGGGCCGCCGCCGACCCCTCCTGGCCCCCTGCGACGCCGATTACAGAGGCAGGTCGGCGAGGCAATGTAGGCCGGATTGACCTTGCTGTGAAGGGACGGACTCATCTCGATCGGGAGTTTGGCGAGGACGAAGAGCTTGAGAAAGATCTCCTCGATGTTCGTGTTCTTCTTGGCCGACGCCTCAACGCAGCCAACCGTCCATTCGCCGGCGCTGCTCGCTCCCTCTGACCCGGCCGAAACAGACTCGGTCAGGCGCCGCAGTTCGCCCGTCTCGACGACACGGTCAGCTTCTCGGTCGCTCTTGTTGCCGACGATGACGACCGGTGTGAAGCGACGCCTCTTGGAACGGATGAAGCTGCTCGTCGGGCCGGAGCACGATGTGCCTGGGTAGGGACCGCCGGATGTCGGAGGGTCCCCCTTAGCCTCCTTGATTTGCTCCAGAAGCCTCTTCGTCTCCTCGAAACTTTCTCGACTGTCGATGCTGTAGACGAGGATGAAGAGATCGCCTGCAGATGCAAAAACAACGACGTCTGTATAGCGGCACCAGTCGACAAAAGCACCAGTTCTGTTACAGTCCTATCAAACTACTTATTTGTAAAAAAGAAATGCTTGTTGAGCAGTTGTTGACTTGTTTGAGCTCGTGGAAGATCGAGAACATAATGGATTGATAACATAAGGCCTTGGACAGGATTTACTATGTATCATTTACTGAGGACAGCGGAAGACAGAAACTCTTGGAGACGAACGGTTCATAGTGCGGACGATCGTCGGACAAGACATGACAAGTAGTTTTTGATGATGATGATGACGACGACGATGATGATGAGGTGTGCAACCTGTAGTTGGATTGCTGATGTCGTGTGTTTGCACCTCAGCCAAACGAGTCTTCGACCGACAGACTAAGCTTCTAAGGAGTCTTTATAAAGGCGTGTAAAAATTGTTGCATTTATTTTTACTCTTTCCCTTTATATGATGATCATGACAATCCTGTGATCATGATGACCACGACGACGACAGTGATGAGATGATGACAGTTGATGCGACGCTGGCAGGTGTGGTGATTTAAGCAATGCTAAGCCTGGTTACTCTTTCGATGGGTTACCGTTCGTGGAATACCACGCCACCTAGTGCTCACTCAGCTTTTCATCCTTTCGGGGTCGGTAGATGTCGTCTTGTTTTTCCACTCAGCCGATACTAATGACTTCTGTAGAGCCGTTAAATTTAACTAGCCAATCCCTAAAGGACTTCATCTAATAACAACCGTCAAATTTCCATACCATAAAAGTTCTGCTAATGGCGCCTACTAAATTTCTGCAACCTATGTTGGTCCTCTGTGATTGGCTCTTGACATAAGACGCCAGACGAAAGTATAGCTTTCCATTGCGCATTTGGTTTCGATTTCTACACACACACCACACACCCACACACGCGCGCACACACAAACGCCCACACGCACACACATACACACGCACGCACAATGCGGTTTATTCTTTCGAGTTGGTTTCGGTTTCGTTTACGCTTTCATTTAATAAGCAACGACGACGTTACAACAGCGCGGCAATTGAAGGCTATAGGGGCCTAGCACTGAAAATGCAGCTCTGTGGTTGAAGGAGAGTAAAAGAGGGCCTACATGTGAGTGGTTAGAAGGCGCTATTCAAACATCCTGATATATGCACGCGGTGTGGGTATAATTAGTCATCAGGTGGTGTGTGTTCTAGCCAATTTAGTGTCTTTTAAGAGACTGGACCACTCAAACTGTCTAGCTGTCGCTGTCCTTTTGAAGAAAGACCGGTTTCTTCTAAAAGCTGGTTCCCGCGTCTTGGCTTTCTTCGGGCCCTGATTACGATTCTATAGCAGACTTTAGTAGTATAGGCGCTTTGGAAGAGGCCATTCAGTGCCTATACGTCTTACGCGAAAAATGAAAGAGTTGGTGCGTTTCCGTTCACAGAGGACAAGAAGATTAAACGACTTGGACCGCTTGAAATAGAAATACCTAAGATATATATATACATATATATATATAGTATTTATGTGTGATGTATATAATTATGCCCAGTGGGGGCTCCAGAATTTCTTGTGAGGGGACAAGAGCATTTCCATGGGGCACCACATTCTGGCCGTCCAACATGTACGGGTCTGGTCTGAGGGGCGCCGGCATATAACCAAGAGAGGGTAGGAGGGGGCGAGCCGCCCCCACACCTATAGTAAAATGCGCCACTGCATAGGCCTGTGTAAGGCAGAGGTCACTGGCACACATTACGGTGTGTTCTTCTTCCTCCTTCTCCTGTTTTTACTCCTTCTCCTGAGTCACATCATCCTGTTTCCTTTTTTCTTCTCGGCCTCCGCTACAGAAAGGGTTCTGCTCCTCTCCGGAGACTTGGTCTGACTTGGGTAAATGTAAATGTACATGGTTTGGCCCTGTATCGAGTCCGGCCCTGTCCGGGGTTTGGTCCTACTATGAGGTCTTAAAGGGGAATCCTACGTTCCTATTTCAGTGGGTATGCCCATCATGGACTGTCTCAGTTTGTCTCGTTAGGCTGTCCTCTGGAAATCTACTTAATTTCGGCTTGATTTTGGTGCGCCATCGGTTAAGCCCTGTAAATTAGACATCAGCGCCACAGAATGCGAAGGGAAGGTGGAGGGATGGTGGAGGTGTCACTATTAAAAAGGGCTCTATATAAAAAGTCGTACTATATTTTAAAACTTTATACTGACACTTTCTAAAGCAATATTTTTATGAACTACGTGCATACAGAGCATCTGTGACCCTCTGGTAGGACTGTTGTTTCAATTAGCCAGGTCTATTTTGGTTCGCACTCGACCTTGCCTTGTATCGTTCGTCGGAATTCTAAAAATAACCGATCGACGAGATCAGTAAATAACCCCTGTGGTCCATAGTATTAGCCGAAAGTATAGGCCCGACTTTCGAATAGGCACCCGTAGTACATGCATCCTTGATACGCCGAAACCCACACACATAAAATAAGCCACAATAAGAGGTCCAGTAGCATATCAACCAGGTCTGTCAGTGATGACAGCTTATTAAAAAGATACACAGGCACGCATGTAGACACCGACGAACAGACAGGCATAGACACTGACAGGTTCAGGCTAAGAGACCCATACAGAGAAAGCCGAGTTAATTGTTTCTGTTTCTGTACTGTGTTTGCTATTCTGCGAAAAGACTGCTTAACCAGATTTTACCCATATCCCCCACAGTCTGCTCTGACGATCAAAATTGAAATGATTGACAGCTGCGGTCACGTGGTAATATGGAAATGTCATAAAACAAAAACGTCTAAGTAAACTTATACGATGGATATATGTATATGTATACACATGTTTACATATAGATACAAATAATTATATATATATACATATGCATAATTAAAATATGCACGCAAAACCTACTATAGATGTAGAGTAGATCATCATCATCATGAGTGGCGTACCCATGAAGCGTTGCCTTTTCCACGACTCTGCCACCCTCCCAGTGTTGGGCTCGTCTCCAGGCTTTGTCTAGCCCACATTTCAGTGAATGAAGATCCGCCTCCAACGTGCTGGTCCATGGATGCCTTAATCTTCCGACCGGTCTGCCCTAGCTCCTCCGGTGCCGATAATGAAAGTTCGGAGCGACCTACCGTCGTCTTGCATGCAAGCTATTGTCCCGTGCGAAGCGACCAAACATCCGGAGTCTTCTTGTTTCAGTCATCTCCGATACCGGGGTCTGTCTGCACGTCTGTATATTTTACGCTGGTGATGTGCCCAGAATATAAAATTAACATTCTTCTCAGGCATCATTGTTAGTAGTTAATAGTTTCCAACGTTTAACGACATCTTATGGCATCAAGGGCCGTTGACGTCGCCCTCCTCCTTTATCCAGGCTTGGACTGGCACTACCCGACAAAAGGCAATGAGTGGCGGAGTTAGGCACCATTGTTGGAAGGCATCCAGCTTCTCCTCTAGGGCTATTTGAGGGTCCAGGTCTCAGCCCCACAAAGGGGCACAGGTAGTGAGCAAGATGTAAGCAGGCGGATTTAAGTGTCCAGCTGAAATTTCAGATTGAGGCTGTTCACAGAGTCGCAGGCAATTGCTGTTCGCTTTCGGACATCAGGTTCGCTGTTGCCACGTAGCCTCGGTGTTCGAGGCGGTCTAGTTGTAATATTAAAATTATATGTATTCGAGTGTGTATGTATGTATATATGTATATATGTATATATGTATATATGTATATATGTATATATGTATATATGTATATATGTATATATGTATATATGGATATATGTATATATGAATGTATGTATGTATGTATGTATGTATGTATGTACACATATTGTATATGTGTAATAGCGGCTTAAAAGCAAAAGGACAGATGATCAAATGCATTTCTGAATTAATCTTGCACAGTGAATTAAGGTGATGTTCTTGTAAACAACAGAACTACACAAATGAAAACACCTACTATTGACCAGAGGCACAAATGAATCGTATTCCCCATGAAAGAACGACACATCTAAATTGCCTCAGCCAGTAGTCATGCAGGTAATCTTTCAGTGGCAGTCGCGGTTTGTGCGTAAATTAGTAGGGCGGGGTTGACTCCAACCCAGTTCTATCCACCCACATCACTGCCCCTTCTATTCTTAACGTTCAATGTTTGCTCCTTACCATCTCTGCCCAGAGTGTCTGTTTAAAGAACAGACAATCTCGGCAGAGATGGTAAGTGCACGTGCATCAAGGGCTCAGCTCTTCTCGCTCTTGTTACACGTCGATACGGAGTATATACTCTGTGTCAAGTACGAACCATGGCCCGAGCAGGAGTGGAACGTGACTTGTAGTAGGGTGAGAAAAAGTCAAGAACGTGCATCTCCACCTTTCTTGACTTTATCTCACCAGCATACACAGCAGACGATCGCCCATGGAACAACCTGTTCGACCCACTATCCGACCTACCATCCGACCCACTGAGCAATTGAACTTTGAAATGACTCAACCCACTTGCTCACCTGAACAAACAACCCACCTTGCGACCCATCGACCGACCAGTCGATCGGTTGACACACCATGCAGTCGACTCAACCCACTCGCCCGCCCCCCTCCAGCTACCCACCGGCATACATACATACATACATACATCATACATACATACATACATACATACAGACAAATAGACAGACAGACAGACAGACAGTGGAATAAAAGCAGTGTGTTTCAGTGCCTCATTGAATTAACTTATCAGTCATGCTCTGTCGACCGGCGTCTTCTAAACGACACATCACAGCAACAGCACTCGACTGTACGAAGTAACATCCTACGACCTCCTACAATACTGTTTCCACAGACGCATGCACAGACGGAAGGACGACAGACGGACGGACGCTCGAAAGGACGCTCGGACGGACAGCTTCTTTGAGAGGTGTCTAAAGGTGCTATACAAATATTCAAGATCTATCCATCGATCCATTTCATCTGAGTGATGGCCCGAAGGACAAGCTAATATGCCATAAGGGAGAGTCAAAGTTGTGGCCATTTCGTAACCTGTCAAAATTAAATCATGGCTAGGACTCTGGGGAGCAGCTGCGATCTCTGACCCCGGCCGGATTTCAAGAGTTTAGCTAGGTGGTGATTAGTGAAGTTTCTCCCGGAAGCGGTTCCTTCAGATTTGGCAGACCTACTTGGCATTGACAGTTCAGCGCTTCAAGGCAGTTGCTTTCCGCAACTCATTCCCTTTGTCAGAACTTCACGAGTGACCGCCGTTCAGAAGTTCTTCATCTCCAATAATTCTTTAATCCCGAAGGATCACATGGACCTCCGGATAATAATAATAATAATAAATAATAATAATAATAATAACAATTATTATTATTATTAGTAGTAGTGGTAGTAGTAATGGTAGTAGTAGTAGTGGTTGTAGTAATGGTAGTAGTAGTAGTAGTAATAGCAGCAGCAGCAGCAGTACCAGCAGCAGTATTATTTTATGGTACACAACAATAACAGCAATAACAATACAATAAAAATGCGAATGGTTCCAAGACAAGACCTTAGAAGGAGGGAATCTTCCGGTCACTGTATCATATCATCACCTTAAGTTGCATTTTCCCCACTCATTAGTTTCTTCCTTTTATTCTTCCTGCCAGGAGGTCATTCCCCCTCATTGCTTCCAACCACAGTTAATAGGCTACCCTGCTAGCTCGCCATTGATTCCCTGATTTACTGCACTCACGTCACAGAATCAGCTAAATTAGGCTTGCTGAGAAATATTGGTTTTCGTGGTAATTCATCAATTTTCTTCACTGAATCAAGCAGCCGCATACGCGACATATGCGTCTCCTTGTTCACCTGCCTTGCGTCGTGACCTTTGACTAGAAACAAGAGCCGACTGGCGCCGCCTGTCGTCGTACCGCCGAACGACAAATTGAATCAAATCCGGCGAAGCATGATTCCGAGCAGAGTGCTGCCACTTAGCGTCACCGGAAGAAGCTCATCGACAGAAGCTCAGGTGGCCAATATAAGTCAATAATGTGGCCAATAATTGTAAAGCGGAAACAATTTTCAGACAACATGTGTAGCCTATATGTAGCCTGCGCATACACGTGTCTTAAAACGCTGCGAACATGGTGGTCAGGAAAAGTTGCGAACAGGTGCATTTGCTACATTGAAATTGTTTGGACTCAAGGCATTTTTTTTCTATGAGCGTTCAGGCCACAGTTCTGTTTTGCCAAATTGGTGTCTGCTACCAGCAGACATTACTTCTAAAAGTGAACCGTTTTCCATTTGTTCGGAACCTGGAAACAGGAACGAAAGCTAACAGATGGCATCAGAAGAACAGGAAGGGAAGGGACAGGAGGAGAGGGGGAGGAGCAACAGAGCAGACGATGCCATGTATGAGCAGGTGACATGCAACTACAATTACCGTCAGGTGACATGCAACTACAATTACCGTCAGGTGACATGCAACTACAATTACCGTCAGGTGACATGCAACTACAATTACCGCCAGGCACCGACACCTGATGCCTTCCATGCATACGATCGTAGCAAACATAAAGACGGACAGGATGGAAAATAAGCACACAGATGAGCAAGCACACCACTACAGATGATGATGATGATGATGACGACGATGATGCTGATGCTGATGAATACAGACAGACGGACTCTGAATAGTTTACTTCAAATGTATTTCGAAATGAACTGGACTATATTTATATAAATGAACAAATGGCGTGCCATTATGTGTAGCGCGTAGCTATTTCCATTAGAAAGCGCTGTCGTCGCTAGACTTGTAAACAAAATTCAGACCGAATTAACCTTACATATCTACTGGTTCGGGGAGTTGGGGTAACAACCTTACATTGGCATGTATACACACACCCCATATATTATATATTTTAGTAAATAGATCTTACCTGCTATATGCATGGCGCATAATTATGGTAGTTTTAATGTAATTTTGGTATGGGTCGTGGTATATTATCATGGCATGTTTTGATGTGTTTTCGGTATTTTATATGGTATATAGTTACGGCACATTTTGCTGTATCTTTAGTATATTTATGGTATATAATTACAGTATAATTTTGGTGTATCTGTTGTATGTGTAACTGTAATCACAATTTTTATAACTTAAAGAGAAGATAGTCTAATCAAAGGCATTCTCTATGTTAGTCTAACTGATGTTAAAGTTTTTAACGACAATTATTGATCAAATCAATCAAACAATGCTCGGATAACAAAAGTCTCAAGTGATGGTCTCCTGAACACTTGCAGAGCCAAACTACGGGTCTTTGGCACACTGTATTTATAGTATATAAGTCTGAATAATTCTAGTATATATTTATATTAATATAAAGTGAGGAATAAATAAGGCAGCAGCTGAAATCTAGACCAACGGCAAACAGTGACACATACATAGCAAAGCACTTAGTCAATAAATTGGCAATGTTTTCATATTTACATCTGAAACGTAGATGTGTGTGTGTGTGTTAAATATCTGTACCTTTGGTCAATGATATTTATATAGTTACACACGCACACGCAAACACACCCACACACACCCACACGCACACACACATATATATAGCCGATACGAAAGTTGCCTGTAATGTAAGTACAAAGTGACCAAATAAAAATCATTGACTCACATTTTGTAGTTTCATTTCCAACACTCCACCGCCTCATATTCTAATGTATTATACATATATAGATGTCTGTATATGCATGCATGTACATTATAGTCATGGCTACATACAGTTATATATAATATCACATGTCTTTACATATTTGTATATATACATTTGCTCATGTATATAATATGACATATCTTCTCAACATCATATATATATGTATGTATGTCAGTTTTCCATCACTACATACATGTATGTGTGAAAAGGAGTACATCTATACATACATCACATATATAAATACATCAAATAGGCTGTACTCCTTTATATGTAGGCACTGTTCTACGTGTGCATATTGTAATTATATAGACCCTATATATAATAGGTCGCAACTGGACCAATGCATTTGCAAATGTTCACATGTCCATTAGACGAATGCGCTCATTTTCGTCTCCTGATGCGGACAGTCATGTCATCGTCGCCATTCGCTGCTGCTGCTGCTGCTGCTGCTGCTGCTGCTGCTGCTGCTGCTGCTGCTGCTGCTGCTGCTGCTGCACTGTCATTACAGAAGCGCCACATAATGCAAAGCCATTCCGAAATGGCATCATATGTTACTTGGATTTTGCTGTCTCTCTGAGTCGTCTTAACGACTGGCTGCCAATAGAAACGGCCGTCTGACAAACAGATTCATTGTAAAAGAACAGGGTCGAGGCTACTATATGTTCGGTCGCTACATGTGCATTTGCCGTGTCTTTTCCGCGTTGCCTTTCGAGAAATTGTCTTCTGTCCTAACCCTTCTTTGCTCTCCCGTCACCTATCCTTAAAATTTGGAAATCGTTCCGTAGCCATAACTGCTCCACACCTCTGGAATAAATTCCCTCAGAATTAAGACAATTATACTAACTCACCAACACTTCATCTCTTGCAGTTTCTGCCCTGGTCTTTCACTCAAAACTGAAACGTTACTTTTCCTAAAAATCCTATCTTGATTCTTTCTCTGCCTCTAATCTCTTCCCGCTCCAATTTCAAACACCATCCACCGTAGCCGACCGACTGTCTGCCTGCCTGACTCCCGGATCTTGACCTGGAACCGAACACGTTTTGCCTATCGATTTTGTTTTGACTTAGCGCCTGTAAATAAGCTGATTCCCGCGACTTAGCTTTCGTTGGGCGCTGTAAAAATCTCGAGATCAGGATTACGATTCACCGCAGCGTACCCCGGTCAGTATAACGTATTAAAAGCAACGTCTGCCAAACTGTTGCCACTTACTTGGCTTGAACACTTCCATTGGCAAAAACAAATAAATTCACTATATACTGGGGTGGAAATGTAAATGTAAAATGCAAATGTAAACATATAGCTTCGACCCTGCTCAATTTTCAATGTCTCTCGTTTCATCTCCCTAGATCTTTCTTCTCTTTCTCGCAATCATATTCCCACCCATCCCTCCTCCTACTCCTAACTCTTCGCTAGTCCACAGTTTTCCCTTCTCCTCCTCCAATTCCTCTTTCCATCCTCCTATCGGGTGAGATCCTTTACCACCGCTGCCCGTTTGAATGAGTTCGACGCCATTTAAGGTCCCCTTGTACGGACCGTGCACCCCGAGTTTCAAATCTCTGAAATATAGCCACAATCGGTATGCGAACCGGCATCCCCACGCAAAGAGGTGCCTTGACTTACGCTTTAACCAATGTAGCTAATTAGGCCAGTGCTGAAGATGATGATCATAATAACAGAGGGTGCATTTTCGAACCCCGGTGCATCACATCAAATTAACAATTAACTGTGTAGCCATTTAACCCGTACAGAAGGTTGTACCTTTATGCGCTTCAGTCGAAATATCCTTCAGCCCAGAACCACGATATGAAGACTGTCGTAGAATTAGCATGTAAGAATGAGCAACTACCTTTGTTGGACATTCATATAGCGCATTTAGACTTGCGTTAAAGCTGGAGACCAACAATGCTTAGTAAATTAGGAGTCAAATGATGCTCGTATAGAATTGGAGATGTCTTCCGCTGACAGGATTCGCAGACGGCCAACAAAACTCCAACCACGAATAACAGTTGATGTACTGCGCTGTCGATGTAGAATGTAGCAATTCGGTGCAGCGCGCACAAAACACGGTTAAGCGAACCGACTGGACCTCCCTAGGTTGATGGTTAGGTGAACGACATTAGACGTCTTTCATGCTTCTAGAGGTCTGTCCTACTGGGAGGATTATGATATCACAATGTTCTTCATCACGTTCATGATATAATTATCCTAATGTTGCTGCCCATATAGAGATGCTGATAACTTCTTCCAGCTTCATGCTTTTAGGATTGGAAGTTTTGCACCTGTTGCATGTCAACGACGGCAACTTTTCTGATTAACTGCAGCAGCATTTTTACTCTCCATTCCATCTCCTCGGATTTCATTTCCACATCTCTAGCCTTTTTATTTTTTCTCTTTCTTTTTTCTGTTGCTGGATCTAAACTCTGGAACTCCCTTTCTGTATCTTTTCGTTTTGCTGAGTCGCTTCTGTCATTTCGTTCTCAGCTTAAATCTTAAATTTTTCAAATTTTCAAATTGCTTATCCACCGTAGGCTGCCTATCTCTCTTGTGGACTGACATTCTGGATACTGAACTGATTGCACATTGGCTCTGGTGCACCATCGGTTGATGCCTTGTGCATTAGACACCGGCGCATTAGGAGTTACTAATTATTATTATTAATATTAACTTATATCCCCTCCTCTTCACATAATTCCTTCTATTCGCCGATTTCTTTTTTTCTTTTTCTTGTTCTTCTCATTCTTCTTCACCTGTGTTTGTCTTACATTTTCCCTGTCTCTCGTTTCACCTCTTTAGATATTTCTTCTTTTTCTCGCAACCATATTGCCACGCATCCCTCTTTCTACTCCTATCCCTTCGCTACTCCTCCAATTCCTCTTCACATCTTCCTGTTTTCTTCCTTTTTCTCTTCACGCCTCTATTATCTTCTTTTGTCCATCTCCCTCATTCCCCTCCTCTTTCTCCTCTCCCTCCACCTGTCATTGCCAGATAATCCTGATTAAGAGGTTTCGTGATGTTTCGACTAGACGGAGGACAAAAACTGTGGATGTCCGGACGTCGGCGACCAAGTCTGGCCAACTTTAAAGATGTCAACAAAAAGACAAAAGAATTGTAAACTGTACGCGTTTTTCTGCTGCGATCGTATGGCCTCGACCCTATCGGGTGAGATCCTTCACCACCGCTACACGCCGCCATTTAAGGTCCCCGTGCACGGACCGTGCTAGCCTGGGATTCAAATCTGTGAAATAAGCCACGACCAGCACGCGAACCGAGGATCCTCCATCATAGAGGCTTCCTTGGCGTACGCGCTTACCGATGTAGCTAACTAGGCTAACAATGAGTCATACAACGGCAAAGGCAGCCAGGAACACACAGAACAACACCGCCACACAGACTGACAGGCACATGCATAGATTAACTTACTGACTGACTGACACACTTACTTACATACACAGAGCGGGCTAGAAGGAGGGAAAGACGGAGGAAGAGGGAAAGAGAGGAAGAAAGGGAGGGAGGCAGAGGGATGGGCGGACAGAGGGATGAACGGAGGAAAGGCGGGAGCCAGAAGAAAGAGCTCGTGAACGGTGGAGAGGAAGATAAACACTGATTAATTGTTTCCATGTTGTAATTTTTGAGGTTCCTTGAGCTGACGTTACAAGCTTCTACTATGTATTCTTTCATCTTGAACGAAAGGCGGCGGCGCTCGTAAATCTCGACGAACGATAACATCTAAAGAAATCTTAATAGTAAAGTTGCAATAATAGTAATAAAAACAATACTAAAAAAGTAGTTAGTTACCGTGGTAACACCTAATTTCTACGAGCATTAAATAGCCGAATTGTTAAATGCTTGATGGTTTGCATGTATTTATGCATGTACTTATATGGCGCCTTTAAGAACATCAAAAATTTGTCCTACAAAGTATTTCTTTAAGAATGTCGAGGTGCGAGACTTTTACCAATAAAATCCAAAATGTAGGTATGGAAGCATGTATGTATGTATGCATCAAAGTGTGGAGGAGGGGCCAAAAGCCTATAAATGTACGTTTTATGAATAATAATGAATTTGATTCAAGCATTAGTATAATAGTTTGATATTTAAGTTGTTTGGTTCGTTTTAATTTATATCACACATTTTAACTAGTGTGTTAATTCAAATTAATAAAAGTAAACCTTTATTTCATTTCAACATTTCTTCCCTACTGTCTGATAATTGTCGACGCTCGATCACAGCGGCACTTGGCAGTTGTTTAGCCGTTTTAGGCCAGTAATAGCCTAAGTTTAGGGCGCCCTTAAGTAAATAAATTTCAACTGGTGTTGAGAGTTTCCCTATACACGAGAGATCGTGCAACAAGATGTTTCCCACGTTAAAGCGATGGCAGTTAATTAATTAATTGAGCAGAAATGATATGGTACGGCTATATTACGTTAAGAGTAGAAGGAACAGTGATGCGGGCGGCTTCGACCGTACGACTGGGTTGCGGTCACCTCCTCCGGCGAAATTATGTACAAACCCCTACGGCCACAAAAGCACTAATATAGCGTATTTAAAAAAACTCACAAAATTTATCTTACGAAGAAGTTTATCAACAACGTCGAGTTGTGAGACCTTTCCTAATAAAATCACAAATCTATGGTTGGAAGCCCTTCTTTGCTGTCTTGTCTTCTGTCTGTCTGGCTGTGTTTTTGTTTGTCTGTCGCTGTGTCACTCTTAATTTTTTATTTTGTAATCATTTGCTTATCGAAGCTCCAGCGGGGTCCATCCAGAGTAAATGAATTCATTTATTATTCCCTTCTCCCTTCTCTTTGCCAATAATATCGCCGTGGACTGCTGAAAAACAGGAATCATACAGGAACTCAGAGTGAGTATTTTGATAGAAATCTCAAGCACAGAACCCACTGCATTCAGTCAGTATATGTATGTCTTTCTGTCTGTCCTTTTTCCATTTGTCCGTCCATCAATCTGCCGCTGTCTGCTTCTCTTCATCCCACCCTCTCTCCTCCCATCCATCAATCCTTCATTCTCTCCTTCCTTCCTTACTTCCCTGACTCCTTCTTCTCGTTGCTTTCTTGCTTCCTTGGTTTCTTGCTTCCTTGCTTGCTTGCTTGCTTGCTTGCTTGTTTGCTTCCTTCCTTTCTTACTTCCTTCTTTCCTTCCTTTCTGCCTGCCTGCCTGCCTGTCTCTCTGTCTACATAGGACCGTGACTTCGTTGACAGTTCAACTGATGCTCGACAGAAGTCCATGTAATCGTCATCCACTTGGTCATCATCTGCCGCCCTCTCACTCCATTCATCCCTCCCTCCCTCTCTCTCTCCTCCCAGGCCAGCATCCTGGGCGTCTTCAGCGGCCGCCGCCTTCGTCGTCTTCGCGGGTTGTCCGGGGTCCTTTGAGCCGCCGTCGGATTTTCTTTAGATTTGCGAGCAAATCAATCCGCAAATAATGACTTCGATAAATTGCATTTTATGACATTCAGTTCATGGGGAGAAAGGAGGGACACGTTGGAAGGACACCCTAGAAGAGGCAGAGGGAGAAACCGGGCAATGGCCTGGATAGGGAAAGACAGGGACAGGCACAGGGACAAAGACGAGGACAGGGTGCAACATGAGTAAGATGTAAGAGTGACCATAACAGGATAGCGACAGGAACCGTTTGTTGAAGAGAACATTTGAAAACGACGGCCACTAGCTACTGTTGGTGTTTAGGATGAGGGGGAGAAGGAAGAGGAAGAGGAGGAGAATTAAACAGGAAGAGAAAGAGGAGGAAATCATGAAGATAAGGAGAACAAGAGGATGAAGAGTAGGATGATTAGAAGACAGAAAGAAGAAGATGAGGATCTGGACGATGAGGTAAGTAAAAAAGTAAAGTATCCCATATCACACAAGTGAGACGTAGGGGAGGCGCTCATTTCCTTTTCTTGAGCCGGCAGTGGACGAATCCCAAGGTCCAGGACAAGGGGTCAGTGATTCGCAGGACTTGCCGTTTACTTCCCAGCTTACGTCGGTACCAAATTATGCTGCTTGGTGACAGAGGCTCGTGTGCGCAAACAACTTGCCCAGGGTCGTTACCCTCAAACGCTGATCAAACGCGTTACCGATAAACCACCGTGCCGCCACGATCACTTGGACATGGAGAAAAAGAGCAGGAGAAGGAGGGTTAGGAGGACCTAAAACAGATAGAGGAGAGAAAGAGGAGGATATGCATGGTATTTTAGAGTAGAACAGAAGTGAAGCAGGACAAAGGGGATTAGAAATGGGACAGAGGAGGAGCTGAAGGAAAGAGAGTAGAATGAAAAGGGGTAGAAGGAAGTGCATACTCAGTAAAATCGAGGAAGAGGAGGAGGAGCAGCTTTTCATTTAAGGCTGAAAACCAAATTTTTCAAGCTATCCTGTCCTGCTTCCGCTCCTGGGGCCGTATGCATGACCACCATCACCAACGATTTCCACCGCAGCACCATGTTGCCTCCTTGACTTGGCCACCCCCTCCGATTGTGTCCTGGCAGCGAAACTGACCGAACAACCTGGTTGATTTAATACAGCGCCGGTGAATAAGGTCGTCTCCCTGACGCGACCTTTGTGGGGTGCTGAATTTGGTAATTTACAGTTACATTTACACTTTCTTAGCTTCTTCTTAAAAGCTACGATAGTGTCCACTGAAACAGTACTATCACCCAAACTACTCCATAAGTCAACAATTCTTGCACTGAATAATTTCTACCCTAATGCTCCTTTCGGTTTCTTAAATAATTTATATCTGTTACTTTTGCATTGGCTTTCTGCTCAGCAAAGATTTTGTTTTAAATGGAAGATTATAGTTAATCAAACATTAAACTCTGGTCAACCACAGTACTTAAAATCAGTCCTCTTTCACCAGACCATTCATTATTCAACCAGGACATCTTATTGTCTTTCTCTGGTTATCGTAATCTAATCGTAATTGTAATCAAGAATTTATAAAGAGCCACTTCAAGATAAACTTAGCAGAGGCGCTCCCGGTCCAACAACCCAGAACCACTGGGGAACAGAATGGTCTTCAAGCGCTTGCGGAAGATAGGGAGAAAGGGAGAGCAGCTCATGGCGCAGGTCACCAGGGAAACGATTCCAAGAAGTAGGGCCGATCAAAGCAAACCTTCTGCGTGGAGCTGTGGCTGTTCGGATTGATGGAACAAGCCGAACAAAGTAATCTGCGGCCAGGGATAGAGGAGATCAGAACACAAAGCCCCTTTAGGCAAAGTGTGTAAAAACTAAAACTCTAAAACTGCTCTTGATGGATGAGCTTTTTCAGTAGCTGGACCTAAATTTTGGAACTCTTTTCCTGCGTCTGTTCGTTCTGCTTAGTTTCTTGGGGTATTTTCGGTCTAAACTTAAGATTACTTATCCACCACAGGCTGCCCCTCTGTTTCAGCAGACTGACTCCCTGGATATTGAACTGACTGCGGCTTGATTCTGACTCTCCATCGGTTGATCCCCTATTATATTAGACACCGGCGCTATAAAAGTTGCAAATTACAGTTAGGAATAAAAAAAGAGGAAAGGGGAAATAAAGGGTATCTCATTCCATCACTCTGTTAGCTCTCCGATAAGCCCAGTTGAGTCGTCTGTCAAGTAAGACATCACTCGCAATACGTGACAGCAGGTCTCCTTGACACACACAGGTGCATACGAAAGTATATACATACAAAGAAACACACATACTAGGAAAGAAATGCACACACATGAACATATTCACACACACAGTCATACATGCATTTTCACACTAATACACGTAAATATATAGAAACAGTACAGGATCCAGAAATTTACAAAGGACAAAGGCAAGTGGGGCCTACGGAAGGACGTCCTTGAAAATCCTTCTTTTAGTCATCGGAAACATTTGACGACCAATTGATTCGACACAAATTCTTATAAACTTTTTAAGTCATCAGCATTTTTACCGTATTTATCTTCGTCATCAGAATTTTGATCCCCTTTTCTTTAGTTTCCCAGATCGTTATGACTTTTTTACGCTCTCGTGATTTTAATTACTCTTTTGGTTATGACCGCTTAATTAATTTCCCAGTTATATCACGACCTCTCTATATTACACGCGTATTAGGCAACCCTCTCCCTAACAAAATTAGGGAAAACTCAACGGCGTGCCCCCAAAAGTCAAATTGGGCCGGATTGATCCCTGGATCTGCCCGTTTACAGATTTGTATGGGTAAATTTCTTTCATATTGACTTGGACCATCCCTTCCCCATTGGAATGCTTTTATTCGTCAGGTAACGAAATCTGTTAAATGTTATCCAATGCAGCCAAAATACGCACAACGTTATGCAAACGTCTAGCCTATATGGATGCACGTGTGTGCGTGCTTGTGTTTACAGATGTGTATCTACCGGTGAGTAGGGAGAGTCGTTTCATGGCCGGAAACGGGTTATTCCCGGAAGTGTCGAGGATGTCAAGACGGTAGGACTCCCTGCGTATCCGGTAGACCTTGCGATGGAAGTCTTCGATGGTCGGCGTGTACTTGTCATCGTACTTGTTGTTGAGGAACCGGTTGACGATGGCCGTCTTGCCGACCTTGGCTGACCCGAGAAGAACCAGACGATGACAGTTTTGAGGGGGAGCCTCCTCCCCATCCGCCAGCAGAAACAACGGCACCGAGTCCGGACGACTGGCCCCCGCCCCACCCTCAGTCTCAGCTGCGCTCGCCATCACTACGAACTCCTGCTACGACTACTGCAAATCACAATATCTTCATGTTGTTGTTATCATCATCATCATCATCATCATCATCATCATCATCATCATCATCATCACCATCATCATTATTTTTCCCCCAAGCAACATTTGATCCCTCGGGGTTAAAAACTTTTTGGAGAAGAGATTATTATTATATTATCATTGTTGTTGTTGTTGCAGAAAAGGTCATAATAATAATAATAATAATAATAATAAATATTATTACTATTATTATTATTATTATTATTATTATTATTATTATTATTATTATTATTATTATTATTATTATTATTAGTAGTAGTAGTAGTAGTAGTAGTAGTAGTAGTAGTAGTGGTAGTAGTAGTAGTAGTAGTAGTAGTAGTAGTAGTATCATCATCATCATCATTTTAGATTTGTTTTTATTATTATTAATATCGAAGAATGATGTCCGACGGGTGATACGAAATTTGTGCTAGAGAGACGCTTTACCATCATCATCATCATCTTTCTCATCATCATCATATATTGAAGAATTAATTAGATAATTTAGACCGACGATAAAGATAAGCAGACGCAGGACGAAGAAGAAGATGAAGTTGAGAAGGATGAAAAGGAGGCGGAGAATGAGGAGGAGAAGGAGGAGGAGGAGGAGGAATAAGAGAGGAGAGGAGAGCAGGGGAGGTTGATATAAGTCGCCTAAATCAGGCTGTGAATCTTCGTTTCTTAATTAGCTTCGCTCGAAATCTCGAGCAGAATAAACTAATTTGATATGGTACAGTGTTTCCAATTTCCTTCCGAGGGTTTGAAAGTCGACGCTAGGTCACACTGCCCCGGACACTAGGTGACATCTATGTATATATATAAATTATATAACTAATATTTTAACTATATAAACATTACTGTGTGTTTTTGACAATTATACATAAGTGTGTGCTATATAATTCATACATATATATATATATCGCTGGCATTAACGAAGTTAGAGGCAGACATACACGCAAAGCAGAGACAGAAAGACAATGGCAGCCAGATACGCAGACATTCACATGTAGAGAAGCAGATATGGAGAAAAACCTGGGCAAAATGCATGAAAGTAAAAGAAATGGATACAGATACAGAGAGTCAGTTAGACAAAAGCAAGAAGACAGGTAGACAGAAGCAACAGGGCACGTAGACACATCCACAAAGATCGAGAAACATGCAGCCCTCCGCAGACAGACACGCATGCAGGAGAAGAAAGGTATGCAGCCATAAGCGCAGAGATATTGATGCGAGAGCAGCAGGGTATACAGACAGACAAATAGACAGAGTCACGCATGCATGAATGCATAGACACACTCATGGATAAGCAGACAGATACAGAGACACACACGCAAAAACGCGCAATAAAACAGAGACAGACAGACAGACAAATAAAAATATGAAGACTGACATACAAAGCCATCAAAGAAGACGTGGAAAGAGGAGCGGAGAGGATGGAAGGAAGAAGAAGGAAGACAGAGGCAGGCAAATAGCCGCCATTAGTGTCAGATTGAACGGCTTCTGTAGCGCTATTATCCCATTACAGCTCTGCGTGTTGATTAGGCATTCCATTAGGAAGTCGGATGCTGGACGTCAGTGTTAGCCTCACGAGACAAATACAAAGGCAGACTGACCCAAAAACAGACATACACACAGCTAGACAGACAGACAGACAGACAAAACGGCTGACTGACTGACTGACTAACTGGGTGGCTGGCTCACTCCCTCAATAGTAGACGAATTGGTATAGCAAAAAGTACTAGAAAGAGAGATAGAGAGAGCAAGAGAGAGACAGAAACAGAGACAGATAGAGAGACAGAGATAAAAGCGGAGACATATCGAGAAACATAAGAAGAAACATATTAAGTGCGAAAGAAATAAACAAGCCTAGGCAGTCACACAAACACGCACAGACGCGCAAGCAAAAACAGATACATAGCAGACAGATGGTGCAAACTGTTAGGGTCCTGCCCTTCCCCTCGATAATGCGACAGGCTTTTGACCCAAGGCACCATAGGCAATTTTTTCGTAGGCGCACAGAAAGACTGACAGAAAGGCAGACCCACAGACAGACATGCAGACAGGCAGCTCGCAAACAGGTTGACAATTAAACAGACTGATGGATACACATACTGGCAGACAAGCAGATCGACAGAAAGACCAACGGACAGATAGACAAACAGGAAGATATACAGCCCTACAGACAATACGAAGACCAACAGCTCTCGGACGAACGAGATAGACAAAACTGAGTGAGCTCCAGCTGACTCACATTACAACGATAAAATTTATATAGCGCTTCTTACCAAAACTAAATTACAGAACAGCGCTCAAGACATGAGAGCCCCGTAAGAACGAATGTCCTGCTGGCGACTCCACCGTAAGCTAATGACCGCAATTAGTGTTTCGCTAATTAATGAGTGAAAGCGCATAGGCCGTTCGAAGTCTTGATAAAAGCTCGATCGAACTTAAAGTGATCAGTTGTAAAAGAAATCCGAATTACTTGCACAGAAAGACAGAAAGTCGAAACACTGAAGTCGCAGGACAATGCACTGAATATTTCAGCATCGCCAACTGATCGTCTGAGAAGAAGACTGGAATCAACGGACGGCCAGTGGCTTCGAGATGAACAGAGCAGAAGCGATTCTTTGTCTCCTACCTGACTCTGCCACCTGCAAACGTCATTCTGGCTGTAGTTCTTCTGAGCCGTAACGGCAGCCACAACATCTCTTAATTCGCTTCGTCCGTCCTCTCTCTTGTCTGTCTCTCTTCCTTGTCTCCGTCCTCTCTCTTGTCTGTCTCTCTTCCTTGTCTCCGTCCTCTCTCTTGTCTGTCTCTCTTCCTTGTCTATCCCCTTTGCTTCTCAGTTGACAATTTCCACAGGCGATGCTGCCTCCTCTTCCCTTCGCGTAGGCATACTGTGGTTGCAAAGCGGTCCTTCGGTCGGCATCCTGCGAATCACCGCATTCTACAGCAACCAGTGTACTCGTGCGCGATGACGAAGACAGGCGCAGACAGACAGAGACACAGAAACACACACGGAGAGCGACAACAACGTGGACATAGAAAATGGCAACCAAGTACGCGGAGAAGACAGCATCTTTGCTCAAGAACTAAGATTAATCTGGATTTTAATCTAATCATCTTGTTGTTGTTGTTATTAATATTAATATTGATATTAATATTAATATTATTATTTTTGCTATTATTATTATTAGTAGTAGTAGTAGTGGTAGTAGTAGTAGTAGTGGTAGTAGTGGTGGTAGTAATGGTAGTGGTAGTGGTAGTAGTAGCAGTAGTAGCAATATTAAGGCAAATTATATGGCGTCGTAAAGCTGACAGCTCGAGACAAGGGCACAATAAATAATGATAAAATTTCTGTAGATCGTGTGTTATTGACCAGAGTGCAAGAACCGATGGTTGCCAGATGCTAAAAAACAAAAATTAATGAAACACATAAGTAGGGCCTACGCACTTCAAACGACCCATAGAAAGTGGACGTCCGAATCAACGAAAGAAATGACGGCCAGACGGACGGAGAGAAAGATGGAAAGACAGACAGACAAAAGAACGGAAAGACGGATGCGGTGACTGATAGATAGGCGGGGGATTGACGGTCAGTGCTTGTAAATTAGTCATTCCGTTGTCTAGTGCCCGATCGTACCTATAGACTACCCTGGGACATCAGTGGCGATGCGTGTCTGTCTACTTAACCCTGAAGGAGAAACTCCAGTGAGGACTAACACATCAGACGACACGCGAACACGCATACTTAGCAAGCTAGAGACAATGACGCGGACACAGACAGACAGATACACAGCAGGCATCATGCTTGAGTCATTGAATGTTGATTTCTTGTTAATTTGTCTGGGCAACGGCACAGTAGCAGACAAAAGCGAGGCAATCTGTGGTGCAATAGTGATCTTGGGATGAAAGTGCGTTCCAATTAGCCTTTCTAATTAGCAGAGACAATTAGCCGTCGAAAATCGGCCTATTCCGGGAAAGCATGAAGTCTATCACCAGAACGCTGAATCCACCTACTGTCAATTCTGGATTCAAAAATTTGGTCCCGTGTCTAGATGATAGATTCTCGAGTATTTCTTAAGGCAGCCGTACATCGAGACGCTTCGATTCGACCCGATCCAATCCCATCCCACCCCCCTGGAAAAATCGGATCGGATTGGATCGGTGCGAGTCGGTGTACGTTGCAAGTTTTTGTCAGTCGACCGATTTATGTATGCTCATATGTATACATACATACATACATACATGCATACCTACATACAGATACATACATACATACCTACATACAGATACATACATACATACATACATATGCGATTCAGACACGTTCACTTTATCGGGATCAATGGGGTTCGGTCAGCCAACTGGGTATGGTGTACCGACCCAATCGGATCTGATTCTATGAAATCAGACTAAAAAACTCTAAACATGTTCACTGTTTGGAGTGACACCGATCGTTCTCGACCGAGTTTTTTCGTACTGCACACCGACCCGATCCGATCCGATCCGAACCGATCTTTATCTTAAACTCAAGATTTCCGCAGCGCCTACACAAAGCTAAGTCGCAGTTGAACCAGTTTATTTACAGGCGCTCAGTCATAACAAAATTGATAGGCAGGAAGGATCACATGGTGGAAGGTGTTTGGAATTGGAGCGGTAAGATAGATAAGGGGAAGAGGAGGAATCAGGATAGGATTTGTGGAAGAGGAGGGTTGGCTCGTCGCTCAGCGCTCCCACAACCTCAGGCAGCTGTCGAACCCACTTTGTCGACTGCTTTGAAGACCTGCGAGCGGCAAGCAGCAATTCTTGGGCATACTAGGCACCAAACAGGCGCTTGGGCAGAGTCCGGTTAAAGTCCTCAACATTACCCTGCTGGCAGTGCTTCTCAGCTCCTACACAGTATGTACGTACATGTACTCGCGCTCGGGGTCGACCAGTAGAGGTCGAGGTCAGGTCAGCCTCCCGCGTTTGTAAATCCGGCCTAAAGGGGGGGGGGGCGACTTCGATGGCGCTCTTGTCAGCCAGCAGCTCCGCTTTTTATATTGATAGACCTCGTCGGCAACGGTGAGGGTGTACTTGTATGTCTTGCGGGAATGCAATGGGGCAGGAATAGGAGCTCAGCCTGGTATACAGCTTTTGGGATGATTCTGGTCGAACATAGGGCGTCGGATGTGGTTAGGCTTCGGCAGAGGATTTTGCCAAACTGTTTGATTCTTGAGCCGAGCCCAGGCAGTGTCCTCGGAATGCCCGGCCCAACGCTTGGATATCGCGGCATCTTGTCGGCAAGTTGTTTCCTGGTTGCAAGAAAAAGACAGCGTGTTGCATATAAGTGATAATTTATGTTCTGAAAAATGACTCAAGTTGTAGAAAGTTGTCTAAATGAAACGCGCGGAAGGTGTTTAATTAATTTGACGGAAATGTGAGATTTCGTGAGTGAAATCAGAGTAAGAAGACGTTAGTAGGTAGGTCTCAGCATAGGCAGTTCGAACTGCTTAAACACTACGGAGTGATTCAAGATTTTGGACAGAGTAAGTCAGTTAAACGATCGTAATACTAGATTTGATAAACGACTGAATAAGTTCTAGAACTAATATATGTGAAGAAGAGCTATTATCTGTATATGCAGTGGCTGTGGCACGTACCGCACCAAAGACAATTTCATGGACAAATCCGCCGATAGATGCCAGCAGTGCGCGCGCGCGTGCTGCTTAGAGAAAAGTTTATGGGAAGAGAAGAAAAGCTCGAAGGAAGATAGAAAAAGTCCAAAGGCTGTGGCTAAACGCCTAAATGTTTGAAATGAAATCGTCAACAGAATGAATGCTGAGGATCCAGTGCAGAAAGGAACAAACGAAATTGAACATGAAGATACGGTGCAGGGACAGTAGTAGGGAGGACCATCAGGGCAGCTGAAGGAGCAGAAAGCAGTCAAGGGTGTCTCCAGTAGAAGGAAGGAGAAGGTGGTGTTTTGGCAGGAGATTCTCTTGTCAGCCATGTTGGGAAGAATTGCAGACACAGTGTGCAGGATTCAACGCCGTCTGTCAAAGCCAGGAGCAAAAACTGATCAATTGATTCCTGAAATTAAGAGAGGGGAATTGGGAGATACAGAAATTGTGCAAGTTGGAACAAATAACCTCCGGATGGATGAAGTGGAGGACATTATGACCATATATGAAGGAATGATACATGCGATGAAGGAGAATAGACAAGGGGAAGTACTGGTGATGGGATATTGCAAAGGCAGGACATAAGCGAATCCTTGGAAAGCAAAGGAGTCGAGATCAACACAAGACTGAAGATGATGCTTTAAAAGAAGAAGTTAGGTATCGGGAGGTTTGCTTCAACCCATGGAAGGGTGGTTACTTGGGGGAGAAATGGTTTACTTCTTAATGCTTGAGGTGCAGATGTGATGGGCGAGACAAGTCTTCATGATGATGAAGACTTCAAACTTGGGAAGAAGGCAATTAGCGCAATAAACGGACACACTGACTGTCGAAGAATTAAAGAATTGAGAAAAAAGAAACTTACAGTATGTATGACAGGAGGTGTAAGGAAACTGAAGGCAGTACTTTTCTGAAGTGCATGTTTGCAAACGTGAGAAGTACAGTACCTCATCTACCTGCCTGTCACGCTGGCTGACAACATCCATCGTAGGCGAGTCTGGCATACGGACCAAGACGACATACAATTAACCTTCGCGGCGAAGCTATCACCATACACCTCCACCTCCGCAGGACCTAGAATGTTCGTCTTCACAGGGTCGGGAGGACAGGCCTTGAGGCTGCGGCGGTATGTTGTTGGGAGCGGCCTGTTCAGTTGGATACCCAGTCTCACACGCGCCCTCGGCCCTGCTGGCTCCTTCACAAGCGCAAGGACTTCATTTATTGATTGATTGACTGACTGACTGATAGATTGATTCATTGATTCATTGATTCGTTCGTTCGTTCGTTCATTCGTTCATACTTACATAAAGAAATGAACTGCAAACAACTCTTTTTCAAATACTGATTGCCTCCTGTAGTTAAGTAAATTCAGTAACTGCTATCATTTACTTTTGGCTGTTATTGGTAAATTCATAGTGGCTGAATACTTTATCGACTTTTGGTGATTTTACGTATTTTATTTTTAAAAAGCAGCGGATAAGTCAAATGTGTCTATAATTTAAGTTGTAAATATTTACACAATATCGGTTATTATAGGTGCAGTCCAGCGTGTTAAACCAAGTTCATTACTCATGCTGATCACTAATTACTCTCTTTAAATATAACAACTTCAAACACATGCCTATACATTCAATCATAATCGTAATCTCGAGATTTATACAGCGCCCACAGAAAGTAAAGTCGCAGGAGCCAGCTTATTTACAGGCGCTCAGTCATAACAAAATCGATAGGCATCCAACGACGGGTTCAGTTCCAGTTCATGATCCAAGGCTCGGGCAGGGCCCCAGTAGGCGGTCGAAGGCTACGTAGGGGGCATGGTGTTTAGAATTGGAGAGGCGAGAAAGGCAGAGTTAGAGAAGAAATCAGGATAGGATTTTTGATTTGTGATAGAACAGTGCTTTGTCTTTTGAGTTAACAAATGAAAGACCTGTGTAGAGATTGCAAGAGATTCAGTGTTGACTAGTTCGTAAGATGGGTCAGATAATTGCAGACTAATTCTGGCGGGAGTTGATCAAGGATATAATCGCCATCAAAATAGTAAACTCGAAACTTCTATAGCGCAACTTAATTGCTAAGCGCAGGGCACCAGCTTATTCACGAACCCTGCGTCAAGTCAGAGGGGTTGTCCAAAGATGCCATGTCAAGAACCAAGTCCGGTTGCCAGAAGACCAGAGAAGGAAGGGGGAGAGAAGCTGTTGGGTGGGTTGTGTTTAAGGTTAAAATAATTCAAAAATAATTTATAGTAACAGAAATCCATAATTTGTGACATGTTTTCATCCGTTGACAACGCTTTCTTATTTATTCACTGACTGCTAACGATTTAAGCAAATCAGATAAAGTTCGACTTCAGTGAGCAAAACACGGACACGTTATTAAACGCTAACGAGACAAGTGCTGCCATCTATTGAATCCACTAACCCTAAAAATCGCTGACATCGCCGAGTGACCAATGGCGAAACAACAACAGCAGCAGCAGCAGCAGCGGAAGTTCGTGGCAAATGTTTTCTAATCCAACAGATAAAATGGTTTATAGAACACCACGTCCCGCAACTAAGTCAGCCAGTACCTCAGAGATTTCCTCCTTACATTCACTGTAGTGTGCACTTCGTTCAGCACCGATCGCCAAAACACCTTAAGGCTTCGTTTATCTTCATTATCGCCTAAACTATTTTACGAATACACAACTGGCATTACGGATCCTAAGGCTTTCTTGAAATTGATAAGACCCTGAGCGCCTGTTGTCAAAATCCACCTCGAGCTCGCTCTAAAAGCCGTCGCTCTTAGCAGCAAAAACAGCATCACACTGCTAGTCTGGTCTTGGTAACTGAGCTCGAACCATCACAGACGTCCTCCCTCTGCCTTGCCTGTGACAAACCGGTTACTTAAGACGATCAGATGACTAACTTCATGTCGCCTTCATGCTTCCAACTTCCGTTTCTGAATGCTTGTAGAAATAGCAGATTCCTCGGCGACATTGCACACCTGAAACAAGACGTTAGCTTCCGCCACGCGAGTAATGAACTAGTCAAATACACCCTTACTCGTTTAATAACGTCGTTGCGATTGACTGCATTTATTAAGCGCCACTAGCTAATGAGTAAGCATCAATCGACACAGTAACGATATTGAGCAGGCTCGAACCCTTACTATTCGCGTTACAAGTCGAGCGTTCTAGCCAGTCGGCTAGCGTGCGACGATTGATGACCGATACATTCGCCAGGTGCCGTCATATGTGGCTGTTGAATATTGGTTGTTGTTCAGGTGGCAGAACGCCACCTAGCGATCACCGAAGTCGTTGCATAAAAATGCAGTAACCCCCAGTTACGACAATTATCAGCCAATCAGAGACGGTCGCATAATCCGATGTATTTCTTCCGTAGATTTTCTCGGCTGACATTCATAAAACAAATAAGAAACAACTGCAATCGAGTTGGCGTAAATGAACAATCGTAATCGTAATCGTAATCCCGAGATTTCTACAGCAACCAACGAAAGCCACATCATGGGGGCCAGTTTATTCACAGGCGCTCCGTCAAAACAAAATCGATAGGCAAAAGGGTTCGGTTCCAGGTCAAGATCCAAAAGTCATGCAGAGACAGCGAAGCAGCTACGATGGGTGGTATTTGGGATTGGAGGTAACAAGGTAAGCAAATGTAGCACAAAACTCCTTGGCCATTAGTCTGTCTGTCTGTCTGTCTGTCTGTCTGTCTGTCTGTCTGTCTGTCTGTCTGTCTGTCTGTCTGTCTGAATGAATGAATGACTAAGGCCTTTCTGACCGTAAGGACAGACAAAGAGAAATCAAGAGCTAGGGCCAGGTCCAATATTCCTAATCGGACAGCGAGATCCGCATAGTTATTAAATATTTTGCGTGGATCAATCTTCGTGCATCGGACAATTTCCGGCATAGAAGTAAATCGAAAGGAAGCAATATATCAGGTACTTATGATTCTTTAGACCGCTCTATGGTTTCTATTTACCCATGAAAAGTGCGTTGAATTTATGTAGCACCAGGCGTACGAAGTCGTGGCTTAGGGTGTCTGGCGCCGCACGTTTCATAACAAAGTCCCTAGGAAATTTCGCCCCCAGCGCAACAGTCATGAATAAAACAAGTGAGCTACACAAAAGACAACGACGACGATGACTAAGACTTAAGTGCATGAGAACTAGGACACGACAACAGAAATGATGTCATGCTTTGTGATTACGAGGATTATCACTGGCGTGGTGCACGGTGGTAATATTGGCAATGACGAACATGACGACGAAGACAACGACAATGAAAAGTTATCACTATGATCATGATGATGATGATGGTGATCATCATCATCATCATCATCATCATCATCATCATCATTAACGACAACATCATCAGCATTATCCTCCTCCTCCTTCTCCTCCTCCTCCTCCTCCTCATCATCATCCTTATCATCACCATCACCACCATAAACGTCATAAAAAACGTCATCGTCGTCATTGTCATCATTTTGCAAAAGATAGACAAAAAGGAGGAGGAGGAGGAAGAGGAGAACACGTGACTGCATTTGATCATTTCCACCTGAATCGAATCGACCGGCAGAAAGCTGAAAAGGTTCTGAATCCTTTAAATGGTAGGCCCCGTGTAAGATAGTGTGCTTATGTGTGTGTGTGCATGTTATAGTTTGTTTGTGTATGTCTGTGTGTGTCTCTGCGTGTGTCTGTGTATCTTTGCGTGTGTCTATGCATCTGTGTGCGTTGATTTTTTCAAGAATTTGTATCTGCGTTGTTGCGTTTCGCTTGGTGACAGATGTAAGGCCATCGATGAATTTTCTGCAACGGCACATGATTATGTGGACACGAGTGGACGGAGAAGGGGTGGTAGTCGTGATGGTGGTGTCGAGGGTGCTCCTCACAACCCTTCCCTTTCCTCGAAAAGAAGAAAGCCACTTGGTTAATTAGCGCTGAAGTGTTGTCGATGCAGCAGGAGGAAATCTTTTGCCGTTTAACAACAGAATCAGCATGATAACAATAATTCGTCGTCTTTGCTTCGGAAGCACTCATCCCTCCTCCGTCCGTATCCATGGCAAATGCTCCTCATTCGCTTAAGCCACTCCACTAATCCTCGCAGATTTAATATTCATTATGACGGTCGTCATAGCAACGAATATATTCCGTTTAGTCTCGTCACTCACCGAATTCGAATTAAGTGCCTGTGAGAGGCACTGATTTCGAGCTCTTGCTACGAAAGAGCGGAGACTGCCAAGAGAAAGAGATCATCCTAGGCACATCTTCCCGAGCTCGGAAGCCCCAAGATGACATGGTTCGATAACAGTGACTGAATTATTGTTCGACCAGTTACACCAGGAGACGAGGGACAGAAGCAGGTGGAATAAAATTGTCCGCGTTGCAGCCAATCCTCGCCTCGAGGACGGTTGAAGACAAGACAAGACAAGAGAGGTACTGAAGTGGTCTATACTAATGCTCAAATACTGCAGATCGGTGGCATAGCAATGATCGTCTAGCTGTTAAGTAATGGCCCTGCATAACCAAAACCACTCCACCAATCCTCAAATGATCAGGAGTAGCGAAGGCAGCCAATCGATAAGACCGTCGGCATAGCAACGACTGCCGTGCCTTTTATTTCGTCATCTCGCTAACTCAGACGATGCTGGCTGTTGGCATAGCAACGACGATTGCCTTGCGCTTATTGTAATAGTAACTTTCGAGTAGCAATATGTGATCTTACTAAGTCTCCAAGTGTTTACTATCTATGGAACCCTAATGACTGAGTTAGGTGCAGACGCTAATATAGTCAGATCTTTCACACACATCAGTTGTTGGGTCAAAAAGCCAGACACAACTGTGGCCTTTTAATTGAAGCAATCAGACAAAGCTTTATGGTATCAGGCGGCAGTGATTTGTCTTCTACACCAGACAGTTAATGTCTGCGATAGTTTAAGCAACGCTATTCTGAAATGTGTCTGGTTAAAAGATACATTAGTTTTAAGTGTTACAGAGACGATTTCCTTACTTTTAACCATGTGACCTTTACAACTGTTAAACCTGAAGAGGCGCATATGAAGACAGCTTGTTATGTTCTAAAGAACAAAGGGGCATGCTGCAACCAAAGGCGATCAGATTGGCTATAGCTACGGTATCCCTGTTTGTGTGTAAAGAAGTGTTGTCTCGGTCGACATAGGGCCATCAGACAACAGTTGTTGTTGCTTTTATAGGTTAAAGCTCTTGTCCCTCCCGCCGTTTGCAGCGCCACCTGCGACTCCGAATAATTGCGCTTCGGCAGTGTATGGGTGCAGCCGACTACTTTAGCAGGTTTCATGTATGCAAATCGAATTAGACACGATTGGCTCCTTCGCTACACCTGGTCTCTCAGCCGTTCACCGACTATCGACGGCACTTCTACGCTGATTCTTATCTACAAAAACGCAGAGACTGACGGAGAACCAGACACTGACAGAATGCAAGCACCTGCCCGAGACAGAGGTACTTCAAGAGGACTAGACATTCAAATGACTTTGATCAGACCCTGGACACTCAGAAGGTCAACAAAAACGGCTGTGACTGTGAGGCTGCCGAAGTAGATACCACGCAGTGTAAGAGGATACAGCTAGCTATGGATATAGTGTGCAATGCGATAGCACGCGATTAGACAATAGGAAATTCAAAAGATCGAATTAGACAATATTAGATAGTTGACTGATTGATTCAAAAGCTAATCAGTAAGCTAGACAATAATCAAATCGAAAGCTAAAAAGTCTAATAGGCAACTTAAAGAGCAAAAAAGTAGAAATTAGGTAACACACAAGTAGAAAACAGGCTGAAATCTCCCGTTGAAGGCCAATTCGCTTAGTTTGTGCCAAGTAGAAATGAGCATCGGGCCGTGCCGCGCCGGGTCAAACCACCATTTTTGCGACGCGGGCCTGGCCGGGCCCTGCTCGAAGCGGGCCGGCCACGATTTTTCGGTCGTGCTCGTCTTTAGCGCCAACCCCTGAAAGTGATAACCATAATTCGGTGGTGGTTTGTTAGGGTGCCGCGGTAGCAAGATGGGCAGAAAGATAAAATTCTTAAATTAAGATATGTCGAATATTTGACTCGAATTATGTTACAATCAGATCCTGTCACCAGGAGGTAAAGATTATGGCCTTTAACATGTGTTGGCAAGGTAATGCGCTGCTTAAGAACAAAAGAAGTCAAGAATTCATAGAAGGTATCAGATGCATGATCATTTGTATCCACATGAATGTTAAAGTCACCTGTCATGTCAGGTCAGTCTGAAAAGAAATTAGAGCCTCTAAAAGAGCCTGATAGTCGGTAAAAGATATCCTAGAGAAAGTGATCGAGTTCGATTTAGCTTTTAAAGTGTGATTTGTGTGCTTTCCGAGTTCAAAATATCCAAAGCTTAAAAACACGTTGGCGATGGTACTGGAAGAACAGATGTAGGTAGACAAAGGCAAGTGAGATTTGTAGAGGAATTGCTATTGAATGATAGGTGAATAAAATGCCGTTACCTCTTTTCTCCATCGGAGCTGTGTGAAATAGTAAAGCAGAGAGAACATTAGAAAAATCATTGTCGTCTTACTCATTATCATCGAAGTCGTCATCATTGATTAATTCAATAACTGACTGATTGACTGACTGACTGACTGACTGCTTCATTCATTCATTCATTCAAATATTGCATTAATAAGAATGAATATTTCTGCCACTGATAATAGTAGTAACTGTATTTTCCCATTGATAATAGAGTAGGCTAGCTGTATTCTGCCAATAAAATTTGGCAAAATTGGTTAACATTGTTAAATATATCAGTGAATCATTCAAGACTACAATGTATTGGTAACAACCTGCTAAAACTAATTGATGTCGACAAGACCGCGATTGAGATAATCCAGCCATTTATATATTATAGAGCCTCGTTAAAGTGTAATATAATAATTGAGGGTGACGATAATGATGTGTGTATGTATGTATGCATGCACGTATGTATGTATGTATGTAATAATAATAATAATAATAATAATAGTTATGCATGCATGTACGTATCTGGTTATAATTATATAGCGCCTATTAAATGACGATGCTGACGAAGAGGAGGAGACTGTTGAAGCTGATGTTGATTCTTACCGCTGAGAACGTTGACGGCGATCGTGCCTTCATCTTCATCGACGCGGTCGAGGTATCGTTGGTCCCAAGCAACGGAGACTGAGCTGGCGGATGCGGAAGATGCTGAAGAGGAAGAGGGTAGAGTGGGGGAGGCGCGGCAGTGATAGAGTCCGGCGTCGGTCATCTTGCTGCGTCGGATGAAGAGGACGCTGACCAGCAGGTGAGCCTCGATCTTTTTCGTGATGATGACGCCGGATGCAGAGTCTGACTCGATCATTCGTCCGTCCTTGAACCACTCGACGTTGTGAGGAGGGTCTGGCCGACCGGTGGCGTTGCACGTCAGCTGGATAGGACCACCACGCTCCACCGTCTCAGTACCATGCACGTGAATGACTACAGAACACGCACCGTCGTCGTTGTCGCCGTCGTCGTTGTTGTTGTTGTGATCATCATTATCATCATAATCATAACCACTATCATCGTTGTTATCATCATAACTATCACTACTTTTACCATCGTCGACTCTGTCATCGTCATCAAAATTGAATACTGCGATGTGAATTATTATAATAGTCCTATAAAATTATAGGACGAGATTGCATTAGTTGGTCATCATCATTACCACCATTACCATTGTCATTACCACTGTAATTGTTGTCTTAGTCGTCATCATCATTATTGACTTTATTATCATAACCTTATCGTCACAGTCGTATTTTCATCTTTCAGATCTCGGCTTAAAACGCATCTTTTCCTGGACTCGTTTCCTCCATAGGCTGTTTTTTGTCTCCCTTCAGATTCACCCTGGAATTTGGCTTGCACAACAGCTTTGCTTAGAAACGACCATCGACTGATGCCCTGAGAATTATTACAGTGGCGCTACAGAAGTTCCCAAATTGTCATCAGATTATTATAATTATTATTATCCAGTCTTTGTCATCATCGCTACTGTCAAATCTATTCTACAATTTTCCCGTTGAAGTATAACATTCCCTTTTCGCCACCATATACTTCAACCCCTTTGCCTCACTCTTCACTCCATTCTCCTTTCTGCCACCTTGTACTCCCTTCCCCTTTGTGCCAGAGTGCAAACGTTGCCCTTATTGCCACCGTACTTTCCCTTCCCCCTTGTAGCACCATAGCTTCCGATGAGGATGTAGACCTATAGACTGGGTGGAGAGTGTACTTGCTTTTAACGTGTAGGTGTATGTTGTGGTGGTTCTGTTGGTCTTGCTTTGTGTTGATCTGACACTGGTAAGTGCCTTCGTCTGAGGCTCGGACGGCGTCGATCAACAGCCGCCAGTCGCTCGATTCATTGGTGTCCTCGTGCTCTATGGACAGCCGTGTGTCCGATACGAAGATGAAACGACCGATCGTCATCGGATGTATGTTGCCCAGACGCCTCCATGTCACCTGCCATAACACATACACGCTTTCCAAGTCCTGCGCTTGTACGTGCTTATGTATTTTGTTAATCCAAAATATAATATATCACATTTTACAAATAGTTTACAGGTGATCGGGATGCACAGACCCAGAGATGACCAGAGTCCCTCCAACACAAAAAATAGATATACAATAAAATTAAATCATGTAAACGTGTTCAAAATGGTCTCGCATCTGCTTCTTAGATAGTTTCAAATATGTCAATAGATGAATGTTTACTGGTAGCACGCTCCATGTATTTATGTCTTATATATATATATATATATATATATATATATATAGAGAGAGAGAGAGAGAGAGAGAGAGAGAGAGAGAGAGAGAGAGAGGCTTTATGCATGTATGTAATTGTAATTGTCATTAAAAATTTGTATTGCACATCTTCAAAAGAAACTTCTCTTGTGCATGCACGTATGTATATATGCATGTATGTATGTATGCATGAATATGTATGGTACATATCCATGTGTTTATGAATGTATAAAATATCCTATGTAACGTTAAACCCTATATATAAAACGCAAATGCGCTGAAAGTCGAGTACCATACTAGAAATGTATTACCCTGTTCATCTAAGCCAAAAGTACCCGTTTGATTTCTTGCTAAATAAAGCCACTCCGTTTTCGAGCGATTCCTTTAAACAGCTGTTGCTTTTTCCGCAAGCTAAATCTCCCTTGATCCATAGTTCGCGACTGCAAAAGAGCGATAATAGAGTAATCTGGCGATAATATGGCGTTTTAGCAATAATATGCCGGCTGGGCGATAATTCAGCGTCGAACGATCAACCGGTCACAATAATTTAGTCGAAATGACGAGGAAGGAAAACGAGAATGAGGAAGCGAAAGAATAGGAGAATTACCATGACTCAGAGGGAGTTGGAGCATGGCATAGTGGAAGGGGAAGAGCGGAAAACTGTCGATCGATAGATGTCGGGACATTCCTATCGGCGAATTATAGTTACGCGGAGAATCGTCGAAACATGTCAGACGACATTAAATTAATTTTCGCTCAGGCGTCCGGCAACCATAAAGCCGATTATGGCCGAGTGACTGTCTTTCGTTGTCGTTGTCGGCTGCTGCTAAGATTGGTTCTTCGTCTGCTTCAGAGGCTGACAGTGATGATGACCACTATGATGAGGATGAGGATGAAGATGAATATGACGATGCTCATGATGATGATGGCGTGATGATGATGGCGCTGCTGCTGTTACTGATGATGATGTTGATGATGATGGTTATCACGATGATGACTATGACGATGATGATAGTAGCGACGACAGGGACGATGATGCCATTGCTGATGATGATGAAGAAGAGGAAGAGGATGCCAACAGCATGAGCAGAAGTGATGCCTTTAGTGAAACTGATGCTGCTGGCGGGAGTGCAGGTGACGGTTGACATGCTCCCCATGATGTTGCTCCTGCTGCTGCTACTGCTACTGCTGCAGTAGTCGTAATGAGTTATCAGATGCTCATTCTTCTGCTTTTATCTGCTCTGTAAATTTAGCCAAACCTCTTTCTCATGGCGTTCAATAATATAATCCAAACCTCCGACACATACACAACAGAAAGCAAAACCTAGTCTAGTAAAGTCCAATTTATTCTAATGACTGCCATAGCGCCGTTGTCATAATGCGCAATGCACGATGATGATGATGATGATGACGACGATGGCGAAAGCAAAACGACACTCGTCCTAACAACAATAACAAAGAGAACAACAATAACAACAGCAATAATAATATCGGCAGAAGTAAGGATTGCTTTCGTCGAACCAAATATAGGTACATACTGATGCCGAAATGGATAGTTAAAGATAAACTGGTGCATTTCTACTGCGCCAATAATCATCAATAAAAGAAAGCAAAAACAACAACTGCCATAACCACAGAAACAGCAAAAATAGCTGCAACAGCAATTGGCAGGAAAAACAATAATATTCACAAGAAAACATCATACACAACAGAACAACATTCACGGCAAGAAACACAGCAGTCACAGCAACAGAAACAACAGCAACAGAAACAACATTCACAGCAACAGAAACAACATTCACAGCAACAGAAACAACATTCACAGCAACAGAAACAACATTCACATGAAAACAAGTTTCATAAGAGAAGCTCGAGCTAGTCATATGGTATGCAGTTCTATCTGACATGAGCCTGTCTTAAGTACCATATCATTTTCGTGGACACAGCAGCTGCTGACTACTCATCTTACTTTCCCGCGATGACGATGATGCCGTCGGAGACGAAAGAATTGCTATCCTACCATAACAAGGTCCCAAAGGTCATTTGAAGCACTAAAGCCAGTCGAGGCCAGCGATTTGAAGACATTGACTTCCTCTTAGGTGCACTGGTAATCGATTCCTGCTGAGATGACCTAATTGGCGCAGGCCAGCTGAGGCCATCGATGTCTAATGAAACCCCCGATGTCGTCTACGAGAGCAAGACAACGTGTGAAGTTGATTCCACCCCATTCTGGGCTTAGGAGCCCCCAGTGGGGTCGAGTCGATCGTACGATAGATTAGCCTAAGAATTATTTTGTCTGAAACACAGCCGACCATCTTGGTTAGCAGTCGAGAGTCGTATGGCTGTAACAAATTCTCCCACTGGATGCAGCTGGAGAGTTGTTGCAGCTACAGTTTTGTTTTTACCCAGAGCTCTCGGGTCATCTAATACCCTTCGTCTGCACAGTGGAATGGAGGGGCATAAGTGTATATCTAAAGTGGTAGGTTTACAAGCAACAAAACTAGCATTGTATGTATATATATATATATATATACACACACATGTATATTATAATATCATACCCGTTGATTATGTTTTCTCATGTTCTAATCTATTTGATCGTTCTACATCATGCAATGAATGTGTGCTTGTGAGATGTAATAAAGGCTATTTACTCACTTATTTAGTTACTTGCTTGCTTGCTTACTCACTTACTTCATAATAAAAAATGTGATAAACAAGACTAATATATTTAGTCAGTCGATTGATACAGTTCTCGTGCATCAACGATGGTGCACAGTGTAGATTATGTGTAACTACGGTTATATACTGCAGCCTGTCACACTGATCTCATCTGTCATAACATTACCTAAGTTCATCTGATCTAAGTCATTCCAGTTCAGTCGCATCCAAGCCCTTAATGTTCAGTCACATCCAAACCAGTCTCATTTAATCCAGTCCCATCCATACCAATCCTATCTAATACAATCCCATCCATACCAATCCTATCTAATACAATTCCATACATACCAATTCTATCTAATAAAGTCCCATCCATACCAATCCTATCTAATACATTCCGGGCCAACTTTGTTTAATCCATGCAGTCCCATCCAATCCAACACCAATTAATCCAATCCCATCTAATACAGTCATATCCAATCCAGTCAAACTCAGTAGCATTTAATCCAGTCCCCATCGAATCTTCCTTCTGGCCGTTCAATCAAATAGCATTAAATCCAGTCTCATTCAGTCTAGTCCCATCTAAGCCAGTTCCACTTGCCATCCATTCCCCACCCTATTGAAATTCATCTTATCTGGACAATGCCTTATCAGACAATGGCACTGTGATCGTAAATAGTCAAGCTTCAGCAGCTGATGGTCATCCCCATTCCGTAGAGAGTGAAACGACGAAAGGCCAGTAGTCCCTATCTGCAGTGGGGACTTGAGACAGGAAGCGGAACTTACGGTCGAACCGGAAGAAACGCGTTTCCTGTCGGGACTTCAAAGTCACCAGACGAGACACCAGCCAGAAACAATCAACGGCGAACTTGGGGGAAACTGCGCTGAATGCAAATGAAACCGAGATCGATTCTGCCGCGCAGTTCTAAGGGCGCCATTCATGTCCATTCAAAGACTAACACAAACATATGTGCCTCCGATACGTATACACACTTTTTTGTGTATACATCGACGGTTTTCGCCAGCCTTTTATTGCTGCAATTGTTGCAGGTTTAATGGTCGGCTTATAAGCCTATATATTTATACAGACGCACGCATATATATATATATATATACATATAATAAATGCATACGTATGCGCATTTCCAGAATTACGAGAAATATATGTATATATAATACTATATATGTATATATATGACACCTCTTAACAGTAATGTCTGGAAGCAGCAGACATTAGTGTAGCCAGAACGCTCACATACATCAAATCCTCATAATGAATCATGATCACTATGGCATGCCGACAGACATTGGTGTGGCCTTTTGAAGAAACTAGACAAAACTGTCTAATGACAGTGTTTATGCTTATAGACAACAGACACATCTAACAGTTCCAACACTTGTGTCTGCTCTTATTAGGTATTACTCTTCGACGTGTTCAATACATCAATAGAAACTGCGCATAAACGAGGAGCAATAAACACTTTATATAAATATATAAGGCTTATATGACTATATATACAGGGGGCATATTTACGAGCATTTTAACGAGGTTCTTAAAAGTCGCTGAAGTGTAAATGACAAGCTACGTAAATAAACACATACACAGTTCAACATGGAACTCTGTGTACATACTAGCATATGTTCTGGATGCGATTGTATGTGAATTTCAGCATTGAGTGTCTTCTTATCATTTTGGGTTGTTGTTTAACAGTAGACCTAATTCCTGGTCTAATTTTTGCTCTTTCGCATAACGAATCACTTAATGACAATATTGAAATAGCCCAGTTCTACATAAATATCTTTGGTCTATATATATATTTGGGAAATTAAGTAAGTTACACAAGTTGATATACAAATGCATACGTATACACAGTAGTATGCGCACACGCATATATATTATACAAATATACTTTTAAGTTTAGAATGAACTGCGTAGCCTATTGAGCAGTATGAATGCATATATGTGGATACATTTATATATGTATTTTTAAAATATTAAACAGATATAATTGTGTGTAAAGTGTGCGAGCAATGTTGTTTTGGCCTTGAAGTGATGTTTTAATGGAAGTAGGATTCTTCTTCTTCTTCTGGTTCTCTGCCCTCAGGCAAGTTCAAACATCCGACGATGCCACTCCTCTCGGTGCTGAGCTTCTTCTTTCAACCTTCTGTATCCGTCCGTCATCATCCAAGTCGGATTAGAAAGCGATTAAGATGATAATCGGAGCTAGGGTGAGATCGAACAACATGAAATAGGGGCAAAGGGAGGAAATAAGACAGAGAATGTGACAGAGAAGCAGACTCTCTGGTTTAGTTATTTAATTAGTTATTACTAACGAAAAGAGATGTAAAAAGTATTCGACGATGGAGCACATTGGTGAGTTCTGCGATGCATTGCGGACTGGACCAAAGGGTGTTTGGATTGGCGGTCGGTAGAGCGGAGGAGTGGGTGGGTGGATGGGTTAGCGGGTGGATGGGTGGACGGGTTGGTGGATGGGTTGTCGGGTGGGGACTGAGGTAGGTGTCTTGGGGATGATGGGATAATAAACCAGTCACGTTTTGATCGATCTGTTCTGTTAAGATTAATTATTAATTAATTGCACCCTGCTGTGTTAGTCGTCGCCTCCCCTCGCGCAACCCCTCCCGCTCTTCCAATCTGAATTATGTATGCGGTCCGCCAAGTGCCCGGTTAGGTGTCTGATGGTCAATAATGGTTTCGCGTTGGGCGGTATGCTGATTTTGGGCGGGGAGAGGGCGGTGTACTTCTAAAGGATGGTCTAGGGCGGTAGAGGGAGGGAGGGAGGGATTCGTTCGGCGGCAACAACTGTTTTCGTTTGCTTTCGTCAGGTACATGTCTGTCTGTATGTATGCGTGTATGTATGTATGCATGTCTGTATGCAGGTATTAGTGTATGTATTGTGTTAAGTATTTGGGTAAGTGCGCATCTATGTACGTACAAGAGTAGATGTAAAAAAGGAGTTTGAAAACATAAAATGTTATCGCCCCTGCATCATCATCTCCACCGAAGCCGCCACCGCCCTCACCACGCCTCCCAGCCGCAGTTCAGGTTCCACCGGGGTTGTCACCCTACTACACTGTAGTGCATCCCATGCGGTCCTTTTTCACGACTGTCATCTGGAAGCCTTTCGTTTTACGGATTACCTGGCTGACCGTCTTTAGGATCGAGAACATCTCGGGGAAGGCCTACAAATTCTGCTTTTGATGAATAGAACATCTTCCTTAATCTTGCCAACCACCTTCTTGTTTTGTGTGCTGCAACATTAATGGCCCTTCGGGTAGTCGGAATAGTCGTAGAGGCCTGCGTTCTCTTTCATGTCTGCGTACACATCCAGCGTTTCAAGTTCCATCAGTAGGCAGTCCGTGTAAGCATTTTCTACCCGGTACCTGACGTTGATTACCCGCTGCGCTGCTCACATGGCAACGTTCCACCGGCATAACTGGATCTCCGCGCGCGTTCCAACGCCACAGAAGCGACAAGATGCCGGCACAGCTACGCCTCTCCTGATCTTGGCGCCAAAGTACGCACAGTACTTGTACAGACAGTGTCGGTCGCTTGTTGCCGTCTAACCGTTCACCAGCCATGTACACTTTGCCGCGGCCAGTTGTGTTATGTACTCCACGCCATGTTTTTTTCTAAATGAACGTGCAAAACACCACACCCCATCTAGGCTGGAGTATAGGGATAGGAAATTCGCATGTTTTGCGCCTAACTTGTTAGCTGGCTCGGCCTGCGCATCGAATCTTGTGCCTGACCCTGGCCGGATAGCATCAACCCATCGCCACAGTCGTGGGAATGGGCATCAACCTTAGCGGTCCCCCGAACTGTTGCTGGGAGGCGCGTTGGGGGAAGTGGCGGCTTCGGTAGAGATGAGAGAAAAATATAATATATTTGTGCCAGTGTGTTGCCAACCCTGGTGCAACCCGAACTGCGGTGGGAGGCGCAGTGGGGGTGTTAGCGGGTTCGGCGGAGATGATGGTGCTGAGAAAAAAACATCAGATGTTTTCAAATCCCCTTTTACATCTACTACATGTGTGTAACTATATACGTACGTGCGTATTACATTTTATATATATACATATATTACATTGTATATATACATATATACATTTGGAGAATTATATGTTGTTATGGCAAAATACGGATACAAGACATAAGTTATCTGATAACAGCAAACATTTCTTAAAGCACTACAACACTGTCTGGCTGTCGGCATCAGCGGTTCTTTGTTTCGATAAGTCATGTCTAGATTTCGTTTGCCACACTTGTAATCATATGCCAGTGCTGGGCAGAAAGCCACCTGCATGGTGCGTTTCGCCGTAAGTAAGGAAGACCTCGAGGCGTCGTTGGCCGATTTTCCCAGTTGCTATGCTACGGCAAAGAACGACGATGAACCGGAGATTAATTAGATCCACTCGTCCCTTCTCTGACGGGTCCGGGTCCGCCTCCGCCTTCGATCGATTTGGAGTTTGTATTTCCTGATCCTCTGATGTTTCTCGGCAGGTGGCTCCAGATGATAAACTCAGACTTTGACTCAGGGTCATTGGACACAGTCTTCAGACAGACACAGACAGACAGACAGACAGACAGACAGACAGGCAGGCAGGCAGGCTGACTGACTGATTGACAGACGGGCAGGCAAGCTGGCTGGTTGGTTGGCTGGCTGGCTGGCAGGCAGGCAGACAGACAGACTGACTGACTGACTGACTGACTGACTGACTGACTGACTGACTGACTGTCTCTGTCTGTCTGTGGCGTAACAGATTTTGACTGACTAGAATCTGAGAAGATTCGAGAATTTTCCGTTAAGCTACGACATACGCAACAGATTTGCAGTCTGTCGTATTCGCTGATGAAATGGTCCAACTTGCTGATTTCGAGAAACTAAGGGGTTGTTTGGTTCTTTGGCTATTCTGTTGTCCACTGACGACCTTCCCCTATCCACAATGTTTCTTTCACTCTACGTATGCTCAGGACATTAATGATCTCAAACTGTTAAGGTGAACACTCTTTCAGTAAGATGGAACTTGTTAAGAAAAAGCCGACGAACGACATCTAACTGCATTGGAACTTCTTAGGGTCGGGAGGGATTCACTCAGTCTCCTTTGATGACAATACTACACAGTTTGCAGCTGTTTTTGAAGGGTTAACAAAACCGATTCAAATTCTCTAAGGCCTACAATTTTACGCTAATTGACCAGATATTATTATGTCCTCCTTGTACTAGTGCAGACTGTAAGGTAAAGTAATTTCCAGAAATTACACGTATAAATACAATAGATGTATTTTGTCCCTATAATGACCGCTGAACACGAACTGCCAAATGCAAAGGGTAAAAGTTGTGTCTTGTATACATTTGACAACTGACAAGTGCAGCACAGTATAAAGCACTGAAATTTTAATTGTAATTAGCAACTTCTATAGCGCCGGTGTATAATGCATATAGCATCAAACGATGGCGCACCAAATCAAGCATATGGTACACTTTCTTGTTAGCATGTCTTTAGGGCATACCATCATCCCATGCGCAGTATGACTGGGGCATCCGTGTATAGTTTGCATAAGACCCCCCGAGTGGTTAATCTGGCATTGCCTAAGAATGGCCTTTTCTCAGAACACAGATTGTTCCTTTACCGGCAAAAGTCGTTCCACTTGTATGAGTCTTCTTTACAACAGACTTTCTCTTCACCACCACTCTACATCTCGTAACTCTGGAACTACTGCCACTAATCTAAACCAGCAGTCGTTCTATTAGTTTCAAAGACTGAGAAGTCTTATGACAAGTCTCTGCTTCTTTCCGCCCTAGGCAGGTGTATATCGGGCAACGGATATTCACACTATCATAGTCTCTCGCTCCATTTCCGAAATCGCAGTAGGTTCTCTCTGGAACTCTGACACTGATGGTCTTCTCTCTGTAACTTTCGCTATTTGCACCCAGACCTTTACCCCGACCTACGCAAGAGGGGACCACCAGACCTCGCATTTCAGTCAGTTCTCCGAGCTGTGTGTTGTCACAAGCATATATGGAATATTATAAGCATATAAGAATATATGGAATATTATAAGCATATAAGCATATATGGAATATTATAAGCATATAAGCACATATGGAATATTATAAGCATATAAGAATATATGGAATATTATAAGCATATAAGCATATATGGAATATTATAAGCATATAAGAATATATGGAATATTATAAGCATATAAGCATATATGGAATATTATAAGCATATAAGCATATATGGAATATTATAAGCATATAAGAATATATGGAATATTATAAGCATATAAGCATATATGGAATATTATAAGCATATAAGAATATATGGAATATTATAAGCATATAAGCATATATGGAATATTATAAGCATATAAGCACATATGGAATATTATAAGCATATAAGAATATATGGAATATTATAAGCATATAAGCATATATGGAATATTATAAGCATATAAGAATATATGGAATATTATAAGCATATAAGCATATATGGAATATTATAAGCATATAAGCACATATGGAATATTATAAGCATATAAGCATATATGGAATATTATAAGCATATAAGCATATATGGAATATTATAAGCATATAAGAATATATGGAATATTATAAGCATATAAGCATATATGGAATATTATAAGCATATAAGCACATATGGAATATTATAAGCATATAAGCATTTAAGCACATATGGCATCGGTATCAACATTGTCGGCTCCTAATCTTCCTGGATAACCCGATCCCGACTTTCACGTATAATTTATTCTCTTCTCTTATTAAACTGAATTACAACAATAAATCGTTAAAATATTCGAGGCAAAAGAAATGAACTAAACTACTAGAATACAAGGCTGTTTTAATATTTCTTGTATTATTTAAATAAAATCATTATTTATAAACCATGTCGCCTGTCCGCCATATGTCTCTCTCTCTCTATATATATATATACATATACATATATATATACAGTCATTGTTTAACGACATCTTATGTCTGTCATGGTTGTCGACGTCGACCTTACTCTATGCTGTACGAAGCACCAGACGAATAACTGCAACTGAAGTATACTTAATGTACTACGAAAACGTTTAAAAGGTGTTAAATTCAGCCTGATATTTTTACCTGTAGTTGTAATATCAAGTGAATAAGGACATTTGACTCAAGGTAAACATACCGAAACAAACAAATAGACAAAACACACAGATAGACGGAAGGACAGATATTTAAGCACATCCTTTGCATTCTGCACATATATACGTATACTGTATATATATATATATATGTGTGTGTGGTGTGTGTGTATGTGCGTGCGTCTGATTGTGTGTGTGCGTGTGTCTGTGTGCGTGTGTGTGTGTGTGTGTGTGTTCATATAAATTTGTATGAACACAAGGATATTCTGTGTGGGATTTATTTATAATTACACATTCAAGTCTGTCTGGGATTTGGTACATATATGTAGGCCTTTAGATGCACATGCATAAATATATATTACGTATATCGCATGTATACACGTGCCAAGTTAGATAGCATCGGTGTGTGGCTTTGTGAGTGGCCAGCCATTCGGCAATTATGTGGCGCGTATTTGCGATGAATAGATGGCGCTTGATACTATCCATCTCCAGTGACACGACGCCTGGATGTCCCTTCGTATATTACCTCGAAGATCGATTATCCTCTCACATGATCAGTCACTGACAGACAGACAGACAGACAGATAGACACAGACAGACAGACACAGACAGACAGACACAGACAGACAGACAAAGACAGCGAGTACACACGCACGTGTGTCTGTACTCTTAACACTAATGTTTTAAACGCAAAAATGTCTGGCATTATAAAGCACAACAAACGTGGCTCACAACTAAATGTCAATGATCGAGCAAAGTATTAAGTCAGATAAAAATGCAGACAGCTTCTCCGGTTCTTCTCTAGATGGTATTGTCCGTTTTGTTTATAGACAGAAACTGGACTGCATGAGCGCTTGCTTTCGACATTTAAATGTGTACCATAAATTTGCATAGAAATCCCCATGTTTGTGCTCCATATTGCTAAGCATAGTATGTCTGACTATGTACATGAACATTCTTGAAAACAATCATAAATTCCATGATTCGTATGAGCAGACACTAATGAACGGGGCAGACGGCGCTCGATTGCAAACACTGACCTTCAATATTATGTTTAAATCACGTCCTGCAGCTTTGAACTTAAATGCGACAAACCAATCACCGTATACGTGATTTGATGGTATAGTCGGGAAAACAATTGGTTGTATGCTACGTTTGTTGTGCTATATTATGCCAGACATTTGCCTTTAAAATATTAGTGTTAAGAGCACAGACACACGTGTAGGTTTACTCGCTCTGTCTGACTGTGTCTGTCTGTCTGTGTCTGTCTGTCTGTCTGTGTCTGTCTGTCTGTGTCTGTCTGTCTAGCGCCACTATATGCATCATGTTGAAGAAATGTTTAGACCATACCGCAAATATCTTAAGCACCGTGTAACTCCAGCGCTTGAAAGACCTTTTGAGTTATTATTGTGCCAAAATAAAAATGGTCTAAATCGTTATCTAGCGCTGGGTTATTAAAACTGCCATAGACATGTGCGCATGAGTACGGCGCCAAACCAAAGAATAAGCGACGGGTTCCTAAGGCTTCGCAGGCATATGAAGCGCGTGATTATGATGTCTCTTGATGTTTGTTCCTTAGTGCACTCATTAAATTAATGTCTGGCACAAGCAAGTATTAATGTGGTCCGTACGCAAGCTAGGGCCTATTGTGTCTAGCAATAAAGCGCATAAACTTTCGTTCATTCAGAGCATTCATTTAGTCATGTATGTGCGGACAATCGTATTCATAATAAATGCCTGATTGCAGGTCACAGTGGATGTGTTTTTACCAAGCGCTACTTGTCCATATATGCATGGCCACATAAGTGACTGCTATTTCCATAAAAACTAAATCCACGTTAACAGTCACGTTTGTGTCTGCTATTACTAGACAATAGCATGACCAGATACTGTAAGTCCATATAACGAGTGTATTACGGCCACATTTATGTCTGTTGTGCTCAGACAATAGTTTCATGTGTTGCGTCGAGTTGCGTCGGTCGCCTTGCAGACTAGAGACAAAGCGATTGTAAAACAAGGCTTCGCTGGCATCGCAGCTGTCTGTCAGACAGATGTTTGTCAGACAACAGTTGTCTGTCAGAAAACAGTTGTCTGTCAGAAAACAGTTGTCTGTCAGTCTTTCTCGCCCAACAACAAACAATAAACAAAATGTCCACAGACCTTAGTCGCTTCCCGTACTAATGATGACCGAAAAGTCAGTCGGGAACGATCGTTCCATCCCTCCTTCAGCCGGTCAAGACGTCTCTCTCCCCAGGGAGGGCAGGAAGGGCCGATAGGGGATCGGACTCGGTCCCCGAGGACGAAAGACGACGGATACACGTCCGATAGCGTCAGAAGTGGGAAGATAAGAACCGGAAGCAAGAAGCGGATCAAGAACGGCAGCCATTTTTGCGCAGATATCGACGAGACTTATGGGATATTTCCGGCAGTTATATCTCGGAGAAAACAGGCAAATGTCTCGGTATGCAGCGATTGACAAATGACCGGAGACGAGGTCAAGATGGATGGATGGATGGATGGAAGGAAGGAAGGAAGAAAGGGCGGAAGGATGAAATCATATCGAGATGAGAGAAACATCACCTGAGGTCTTTCTAAATGTTGAGCTATTTGTTGTCGTTGTGTCCGTATACGCCTGTCTGGGTCCCTTCGTGAGTCTGTGTCTGTCTGTCTTGGGTCTGTCTTTCTGTCTGTTTCTATCTTCTGAAGCTCTGACGCGACTGCTTTGAAGATGAAAGCTATCTGTCTTCGTCTTGTGTTAGATTCAATCAGTCAGTTTTTCGATGTATCGATTGCAAGAGGCCTTTTGTTAACACTGGAGACTTTTTGCTCTCGCATTTGCGCATTTAGATCTGGTATATCCTAAACTGTGTTTACAGCTGTCATCAGAAAAAGTTATTTCAGGAATTTTTGTTCACGTGACCTACTGAGGATTAGCTGTTTCCGGTTATGAATGTACTCCCTAAAGTCACGGAAGCAGAACACGACAACGTTTTTTATTATAAATTGTTACAGCGGCACTTTTTAGGACAAAGGACAAAGCATCCATCCATGGCGCTTAAGACGTCAAGCAGTCGTGTATTAGGAACCTGCTTAAAGGCCCTACACGGGAATCACCAGCAGGGAAGGGTCGAACCTGTGCACTCCGCATTACACGGTGAACACTCAACCAATCAGCCAATACAAGTAAACTGTAAGGATACTCCTAAGACTCTGACTTTAAGACACTGGCATGGCTAGAGCACTAGTAAACATAGGCCTATTGCTATAATAATAATAATAATAATAATAATAATAATAATAATAATAATAATAATAATAATAATAATAATAATAATAATAACAACAATAATAATAATATGATGATGATGATATGATGATGATTTATATAGCGCCATAGGACGGCCAAGTCCTAAATAGGGCGCTGAACATGAATTACATGAGTACTTATGCGGTTCTTTACAGCAATTCGATGATTGAACCACGTGCGACGCAGTTGTCAGCAGATGCACTGCATTAAAGTAAAACCAACTGATTAGCAATTCACAAAATGACAACAAGAATTAATACTATTGAATTATGCTCATGAAATGCTCAATCTGATTAGAAATGAAAGATGCTTCAGATATGGATTCCATACCTGGAATTCAGAAATTCACTCGTGGTCTCACCAGTGATTTGTTTAGTCCCAGTAGTGTATCTGTGTATCTGCTAAACAATGCCATTTATCTTTATGCCTTTCAACTTACCACCGCAATCGCTCTAAGACGCGTTTAATTAATGGGACAATTAATGGGCATTGCTTCAGCCTAACTTACCTTTCTTTAAATAGTTATTGTTGTCTACATTTCAGCTATTCGCAGATATTCATAATCATAATCATAGTCCTAGTTGACACGGTCAAGGCCATCCGGCAACTCGATTTTACAAATACTCGCCAGATGTCGCCAAGGCATACGAGGAATGTCAGGGATACTGTTACAGATCAACTTCCGGCTTCACAAGATGTCGCTACCAATCATCATCTTGAACATTCTGGGACATTCTAGCACCTCTAGAACGCACTAACAGACATCAGCCATCAATGGCCTATAGACTTCCATGGCTATAGAATGAACAGTCTTGAGACAATAAAGCTATAGAGCTGAATAATACTCAATGAGCTTCAATAGCTTCTGGAAACGCCTAGAAGCTTCTCGAATTGACCTGCATGACTATATAAACAGTGTCCGTCGATGCGAGGAGGAAGATTGAAAGCAGATTGCAAGCACATCTGAAGCCGATTCAGACCGGAGTTACACAAGCATACATTGGCCGAGAACGCATCAGTAGACGGCAGTAGAGTGAGATTTATGAAACTTTGTTACCAGAACACGATGACTGTAACGCTGACTGCGTTTATCTGCAAGATAAGAGTAAATGTCACTTCTGAGTGAATCTGTCACGTGTCGTTTCTGCCAGGATAGTGTAGGAGCGAAGGCCGCGTTAATAATCAGTCATAATCGTAATCATAACCATAATCATAATCATAGTCATATTCATAATCATAAACATTTATATTCATAATCATAATCAGAAGTAACGCATTGGACATCATCAATCGATGGTCGCTTTAAGTGTAAACATAATGAAAAAAAATAATCCATATAAAATGCCCTGCCGAAATCAGAGGTCAGGAAAACCAGAAATTAGGCTACGATGGCAATCAAGCTGAAACTTGAAACAGATGAGTGTCTTAAGTACAGGAGTGAATGACTTTAAAGAACTGAGAGAACGCACAGAACTGGGAAGCGAATTGTCTATTTTACCCGAAAGAACAAATGACAAAAGTGTGACTTCTGTCAACTGAAAGAGAGGGCAAAAGACGACACCTTGTCTGTCAACTGACGGAGTGAGATTGACAACACCGCATCTATAATACCTGGCAGAGGATGTTACCCATAGCTAACACCTGCGCAACAGAATGAGAGGGATGGTAGAGGAAACAGAGCCAGAGAAAAACAGAAGGAGACAAGAAGATATATATATATATACACACAGAGCCAGAGCCAGAGAGAAATAGAGAGAAGGAGCGACAGACAGAGACAGAATCAGAGAAAATCAGATAGAGAATGAGCGACAAAGAAAGAGACATAGAGACAGAGGAAGACACAAAGAGACAGACAGAGACAGAGAAAGATAGAGTAAGATAGAAAGAGAAATAGAGAGTGAGCAAGAGACAGAGAAAGCGCCAGAGAGCTAGAAAGCGACAGCGGCCGAAAAAGGAAGCCACTTGTTCATCGTCTCTAGGGTGGAGAGGCGCAGAAAGTCTTCGCTCTTTGTCAGAAACATCGTCTACTGGTGGCTCTCTCTATCGACAGCTGTTGAGGCGCCGGTGGCGGGAAAACCATCTCGATGCTAATCTCACTCGCAGCAGAAAACAGACCACGCGCATGCGCAGACGCACTTCATAAGACTACCATTTGTCTCGTTCACGAATTTAAACCAGCCACCCTTCACCCCTTCTCTTTCTTCAGGTCCTTCCTATGTGAATCCTCCCTCCTTATATGCATCTCCACATTTTCCTCCCTTCTTCCTATCATTCCTTCTGTCCGCCATTCTTTCACTCCATCAATCCACTCTGCTCTACTCCCCCTCCTTTCTTCCCCTTTCTTCATTTCATCTGGAAGCCATCTCTAACAACCCTTCATCCATATCACCCTTATAGTCCATCCATTGCTCCTCCATCTTTACTTCAACAGTTGCCGTTCTCTTCCTTCAATTCTTTCATTCCTTTCCCCCAACCTTTCAATTTCCTCTTTCTCACTCTGCTAGTGTGATTTCTAAACCCTCTGCTCCTTTCATCATTTTTTCTACCCTCCATCAATCTCACCTTTCATCTATCGCTGTCTATTCTTACCTCCATTAATTCCATCCCTCCTTCAGTTCATCGTTACCTCCCATGATCAATTGCTGTAATTTTTCATTTCTCTACATTCGTCCTCCATTCCAATCCTCCTACAGTATGATCACGCACCCTAATATTCCTATTTTCCTCATCAGTCCTTCTTTCCAAGATCGAATTCTTCAGAATCTTATTCTCGCTCCATACGTATTCGTTCGACCTTCAATCCATATCTTTCACTGTACCTCCATCCCTCTTTCCCTCCCTCCCTGCCTTCCTCCCTCCCCTTTCTCTCCCTTACCTTCTCCCTCTCTCTCCCGCTCCCTCTCTCGCTGTCCTCCTGTTTTGTGAGCACTTGAGCTTTCGCAATTATTTAGCACCTAATACATGCATGTATTTGATGCCTTCGTGTCGTCGTCCTCTGCAATCGAGCAGCGATATCTATTCTATGGCAGGCCATTTCGGACCGTTGACCGGCTACGGTAGGCCATCAGCGACGTTTTGATTTCCCTGAATTATACTTTACCCTTCGGGATGGACGAATGAAAACGGATGTTTTGGGCGAAACTGCCGCGATTTCGACCACATTACAACGACCACAACAACAACTACAACGACTACAACAGCAACGACGACGTTGACTCATTCCCGCCTCCAGAGAAACGACCTTGAACTTCCTGTGTCCAAATGGATTTCCGGCGAGTCTGAATTTCTGCGTTTTAGTCTCGTCGTTTCAATCAGTCGCTATGTGAACGTTTGCAGAAAGCGGAAATGATGTTGTCGTTGTCGCATTCGATGCCTGGCTGTAGCGAATCGATGCGTACAAAGAGCGACTATGACTTTGCATTAAATAGCAGATAGGTCTCGGCCTTCTCAGGCGACCTTGGCAACCTTGCAAACAAATGAATCGAAAGGACATGCAGGAAACGTTTCTTAGTAACAAGAATGAGTCAGAAACGCATGCATACATACAACATAAAAGCAAGGGCGTGGATACGGTTTTCAGAATGGTGGGCCACTGGCAGAAAGGGCGGAAAGAGAAGCCAAGTAAAGAAAATTGTACTTTATGGCGCCAACAATTTTGACGACCTTGCTTAGTCATCGAGACACGGACGGACGGACGGACGGACGGACGGACGGACGGACGGACGGACGTCGTGGTGGGTGGCTGGCTGAACGGATAGATGGATGGATGAATGGATTGATCGACAGACAGGCAAAAAGACAGACTGACAAACCAACGATATACATGTGTGTGTATGTGTTTGTGTTTATTTATGTATCTGGACATTTATATAGCGCCTTTCAAGTACCTCTCAAAGCACAGAAACATGGCTATCACCAGTTCTAAAAAGGTGGGTCATATATTTATCTGAAAATGTTTCTTATGCATTAGCTGAGACAGTTCGAATTTCCAGCGCAGGACGGTTCCAGAGAGATGGATCAGTGGACGACAGAGTGTATTATGCTCAAACGGCAGTACGAAGCGTGAGGCAAGAATGTATCCATGAGCTGCAGATCGCAGACTGACTGACCGGAGACTGGAACACAGAGCTCCTTGACGTATTCCTATTGGGGCTCGTAGGTTTGTTTGGCCTGCAATTGAGGACAGCATCGCAATAGCCAAAGCGCGTCAAGACGAGCGAGTGGACCAGAGTCACGGCTGCGTCTAACGATGCATTTCGACGTATTGGCCTCATTTGAAGCAATTGCTAAGAGTACAACCTACGTATAGAGTTAACGTGATCCGTCCTAAAGTTAACTAATCGTCGAGAAGAACGCTGAGGTCGCGTACGACACGTTGTGGGATCTAACCTGGGAACTCAGTGCCTATCGCCTTCTCGTCCATCCTGGCTCTCGCCCGTCGTCTGCCAACCCATATGTACTGCGTTTTGGTCGAATTCGGCTTTAGCCGATTTGGTGGCATCCATGCCTCCTCTTAAGCAACGATACTCTGTGCTTTTGACGCACATGCAACCGAGTGCCTTCGATGGATGTCATGTCAGATGCAGCTGGAAGTCATCAGCATATTGATGAACCTCAGTCGCCAGCTCAACGACTGATGACGAACTGGTTCAGATCCGTCGTGTACAGTATGTGCACAAGGGGCCACAAAAAGAGCCCCGCGGAATATCGAATGGAACTCGAGATTTATACAGCGCCCAACAAAGACTGGGTCGCGGGAACCAGCTTATTCACAGGCGCTCAGTCAAAATAAAATCGATAAGCAGGAAGGGTTCGGTTCCAGGTCGAGATCCAAGTCTAACAAAAAGACAGTCAGACGGCCATGGTGGATGGTGTTTGGAATTGAACCGGAGAACGAGATAAGGGGAGAGGGAAGAATCAGGATAGGATCTGTGGAAGAGGAGTGTTTTCAGTTTTGAGTGAAAGACCTGTGCAGCGATTGAAAGTGGTAAAGCGATCGTAAATTCGTAAGATGGGTAGATACTTGTTCATCCATGACGGAGGTGAGCCACCCTATATGCTTTCCAAGTATACCATACGATGTTATTATTCAAGTAGGTAGGATATTTTGATCCACTGTGTCAAAGCTGCTTTCACTTCCAGCAGAGCAGAAGCATCAAGTGTCCGGAGTCGCAAGCTTCGCAGAAATCCGAAACAAACCGCAACAGAACCGTCTCAGTATGATGGCCTTTTCTGAAACCTCCCTGTAGCCAAGGTATTAAGGTTGCACGACTGTAGGTAAGACTGTGTGTAGGTATGTATGTTGTGTAGGTATGCATGTTCAGTATATTGTGTCTATTTATGGGCAAAATGGACGACAACCTCAGTCGGTTGCTGCTTTGAAGCATCTTCTGTTCATTGTGTTACCCTCAATCGCCTCAATCACCGTATTTGATAAAAAATGGCGCCACAGATCGAAAGCCACGTCAGACCGGAAGTGAAGCACGAAACTAAATCGTCTCGGATGCCACATTTCACCGCTTCTTCTTACCACAGACGACTACTCGGTCGAAGCAGACGACAAGTGTCTCGGTGGAAAATGGGGTAATTAACCCTCTTGCCACCTAGACCATCTTCACTATTATCATCACCATACCATCACGGCATCATAAACACATCCCACCCCTTCTCAAGAATGGACCTATAGCACTTAAATTTATTATTGTTATTTCGTACTCAGGATTACGTGTACTTTCTTAGGAACAAGAAATTACGCTATGATTGTTAATTTGTATTAATACTGACATATTATTAGTTTTACTTCAAGTATACGACGATTTATCGCTCAGGATTGAAAAAATACGTTAAGGGATAGAAAAGTTAATAGTCGTAGTAGTAGTAGTAGCAGCAGCAGCAGGAGGAACAACAACAACAACATAAGCTAGCAGTAGTAGGTCCCGCAACCGAAAAAGCCCCTTCACCAGGAACAATTCTAGTCTAAGGTATCACAAGAGAAATCGCACTCAGATGACCTGGTTAAATATAATGATAAATCTGGGGGACGAGGACTAATTTTAAGTATTGTGGTTAGCTAGAGTTAAATTTTTATGAACTATAAGCCCCAGTTCGAAACAAATCATTTCCTGAACATGAAGCCAGCGTACAGATTTAAGTACAGGGGTTATATGCTAATATTTTGACACATTAATTATTCCTCTAGCCAAAGAGCTATGAACTATTTGGAGTTTTTGCATGTTTGACTTTGTGATACCAGTAGGAAGGGAGTTACAGCAAACAAGGCGACTATAGGGACCAATGCGTTTACCATAGCTTTCCTTGAAGGCATGAGAAAATAACGCCAAATTCTGCGTAAGTCACGAATATACATACATGACATGCATTAGTAACTCCTTAAACAACTTATAATGGTTCACGTTGTCAACTGCTTTTGTAAGATCAAGCGCTACAGCATACACATAACTACTACCTGTAATGCTGAAATAATTAATGGTTGACGTCATGGGAAAATAGCATCAGTGCAGCCTAGCTCAGACTTGAAGCCAAACAGCAAGTCCTCAACCGGCAAGTATTCCTGGTATACAGATGAAGCACTGTAGCCGAGATTTAAAAAGCATTGAGATTACCGGGATCACGGTTATGGGTCCATAGTTTGAGATATCATTCAAATTTCCTATTTTATCTTTATTTATAGCAACAATAGTTCCAACGCGAAAACTCTCAGCTACAAATCCATGCAAATAGTGATTTAAGATAAACAGTAAGACTAGGCTGCAGTGCACAGAACAGGTACTCCGTGGATAAGCCGTCAGGGCCATTAGACTTATCTGTTTGCAAGATGACGTATGCATCCCTGACGGGCACCTTAGACATTTCGATTTACACATTGAGTTTAATCGCATGCAGACAAACGGACGGTGGACGACAAGCACTTAACCATACATTAAGCCAGAAACACGAATCAGCTCTAAGGCGGTCACGCTCTTCATTCCAGAAAGGATTCACTGAACTGGACTTAATTCTAAACATGGAGTTTGGCATCGGTATGAAGGGCCTGAACAGTAGCCCCATAGCAATTCTGCACTAATTAACGGGCGATGCTGTTGGTCGTTACAAGTCACTAGACACCCAAGACAACGAGGAGGATTGATTAGCTCGTCTTGTAGCCATGTAATAACCTGACAAGTCTGACCTAACCCAACGTCATCATGACCAGGTGGTGGTACATTACCTGGGATGTCGGTACTAAAGGTAAATGTAAATGAGCACGGTTTTATATAGCGACCGTATGGCCTCACCCCTTTTGCAGTGAATTGATCGAGTGAGATCCTTAACCACCGCTTATGCCTTATGTCATCCTCGTTATGCTTTATAGGCCTATCATCCTCGTCCGTGAATATTCAAGGCAACTTGCCTTTTGCATATGTTGTCTCTGAACTTTTGTGACATCCTAAATCGATTTTTTCCTTCCTCTTAAATTTTTATGGCTCATTGTGCGTCATTCCCTCCTCTTTTAGACGCCCCTGAAGGAGAGTGGGAACGAAAAAAGTGCTAGGAAAGGAGAACAAAGAGGGAGAGAAGCTAGATGAGGAGGTTGCGAAGAACGAGATAACTCCCCCATCCGCTTCTATGCAGGTCCATCGCTTCTGGCATCTCGACCGTCACGAGCTGATGGCTCTATGAGGCGCACGACCTCAGGCTTACATATATGTAGTTAGAAGCTTTTTCTGTGTATGTAGTTTTACATATATTTGTATATAATAATTTCTTCTATACAGTAATTTATATTTTTGTGTAAGACTTAGAAAAAGACGAGGTTTACATAGCATATATGGGTGAGAAGGCAAATGATCCGTTAAGGACTGATTGCCTCTCTTCGGCGTGAAGCAGTGGCAAGGGATGCTAAGGAACGATACACAGAGGAAGAAGAGGGGAAGAAGGGGAAGAAGAGGAAGAAGAGGGTGGTGGCGATGATGCTGTAGAAGAAAGGAGGAGCAAGGAGGGAGCCTACTTGATTTGTTAGAGAACGGAGGATGAGTGTCTATTTAGTCGGCCTCTAGGAAGGGAACGAGTTACCAAGCCGAAAGAAAAAAAAAAGACAATGAAAAGGAAGAAGATACGGAGGAGAAAGAAGACGACGAGAAAAGACAGAAGATAATGAAGGCATTAAACGACGAAGAAAAAATCAAAGAGGAGGAAGAAGACAAGGAAGCGAAAAGATAAAAGAGGAAGAATAAGACAAAGTACAGAAATAAAAGACAAAGAAGAAAAAGAGAACATGAAGTACAAAGACGAGGAAGACAAAGAAGGAGAAAAAGAAAGTAGAAGACAAAGAAAGTAGATAAAAAGAAAAGAAGAGAAAAGAAGAAAAAAGAGAAAGAAAAAGAGGATAAAGGCTAGAGAGGATGCGTCAAAACGAGGCAGCAGTGTACGAAGATTTGAAAGAGAAAATAAATAAAAAGGAAGGTGATAGGTAGATGAAGGTGAAGAGTTGTAAAAGAGTTAGTAAAAGAAGATTTTTTATTAACTGGAAAATATTGGTAATATCATCTGGAGAGGAACAGGAAGAAGAAGAAAACGAGGAAGAGAATTCATGAGCATATATTATATGAAGACCCGAGTAAAAATAAGTCGATAATTCGGAAGAAGCGCAGACTCTTACATAGAACAAATCGGGTGACAAATTGTGGCTGGCGAGTGAGGAGGAGGGGCAGGGAGTGGCGTCCATCTGGAAGGGCTACGGTGTCCCAAGTCGCAGTCTGATGATTTGGTTGATATGCAGGACAACAGTCAAGGGGGCCACATCGGTTCCCAGATCGGGAAGGAGGTTGAGAGGGTGCTGTGGAACCGGTTGGAGTTGAGGAAGACGGCGATCGATTGGCTAATATGGTCATAGAAAGAAGGAACAGACACCCGGACAGACAGACACATACACGACACATACAGAGCAAACAGAAGTAGAACAACTGGCAGATCCTTCTGCGGGAAGAGAAACCACAAAAGACAACAAACGACTGACAGGCAGAGGCATACACGATGACCCTTGACCCTGTGTGGGAGGTGGGATGAGAGCAAGGATGGAATGGAGAATGAAGCGGTAAAAGGAAAGAGACCACCATCCAGGAAGAGACGAAAGAGAAAGAGGAAAGAGAGAGAATGAATGAATTAGACAGAAAGTAGCCAAGAGAAAGAGAAAGAAGGAAACAGAGAGGGAGAGACAGATAGAGAGAAAGGCAGAAAGATACAGGCAGACAGAGAAGGAAGAGGAGGTGGTAGATAGTAAAATAGGCGAGCAGAGATCGAGAGGTAGACAGACAGAAAATAGAGAACAGATGAGAGAGACATAGGGAGACAAAGAGAAGATGAAAGTAGGTCATACAGACAGAGAAAAAAGAGGTGAAAAGGACTTAATGAAAGGGAAAGCCATAGAAACAACGGGCAAGAGGGAGCAAGGAAAAGGTTACGAGACGGGGCATGATAAATGACTCGGGAATGGCTCTGAGCTCCAGTACAAGATACATCTCTCTTAGACGTCCTCGAAGGAACACTGGCACCCTCTATTACTCATCGTCTACAGTCATGTTCAGGAATGCGAGGGTCGAGGGAACGAGGAAGGAAGACGAAGGGGAATGCAATTCCCTGGACAACTCATCGTTAGAAATTAATGAACGCCAACAAGCAAGTGTATTCAAGACCTCAATTTTGGCCGACATTCAATCTCTGCTGGCGCTCGTGCCAACTTAGTGCAACACAGGGTGCACTGTGATCTGTGGATCGTAGATTTATATAGCGCCAGTACAACGCCGTCTCTGTCTAGTTTTTCATTCAGCAAATGAGTGTATGTGTGTGTGAGTATGGCATGCAAATTAACGGCTGGCTTTGAAAAGATCTTTCATCGGAGGACTGATCAATCGAGTCTAATTCTATTTGATATGGCAAGGGGTAAATCGCAAGATCTCTAGCATAGTATCTGCTTTGGAGTTTACTATTCTGCGTTCGTGTTGCCTGTTTTTGATCTTCAACATCTCTATAGGCCCGTCCTTGCACATATCAATCAATCAATCAATCCGACCCATATGCCTATCGATAGGGCCTACATCCTTTGGTCTTTCCTTTGGCCCACATGTCCTATTTTCTCTTTCGTACTTCAGGCTACTCTTTGATCGGTTCGTTCTTCGATTCGTCCCTTGGCCCATACTTTGGTCAATGTTTTTTCCAAGTTTTGGTCCGTTTAATGGTCCGTGCTTTGGTTCATCCGATGGTCCATGCTGTGATCCTTGCAAACAGCTAATAGCATATAATGGTTTACTGAAATTCTCGATGTTGACCTGATTGCGGCTTGATTTTGATGCCTTGTGCATTAGACACCGGTGTGATAGAAGTTATAAATAAATAATAATTATCTAATAATAATGGAGGCTTTCGTCTTTCAGTCGTTCGTGCGTCGATTGATATTCGTCTCTTGTTAATCATATTCCATTGTTCTGTGTTGCTTTGTTCTTTTGGATTCCATTCAGCCTCCTTTCTTTCGCTTGACTGACCCACAGCGTCTGTGCAACAAAGCGAGACTGTAGCTTCGACAATGCTGAGGCGTTGGACCAAATCCAATCGAAAGCTACGACTATGGTTGGTGCTTCGCTGGCCTAGTATTCAAAGGGTATAATGAAACACATGATGTGTGTGACGCTGGGATGACATTACCCAGGTCGAATACATCAAGAAAACCCGCAGTATTTATTACATTACATCGTATTAAATACAATCATCGTGCATGTTACTTTGGGATAATCGCTAGATAAAATGCAGCAGGAAAAATTCGAGTTCATCACGTTACAGTTTGTTGATTTACACGACCGTGGGCGCAACAGGGAAACGACGCCTAGACGGAAGGAACAGGAAAGATGAAACGCTTTAGACATTACATTGCATAAATCACTGAATTTGCTACCGGTATGGCTTTGGGATGATTACAACAAGATGAAAGGAAAAATTTGGTAACATTGTATTCGATTGAAACTCTTGATTTTTTGTTGCAATCAGACGAGAGTTTGAGGTTTAAAAGATGGATCAGAGGAAAATAAGTAAATGTAGTAGGGTGGAAGAAATTCACACAGACTTTAACTAAAGCAGAAAAACAGAAATACATCCAGAAAGAAAGAAAGAAAAAGAAGGATATACAGACAGACAGACAGACATAGACAGACAGACAGGTAGACCAACTGATCAACAGCCACAGATGCATATATGCAATTAGACATAAAAAGAATAGACATATGCCTATAGAAAGAATTGATACGAAGAAAGACTGAGAAGCAGACAGAGAGACAGACAGAACAACAGAAAGCAGGAAAGGAACGCACATGACAGACAGACAAACAGACAGGCAGACAGACAGACAGAGTGGAGAAAGATATAGAGAGACAGAGAAGCGTCACTCAACTGTCTTAGATCCGAGGTTCTGAACCCGACAGATGAGTATCGCTCGATCTCCAGGGCTGACCGTTATGTTCTGTCTCGTCTCTAGGAACGCTGGCCTCGCTTCATCATTATTACCGTCGCCACCGCCTTCACCATCGTCGTAGGGTTCGTCGTTGTCGTCGTCGTAGCCTCGCTTCTTTCTGTTGTGCGCTATAAAATTAAGACAGAATAAAACATGAACAAGGACCGAGAATGCCAGTTAGTCAGAGGAACGATCTGATTTCAACAGGATGACCAGTGAACTCCTGACCTTCCTGGATTTGATGTGGTATTAGATAAGACACGATAAGAAAGATAAACCAAGATACTTTTAGATAGAATAGGGTGTGATTGTTAACTGGAAAAGATTAAATCAGATTCAGTTGGAATCCATTAGACTAAATAATGTCAGATCAGTTCAAATAAGGTCAGGTTATATTAGATCAAATCAGTTTAGATTTGATTAGATCAGTAAATCTATTTTGCACCTTCTACCGATTAGATTTGCCTTGGCATCACTACTCCATCCCATCTCAATAGTCTGCTCAATTTTCTTTCCTACCATCCGCTCCACCTCCTATTTCCACATCGTTATGCTTCTATTCCTCCTGTTCTCTTTTTATCCTTCTGATTCCTTTTCTCTATTTTATCTTTCCTTCCACAAAGTGTCCATCTCATTTTCATCAATGCTTCTTTCCACTGTCTTCACTTTCTTCCTTAGTCTCTTCCATTCTCGTGTCTTTTGTCCTTCTCATCCTCTGTCCTTCTACTTCTTCTTCAACCAAACTTCACCTACAAATGTCCACGACACCTTAAACATTTTCCGCCAAGGCATCACATTGACTCTCTTATCTTGACATCTTCGGATTTCGACCTGGTACTGAAACTGACCCAACAGCGTTTGATTAAGTGTCGGTGAGCTAAAAGCAGCTAAGCCTGGCCCGGCTGTCATGGGCCCTATTAACTTTGGCAATTTACAATGCAGTAGGGTATGTAATGTTGCTAAGCATTAGCATATCAATCGCATTTGTCGTCATCGTCAACCTCAGCAGCAGCAACAACATCGCCATCATGATCTTTCCAGAATGATGATGCTGTTGACAAACTCACACTTGTTGACAGCTCACAACTGCTCAGCGCCATCGACTGACGCTTACTCATCAGAGAGTGGCGTTTAATAAATGCAGAAATGATGACGATGATGGTGATGATTATAATTGCTATTAGAATGAGACGCAGTATTTATTTATTTATTTATTTATATATACAGTGGTAATAGAGTGGTGGTGGTGGTGGTAGAAGTAGTAATAATGATAGTAGTAGTAGTAATAGTAGTAGTATCAATGATGAATTGCGGCTCCCTTCTCATCCCTCCGATATGAGGTCATAAAATATTTACAATAAGTGCCAGATGGACTGGGAGAATGGCGGGACAAAGGGGAAGGGGCAGAGGGAGGATGGATGCATTTGCTCTCCCTTCCCCCCGCCACAAAGTTATTCATATGTTTGGCAACGAACGACTTCCCTGAAGAATCAAACTCGGATAATGTCTCAATCTGCCATCATCGCTCCCCAGATCACCTCTCCTATCCTTCAACTTCCTCGCCCACTCTCTCTGTCTCTGTCTCTGTCTCTGTCTCTGTCTCTCTCTCTCTCTCTCTATTTTTCTGACTCTCTCCATCTATCTCTCAGTGTCGATCGATCTACATCTCCTTCCATCTTTCCCTTTCCCCATCAAATCCTCTGCTGTTTTGCTCCCTATCTGTTGCTTTCTCTCCCATTCACTCTCTCAATCCCTATCTGTTAATTTCTTCTGTCACTGTTCTCCCTCTCTTCCCCAAGACTTCTTTCCTCCCTCCTAATCCCCTCTTCCGGTTCCTCCCATAACCTCCATCTTTATGTCTAGAGCAGCGCAAGCTGCGACAGTGTTTAGTCAATCGAATCTTATTGTGTGGTTCGGACTATTGTCTTCCAACCTATTCAACTGATATGCGAAACACCTCAGTGGACGATCGTTGTTCGGAGAGAAACCTTTAATGCTAGCTTCAAATTATTTGATAACGGTCTAAACTTAGGTTATTGACGACTAGACTAAACTTAAACTAAACGATTGCCGTCGTTCCTGAAATCTAGCGTCTGTTGGACAGTGGGAGAGGGGGTTGCAAATAAACTAGTTAGAGGGAATAATACAGAAACACGACGAGAAGGAAAGACACTTCATGGACCGCGGCAAATAATCCCCCAACAATCAATATGACGAAAATCATACAAAACTCAACGTCTGTGATTTGATGAACTTTGATCTTGCCGAAGTTAGACCTTGACGACGAGTTTTATGAACTTTGATCCTAGTCCGTGTCTCATGTTCCCCGGTGGTCGCCAACAGATGTCGGTCGAGCAATCTGTGGCGACTTCTAAATGCGACCGTCATGTCCGTAGCCATCACCAACTGCGCGCAGCCAATCACTGTCTCTTCCCTCCCAGCTGAGCACTGCCTCGGCTGCTATAGCATCTCCTCATCATGTTCTGCTTCTCTCAATACGGTCTTTTCTTCCTTGCTTCAGCCACCAATAGCAACGCACCAGTAGCACCGGAAGAGCTAGTCTCTCCGACAGATATTTCTTTCTTCGCCTGTCATTGCGCTTAACTCTTTCCATTGATTGGGGCCTTCCTTTTCCTAATCATTCCTCTTCCACACAAGATCTATTTTTCCTAATCCTATTATATAATATTTATTTATAGTAATAATAATAATAATAACATTCCAATCAGTCAGAAAATAATAACTTTATTATTATTATTACTACTACTACTACATTTTATTATTATTATTACTACTACTACTACCACTACTACCACTACCATTACTACTGCCACTACCACTACCACTACTACTACTACTACTACTACTACTACTACTATTACTACTACTATTATGTACAAAATACACAATTAGAGAAAGACTGGCTGGCATGAGGTTGATTATGCAGTTCTTTTCCTAGAGTGGGAAAGGAATGTCATTCATTCAGCCTGCCTTCGTTCATTCATTTGGATTTCTGTTCCTATCTGAAGCCAGTCTTGTTACTCGTTCTCTTGCAGGGTGCCTGTGCATAGGTCGTAGAATATTCTGTCGTCGTTGACTTGTTTGTTTGACCTCACGTCGTCGCCGGAAATAGCTTTCTCATTATGACCGAGAAAATAAGATAAGCACTTTAAAAGACGTCGCAAAGACTTGACTGGCTCTAACCCGAACGACGTGGGATGGAAAGGGTCAGGAGTGTATACATCTTTATGGATAAACCTCCAGGGTGCCTTCCTCCGTCTTCTCCATCTCCTCCTATGCTTATCCTCCTCCTTCTTCTCCCCTCCTCCTCTCCCTCTTCCTCCTCATCCTCCTCTTCCTCAGCAACATTTTCCTATTCTACGTGGGTGTCGTATGGTTATGTTTCTGGGGTCGTGCCTGCGACTCAGCGGATGGAGCGGAATGATCGTTCGACATAAGAACCATGCTTCTAAGGAGTTTCTATAAATAGAGGGTCGTGTAAATTTGTGCATTATCTTTGTGCATCATCATCATCATCATCATCATCATCATCATCATCATCTCTCTCTCTCTCTCTCTCTCTCTCTCTCAAATCCTTCACCTCCGTATCCTACAAACCGTTCTGACCCTCCTCGGTCCTTCCTTCCTATTTAGGTTCTTCTGTCGTTTTCTTTCTCCATTTTTCCATCTTTTATATTTGTATCTTCACCCTATTTCTTCTTTTCTTCTTCTTCCTCCTACATCTTCTCCTCTTCCTTCCGCAACTTTTTAAAGACAATAATTTCTTTTCTGCATTTCTTTTATTGTTAGTATCGAATTGTGTTACCTCTCTGTCCGTCTGGCTGTCCGTCTGGTTGTCCGCCTGTTCGTTGTCCACCTATGTGCCTGTATGTGTCCATCTCTGTCCATCTGTGCGCGTATGTCTGTATGCACGTAAGGATTTTGTTTCAGTATGAATTTTTATAAATGTATGTATGCATGTACGTATGTATGTATTTATGTCTATATGATGTATGCATATGTGTGTATGCATGTATGTATGCATGAATGTATGCATGAATGTATGCATGAATATTTCCGGTTTAGTGCCGATGAATCCCACCTGATCGTGACAGAAGTTCTGGTTTCTGTTGCTGGTTGTTGTCGTTGTCGTCGTTGACCTGAGCGGCTGGAGTGAGCTGACGGATCGATTGAAGGAGGAAGAGCATCACCAACAACTGCAGCTGCAGCAGCCAAGTCCGTCTTGTCATCGCTTCTTCAGCAGCAGCAACGCCGCAGTCTCGGACAACCACCACAGCACGTCATCAGCGTCATCGGCATCTGAGTCGTCATCGGTGACAGATTACACTCCTACCATCCATCAGTCTACCCGCCAATCAGACTGGTCGTATATTGATAACTCAGTTGATCGATCTACATACATACATACATCATATATATATATATATCATGCATATATATCATTCTTACATACATATATCATATACACATAAATACAAACATATATGCATGCATAGAGACAGACTGTCTGTCTGTCCTTCTGTCTGTCCTTCTGTCTGTCCTTCTGTCTGTCTGCGTATCTAAGACAGTGGGGTCAATTGTGTCAAACGAGCCAACTGCATGGCTCAACTTGTTCAAATAGGTCAACTTATTTGAATGGGTCAACTGGGTCAGCTGAGTCAAATTGTTCAAACGGATTAAACGGATCAATAGGGTCAACTTGTTCAGATGGGTCAAATGGGCCAACTGTTCCCTTGGCCAGTAAGTTGGTAAGCTGTTATTTCTTCTGTTCGTTGTCTGTCTGAGTCAGCAGTGAGTGTTTCGTTCGGCGGACGAGTAGAGTTCTTTCGAGAGATGCGAGGAGTCACAAATAATCCGTTTCTCGAGAGGCTTCTTTCGGCTTCTGACAGTTTCATTATAGATTTCTTTGAAGAAAGGACGAGATTAGGTGTGGCATACGGGCTTTGAAGAGAACAGAGACGTAAGGCCAACTGAGAAATGCAGTGTGACTGGGTGCATGGCCATCCATTATAAGCTGCTGACATTTGTTTGCAGTCTACACGAAATTCAAGGAAAACCCTGGGAAACGTGAATCCTCGTAGACTGCTAATTCGAAATGGATTGAATTTTAGCACTGCTTCTGTCGAATAAAAGGTAAGGTAAGGTAAGGTAAGGTAAGGTAATATGATGCTCATTTGGTACTCGTCTGTATCAACAAAGGCCTTCCGAGGATAAATGTTAATAGCTAATTAACTGTTGGTCCTTCTTTAAGGGTGTACATGATGGGCCATTCATCCAGCATGGACCATTTATCGTGTTCCGCCAAAAATGGTTAAGACATCAGTATTTCAGCGTAGCCTTCGAGATTCGACTCCCATGTCACTGTGTAGGCCTATAGCTTGTTTCGCTTCAGCGAGGCTTTGTCCGTTTTCATCCATGTGCGCCAAATCCCTATATCATTTTAATGTATTAAAGCCTTGTGCTTGTCTTTACTTTACCTTACATCTCCTTTGCCTTATCTCGCCTCTCCATACTTGCCTTGCCGTCCGTAAGCTGCATATTAATGGTAATCGTAATCACAAGTTTGTATAGCGCCGCTTCAAGAGAAACTCCTCAAAGGCGTTCCCGACGAGACAATGCAAGATCACTCCCTTTAAACTATGTTACCTTATTGCATTGTATATGTGATTGTCTCTTGCTTGTCGTAACCTTACCTCAACTCTCTACCTTACCTAACCGTCCATACCCTGCCTTAGTTTCCTTAAACCTTATGTAACCTTAATTGTAATTGCAATAGCGTCACTTCAAGAAAACTCACCAGAGGCTCTCTAAAATTATCATCATACTTCAATACATTGTATGTATGACTGTCTTTTGATTGTCATTACCATACCTTACCCCACCTCCTCATACGTTTCTTTTAGGCTTCCAATGGTCGTGAACGAACTCTGAACTGCATCTGCTATTACATGCACAGCTGCGAAGTATTAATTAGCCAACCTAAATCTGTCACAGGCCTGACTAATCCCAACAGTAAACACTTGCACGGCAGGCTACAATGCTGTAGATTGGAACGCATCAGTTCGAATCCAATATGAACGAATGTCCCAGCGGGCAAGGACAGCCTGGGCTTGTCAAAGTGTCACGTTCCCAGTCCGTTAATCCCATCATGGCGCGTTTCTATGGTAACGATCGTTTAATCGCGCGATTCCGCAGTTGTTCGCAATTAATTGGCAGTTTGGCCGCAAAGATTCTATACCAATGCGTCGAATCCGGCGTTTATTTCGGGACACCGACGTTTTAAGTCTAGGCAGCTGAGCCCTGTGGCTGTCAAATGGCCCTTCGCAGACACCATACCGTCTTCAGCAGATGACGTCATCCCTGATAAGCCCTTGTCAGACGCCGAACTTGTGCGAAAGCTGTGGTTTACCGGCGGCTCTTGTGCACCGTACTAGAGGGCTGCCTAAGATTACCCTTCGGAGGAATCGTATTTTCGGAATTCTTTTTTAAAGTCTTTTGGTGTCTTTTTATCGGGCTGCTTTCAACAATCACTTTTAAAATATCGTTATCAGTTATCATCTTCGGTTGTCGCATATCCGACGACTGAATATGGTAGATCAAGGTACACGGTCATGTCATGACATATTCACTGCTTGCCACTGATGTCATGACGTATACTACTGGCCCCAAAGGCTCGGTTCAGCACGGCGTTGAAGTGGCTTTCGGCTGAAGCACTGACCCAAGACCCATCAACGAACCATTCGTTTCGCAATGACCCACCTAAGGCCCAAGCCACATACATGTGGTAAACGGAAATCGAAGACGGCTCCTCTGTGAAAAATATCCATGGTACCACCAGTCAGGCCAAGAACTGTTCGCACTGTTTCTACACAATGAAATTGCACCAGCTCGATTTGAAATCAGCTTTAACACCAGGAATGTGCCCCACTGTGATTAGTTCCTACTCTTTACTAGGTTTTAACGAAACCATAAGACCATAACTCCATGTCATCCTTAAAAATGATTCTTCTGTCGATAGATTAAAATCAACAATATTTCTCCGATGGCGACTGCTGATGGTGACCTGTAATAAATGAACCATTAGGGTCTACTTTACCTTATTTTACCCACCATAACCTTACCTGAATTGCGCTACGGTACCTTGCCTAACTACGTTACCTTTACCTTACCTTACCTTACCTTACCATACTTACATTACCCTACTTTACGGTTCTGATTTTGGATTGCTGCGGTCGTATTTGAGCATCAGCCAAAATATATGTAAACAGGACTACGCTTTTGGAAATTGCTTTAAGAGATATGTAAACAAGTCATCATCATCATCATCATCATCATCATCATCATCATCATCATCATCATCATCATCATCATCATCATCATCATCATCATCATCATCATCATCATCATCATCATCATCATCATCATCATCATCATCATCATCATCATCATCATCGGCGTGCCTAACCGAGGTGTTGCCATTTCCAGGTCTCTGCTGGGTTAAGGTGCGTAAACGAGTGCATTGCCTTTACCTTTAAAACTTTTTATCGTACCTGACTTAACCTTATCTTGTTGTGCCTTGTCTTGCCTCGTCTTATCTTGTCTAGCCGAACCTTACTTTTTCACAACTAATCTTTAAAAAGCAGAATCGTATAAGATGTCCATCTTACCTAGCACCTTTGCTTCTTAGTTCTGTCCTCGGTGACTACAGTTCTCGCACTTGTCCGCATCATTCGAGACAAAGAGACACAGACAGAAACGGAGAGACAAAGGTCCTTTTCATTCCCCTTCTCCTCCGGCTCGTCCTCCTCCTCCTCCTATTCCTATTGCGTAAACAGACTTATGACTTCACTCGTAAAATCCGACAGGCTGTTGTCGCTAGTTCAGTTGCAGTAACGAAAGCATCGTCGTCATTCAAAGAACTGGCCAGCAGCAGGCAACAGTTTTCCTTGCGGTGGAGAGGAGCAGCACCGACACACGACGCACGCGCATCGATGTAAAGGGCGCGTCGCCCGCATATACGGCGGCCGATCGGCAGGGAGGCTGGCGTCAGTTCTGGTGAGTATGGTCATCAACGTTCACTTCATGACCTCAGTCCTTGAATGCGAGGAGGAGGAGGAGGAGAAGGAGGAGGAGGAGGAGGGGAGAGGGGGAGGAGAAGGAGGAGGAAGAGAGATTGAAGTGGGAGGAATGGTGCAGAGGGGTTAGAAAGAAGTGATGGGAAAGGATTACGGATGAAGCCGTAGTCCAGAACAGGAGAAAAACAATTTTTATGAAAAGATGAGGAAATGACAATTGAGAGCGAAAGGTGGAGAAAAAGGAACAAAGGAAACGAATCCTCAAGGGATGGAGAGGAGGAGGAAATTACTTACATGAGGGGAAGAAGGTCGAGGAGGGAAAACATGGAACAGGAAACCAGAAGAGATGAAACCAGAAGAGATGAATAGAAAAGGAAGGGAGTGGAAGAAAATAAAAGAAATCGAAAGACGAAAGAACGAAAGCAGAAAGGAAAGGATAAGTAAAAGAGGAAATGAGTTAAAGAAAAAACGAGGCCAGGAACATCTGCGGCTTATCAGAAGAGGTGAGGAGACTAAACGAGGCATGCGCAGCCAAGCGGTAGTCACGGATACGCCTGATATGATATGACTGGTGCTTTACGATGATGTTAGGACTGACCTCAGACTGACCTTACAGACCTCATAGCACTTTCAGAAAGACATACGTCCAGACGTCCAGACAGACGTTATACTGACAGAAAACCACACAGACAGAGAGGCAGAAATGCAGACACATAGACAAGCAGAAGGACAGACGATTAGACAGACAGTCTAACGGGTAGGCAGATGGACGGGCAGACAGACAGACAGACATACATACAGGGAGAGACGGTTAAACGGAAAGACGGTTAGACAGATGTTTAGGCAGACAGACAGACAGACATACATACATACATACAGACAGACATACAGACAGACATACAGACAAACATACATACAGACATACAGACAGACATACAGACAGACATACAGACAGACATACAGACAGACAGACATACAGACAGACATACAGACAGACAGACAGTCTAGGAGCAAGAGGTGAACGAACAGAGCTACATGCACTGGCAACGTGTCACATTACTCACTGCTGACGACTTGATATATGGGGAATCCCGCTTGTAATGTCCAATACACACACATTGCACTCGGGATGATTCGTCCAATGCACATATTCTGACAAATTTTCAGGGTCTTTAAGAGTTTCCAAGAAACCGTTATATAAACGATATGGTAGCCTACATTCATACTTATAAACCTCTATTTCTAGTTTATTTTTTTTTATCAAAATAAACTTTAACTTATTGATGCTACTTCGTTCTGTGATTAATAGGGTATTTTTGAAACTTCAGGTAATTCAAATTGATCTGAAGGTTAGAGTAAAGGAAGTGACATGAAAGTTGGGGTTAAGAAATGACACGTTCCTTAATCAACATCAGTTGTTTTGTGAGGTCAAATGATAGAGTGAGATACCAACTCAAGAACACCAATGCCATAACAGATTAATAGATAAATCATTTCGATGCAGGTCGTCAAAAGACGTCTGTCTACTGTTGCATTTGGCTCTGTTCAGCATACATTTATTTTAAAAACTGCCTTTAAAAGCACTTGTTCAGATAAGCCAGATAGTCATGTGTACAGAGCTATTGTGATTTACTTCGAAAGCGCTACATAAATGTCTTGACACATACATAAATGAATAAATACATACATACATACATACACACACATACATACATGCATACATACATACATAACACATACATACATATATAGCAACATACATACATACAGAGCAGCATACATACATAACATACATCCATACACTTGCTATGTTCAGATCTTAATCCGTTAGAACGAAGTTCGTCTACTGGCTAGAGGCTTAGTCACGTTTACATATTGTTACACACGGCATAGGATGAGATCGTGTGTTGGGAGTGTGAGCTGTACTCCGTATGGTGGGAAAAACGCCAACCTATGAATAGGCGCATTTTTGATGTTGAGTCAGTTCGGCTTTAGTTTTCGACCCTGTTGGCCTTTGAGTGTTTTTGTCCAGTGTGTCTTTTTCGTGTTGTTTGCCCGACTCCTGACATGTTGTTGATGTCGTATCCCAGAGTGTATGATGACTTGTGTTTTGAAGTTGACGTCAGTTGAGCGTATCTCCTGTTAGATTGTCTGTTGTTCGCTTGGCCGCCTGAGGCAGTCTCATATTCTGTGCACACCTACGTCTTGATACGCTTGTAAACAGCTTTGGAATATATTGTGATTTTAACCCACAACTGGAGTTAATTCCTGCCTATAGACAACTTGCAAAAGGGTATACATTACGCAAGTACTCATCCTAAAATACCTGAGCGTCTGTTCTTCTGCCTCCGTTCTTCTTTCCGGTCATCCTTCCGTCCATCCGCCTGCCTTCTACTCTAAATGTCCCACTGTCCCCGTCCATTCTGGTTTATCTGTGTCCCTCTTCCCTCTTTCTAACTGGCTTTGTGAACTGTGTCTTCGTTCTGTGTGAGCTTTTCTGGCTGTTCTGTTATCGTCTTTAGGCCTTTTCTTTTGGCGCCCCATAGATTTCGACCGAAATCAAGACAACCACATGAGATCAATGCAAATCGTTTAGGCAACCACTGGGATAGATTGATTCGGCTCCCAGTCGAAATTATATTGGACACACACTGGAAATCACAGCAAAGACACACCACATCGAAGTGTTGCATCATTTCTATCTGTGGAGATCTCGGCGATAACATGGATTTGAACCCAGGCCAATAAGAAACTGCAGTCTGTATAGACGCCGATGAAGCGCCTTTATTGGATGGAGGGGAGTCAGCCGCCAGTTGGGCGTCAGAAAGGTTTTCATAGGCGAAATAGGGCGAACGAATATCACGATCAGTTTAATCAAAGCGTCATCATAGCAAATGAATCAACTATAAACAATTATCTTCTCCTATCTCTGGGTCGCTGTCTGCCTCGGTGCCTGTTTCTCTGCCTCTATCTCTAGCTCTGCCTCTGTCGCTTTGTCTCTGTCTGTGTTTCTCTCTTTGCTTGTGTCCTTGCTCTGTCTCTCCGTCTCTGTTGTTGTCTCTCTGTCTATGTCTGTGTTTCTCTCTCTCTCTGTCTTTGTGCTCTGTCTGTATTTTAATGTGCATCTCTGCCTGTGTTTCTAGCTCTACTCGGTCTCGTTAGGCCTATATGTAGTTTTCTCTGCATGTGTCCGTTTTCCTGCAAGTGTCTCAGTTTGAAACCTCTCTGCCTCAGTCTTTTTTCCTTTCCTGTCTGTGTTTCGCTCTGTCTGTCTGTCTGTCTGTATGTCTGTCTGTATGTATGTATGTCTGTCTGTCTGTTTGTCTGTCTGTCTGTGTCTTTG